>OY740783.1:78237346-78889846 GCA_963514005.1 Raja brachyura
CAGAGAGAAAATGGGTACTTGCTCTACTTGCCGTGTTTCCCTTATGCAGACTTGGAGGAAGACTGAGCAGCCATGACCAACCTGAAACCGCCAACATTTGCTCTTCAAGGCAAGAGTGAACTGCAGGGACAAGCCTGAGGCCATCAGCATCCCCCCACTCAAGGCAAGTTTTAGCCACCAGGACAAGCCTGATGTTTGCCAGAATCTCCTCATTTGCCCACAGATGATGAAGGACAGTGTCCCCACATGGACCTGGACCTTCTCATCACTATCGACATGCTGGTGCTGTAGATATGGCCAACGTTCGGTGAAAAAGATTGGGAATCAGAAGTCCGACTAGCTTTGTGTAAAGGAGGGTTAAAGATTAGAGGTGCGAATGAATTTTGTCAGGATAGGATTTGCGATTAGACTAGCATCGTGTCGACTAGATATCAGAGATCAGATTGTCTTTGTACGGTGCAAAGATAAAGAAATGGAATAGCTGTGTGTGAAGAAAGGATTAAGGATCAGAACAATATTGAGGAAGGGGGATCTGGTATTCCGAATCAGACAACAGGCCGTTATTATTCATTTCAGGGTTAAAATTAGTATCCTGTGAAACCAGGATCACACCAACATTGTATGAAGGGTAAACAGAGAGCACACTGGCATTGGGTGAAGAGAGAGCAAGGAATGCAGCATAGTTGAGTGAAGAGAGATTGGGAAACACCGACACGATGCATGGTAGATGCAGTTTAATGTGAATAACTGTGAGATTATCCACTTTGGTAGCAAAAACAGGAAGGCAGATTACTATCTAAATGCTGTAAGGTGGGAAAAGGGAATGTACAACAGGATCTGGGGGTCCTTGTTCATCAGTCAATGAAATCAAACATGCAGGTACAGCAGGCAGTGAAGAAACAAGTGGCATTTTGGCCTTTATAACAAGAGGAGGTGAGTATACAAGCAAAGAGGTCCTTCTGCAGTTGTATAGGGCCCTAGTGAGACCACACCTGGAGTATTGTGTACCCTAATTTGAGGAAGGTCATTCTTGCTATTGAGGGAGTGCAGCATAGATTTACAAGGTTAATTTCCAGGATGGCAGGACTGTCATATGCTGAGAAAATGGAGCAGCTGAGCTTGTATACTTTTGAATTTAGAAGGATGAGAGGAGATCTTATTGAAACATATAAGATTATTAAGGGTTTGGACACGCTTGAGGCAGGAAACATGTTCCCGATGTTGGGGGAGTCCTGAACCAGGAACCACAGTTTAAGAATAAGGAGCAAGCCATTTAGAACGGAGACGAGGAAACACTTCTTCACACAGAGAGTTGTGAGTCTGTGGAATTCTCTGCCTCAGAGGGCAGTGGAGGCCAGTTCGCTGGCTACTTTCAAGAGCGAGCTAGATAGGGCTCTTAAAGATAGCGGAGTCAGGGTGTATGGGCAGAAGGCAGGGATGGGGTACTGATTAGGGATGATCAGCCATGATCACATTGTTTTGCGGTGCTGGCTCGAAGGGCCGAATGGCCAACACCTTCACTTATTGTCTATTGTCTATTGTCTATTGTCACTGTGGGATAAGTATATTGTTCCATGAAAGTAGCAAACATATACACAGTGTGATGAAAATGCATTTGGCATGCATGCCTTCATTGGCCCTAGTCATTAATACAAGAGTTATGACAAAAATAAAGCTGCTGGAGGAACTCAGTGGGTCAAACCACATTGAATAGAATGTCTTTATTGTCGTTCAAACAAACAGAGGTTTGAACAATATTTTGTTCCCTGCAGTCATAACAGCAAAATAAATATAAAACATAATTAGCACAGTTTCACACAAACATCCGTCACAGTGAATCCCCAAACACCTGCTCACTGTGATGGAAAGCAAAAGTCTTATCTCTTCCCTGTTCTTTGTTCTCCCGCGTCGAGGCGATCGACGCTTTTGATGTTAAAGCCCCCGGTGGGCGATGGTAAGTCATGTGGCTGATTAAGCCGCGCCGGGCGATGTAAGGCCCTGCGACGGGCCGATTCAAACCCCGCGATTCGGGGCGGGCGAAGTTGCCGTTGCGGGATCTCCCGAACATCGGTCTCCCACCAGGGACCTGCGAGTTCCCAATTTTACCATCCACAGGGCCTGCGGCCGAAGCCTCCGAAGCTCCGCAGTCGGGTCACAGCCGCCGCGCCACCACAACCTCCAAGTCAGCCAGCTCCGCGATGGGAAGTGAGTCTGCAGGCTCTGCGACTGGAGCCCTCAGGTCGATTCCGGTTGGAGGCCGCCAGCTCCACGATGTTAGGCCCCAGAGAAACTGGGACACAACAAGGAAAAGGTTGCGTCTCCATTCAAGGAAGAGTTAAAAAAGTTTAAAGGATTTCCCCACCTTCCCTACACCCCACCCCCCCCCCCCCCCCCCCCCCCCCCCCCCCACACACACACATATACACAACTAAAAATAAACCGGAAATACAAGACAAAAAAAAAGAAAAATATACAAACAGAGCCATAAGGCGCCGCCACACAACATTTGTCAAAGATGGGGAGGGTGGAGTGTAATTTTTGAAATTTCAGCTCAAAATACTAATCAGGACTGGTCTGATCATCCAGAGTCTCAACCTAAACTGGAGAATTATTATCCTTCCCCAGATGCCACTCAACCTTCTGAGTTGCCCCAGAAGTTTGTCTATTTTGCTTTAGATGCAAGCATCTGCTGTCACCTGTGTCTCCAGGAGTTTGAAAGTCATACTACTGTTGTACGAAAAATTGGTTAGCCACACTTGGAGTACTGTATTCAGTTGGGGTCACCACACTGCAGGAAAGATGTGATTAAGCTAGAGAAGGTGCAGAAAAGATTCACAAGGGAAATACCTGGATTGGACCGCATGAATTGTGGGAGGGATGGAATAGGTTGGGTCTGTTTTCCGTGAAAAAAAACAGATGACGAAAGATGACATGTTAAAGATATATAACATTATGAGAGGCATAAATAGGCGAGTCAGAGTGTTTTGCCCATGGTGGGGATGACTAAAACTAGAGGCCATATGTTGAGAGAGATGAGGTTTGGGAACCTGATAGGTAAATCTTTCACCCAATGAGTAGTTAGCATCTGCATGAGCTGCCAGAGGAGATGGGGGAGAAATGGAACTGTTACATTTAAGAGGCCCCTCTCCAGGGCATGGAGTTATATGGAATTAATGCAGGTAACTGGCATTAGCAGAGGTAGGCATGATGGTTGGCATAGACATGATGGGCCAAATGGCTTTTTTCTATGCTGTTACTCTATTACTCTGTGACACTACAACAGGGAACACACCTGCATTCAGTGACAGGAGTACTATTAACACACCAGGATTATGTGAAGGTCGTACTCAGCTACACCCCAGCACTGGATGAAGGGGGAACAGGGATTATACCAGCATGTGTGATGGAATAATTATGGATTGGAGATGGGGTCAGATAAGTTGAGGTTTAGGTTAGTTTATTGAAAGATACAGCACTGAAACAGGCCCTTTGGCCCACCAGGTCTGCGTCGACCAGTGAACCCCACACACGTACACTATCCTAAGCACACTAGGGACAATTTACAATTGTACCAAGCCAATTAACCTGCAAACCTATACATCTTTGGTGTGTGAGAGGAAACTATGGAGTTCCTGGCAAAAACCCACACAGGTCACAGGGAGAGGGTACAAACTCTGTACAGACAGTACCCATAGTCAGGATCAAAACTATGCCTCTAGCGCTGTAAGGCAGCAACTCTACTGCGGTGCCACCATGTTGCCCCAATGATTCTAGTAGGATTAGTGGGTAAATATAACGAATGACGAATAAGGAATCAGAATGTGAAGAGTTAATCAGGAATTTGAGATGATGGATTATTGTGTAAAAGGGGGGATCGGGGCTGTAGTTGAGTGATATGAGAGGTACAGTATTATGAAATGGGGATCCTGAATCAGGAATCAGACTGGTATAGCACAAAGTTGGAATCATGGATTGGCCATCTTAGTGCAAAAGAGGAGTCAAAGATCATGAATTGAACTACTATGGGTGAAGTAGGCATCACAGATCAAGAATCAGTGCAACTCGCTGCCAAAGTAGTGAGCAGGGATTAGGCCGGCATTGTGTGAATCAGGGATTTGAGATTGAACTGGCATCTTGTGAGGACTGAATCAGGAATCATGGTTTGGGATATAGGGATCAAGGACCAGACAGGCACTATCCAAAGGAGAAGTAGGGATTGCACTAATACCATGTGAAGACTTCTTCTCAAGTTTAGAGTTTGGAGATTGGTCTGACTGTTATGAAGAGGAATTTGGGGAAGGGTGAGGGGGGACATTTGTAAAGAGAGAAGGGGGAATTTGACTGATATTGTGTATTGAGATGTGTGATCAAGGATTAGGAAAATATATCAAGTGAAGGATTGATCAAGGATCAGGGATTGGGAATCATATGGACATGACATTTTGGAAGGGGCGTCTCTTGGGTATTAGCACTGTTATGAGTCAGGTCAGGCACATGCAAAATCATGGTTTTTGTTGAGGGGGCTTGTGGGGTCACAAATGAGCTCCAGTTTCACATACAAGGAATTTGCCTTGGTGCTCCGCCCACAAGTAACAACATGACATACAGTGACAGTTACAAATCGCTCAGAAAACACTAAACATTAATAATAATAAGACATTAATGATAAAACACCATTGATCAAGCATGTGAACCAACACAATACCAGATCAAAGAGAGGCTACAGATTTTTGGCTGTCGAGTAGAGCAACTACTCGTGGATAAAAACTGTTTTTATGTCTGGCTGTGGCAGCTTTGACAGTCCGGAGTCGCCTTCCAGAGGGAAGTGATTCAAAGGGGTTGTGGCCAGGGTGAGAGGGGTCAGAGATGATCTTGCCCGTTCGCTTCCTGGCCCTTGCAGTGTACAGTTCATCAATGGAGGGAAGGTTGCAGCCAATAATCTTCTCTGCTGATCGAACGATTCACTGCAGCCTCCAGGTGTCGTGCTTGGTGGCTGAGCCAAACCAGACCATGATGGAGAAGGTGAGAACAGACTCTATGATGGCCGTGTAGAATTGGACCATCATTGCCTGTGGCAGATTCTCAGATACCACAGGAAGTGCATCCTTTGTTGTGCCTTTTTGACTGTGGAATCGATGGTAGCCCCCCACTTAAGGTCCTTGGAGATGATGGTTCCCAGGAACTTAAAATACTCCACAGATGTGACTGTGGTGTTGTTGATGGTGAGTGTGTTGAGGGGAGGGGGAGCTCTCCTAAAGTCTACAATCAATTCCACTGTCTTAAGAGCATTGAGCTCTCGGTTGTTGCTACGGCACCAGGACGCCAGCTGCGACACTTCCTGCCTGTACGCAGATTCCTCCCCATCCTGGATCAGTCCAATCAGGGTTGTGTCGTAAGTAAACTTGGGAAGTTTTACAGAGGTGTCTGTGGAGGTGCAATCATTGGTGTAGAGAGAGTAGAGGAGAAGAGAGTATGCAGCCTTGCTGTGCTCCTATGCTGAGTGTTTGTGGGTCTGAGATGTGCTTCCCCAGCTTCACATGCTGCTTCCTGTCTGTCAGGAAGTTGGTGATCCACTGACAGAGGGGTTCAGGCGCAGTCAACTCTGAAAGTTTGGAGTGTAGTAGCTCTGACACAATGGTATTGAATGCAGAGCTAAAATCAACAAACAGGATCCTCGCATAGCTCCCCTGGCGGTCTAGGTGCTGTAGGTTGAAGTGCAGGCCCAGGTTGAGTGCACCATCCACAGATCTAGTGGCCCGATATGCAAACTGCAGAGGGTCCAGCAGGGAGTTTGTGATATTTTTCAGCTTGGCCAGCACAAGCCTTTCGAGTGTCTTCATGACTACAGAGGTCAGTGCGACAGGCCTGTAGTCATTAAGACAAGTAATCCTTGCGTTTTTCGGTACAGGGACAATAGTGGAGACTTTGAAGCAGACAGGGACAGTACATGTTTGCAGGGACTGGTTAAAAATGTCTGTATAGACCGGTGCCAGCTGTTTGGCACAGAGGGTTGGACATTCTCAGGTCCCGGAGATTTCTGGCTCTTTTGTCCTCTGAAAAGCCTCTCCACCTCCTCTATTTTTATTGTTGATATTGGATAAGTTATGTTGTGCAGCACAGAGGGTGTCGATGATTGGGTGTGGAGTGGTGATTGGAGGGGGGTGGGTGTTGAAAGGCACAGTCTTTGCAGACTGAGGTCAGGCTGTGTGTGGGTGTGAAGTGTTGGTTGGGGTGGGAAATGGTCCAGTCTTTTCCTACTGGAGTCTTGCCTCAAGTAGGTGTGAAGTGGTGAATGGGAAGGAGAGGGTGCAGGGTCCATTCTTTGTAGACTGGCATCTGGCTGTGTTGGTTGGGGAGGGAGGGAGGGGGTACCAGGGTTACGTTTCTGATTTTCAAACCTACAATAAAACTCATTCAGGTCGTTGGTCAGCTGACAATTGTCCAACGAGTGGGGGGCTTTCCTCTTGTAGCTGGTAATTTCTTACAAGCCCTTCCAAACTGAAGAAGAGTCACTAGCTGAGAACTTGCTCCTCAACTTCTCAGAGTACCTTTCCTTGGCAGCTCTGATTCCTCTTCTCAGCTTGTACTTGGCCTGCCTGTAGAGGTCTGCATCCCCACTCTTGTAGGCCTCCTCCTCACAGGACGTGCCCAGAATTAGTTTCTGGAATAATATACTGTAAAGTGACTGAAAATGGTTCTTATCATTTTGCCCTCGAACCCATCAATCTTCGGTTTTATGATGCTGTAAACAAGGTTATGTAATTGAAGCTCTTCTCCGGATCTCCACTTTAAATTGTATTCCCCAGTTAGTATACGTAGTCCCAGGCACAGTGCTGCAGGGAAGTGAACATTCATAGTCCATAGTAATTATCGCTTAAAGTACATCCCAGTTGACTAACTAGATATGCTTTATACAATGTAAATAATCTCACAAACAATTTAAGGCAGAGAGCTGTGCTACTCTCATGAAACATTTCCAATTCAGATAGTTGCACTTTGTATTTGTATTTCTATAGTCCTAAAACAATAAGGTATGTGAGGATTCCAGTAGAGAATTTGATTGAGCTCTGCCATAACGACAACCTTTCCTCATTGTGTCTGTTTCAATGCACTTCAAATGATCAAAACCCAGGCGTTTGTTGGTAACCCATCACAGATACTATTCTTTGTATTTTTTCATAATCTCTCATAGGGCCCATCCTTATATTTTATACATGCATCAACCTGTTCATTCACTCAGTCTTTGTCTCTTTGTATGCTCATAATTTCCTATAAAAGACTGTAACAAATGGTGCGAGACAAATTATTCTCTTACTGAATGCATCAGGCAACTTCCAATGATTTCTTCCAATTCCTGAGAGTGTGATGTGCCATGCAGAACACAAGGTTGTTCAGAGGCAATGTACCAGAATCGCAGAGTCTAATAGCTACTGAACACTCACACTGGCACCAATGTAAGTAAGTCAGGACCATGTTCATAATCCTTGAAATGAATTTTTAGAGTAGTAAATGCAACAGTGCATTTTTGTTTTGATGTGGAGCAAAAGGGACGCATTTCCTTGGGCACTCATCGACAACTTTCTATATGTTTAAGAAAGAACTGCAGATGCTGGTAAAATCAAAGATAGACACAAAATGTTAGAATAACTCAGCGGGTGAGGTAGCATATATGAAGAGAAGGAATTTGCGATGTTTCGGGTCGAGACCGTTCTTCAGACAGATGTCAGGGGAAGAACAAAAAAAGAATGTAGGCGGAGACAGTAAGACTGGTGGGAGCACTGGGAAGGGGGAGGGAATGGAGAGAGAAAGCAAGGGCTATCAAAAGTTAGAGAAGTCAATGTTCATACTGCTGGGGTGTAAATTCCCAAGCGAAAAATAAGCTGCTGTTCCTCCAATTTACGCTGGGCCTCACTCTGACAATGGAGGAGGCCCAGGACAGAAAGGTCAAATTGGGAATGGGAGGGTGAGTTGGTGCTGAGCCACCAGGAGATCAGGTAGGTCAAGCGGAGGTGTTCAGCGAAATGAACGCAGAGCCTGCGCTTGGTCTCGCTGATTTGGAGAAGTTGACACCTGGAACAGCGGATACATTGGATGGGATTGGAGGGTGTGCAAGTGAACCTCTGCCTCACCTGGATAGACTGTTTGGGCCTTTACATGGAGTGGAGGGGGGAGGTATAGGGACACGTGTTGCATCTTCTACGGTGGCAGGGGAAAGTACCCGGAAGGGGGTGGTTTGGGTGGGAAGGGGCGGGTTGACCAGAGAGTTTCGGAGGCAACAGTCTCTGCAGAAAGCAGAAAGGGGTGGAGATGGGAAGATGTGGCTAGTAGTGGGATCCTGTTGGAGGTGGCGTAAATGTTGGAGGATTATATGCTGTATGTGACGGCTGACGGGATGGAAGGTGTGGACAAGGGAGACTCTGTCCTTGTTGCAAATAGGGGGAGGTGGAGTAAAAGTGGATCTGTGGGATATATCAAGGAGACCCTAGTGAAAGCCTCATCTATAATGGAAAAGGGGAACCCCCGTTCCCTAAAGAATGAGGACATCTCCAATGCCCTGGTATGGATCTACAGGTGGCTTTGGGTAACTGTTTAGGTGGAGCACTTTGTGATCATAATTTCAGCATGCTACTGCGTAACATTGCACATCTTCTCACTGAAACATTTACAAATGATTAACAGTTTTTAAAAGTCATTTCAATCATTAACATATTATTTTTCATTAACACTATTTACAAAAATCACATTAGATGATCCAAATCACAGTACGGAAATGAGTGAAGTAATACAGTACAATTAGTATTTTGTGTAGGAAGGAACTGCAGATGCTGATTTAATAGACACAAAAAGACTGGAATAACTTAGCGGATCAGGCAGAGTCTCTGGATAAAGGGAATAGGTGACGTTTTGGATCGAGACCAATCTTCAGACGAGACTTCAGACTAGACAAAGTAGTATTTTGTGATCTCTAGACAGAAGAGAAAAAGACTTCCGGTGGCGCTATGCTGGAGTGAGGAGGCACGCCAGCCATCTCCGTGAAAAAAATGGGAAAAACAACCGGGAGATAAAGCCCTGCCTGCTGCCTGCTGTTTCTGCATGAACTGCTGTGAGTGACGTTATCAGGCACACGACCTTAATGGCAACACAGCGCAGCCCACCCGCGGATAAACCCAAACTCAGATATGGGAGACCGAAAACGGCAGAAGAACAAGGCCTGACTGAAGCACCGGGCTCAGGTAGGACATCCTCCCAGGAAGATGTGTCTAAAAAGTTAAAGAAAAAATCGGAGATGGAAGAACTTAAAACTTTTTTTACACAAGAAATAATAGAGTTAAAATCGGAATTGGCAAAAAAAGAAGATATAGAAAAAATGAAGGTGGAGATGAAAAAGTTAAAGTTTGAAATTAATGCCTCTACTCGGGAACTATCTGATAATTTGCGAAAGGAAATTGCAGAAATATTAGCAGAACAAGCTACAATTACAGCAGAAGAGATGAATGCTAAAATAAAAAGCAACCTGGAAAAGGAGCTGGAACCTTTTGAAACTGTACTTAATGAGCAGTCGTCGACCATAAAAGACCTTGAGGAGATAGCCGAAACAAACACTCAGTCTATGAAAGCACTCCTGAAAGAAAATCAACGCTTATCTGAACAACTGGGCAAAATAACTGAAAAATGTATCGAGTTGGAAGGGCGCCAGCGAAGGCAGAACTTGAGAATCGCAGGTATTCAAGAAGGGAGAGAATCGAATCAAGATACCCGAGAGTTTACTGCAAATTTACTGCAAAAGGTTTTATCTCTGGACCAGAAACCTTTATTAGCCCGAGCACACAGAGTAATGAGGCGTTATACAAGACCAGACGCCCCCCCCAAGACAAATGATAGTGAAACTCCAGTATGATCATGTTTTGGAGGAGATGATGAACAAAATAGTAAGAAGCAGAAACCTCACATACGAAGGAGACTCTATCAGCATTTATCGAGACCACCCAGCAGAGGTTTCTAAGAAGCGGAATGCGTTCAAGGAGACCAAAAGAATTCTGAGAGAAGTGAACAACATGAAGTACACTCTGAGATACCCAGCCACTCTCAGAGTCACCCACAACCAGGAAGAACACTACTTCAAAAACCCAGCAGAGGCACTGGACTTTGCCAAGAGGATCAAGACTCAAGAGGAAGACTGAATGAAGGTTTCTAAGATGAACCTCATTGATAAATAAATCGTACCCTCACGACTGGAATGGGCTATGGACTTGTGGTACTTAAAGAAGATGGAGAAGGAGGCGGCTTGGAGACTCGGATGGGAGATACGGATTGGACATTCTTTTATGGATATTAATAATTAGAGTAATAACATTACTAATATTAACTAACAAATACTAAAAAATTCGGCGTAGTATTATTACTAATTTACAGCGCGGTACTAATACTAATTAAAGTTGATAATCTTCAATCAGGGATTAATATTTACTTATGGCTGATTTAAATAGAATTAGATAATTATTAAGTATAATCATATAGAATATAAAGCTTGATTTTATTTACATCCCATGGTCATTTTTTATTTTTCTCCCCCCTTTTTTTTTTTTTACTTTTTTATTTTTCCTCCCTTCTTTTCATTACATTTTATGATATATCTTTAATTTGTTTCAAGTACAGATATTATTATATACTTGAATGATAGACACCGTATACATCAGATTTTATTACTCCCGGTTAAATATTTTTATGAATTAATAATATTAAGGAGCTGGAAAGATACAAACAACGTCTACGGAAGTCCTTAGATTAT
This sequence comes from Raja brachyura, assembly GCA_963514005.1. The sequence continues at coordinate 78,248,136 of OY740783.1, forward strand.
TAGCCATGTTAGAATGGCTAACACTCACAGCACCAATCTTAGATGTAGTTTTTTCTTTCTTTGAGCACTCTTTTAACCTCTTAATCTATCCTTTTTTTAATATCACTTTCTATTATTATTATTTTACATTTGACTGGAGTTGTAAATCAAAGCAAAGGAGATATATGCGTGAGCATCACTTAAGGGTCTTGAAATTCATCTATTTGAAGTTCGGGTGTAAGGTCGGGTATGTCGAGCTGAACCATTTGCTCTATTACAGACCCCCTTAGACAAATGATGCAAGACTTAAAAACGAATATGGGGAATGGAGGAATAACGTTTTGCAGCTGGAACGTAAAAGGTATTAATGAACCAATTAAGAGAGGTAAAGTATTAGCACACCTAAAAGCACTCAAAACAGATGTGGCATTCATCCAAGAAACACATTTAAAAAAAGACGCAGAGCATAGATTAAAAGCCCAATGGATTGACAAAGTGTATCATTCTTCTTTTACACACAAATCAAGAGGCGTAGCAATATTAATCCGTAAAGGCACCTTATTTAAACATACTTCAACTATAACAGATAAGGAGGGCAGATATATTATCATAACAGGAGAATTATATACACAAAAAATGATTTTTGTTAACATTTACGGCCCAAATTTTGACAGTCCATCGTTTTTTAGGAAAATACTAAATACTATCCCAGAACTACCACAATACAATTTAATAATTGGAGGAGATCTAAATTGTACATTAGATCCTTACTTAGACAGATCATCAATACAACGGAAAACTAAATCGCATTCTAGCAATCTAATAAATGCATATATAGATTCGAGCAATATTATGGATGTTTGGAGAATGGAAAACCCAATGGGACGAGAATACTCATTTTACTCATCAGTACATAAAACATACTCAAGAATAGACTACTTTCTAGTAGACTCAAAACTTATTCCACTCACTTATAATTCAAAATACCACAATATTATAATTTCAGATCATGCACCATTATCTTTTATGATTAAAATAACTGGAAAAATGGGGAAGCAGGGACAATGGAGACTCAACCCACAAATTTTAAAGGACAAAACAACTCAAGAGTACATTACAAAACAGATTGAGATCTTCTTTGAAACAAATGACAAACCAGAAATATCCCCGTTACTACTATGGGAAACTTTTAAAGCATATACACATGGAATTATGATATCTTCTCAAGCATTCTATAACAAAGAGTATCGGAGGATACAGCAGGCATTGAAAAAAGAGATTAAGCAACTAGATATAGAAAACGCTTCTAATCCAACCATGATTAAACATAATAAAATCTCTGCATTGAAATATAAATTAAATAAAATAAAATCAGACCAAGTTGTAAAACTTTATCAATATACAAAACAAATACAATTTGAATTTGGAGATAAACCACAAAAATTATTGGCTCGTCAATTAAGAAAATTGGAGGGAGAAAAAATAATCCATAGGGTTAAATCAGATACAGGGGAATTATTAACACAAACCAAAGACATTAACGAGAGATTTCTGCAATATTATAAAAATTTATATACAGTCAAAACGATAGAAAATCATATAGGAATAGAAACATTTCTAAAAAATTGTAATTAAAAGGAATTAGATATGGAAGACAGAGAATCATTAAACGCTGAAATAACAATTAAAGAAATCGAAGAATCTATTAGGTCATTAAAAAATGGTAAAGCACCAGGACCGGATGGAATTGGTTCGGAATTTTATAAAATATTTGATGATTTAATGATACCACGGTTAAAGACACTTTATGAACACATTTATACACAACAGAAATTGCCTGGAACATTAAATGAATCTATTATTACATTAATACCTAAATTAGATAAAGATTTGGAGGACCCAGGATCGTATAGAGCCATAGCTCTTTTAAACACTGATCAACAAATATTAACTAAAATATTAGCACGAAGATTAAATATGGTGATCAACAAAATAATACACCCAGACCAGACTGGATTTATACCAAAACGATACTCTATATATAACCTGAGACGATTATTTAACATTATATACTCGAAAAGAAATACTAGTAAAGACCTAGCAATTATCTCATTAGATGCAGAGCTAGCTTTCGATCAGGTTGAATGGTCTTATTTATTCTCGGTTTTGGAATCCTTCCAGCTAGGAGAAAAGTTTATAACGTGGGTCAAATTATTATACACCAATCAGACAGCTAGAATACAAACAAATCAAATGTTATCAACTAAATTTAACTTATTCAGAGGCTGTAGACAAGGTTGTCCGCTATCACCACTATTCTTTACGTTAGCAATAGAACCATTAGCACAGCGTGTGAGACTACACCCTGAAATATATGGGTATGAAACCAAAGAAACGGAAAATAAAATTTCTTTATACGCAGATGATGTATTACTCTATATTACAAAGCTTGAAATTAGTATACCTACCCTGCTAGATTTAATAACTCAATTTGGTCTACTCTCAGGATATAGAATTAATTGGAATAAAAGTGAACTTATGTCAATAATGGGAAATAACTCACACATATTACAACGATTCCCTTTTACGATAGCAAATGAAAAAATTAAATATCTTGGAATTTATGTAACAAAAAGACATGACTCTTTATTTAAATCTAATTTCCCACCTTTATTGAATAAATTTCTTAAGAATATTCTATATTGGAAAACATTACCTATCTCAATGTTAGGTAAAATAAATGCGATAAAAATGATCTTTCTCCCGCAATTATTATATTTATTTCAAATGATCCCGATATATCTTCCCAAAAAATTTTTTAAGAAGGTGGATTCTATAATTACAAATTTTATTTGGGATTATAAGAGCCATAGAATAAATAAGAAACATCTATGTAAAGCAAAAATAAGTGGAGGTTTAGCGTTGCCTAATTTTATGTTTTACTATTGGGCAGTTTATATTAAAAATATGAATTTTTGGTTGGAAGAATTAGATATACAGCCGAATTGGTTAAAATTGGAAAAGGAAGAATGCCTACCTTTTGAAATTAGCTTGATTATATTTGCTAATACCAAATTACATTAAAAAACTTATAGAGGAAACCCAATAATAGAAAATGGGATACGTATTTGGAAACAATTTTAAAAAATCTTTAAAATTGGAATGTATACCACTGGATCTTCATATTGCAAACAATATCACTTTTAAACCCCCTAGGATGGATAAAGGTTTTTCACAATGGAAAAATTATGGAATTAATAAGATACGGGATCTCTATAAGGAAAACCTTTTTCTTTCATTTCAAGAATTACAACAAAAATATGGACTACACTCAAAAGAATATTTTAGATATTTACAAATTAGAGATTATGTTAAATCAAATACACAAGAATTTAGAAATAGAAAGACAGAAATTCTAGATGAATGTTTAAATAAACATCCAAACACAGAAAAATTAATATCATATATTTATAATATTTTATTGGAAAATGATGCACCACCATCGGAAATATATAGGCAAGCATGGGAAAGTGAATTAGGACAATCAATTAGTTTAGAAGTATGGGAGGAAAGTTTACAACATATACACTACTGCTCATTAAATGCCAGACACTCTCTGATACAATTTAAAATTTTACATAGATTACATCTCTCAAAGTCCAAACTAAATAGAATTTTTCCAAATGTTTCTGCTATATGTGACAAATGTCAACACCTAGAAGCCAACCTAACGCATTCATTTACCAAATGTATTAAAATTACTATTTTTTGGTCAGAAATTTTTAAGATAATTTCGAAGGTAGTTAATACAAATCTATATCCAGATTCCAAATTAATTATATTAGGTATATTAGAAACTGATCAATCACTAACAACAAGACAACAAATTTTTATCGATTATAGTTTAATAATTGGTAAAAAATTAATACTAAAATTTTGGAAAGGTCCTACCAACCCCACTATTAAAATGTGGATTACAGAAATGTCGGAGACACTTCATTTGGAAAGATTAAGACTTGTCCTCTCGGACAGGCTAGATCAGTTTAGAGGAACATGGTCTCCATTTATTGATTATCTAAAGGGACAAATGGGCTCGGTTCGAGGGCCTGACTGAAACCTGGACGGGGAATGGATGAAGAATTATATATAATAGATCATTGATATATCTCCAATGTAGAATAGAATGTTTAAAACTCCACTCATATTATTGATTTTCTATTTTTATTATTATTTTAATTTATTTTATTATTTCTTTCTATTAATTTCCTTCTTTATTAAAAATAATAAAAAATTGTGTAGAAGTATAAACAAGAATGACTGTAAATTTTATAAATATTAAGAATGTATGAGATCAGTAGTAAATTCTTTTGTTTCTCTTTTTTTTCTTACATTTTAAATTGTCTTAATATGTATCAATATACATTAACTTCTAATAAAAAATATTAACACAAAAAAAAGAAGAGAAAAAACAATATTTTCATCAGTATTATCACATATCAACACAGTTGTTTAGACATAATTATTTGGAGTGCCATAACTGAGGCGTGATCTTATAGAGCTGTATAAAATCATGAGGAGAATAGATAGGGTGAATGCACAGAGTTGTTTACCCAGAGTCGGGGAATCAAGAACCAGATGACTTAGATTTAAGTTGAGAGGGCAAGATTTAATAGGAACCCGAGGGGCAGCTTTTTCGCTAAGGTGGGTGGTGGACATAGGAGGTTGTTGTGGCATGAACTATTACAGCTGTTAAAAGACACTTAGACAGGTTTCTGGATAGGAAAGCTTTAGAGGGATATTGGCCAAACATGAGAAAATTGAATTAGTCTAGATAAGGCATCTTGGTCAGCATGGACAAGTTGGGCCGAAAGGCTTGTTGTCATGCCGTATAATTCTATGCCTCCAATAAAGCAAGTTCGGTATTCCAAAAAATGCAAGAAATCATGGGATTTGGCAAAGGTCATTCGCGATAAAGAAAAAACGAACTAAGCGCTGGCTGTATAAACTGTGTATAAATTCTTATCTTTATTCATAATTTATGTGTAAAAATATATTTAATCTGAGGAACAGGGTGACAGGTAGCGGGAGAGCGCGGTGTAACAGTGGGAGAGAAGGGGCAGATGCAAGTGGGAGGCAGAGATGTTCTCGGCAGCTGCGCGCACACAGACCCATGCCTCATCAGCAACCAGGATCGATCCCGGGTCCCCAGTGCCGCAAGCGTTGCCGAACCACCATTGGACCCCCACCCACACCGAGTATTCCATCCCCACCCGGAGGGCGGCCAGAGACAAGGTGGGAGGAGCTGCCGACGGGCCCCCGGGTGCCAGAGCAGAGCTGAGCCGGAGCCAGCGACCCCCTCCACCAAATACCGAACTCCCTTATTAATCAGCTGATTTAATAATCAGAAGGTAATAGTCATTTAACACTTCAAGTAGCTATGCGTTATTTAACCTTTAAACTGTCAGTATCATTGTTGTTCTGTTTGTTGTGAGCACAACCTTTTTCAAAATAATTAAACAGAAGTTGAGGAAATCCTGATTTACCCAAGAAGGGTAGGATTTTCAGCCACGTGTATAGGATCTTGTTGAATGAACTAAGTTCTAGTTTTAATATTCACTTCCAATGAACCTTACTAACACCCACTGAAGAGGGAAGTCAGAATGGAAGAAAGAGGATCTTAAATAACTCCAGCAGTTAAGGTAAGGGTAATTCGGGAAAGAATAGGGCCCTCAAAGGGTCAATGTGGTTATCTATGTGTGGAGATGGACAAAGTGTTAATGAATAGTCCTCATTTGCATTTACCATGGAGAAGGTCATGGAAGCTAAAGAATTGAGGGACATGAAGAATAACTTATTGGAACATAGCCATTTTACAGCAGAGGAAGTGCTGGTGGTCTTAAGTCATATTAAGGTGGATAAATTCCTGGCATTGTGTGAAGGAAGAGAAGAAATTGCAGGAGCAATGATGACAGCGCCCGCAGCAATGATGATCATTGTTAGCCACAGGTGAAGGTAGCAGAAGACTGGAGGGCAGCTAATCTTTCGCCTTTATTTAAGAATAAAGAGAGGACAAGCCAGCAAACTAAAAGCTAGTGACCCTAACATTGGTAGTAGGAAAATATATTGGAGAGGATTCTGAGGGACAGGGTCTACACGCTATTGGAGAGATAGGATTTATAAGGGACTAGATCAGGTGCGGACCCATTGGGCCTGTCCCCCAAGGCAATATTCCACCACTGACCCATAGCCCCCAAATGCGCAGTAGCTGATAGGTTCCCGTTGTGATGCCAGAGATCCCTGTTGTGACGAAAGTCACGGCATCCCTCCCCCAACTGCACAGGCGCGGCTCCCCTCCCCCACTCCCTCCCTCACCTCTCCTTCCCTCTCCTCTCCTTTCCCCTACCCTCAGTCACTCCCTCCCTCCATAACCCCTCTCCCCTCCCCACCTCCCTTCTCTCCCTCTATCCCCCTGCCCCCTCACTCCTCACCTCCCCTATCCCACTCTCCAACCTCCTCCCCCACTGTCCTCCTCTCCCTCTATCCCCCCACTCCCTACCTCACCCACTTCCCTCCTCTACCTCTATCCCCCCTCCTCCACCACTCTCCCTCCTCACCTCCCACCTCCCCCCATCCCACCCCCCACAATGAAAATTGTGATATTTGTATTTAATGAAACCTCCCCCCCATCCCCCCCCCTCGCCCCCTCCCTATCCCCCCCTCGCCCCCCCCCCCATGAAAATAGTGATTTAAAAAAATGAAATCCTCAATGAAAATCGTGCTTTTTTTTAATAAGCTAAATACAATGTTAGCTGTTAATGAAAACAGAAGAATTTGCTTAAAACAGATTTATTTTGAAAAATTTAATGTAAATGAGATTTGGGATCCCTTTGTGACGTCATTGTAACACGGCTGATGGGCAGGGCAAGTGAAAAGTGGTTTGAAAAGTGATTTTTGTAAAGTTTAAAATGTCAATGACTTGTAAAATATAATATCAATCTGAACGAAACGTGTTTCATTTACATCACAGGACAATGGTGAGTAAGGTGGGCCACAAATTGTCACGCTATCGTGTACCGTCTTGGCAGGGTTTTGAGATATCACGCACACGTGCATTCAAACAAACAAGATGAGAGTTTTAGTAATATATACTAGACTAAGTGGGACCCGTTGGATCCCTGTCACACGGGATGTCTTGTCCCCCAAAGCAACCCATTCCCCAATGCAATATTCCACCACTCACCCATTCCCCCATTCCCCCATATTCCAGCACTCACCCATAGCCCCCAACTGTACAGGGACATTAACCCAGCACTGCCTCCCCCTCCTCTTGCTTTGAGGACTGTAAAAAATAATGCAATTGCCCCCTCCCTCCTGTTGAGCTAAAAACTTGCTGAAAGGGCTGAGTGTTGCTCGATTGCAACTTTATTGCAATCTGGGCCAGTAAGGATTTGAATCCCAATATCAATTGCCTCCTCCCCCTCCTGTCGTGGTAAAAATGTGGTGGAAGGACTGAGTGTTCCCAGATTGCAACTTTGTATGCAAGTTTGTTGCAAGCTGGGCCAACAATGATTTAGCTGTTAGATTCTTCTTAAACTTGAATATTTAAACTTTAAAATTATGAATAACTTTAGAAATATAAGATTAATCTGAACAAAATGTTATAGGAACAAAGGTGAGTATGGTGGTGCAAAAGTTTTAGTACTACCGTGTACCGTTTTGGCGTAGATAGCATCTCAATCACACACACAGACACACACACACAAACAAGACGAGATTTTTAATAGAATATAGATAGTAGATAGTCACCATTGCTCAGTGCACGGAAATGGCAGATGGAATTTAATTCCATTTAATTATGCAAGTGCACAATATTGCATCTTGATAAGTTAAACAAGAGCACAACTTAAGGGCCTGTCCTACGATGCGAGTTTACCCAAGAGCTCTCCCGAGTTTAAAAAAAAATTCAAACTCGTGGTAAGTACATAGAATGTATGTAGCGTGTACGTCGGACCTCGTTGATGTCTCGTAGCGCTCGTAATGCTAACGGCAGGTACTCGGGAAACACGGAAACTAGTGAAGTTTTTTCAACAGTGTTAAACATTTCCAAGAGTAAAAAAATACTCGTGATGAGGTACCACGAGTTTGATTTATTTTTAACTTGGGAGAGTTCTTGGGTGAACTCGCATCATGGGATAGGCCCTTTACACAGTAGATGGTCGGGCTGTAGAGGGTGAACAGAAAGATCTCAGGGTAAAGGTGCATAATTCCCTAATTGTGGCAGAGTAATGAAAAAAACATGTGGTATGCCTGTTTCATCAGTCTGGACACTGTATAGAGGAATGGGAATGTGTAAGAAGGAACTGCAGATGCTGGTTTCAACCAAAGATAAAGTCAAAAAGCTGGAGTAACTCAGCGGGACAGGCAGCATCTCTGGAGAGAAGGAATGAATGACATTTCGGGTCAAGACCCTTCTTCAGCATTGGGATGTCATCTTGCAACTGTTAAGGCCATTATTTGGACCACACACAGAGTTTTGCGCACAATTCTGGTCAACCAGTTAATGAAAGGATGTTATTAAGCTGGAAAGGGTACAGAGAAGATTCACAAGGACAGGGGAGTTTGAGATAAAGGGAAGCAGGGCAGGACTAAAGAGAAGCAGGCCTTTTTTTCTCTGAAACATGAGAGGCTGAGAGTGGCCATTTGGAGTATGCAAAATCATGAGGGACATAGATAAGGTGGATGGGTCACAGTCTTTTTTCCAAGATATGGAAGTCTAAAACTGGAGGGCATGCATTTGAGGTTGGAAGAGAAAGGTTTAAAAATTGACCTGTCGGTGATACATTTACACGCAGAAGATGGTGAGTATATGGAACAAGCAGCCAGGGGAAGCTGCAGCCATGGCACAATGATGTTTAAAATACTTTTGGATAAGTACACTAGTAAAAAATATTTATAAGGTTACAGGCCAAACACAAGGAAAATGGGACCACCTTAGATAGATGTATTGGTCGACATGGACGTGGGCTAAAGGGTCTGTTTCCATGTAGTGTGAGTCAAAGTCACTATTGCAAGAATTTTGATTTTAATTTTTAGTCATTACAAAATAGAATCTGGAATTATCTTCCAATTATCTTCAGAGGAATGTTATTTTATATTACAGATACTGGAAAAGTGAAGTTTAGATAAGACAAGTAAAAATCATTTAACTCAATTCACCTGCATCCAAACTGGCCCCAGCACCGTGATAGATGCAAGACCGATTGATACCAAACATTCCCAATTGCCACTCAGGCAGCACGTGTGCTTTCATGAAAGAGAAGATACTGAGTGACCCCAAATGGCCTGTGAGAATGAGAGCTATAAAAGACTAGAACAGATTCTAATGAATCTGTCAGATGCTCCGTTGATCTCTGCAATGAAAAAATAGCTTTTATAATGCGGCTGTACTAAGGGTGGCAGATTCTTGAGTCACATTGTCAGCATAGTGCCTGCACATAAATATGGTGTTCCCTGAATATTCTTCTTTTCCCTTAAGTGTGCACAACACCTGTCTTTTAACTTCAGAGTCAGGGTATTTCTGTTGTTCGCTGAGGACTATCTGCGCTCAGTTCTTCAGCATCTCGTTGCTCAATGAGTCACCCAGTAGACAATAGACAATAAACAATAGGTGCAGGAGTAGGCCATTTGGCCCTTCAAGCCAGCACCGCCATTCAATGTGATCATGGCTGATCATCCCCAATCAGTACCCCGTTCCTGCCTCTCCCCATATCCCCTGATTCCACTATTTTTAAGAGCCCTATCCAGCTCTCTCTTGAAAGCATCGCGAGAACCTGCCTCTACCGCCCTCTGAGGCAGAGAATTCCACAGACTCACCACAGTTTGTGAGAAAAAGTGTTTCCTCTTCGTTCTAAATGGCTTGCTCCTTATTCTTAAACTGTGGCCCCTGGTTCTGGACTCCCCCAACATCGGGAACATGTTTCCTGCCTCTAGTGTGTCAAAGCCCTTAACAAACTTATATGTTTCAATGAGATCCCCTCTGATCCTTCTAAACTCCAGAGTGTACAAGCCCAGCTGCTCCATTCTCTCAGCATATGAGAGTCATGCCATCCCGGGAATTAACCTTGTAAACCTATGCTGCATTCCCTCAGTAGCAAGAATGTCCTTCCTCAAATTAGGGGACCAAAACTGCACACAATACTCCAGGTGTGGTCTTGCTAGGGCTCTGTACAACTGTACAACAGTAACACTTCATGATTTCAGATGTAGAAAAGCAAACAAGGAATGTTGGCAAGAGTTTTATCAGAAACGATCATTGAACAAATGCTGTCAGAAAGTTAAAATGTAGTCTAGTTCATCTTTATGTCATCAATATAACAGTAAATGGGCTATCCCACTGTGGCGACCTAATCTGCGAGTTTAGAAGAGTTTGCCCTCGACTCAAACTTACAGCATGGACGACACATGGTCCTAGGAGGTTCTATGAGGTCACTGGAACTCACCTTCATGCTCGAGGGAAGTTCCTGCATACTCACGGCCTCAGTTTTGTTGAGGAAAATTTTTCAGCATGTTGAAAATTTTTCTGCAAGTAAAAATTGGTCTGCATGGTTCTTTTGAACTCATATTGCAGTGGAGTGGGGTTAGTATGTATTTACAGGCAGTCTAGGGCAACTGTAGGCAATCTCCTTCGCTGACCGGGCATTGGCTCATTGGAATTTTCAGGACCAAGGAAAACCGACCAGTAATGCAAAACGGCCACTAAGCTTTAATCAAAATTGTCTGGCTTTTTAAAAGCGCAAGGGGGGGGGGTCTCCACTCCTTCCCCCCTTCTCTCCCCTTCTCTCTCCTTCTCTCCCCCTCTCTCCCCTTCTCTTCCCTTCACTCCCCCCCCCCCCCCCCGCGCTCGCTAAAAGATTTACCGTACACTGTGCAGCTGTCTTTTACCTTCCTCTTCATCGCGGGTGTGAATTTTAGACAGCTCTCCCCGCTTTCCCTGGCCCCCGCCTTTGCAATGTGTTTGTGTGTGTGAGTGTGTGAGTGATCGGTCAATTAAGCTCGCGGTTTCATCGGTGACGGTCAATCCAGTTTGAGGTTTTTCAGGCGAGTGCCCTCGAGCTTGAAGATCGAAGACAGTCGCTGAAGACAGGCCCTTGGTAGGCATGGTAGTGCAATTGGAGAGTTGCTGCTTTATCGCCCAGGGACCCAGGTTCGATCCTGACTATGGGTGCTGTCTGTATGAAGTTATACATTCTCCCCATGACTGCTTGGATTTTCCACAGGTGCTCCGGTTTCCTCCCACACTCCAAAGACGCATAGATTTGTAGGTTCATTGGCTTTGGTAAACATTGTAAATGTTCCCTAGTGTGTAGCATAATGCTAGTGTACTTGTATCATTGGGGAGCGTGAACTTGGTGGGCCGAAGGTCCTGTTTCCTTGCTGTATCTCTAAATTAAACTAAGCAAAACTAAACTAAGCCTCTTTCTCACCATCACCCTCTTTCTCACCATCATCTTCCTCCGAATCTCGCTCTGTTGTCCTTGCTCTGAATGGGAATGAGCTGAGGATGGTGTGACCCGACTATAAGTCATGAAGACACTGAGGGCTAAGGCCTCTTATCTGATGCTGCTCCACAGGATGCCTTTGCAAAAGCTTGGGTTAGAACATACCAGCTGATCCGGTCATGACCCACATCTCCCTAGCCATGCACTCATTTCATTCCTACCAACAGGATGAAGGTGCTGGAGCCTGAAAACTAGGGTCACAAATAGCTTCTTCCAAACAACAATCAGGTTCTTGAACATTAAACAGTACTAACTCAGTAATTATGAGTTTTGGTGGACTGTCTTTGGTTGTTGCAAAGATTTTGTTATTTTGCTTTAGTGTTACAGTTATTAATTAATTGAATTTAAAATATATATATTATATATTATGAACATGTTGGGTGTCTATAGGCCTGTTAAACTGTTACAAGTAAGAATTTCAATGGTTACATAAACGCTTTTGATTCTTGAGCACTTGTCTCTGAATCTGAGATGACGGTTTTCCTAACAGTTTCATGCTTGTGCCTTTAAGCAGTCAGATTCTTAATATCAGGTATAGCCTCAATGAAAGGAATAGGGGCGGCAATGTAGGTAGAGCTACTGCCTTACAGCTCCGGAGACCCAGGTTTGATCCTGACTATGGGGTGCTGTCTGGGAGGAGTTCGTACGTTCTGCCCGTGGCCTTGGTGAGATTTCTCCGAGAACTTCGGTTTTCCCCCGCACTCCAAAGACGTACTGTTTTGTAGGTTAATTGGATTGGTATAAATGTAAAACAATTGTCCCTAGTGTGTGTACGGTCATGTTAATTTGCGGAGGATTGCTGGTAGGTACGGACTTGGTGGGCCGAAGGGCCTGTCTCCGCGCTGTATCTCTAAACTAAACTAAACTAACTAAACTTATGGTATCCAGCCTTTAAAGCCATTTTTGTAAACTTTACCCTGGAAAATGAAATTAACCAGCATGCGAGGGCTGTTTTCCAGCTGGCTTCAAATAACTGAGTTTACAAATCTGTTCTTATGGGCCTTTGGAGATGAAGCAAGGGACTTTTGAATTACTTTCAACTAGTGGAGTCAACAGATTCTCTTGTGAAATATAACCTAGAGGCTGTCTGAAGCAGAGAGTGAAGAATAATAGATTGTTATTTTTTACGATGCCCATTATATCTAAAAAAGGAAAAGCCAGATTCTTTGTTTGGGAAGGAACGGCAGATGCTGGTTTATACAGAAGATAGACACAAAATGCTGGAGTACCTCAGCAGGTCAGGCAGCATCTCTGGAGGAAAGGAATAGATGATGTTTCAAATTGGAACCCCTCTGCAGACTACGATATTCAGTCTGAGGAAGGGGTTCCGAGCTAAAATATCACCAATTTCTTTTCTCCAGAGATGTTGCCTGACTTGAGTTACTCCAGTAGTTTGCTTCTAAATCCAGATTCTATCCTGTTTTCACCTTGCCTGTACCTTTCTATTGCACTGATTGCAATTCTCTGAATGAAGGAGGTGCCACCATTTCCCATCTCACCTCACTCCTTGTAGGAAACGTCTTTTGTTGTTTCCTGACCTATGCACCTAATAATGGTTGTCATTTCATTTACTGCATTTCATCCAGAATTTTCCAGCCAGAAGCTAACATGAATAATTGCAAGTGTAGTGGTCACACAATACCACCTCGCTTCCCCAGGAATCTGATTTCCATACTCACTATTTCTCAATTTTTATCTTGAGCACAGGGAACTATTTTGGACATAAACTGAATGGACCAATTGGACAATATATTTATTCTCCTGAAAATTTGAGACTGCCTTCTTGTCACTGATAATCTTACCATTGCCCCTGACTATTAGTTCTGGGAGACCAAGCTTTGGTAGACCTGTCCATCCTGTCCTATAAACCATGTGTGGTGTCAATTCTGGTGTTAGTGCTTGCTGAGATAAGGTAGAGTGACAGCATGTCTTCATGAATGCTGCCTCCTCCAGCTCTTTGCTCATTATGGATATGACGTGTGGTATACTGACAGGAAAGAAAATAATATGGTTGGCATGCAGCATCTAGAATAATCATGCATCACACTGTGATTGGAAGCTGCTGGGTGCTGCTGCATTTTTGATGTGTACCTCTGTGAGGTTGAGATTTTAGTAAGAAGAGAATGAAACTAAGGCACGGTGGCGCAGCGGTAGAGTTGCTGCCTTACAGCGCTTGCAGCACCGCAGACCCAGGTTCGAACCCGACTACGGGTGCTGTCTGTACGGAGTCTGTATGTTCTCCCCCTACCGCGTGGGTTTTCTCCGGGATCTTCCGTTTCCTCTGACACTCGAAAGATGTACAGGTTTGTAGATTAATTGGCTTGGTAAATGTAAAAATTGCCCCTAGTGTGTATAGGATATTGCTAATATGCGGGGATCGCTGGTCGACACGGACTGGGTAGGCTGTAGGGCCTGTTTCCGCACTGTATTTCTAAACTAAACTAAACTAAGATGGCCATGAGCACTATGAGATACATCCTCTTGCCTTGCTGTTCCGTCACATAAAAGTTAGCTGAGATAAGATTGGACATTTTCCTTCCTTGGAAGATATCAATGAACCAAACTATTTTTTGCTGCAATCTTACAGTTTCATGTTCAGATTTACTGATTTTAACTTTTTACTCCAGATTTCTTTAATTATGTGAATTTATCTTGGCCAATATCTGTAGTAGGATTCAAAGCCATGGCACTAGACCAGGAGTCTCCAAACTATGGCCCGCGGGCAACATTCAGCCCGCCACGAGATTGTATCCAACCCGCAGCAAGCTCTTAACACATTCCGTGTGGCGGGATATGTGGTAGCGCAGCTTTAGAGGAACAGCGTGGAAACAGGCCGTTTGGCCCATTGAAGCGATGCCCGTACGCACTAGCACTCGGGACAAATTCAATTAACCTACAAACGTGAAGTACGGGAGGAAACCAGAGCACCCAGAGAAAACCCACATAGGTACAAACTCCTCTATAGGCAGCATCCGTAGTCAGGATGGAACCCGGGTCTCTGGTGCTGTGAGGCAGCGAATCTACCGCTGCACCACCATGCCACTACTCCTGTGTTGCAAAGGCAAGTTTTGCGGGGTGGTAGCATGGGGTGGGGAGTGGAGCGAGGGGGAGGAGGTGGAGGGGGGGAGCTAGTTGGCTGCACCACCATGCCACTACTCCTGTGTTGCAAAGGCAAGTTTTGCGGGGTGGTAGCATGGGGTGGGGAGTGGAGCGAGGGGGAGGAGGTGGAGGGGGGGAGCTAGTTGGCGGCAGGGTCGGCCTGGGTGGGTGTGTAGCGATCTGATCCCATGAGGGTGACCCGTGAACAGCTCCCGCTCCGGGGCGCCACACTGACCTGGACCCTTTGACTGGGTCACCGCCGACACATGCCGACACGGACAGGGGAATCCTCCCCTTCCCTCCCCTCCTCTCTCTCTATCTCTCTCTCTCTCTCTCTCTCTCTTTTTTTTTTGCTTTTCAAAAACTTTATTCAACACAATCATATATTACAACACATCAAAACATAATCAAAATCACACTATAATGAACAAATCATTGTAGTACAACAGTACATTCATTGTTTATAATAGTCTCATCCCTACGCGGTGACCAGCATTGATGGAAGGCCTCCAGAGTCCCCGTGGACACCGCATGTTCCCTCTCCAGGGACACACGTGCATAGACGTAGGCCCGAAAGAGGAGCAGGCAGCCGACTCTAGCCTGACCGTCGACCGCCCGCTGCCTGGACCCGCGAATGGCCATCTTAGCCGGGCCGAGGAGCAAACCGACAGGTAAGTCCCCCCCCCACACTCGGCTCTCCCCACTCCCTGCCTTGTGTCCGAACACCAGGATTGTGGGGCGAAAATGCAGCCAAAACTTGAGGAACAACCCCTTCAGATATTGGTACAGGGGCAGTAACCTCTCACACTCCATATACACATGGAACACGGTCTCCTCCTCTCCACAGAAAATACATGCGGCGGACGAGCCCGTGAACCGGCTCAAAAGTTTATTGCAAACCACCGCTCCATGCAACACTCTCCACCCCAGGTCCCCAATATAAAGGGGTACGACTCCCTTATAGAAGGACCCCCACAGGGGACCCCCCCTGCTTTCGGATGGTAACTCCGTCCGCCATGGTGAGTCGGGACGGGAGACGAAAGCACGGAGGTTCAGAATGTGCAGGAGCATCCTATACAGTGCGCGTCTCTTCGCCTCATGAAATGGCATGCTGGTCATCTCAGAAAGGCAGCTCAGATTATGTGGAGCCGGAGGCCGGGAAATATACCGGAGCCTAGGCCCGATGAGCAGATCTGACGGAGCGGGGGTAAGCTCTATCTGAACCACTCTAGGCTCGCGCCTCTCCTCGACACCCACCATGACAGGATGAGGACCAGCCACACCCGCAGCCACAACATCCCCCTCTCCTCGTGGAGCAACACTCTGGCTGAAAACAGCCAAATTCCTCACTCTTAGCACATCCCTGTAGAAGACAGGCAAGCCCCTTAGAGCGGGTCGACCGATGCCCGCCATCGGGAGCCGCGAGACCCCCCTTAGGCAACAACCCTGACGGAAAAAATACGTGGCCAGAGCGTGCCATCTGGGAGGGTTCTCTACATACATGTATCTCCGCAGAGTCCTGAGTCGGAGAGCCGCCACCTGGGTATGCACGCATACCAAGGACTGGCCGCCCTCCTCTAACGGGAGACTCAGGACCGCCGTGGAAACCCAGTGCTTCCTATTTCCCCAAAAGAAATCTACCATCTTCTTCTGTATAGCAGTTACAAATATAGAGGGTGGGACAAGAGTAGCCAGCCAGTACCATAACATGGAGGCCACCAGCTGGTTTATAACCAGCACCTTCCCCCGAAAGGAAAGAACTCCAAGCAGGCCTGACCAGCGCCCCAGCCGGGCAACCACTTTCGTCTCCAACTACTGCCAGTTTGCCGGCCAAGCATCCTCAGTGGGGCTCAGGTACACCCCCAGATAGAGGAGGTGCGTGGTGCTCCACGCATACAATGTCATCTCCTCCAGCAGCGAGTCTACCTGCCACTGACCCACTAAAAGTCCAGAGCACTTACTCCAGTTAATCCTAGCAGAAGATGCAGCCGAGAAAATCTCCTGGCAGTCACGCATCCTCCGCAGGTCACCAGGATCAGTGAACATAAGAAGTATGTCATCGGCATACGCCGATAGAACCACCTCAACCCGCGGGCCAGGTAGGGCCAGGCCTGTCAACCTCCTCCTCCTCCGAAGACACAGGAACGGCTCCACACAGACCGAGTACAACTGGCCCGACATAGGGCACCCCTGGCGGACCCCCCCTCCCAAAATGAAAAGGAGACAACAGCGCGCCATTAACCTTCACAAGGCACTCCGCAGCAGCGTACAAAAGCCGGACCCGGGCCACGAAAAGCGGTCCAAACCCAAACGCTTGCAACATCCCAAATAGGTATTCATGCTCTACCCTATCAAAAGCCTTCTCCTGATCAAGAGACAGAAAAGCAGCTGACTCACCAGTACCCTGGGCTAAATGAATCAGGTCCCTAACCAGGTGGATGTTATCCTGGATGGACCGGCCAGGGGCTGTATAAGATTGGTCAGGATGAATCAATTGATGCAGCACGGAGCCCAGGCGATTAGCCATTGCCCGTGCAAAAATTTTATATTCTGTGCATAGGAGAGAGACTGGACGCCAGTTCTTCAACAAACGGAGTTCGCCCTTCTTAGGCAGCAAGACAACAACTGTCCTACGCCACGAGAGAGGCATCTCCCCGGTCGCCAGGCTCTCCCCCAGAACCAACATGTAGTCATCCCCTAGGATATCCCAGAAAGCTCTAACAAACTCCACCGTCAACCCATCCAGCCCGGGGGACTTACCCCTTCTGAGCTGATGCAAGGCACGAGTCAACTCCTCCAAAGATAAGGGGCCATCAAGAAGATCAGCCACCTCCCTATCTACAGTCGGTAGACCCTCCCACAGATCTTGCTGAGCCTCCACGCTGAATCCATCCGCAGAGAACAGGGACCCATAAAAGGACCTAACCAAGGCATTGATCCTCTCTGGAGCTGTTTTCGAGCTCCCCGCCCCTTCTCCAGAGAGAAAAAGAAAGGCGAAGCTCGGTCCACATCGTGCAGCATCTGGACCCGAGACCTCACGTAAGCGCCTCGGGACCGCTCAAGCAGCAGGCTCCTCAAAACCTCCTTCTTCCTCTGAAACTCTCCCCATTCGCTGGAGTCTTCACCAAACTGACCCAGGCGAGACTCAGCGTCCAATATCTCCCTCTCAAGCTTCTCGACCGCTGAGTCCCGCCTTCCAGTCGACCCCCACGTATATTTCTTGCAAAAGAGACAGATGTGAGCTTTACCCACATCCCACCACTGCCTAAGGGAAGAGAAGCACCTCTGCCTCCCTCTCCACTTCACCCAAAACCGACTGAATGACTCCCGGAAACACCGATCCTCCAGCAGCCTGTTGTTGAAGTGCCAGTACGTGGACCCAGCCCGAGCGCACGCTGGATTAAAATCCACACGCACCAGACAGTGGTCCGAGCACGGCACCAGCCTCATTGAGGCCGCTGAGACATGGGAAACAAACGCTCGGGAAATATAAAAACGATCAATGCGGGAACCACCACCCTCAGACCTCCGCGAAAAAGCAGTGGAATCCGGGTGAAGGTCCCTCCAAGCACAACCAACTCAAAGGAGTCAATCAACCCTCTCAGCTTCTTTGCTACAGCAGGCGCACACTGAGTACCAGAACGGTCCCGCACCTCAAGTGTGCAATTAAAGTCCCCACCAAGGAAGAAACACTCTCCCCTATCAATAGTGCTCAACAGAGCATTCACCTCCTGAAGCAGGCCGGCCTGCATCGTGCCGGAGCTAGGGGCATACACGTTAATGAAATGCAACGGCATGCCATCCAGGCTCACGGCCAGATGGAGCAAACGTCCTGGCACCACTTCCTCCACTTTTAAAACGCTTGGCAGAAAATTCGGAGCCAACAGAAAAGCCACCCCACTCGAATTTGAGCTGAGATGGCTCATATAAACCCCCCCTTCCCACTCCAGTCGCCAGGTGGATTCGTCACTAACAACGGTATGTGTCTCTTGCAGAAAACACACCGTAAATTTCCCCTCTCTTAGGGCTGATAAGAGCTGACATCTACGAAAACTCGCTCTACTCCCATTTAAATTTAATGTAGCTACTGTGAATGTGTAGGCACACTAGATTGAGATCCTCACACTCTGCTAGCCTCAAGAACTCCTCCTCTGAGGAACTCCAAAAAAACCCCAAACTGTCTCTTCTCAGAGTCAGGAAGACCACTATCCTTGTTGCCAAGGATAGCCTCGAGACTCTTAATCAAAGCTGGCCAGTCCCCCCACCGTCTTTGAGCAACATCCCTTCTGGTTCTGCTGGAATGGCTTGTTTTTAGGAACTCTCGCACCTCAAGGATAACACTTGCCTGAGACACGGCCTTGGAGCCTAGGCGCGCAGCCAACCCGCTCGCACCTGAATCAACAAGCTCAAAAAGACCAGAACTCTCTGACAAATCGCTATCCTCACTACACACACTGGCCCCGTCACTCTCCCACTCCTCTGCCACGACACCACCCCCAGGATCAATGCTGGGGAAGGGTCCCGAAACCCCTGACTGAAACACGCAGCCCACTGAATGGCTGGGCTCCTGCACTCTACCATCACCCTCCACGTCTGGGCCTGGGGAAGCAAAAACAAGAGGCATCCCCAGGGCATGTGGTGCACTGGCATCCTCGGAGTCTGAATGAGGATCACGACCCAAAACAGCCCCGGCCTCTACATCATCTAGAGTGCCCTCTCCACAGGCATCACCCAGAGAATCTCCACCTGCTTTTAAACTCTCCCCAGACAACTCATCCGGTGAGGCATCACGCCCCCCAGCACCTCCACTGGCACTGATATGGAGCACAGACTTGAACGACAATACCCCCGAACCTCCCCCCTCGGGCTGACTCTGCTCACCCCCCGTCACAGGGGGCACACAACCAGGGGAGCCAACCACGTCAACTAGCGTGCTAGCACCCTCAGTAGGCCTCTGAAACGAGGGGACCACATCTGACCCAGAGGTCACACACCCAAGGGAGCTAACCCCAACACCCGATGAGATAACTTCCTCGGAGGGCCCCTGAGATGAAGGGACAAACTCCCGCCCAGAGGACACAACTGCACCGGAATCAACCTCAGCACCTGGTCCTGTGACACCCGCTGAAGATCCATGAAAAGAAGGCCCAACCACCGACCCAGAAGACACCAGTTCAAGACCACTTTCAGCCACATCAGTGGTGGAAAGCCTGGAGAAAGACATCCCCTTAGCTTTGGACCCACGCCCTTGCTCATCTTCACCAGGCAAATGCTTCCTTTTTGTCCCGCTAGCATGCGGAGGTACGGTAACCTCCATAAGGGAAGGGTCATCCACCTCCACATTACCCCCATCCACTTTGCCACCCGCACGGTTTGGCTCCCCTGCCCCCTTCTGAACCACCTCAGCTCCTTGCTGGGCCCCAGCAGGTGCAGTCTGCACCTCACTGGAGCTGCCAGGCGCCCCTTGGGTGGTCACAGAACTCGGCAGGTGCACACCCGATTGCATTTTACTCGCTCGGGCGGCCTTTTTCCTCTCCTTCCTCTTGATCTTCTTCCCCTGCTTCTCCCAAATCCCCCCCTCTTCTCTTCCCTCCTCCTGTGCCCCACCTTCATCCGCCGCCACAGGCGCAGGACGTGGGGGGCGTGGGCTTTCGCTGCCCAGGGTCCCCAAAGCGGAACCTGCGGACCCAGATGGATTATCACTGCCGCCCCGGATCACCAAGGCAGAGCTGGCAGCCATAGCCGGGTCAGCAGTACCACCCCACGCCACTGAGGTTTGACGAGCCACCCCAGATGGGCCAGCAGTGCATTCCTGGGCCACTGCGCTAGAGCCCCTAGCAGTGACCCCGCGAATAAGGCACTCCCTACGGAGATGTCCAAATTCGCCGCACGCATGACACCGTGCCTTTCCCCAACTCTAACGCACGGTTCTGGGGATACCCTTATACTCCACCTCAAAACTCCCCTCAGCACCATCCCCCTCACCCAGCTTCATGAACACCCTCCTCTTGAAACTGAAGACCCCTTTTTCCTCCGGGTCCCCCCCGGGATGCAAGAGCCTAAAGCATTTAGACCGCACCTCCCCAAACTTGGACAGGTGTGGAATAAGTAGCGCATCCGAAATATAAGTGGGGCAGGTCCACAGAAGAACCGGTCTCACCCTAGATACCCACGGATCCACCTGTATGTGGACCCCCCCCCCCCACTGAAATCCCCGTCTCCAATGCTAGGGCCACACACTCCCGGGTCTTAAGTATCATCTCAACCTTTCCTCTTTCGAGCTTGGAAGAGACAATACCCCCCTCCCAAGAAGTTCATTCATGGCCTTTATAATTGCTCCCCTAGACATCATAGGCCCAGTTTGAACCGAGATACCAAAACTGTCCCCATCCAAGTCAACATGAGGCTCAAGCTCAGATGGCCTCGTACCCGCCACTGATGCCAACGCTGCGTAGGTCCGGACCTTCGGCCGTGCCCCTTCCATCGCCATCCTAACAGAGGCACAATCCAGCTCCAGGCACCCCAGCAGCTCAGCTCCAAGTTAAGTCCCAGAGACAGTCACAGTCAAAGACAGGCAGCAGAAAACAGAAACCTCCAGCTGAAGCAGGAAAGTCCCCAGGTTCATCCACAGCCAAGAGCAGCTTTTGGGAAGCTCTATCCCAGTCTCGCCGGAAGCAAAAGTACCTTCTTCACATTAAGCCAGGCAGCCGCACTGTGCAAAATGACTTTAGGGCAGAGAAACGGTGCCAAAAACGACAAAGACACCGCAAACTTCCTACCCTCGAAATCCAGGCACTCTTGGCAGTCCGCCAACGACAACTGCACCCTCGACAATGTGGAGAAAACTCAGGAATTTTCACACTGGTGGAGGCTTCCCAGACCAGAGGAAAGCTTCAACAGCCCAACGATAAGTTAAACTATGAAGCCCCCCTGCATCTGTGCCCTCTCCAATGGCAAAATCCTTGAAAGGCTGCTTCAATCCTTCTCAACTGCAGAGCTGAGAAGAAAACACAACCCCTCTCTCTCTCTCTCTCTCTCTCTCTCTCTCTCTCTCTCTCTCTCTCTCTCTCTCTCTCTCTCTCTCTCTCTCTCTCTCTCTCTCTCTCTCTCTCTCTCTCTCCCCCTCCCCCTCTCTCCCTATCCCTCCCCATCCCCTCCCCCTCTCCCCCTCTATCTCCCACCTCTCCCTCTTTCTCCCTCTCTCTCCCTTCTCCCCCTCTCCCTCATCTCCCCTCTTTATTCCTTCCCTCTCTTCCCCCCCTCCCTTCCCCCCTTTCACCTCCTCTCTCCCCCCTCTCTCTCACTATCTCTCCCTCCCTCTCCCTCCTCTCTCCACCCTCTCTTCCCTCCTCTCCCCCCCATCTCTCCACCCTCTACCCCCCACCCCTCACCCCCTTGTGCCAAATACATAATGTGGCCCTCATTCTGAAAAGTTTGGAGCCCCTGCACAAGACCAATACTAGCCTAGAGGTGCTTGTCTACTTACTTATATAATAAATGACCATCTTTCCTCCTAATATTGTCTGTACATAATTGTTTGTGAGTTTCTGTCTTCAAGAAAAAGGAGTGAGGATGAGCAAAGACAAGTTTTTTTGTGGATTGTACATCAAAGTGGAATAGTGGTGCTGGTAATATTAATAATAATAATAACTGTAATAATAATAATAATAATAATAATAATAATAATAATAATAATAATAATAATAATAATAATAATAATAATAATATATTTTATTGTCATTGCACAGAGGTACAACGAGATTTGGTATGCAGCTTCCATCCAATGTAATAACTTAATTAGCTAAAAATGTAGACACCCAGAGAAACAAGATTTAAAAGCAAACAAAAAAGAACACAGTTAAAACAGTATAAAGTGCAAATAGGTCTGTGCCGGGTATAGGAAAGCAGGGCTCGAAATTAGCAGGTGCCCGGGTGCCAATGACCACCTAAAGTGCCGCCGGGCAACCTAAATGCCGAATCATTTTGCCCGGCTTGGCACTGCAGATACCGGTTTATACCGAAGATAGACACAAAAAACTGGAGTAACTCAGCAGATCAGGCAGCATCTCACCCTCTCACCCTCTGTCTCTGTCTCTGTCTCTGTCTGTCTGTCTCTTTCTCTGTCTCTGTCTCTGTTTCTCCCCCTCTCTCTCTCTCTCTCTCTCTCTCTCTCTCTCTCTCTCTCTCTCTCTCTCTCTCTGTCTCTCTCTCTCTCTCTGTCTCTGTCTCTGTCTGTCTGTCTCTGTCTCTTTCTGTCTCTCTCTCTCTCTCTCTCTCTCTCTCTCTCTCTCTCTCTCTCTGTCTCTGTCTCTCTGTCTCTCTGTCTCTGTCTCTCTGTCTCTCTGTCTCTCTCTCTCTCTCTCTCTCTCTCTCTCTCTGTCTCTGTCTCTCTGTATCTCACACTCTTTCTGCCCCTCTCTCTCTCTGTCTCTGTCTGTCTGTCTGTCTGTCTGTCTGTCTGTCTGTCTGTCTCTCTTGCTCTCTCTCTCTGTCTGTCTCTCTGTCTCTGTCTCTCTCTGTCTGTCTGTCTCTCTCTCTCTCTCTCTCTCTCTCTCTCTCTCTCCATCTGTCTCTCTCTCTCTGTGGCTCTCTCTATGTCTCTGTCTGTCTCTGTCTCTGTCTCTCTCTGTCTGTCTCTGTCTGTCTCTGTCTCTCTCTGTCTCTCTCTGCCTGTCTCTGTCTCTGTCTCTGTCTCTGTCTCTGTCTCTCTCTCTCTCTCTCTCTCTCTCTCTCTCTCTCTCTCTCTCTCTCTCTCTCTCTCTCTCTCTCTCTCTCTCTCTCTCTCTCTCTCTCTCTCTCTTTCTTTCTCTCTCTCCCTCCCCCCCCCCCCTTTATCCTGGGACCCCTCCTCTCAATCGCACACTAATCCCCATTCCCACCTCTATTCAGTCCTCACTGACATCCACCGTGCTCCCATTTCCATCTAACCCCCCCCCCCATCTATTCATCCTGCACTGATCTCCCTATCCACCTCACATTGATTCTGCTGCCACCCCATCCATCCTGCACTGCTCCCACCCATCCATCCTGTACTGATCCCCCCATTCATCCCATACTGACCCCCCCTCCATTTATCCTGCACCGATCCCCCCATCCATCCTGTAATGATCTTCCCATTCATCCTGTAGTGTTTCTCCCATTCATCCTGCACAGACCCTCCAATCCACACTGTATTGACCTCCCCCATTCATCCTGTACTGATCCCCCCCCCCATTCAAGAAGAATGGGGGGATCAGTCTGATGAAGGGTCTTGACCCGAAACGTTGCCTATTTCCTTTGCTCCATAGATGCTGCCTCACCCGCTGAGTTTCTCCAGCATTTTTGTCTACCCCATTCATCCTGTACTGATCCCCCCCATTCAACCTGTATTAATCCCCCCATTCATCCTGTACTGACCCCCCCCATCCACCCTGCACTGATTACACCCCCATCCATCCTGCACAGATCCCCCCCGTCCATCCCGTACTGATCCCCCATTCAACCCCACTGACATCCCCCACGCTCTCCCCTCACAATTTTACCTACTCCAACCAACACGCAATAATTCCCCAGCCTCAATCCATCCATTCCGCACCGATTGCCTTCTCAAACCCCCCCATTCACAACTATACATTGAATTTATCCAGATTTTACTTTTACAGTCGCTCATATACGTCACAAATTTGGTCAGGAGATATTTCAATTAAAATTTTAACATTTATTCTGAAGTGGGAATGATGGAAACAGCGTTTATCATTTTTTTAAAATCTGGTGCGTACAAACTGGGTAACTTCATTGCTGTTCATAACACATGCATCTAATCTGAATGTCCGGTAATGTGGCGTTTTGACACCTTTAAACATATTACCAAAAGAACATTTGCTGCAGTTATGCCCTTTGACCATCTCTTGTCAGTTAGTGTGATGTTTAACCTGCCAGATGAGTATAGTCGGTTTTAACTGCTATTATCATAAAATGTCTTTTGAAATGTCCTTGCAACCTGTATATTTTGTTGTGGATAAAGTATGTGGGAAGCGAGAGTATTTCTGTGCCAATAGCAATAACGAGCCATGCTATGGCCATGTCATGATAATTTTCAGTCCTTCACAGAGAACATGCTTGCATCAATCTGTAGTGTGCATGGTTAAGCATATATGTCACCATGGTCCAGGATTTATTGGCACAGGTTGATAATACGCTGATTAATCCAACCACATTTTTGTTTGGAAGTGGAAAGAAATAATAGAAATTGCATTAATTGCAACGTGTAAAAAGAGTTGAGATACTGTATTATAATTTTGCTGCATGTCGTTGTGATATATATCATGTCTTGATTGGTGAATATGTTTAGTTTGTGACTTTATTTGAAGCAGAAATAATATGTGAATGCTTCATTGAGCATAATTCCGACTGGTAACTACGCACTTCTTCCGAGCACATTATCGCACGCGTCATGCAAGCCATCTTAAATGACCACCTAAACTGTCATTTGGCAACCTAAAAAACTGCCTAGGTTGCCCGGCTGGCAACAGGGAAAAAAAGGTAAGTGAGAGCCCTGGAAAGGTGTAAGAGCGCTGAGGAACAAAGAGTGGTAATAATTACGTTAGTAGAGAATGTGGAGGTCCGCACAAAAAAAAGGTTTTATTGCAACGATTGGAAGATATTATTGGTATTAAGGAGAAGAAAGAGGATTTAGTACTGGGCGAAAAGTAGGGCAGAATTTGGTAGAAGTCAATGTGGGATCTTGGTTTAGTCTCTAATATATTCACTAAAATCATTAAACTCCTTGTGGAATTGCAATCAGTTCTATTTGCCACTTTTGCCACTTATAATTGAGCAACTTAATACAAAAATTCCCTCTTCCTGCCCATCATCATCATCACTCACAATTGTATTGCAGTATTGGAAATGTGAAGTGGGGAGTGGTTCTGCCATATTCCTTTCCTTCAATTGTTTCTGTAAGCTAAATGGAATCGGAGCTACCTAGAGCAAGCTATATCTCTATCAGTGCTGCTCAGTTATCCTGTCCCTCATTGACGGAGCTCTCAATCAAGTTACTGGTTGCCAAACTATTTTAATTCCTTGCAAACTTCATTTCTTAGGGGCTCCCATGTGATGGGGTGTCCCTGCCAAACACTATGAACTCGAGTTGCATCAGTCAAGGTAGACATTTTTTCCTCTGTAATTCTAATTCTAAACAATAATGTAGGCTGATATTAAATAGCAGGGATGAGCAACCAATGTCTTCTAAACGGGTTGTACAACACCTCTGTCATTGAAGTGGAGCTATTTTCATGAATCAGTTTATTTAATCTCCATGTTAGAGAAACAAAGCACCAGTATTTAAAGCACCAGTATTCATAACAATATGGATGTATTCAAGAGAGTTAGATATAACTGTTTGGGCTAACAAAATCAAGGGACATGGGGAGAAAGGAGGAACAGGGTACTGATTTTGGATGATCAGCCATGATCATATTAAATGGGGGTGCTGGCTCGAAGGGGCAAATGGCCTACTCCTGCACCTATTTTATATGTTTCTATTAAAACAGACTATTTCCAATCCAAGAAGAGATAAGATATGGCAATGGAAAATATGGTAGCTGCAGAGGGAAGAGGCAGCATAAAAGAAAATGTGCAGAATAAAAACAAAAATCAAACTGCGAGAAGAACACAGCGGGTCAAGCACCAACTGTGAAGACAAAGGGATGATCAATGTTTCGGGTCACGACTGATATGATCCAATTATCCCTTTGCCTCCACAGATGCTGCATGACCTGCTGAGTTCTAGCAGCATGCTTTCTTTTGCTCCAGATTCCAGCATCTGCAGTCTTTTGTGTCTCTGTAAGCAAAATAAAAGAGGAAACCAAAATTAGAATTGAAAAAATAAAAATGAAATAAAGAAATGGAAAAGATGAATAACGATGAGGAACAAAAAAGTGGAGCAAGGTGAGAGGCAGGATGAAAGGAGATTAAAGGAAAAAAAAGGAGGGTCGAAAAAAAGAGGAGAGAAAGGAAAAGAAAGGGAGAGAATGAAAATGAGAGAGAGAGAGAGAGAGAGGAAGGAAAAAAGAGAAAATAATAATATAACTATATCAGGGAAGTATTTGGGAGCAAAAGCTTATGAGATTTTCAATGCCATTTGTTTCTAAATTGCCTGCCTATAAAAGGGAATTATTTTTAAATGCAAAGAGTAAATCCGTGGTGGTGTCTGAATCTGGCAAGAGTTCTACAGAAGGTACACCACACGCACTAAGAAAGATTATCAAACTAATTATCCTTTGCAGCAAACAGAGCTTCACAGACAAGAGGAAGGCTCTCTAACACTGGGGATTTCAGTTTTCAGTTGCAAGATACTGCCAACATGGATCTTCTGCTGAAGGAGCAGATTGCACTGACACAACATAATTCACCGTGCACATTACCCGAGTTTCAAAACTGACTAATTAAGTTATGAGGGTAGAAATCAAACAGAAACAAAATAGCATTGGTGAATGCTGGAACATATTCCATTTAATATCTGCTGACACTACCGCACACCTCATTTTGTCCCCCTCCCCCCACAACTCCTCCTCCTGACATCAAAGAAAACAAGCTTTGTGTACCTCCATTAAAAATTTACACAATATAAAGAGAAGTTTTAACACTCAAAGAAAGTCTTGAAGAATTCCTCTTGCAGCAATTGTGAGATGGGCAGATAGCTTCAATAAAGAGGGAGCTTCATCAGAGACAATAAAACTAGCAGAAGATTGGTTATCATTTGCAAAGTAATACGACAAATGTCTGACACCAGCAGAAAAATCGCATGAAAATCCAACTACTGGATGTATTCGCATTTTCTTCCAAACCTGTGTTAAAGATTCAAACAACCATCCTGGTTCAAATTTATTTGAAGAAAAATGCATTTTGAGCACTTCCATATTTTTTGCCAAGAAACATATTGGCTATATTTTCACTTAATCACCTTTGCCCGAGCAGGAGGCATATGAAATGAGGATGGAATATCCATCAGTAAAACTATAAAATTTTCATCCCATTCATTTAAATGGAAGGAAGATACTGTAGGACGGGGCATCTTACAATGGACTATACACAGTGCTCCAGATTTTCCTTTGCTTTTTGCTGCGCCAGACAGAATAGTTTAGATACATCATGAGATGTACAAAGAACTACAACATGAAACAGACCACTTGATCCAGCATTTTTAACCTGGTGTTTAACAATCAAGTTAGCCTGCTGTTCTAACCATAATTACATGGGATCATATTTTTCTCATCACTCTAAGTTTGAACACTGTACACTGTGAACCATAAGCAACCAATCCTGGAGACGGAAGTCCACAACATCCAAGAGGAAGGAAGTTTCTTTGATTTGCAATTTGACTTTTCTTATGTATTCACAAGCCCTTGACCACAGGAAACCATTTGCTCGTATCCGTACTGTCTATAAGTCAAGAAGACGTTACCAGAACTCAAAGACATTGTTTCCTGTTTTTCCAATGTGATGCTTGACAATGAGGTTCCTTTTTTGATAATATATCGTCAGATTAACTGTTGTGCGATAGAACATTGCATAACAGGAGCAGGACCTTTGGCCAGCAATGTCTGTGCCAAACATGATGCCAAATGATTTTTCACAAAACCTCTCCTTTAAATGAGGACTAAGGTTTATCTCAAATATCTAATGAGACATAAGTTGCTGCTGAAACTCTCATAGACTGAAGAGAAATGTGGTCCAAAATACGATTTAATATACATAGAAACAATATACTGAACAATACAATATTCATTGACACAATCGCCACAGGTTTATAGAATGCAAGATTGGAGACAATAACACCAGTCGGATAGATGCCAGATGCAACCACAGTGCTATATTGGCTAAATTAAAGACACCATAAACAGTAGTTGAACTGTAATTGTGTTTTGTCAAAATAAAAATTAGTGCTTGATTCAGTGATTTTTGACTGAAACTAGACTGGAGGGAAGATAAGAATGAGCAATTTACACTGGTGGCTCATCCAGGATCTCAAAAGACCCCAAAACACAGGATTGTGATCAAGGGTGTTGAGCAGTTTCGATCGCAAGTGCATAAATCGGGCCCACTGTGCGGTTTTCGCATTGGTTTTCGGCACTTCATTAGTCGGAGAGGAACGATCATTCGTGGGCTTGGGAAAGGGTATAACCAAGATCATTAGAACAGAGGCTAGCAAGCACGGGGAGGTGGTTAGCACTCCTTTGGGTTGGGGGCCCATAAAACTAGGGTGGGGTTAGAGGCCCTGCTGGGGTTGGGTTAGAGGCCATTTCCTGGGTTAGAGGCCCAAAACTTGGTCATAGTTGGCAGACTTCAGCTGCTTTAACGAGAGCCAAACGTGGTCATTGGGCGAGGAGTGGCCCAAGGTTAGATTTGGTATCCAATTGGTGGGGTAGTGAAATACAGGTCTGACCTACATATCGATCGGATCTTTGCCGGGAGCGTGATGGGCAAAGTATAGTTTGGCCGGAAAACTCCAGTCCATTTGAGAATTCAACTGGGCAATTTATTTTGATTTGAGTGCCCGCATATGAGATACACACTAAAATTAGGAGTTTGAGACTATATTTGCAAAGCCAAATTTCTAAATACAGAATTTCACATTGAAGTTCTGCCAGTAAGGTGGAATTCAATTTCCTGTATATAGAACTTCGGAGTTGGTGCATGTCCATGATCAATTCCGAATAGCGGCTGATCAACAGTGAATAGTAACGCTCTGGTCAATTAGTGACTAGTACCTGATAGCGAACAGTACCTGAGAGATGGGAACCTGGTTTACTTGGTGAAAAGTAATCCAAATGCTGTAGAACTTAGTGAGGAGGGATAGAGTTCCCCCTATAGAAGTCCTGTCTTGGTAGGATAGTAACATTCGTGAGGAATAGTAGTCATTTAAGAAGTAGTACCCCTCAGCAAACAGTTACCTAGGAAGGGGAAAATCTTCGGTGTCAGAGGGAGGGGTTAACTAAATGATAACAGCGTGACGCGGCATTGAGATAGAGTGTTTGTAAACTGTGCGCTAGTGCTTTAAATTATTATTGTAAATTATAAAAATCTAGCTTTCGTACTGTCATCTGATCCAAATTGTGTAAATACTCTGTGTAAATAAATAAACTTAGAGTGTATTAAGAATTAGAAGTTAAGATTTAGAGCGTGTTAAGTCCGCTTCCGGTGGCGCCATGTTCTAGGAGAGAACAGCGTCAGATCAGCTCTTAAAAAATCTGGAAAAAAAACGGGGTTAGAGGAGGTTGCTAACACTACTTACCGCAGGAGATCGATTTTAAACGGCTCCGGGTGCGATTGTAAGCTGCGTGACGTCATCAGGCGCGCGACTTTAGCGACTCCGGTAAGAAATTTAAAATGAATCCCTCCTCCCCCACACAGCCGAAGAAAAGTTCCAGAAGGGAGGCAGGCCCCACCAAAGCTTCAGGCTCGGGACAGGCTGCCTCCCAAGAAGAGATTTCACAAAGAAAAGCTGAAATGGAAGATTTTAAAAAGTCTTTACTGGCAGATATGAAGAAAATGCTGAAGGAAACACAAACAGAAATGAAGAAAGATTATAAAGAAACTAAGGATGAAATGAAGGCCTTAAAAATGGATATTCGAAATATCAAAGATGAATTAACAAGAGAAGTTAAAGAAATGGTAAAAACCATGATGTCGGATTGGAAAACAGAAATTGAGGAGGACATACACAATCAACTGATCGAGGCAACTGATAAGATTGCTGGGATGGAGCGATTGATGGAAGAGATGATGGATGCGAAAATAGAGGCGAGGTTAAGCCCTATGTCAACTGTACTGGATCAACAAAATGATACGATTAAAGAATTAACTGATGCTGCTCTAACAACTGCGAGAGAGAATGAGAAGATAAACGAAGAGAACAAACGCCTCTCTGAATTATTACGTAAAATTAATGAGAAATGTATTGATTTGGAGGGGCGCCAAAGACGTAAGAATTTGCGCATAGTAGGTCTGTCTGAGGGACGCGAAGGAAACTATGACCCACGTAAATTCTTTGCAAAACTCCTAAAGGACATTTTGGATTTGGATGAAGAACCCCTGTTGGGCCGTGCCCACAGGGCTTTAAGACCGGTCCCTAGGAGGGGTGCGCCACCAAGACAAGTAATTGTAAAGGTGGTTTATGACAGTGTCTTTGAGGATATGATGAAGATAATCATAAGAAAAAGAAATCTGAAATACGAAGGAGATAACATCAGTATCTTCAGAGACTACCCGGCCGAAGTGGCTAAAAGAAGAGCTCTATTTACAGAAACAAGACGCATCTTGAGAGACATAAAAGGAATAAAGGAGATCAGATATGGTTTGGTGTACCCGGCAATACTTAGAGTTACCTACGAGAATAAGGATCTTCGTTTCACCAAACATACAGCGGCACTGGAATTTGCTCGGAAAATACTGAAGGAGGCAGAAGAAAGAGAAGAAGGAGAAGAAGGAGACGCTGTGGAAGAAGGAGTAGACCCAACTGGGTAGTGGATGAATGAACTTTATGGACCTGTGGCTGTGAATCATTTACTGAGAAAAAGGCGGAATAATGGACATCGATTTGTAGTTTTATAATGTTTACTAATTAATTAATAAATACTAATTTGTAATTTTTAATTATTAATTATTAATTACTAATTAGTTTGATTTCCCTTACTCCCCTCATATAGTATTACTAATTATGATAATAATTATAGCTGAGATTAACAACAAAAAATTAGTAATATGAATAATAGAAAAATTTATTAAGAAAATAAAGTTAGCACCCCCACCCCAATATACACAGTATTTCAAATAAGAGCTGGAATATTTAACATCTTTTTTTTTAATACGGAAGTCGTTAGATTAGTAGCCATGTTAGTGTGGCTTTCACTTGCACTCACTACACATTATATAAGTGTAGTTTCTTTTTTTTCTGATCACCTTTTTTTCACCCTTTACTTTTTTTATATTCACATTTGTTATTATTTTTGTTATTTTTTGCATAACACATACTTGATATTATATTATATATTATATAATTATGACTTTTATCTATTTTATATAATCAGATTAAATGAATATGGTTTAACGGAATTGGAAATTCGCATCGGACTGAAGTTGGGGTGTAGTGTCGGGCTGGAGGAGCCAAGAAGGCTACTCCAAAAAAAGCCACCCTAACAATAAAATGCAGGATATGAATGTAAGGAATGGAGATGATGGAATCACCTTCTGTAGCTGGAATGTTAAAGGAATCAATGAACCAATTAAAAGGGGAAAGGTACTAGCTCAGTTGAATAGATTGAAATCTGGAGTTATGTTTCTTCAAGAGACACATCTTAAAAAAGATGCTCAATATAGATTAACCGCGAAATGGATTTCAAAAGTATATCACTCTTCGTTTATACACAAATCTAGAGGAGTTGCAATAATTATTCGTAAAGGTATACCTTTTAAACTTAATTCATTAATAGAGGATAAGGAGGGTAGATATTTAATAATTACAGGGGAACTACATTCAAAAAAAGTAATTCTTATGAATATATATGCACCTAATTTTGATAATCCACTATTTTTTAAGAAAATATTTAATAGTATTCCTATATCCACCCAATATAATTTAATAATTGGAGGTGATTTTAATTGTACTTTAGATAATTATCTGGATAGATCTTCTACAAAAATTAAGGCTCTCTCTAAATCAAGCAAGCTTATAAACTCCTTTAGTAAGACATTGAATGTTAAAGATATTTGGAGATTGGATAATCCTACCGGACGGGAATATTCATTTTTCTCGCCGGTATTTGGAACATATTCGAGGATTGATTATTTCTTAGTAGACTCAAAACTACTCCCCTTTACATATGATGCAAAGTATCATAATATTATTATCTCAGATCATGCCCCTTTAACATTTAAGATAAAATTAAAAGATATGGTTAATAAAACTAATATTTGGAGATTCAATACACAGATATTAAAGGATAAAGACTGCTGTAACTATGTGGAGAAACAGATTAAATTATTTTTTGAAACTAACGATAAACCTGAGACTTCCTCATTACTATTATGGGACACATTTAAAGCATTTATGCGTGGTGCAATAATATCAGCACAAGCTCATTTTAATAAAGAAAATCGAAAGATGGAGCAAAAGTTAGAAAAAGAGATAAACCAATTAGATAGTGAAAATATAATACACCCTTCAAAAGAGTTGAGTAATAAAATTGCAATATTAAAATATAGATTAAATAAAATTTATGCTGACCAAGTGATAAAATTATACCAACAAACTAAACAAGTTCATTTTGAATTCGGTGATAAACCTCAAAAATTATTAGCACGACAACTCAGAAGATTAGACGATGAAAAAACTATACATAGTATTAGATCGGCGCAGGGAAATACGTTGACTATACCAAAAGACATTAATGATACATTTTTACAATATTATCAAAATCTTTATTCATCTAAATTAACAGGGCAAACAGATGAAATGGAAACATTTCTAGAAAAATGTCATTTTAATAAGTTAAATTTTGAGAGTAGGCAATTATTAAATGCTGAAATATCTGTAATAGATATCGAAGAATCAATTGGATCGTTAAAAAATGGTAAAACAGCGGGCCCCGATGGCCTGAATGCAGAATTTTATAAAAAATTTCACGATCTACTTTCACCTAGATTACAAACAGTGTACAGACACACCTATGAGTTAGGAAAATTACCAGACTCTTTAAATGAATCTACAATTACATTAATTCCTAAATTAGATAAGGACCTGGAAGACCCTGGATCATACCGAGCGATTGCCCTTTTAAATACTGATCAAAAAATACTAACTAAAGTACTCTCTCGGAGGCTAAGTTTAGTGATTTCCAAAATAATACATTATGATCAAACAGGTTTTATTCCAAAACGTTACTCATCACATAATCTTAGACGCTTGTTTAACATTATTTACTCGA
The DNA here is from genome assembly GCA_963514005.1 of Raja brachyura. The sequence goes on from OY740783.1 coordinate 78,281,737, forward strand.
GAAGAAGGAGAGATATAGAATTAGCAGTTATATCGTTGGATGCTGAAAAAGCATTCGACCAGGTGGAATGGTCATATTTATTTAATATAATGGAAAAATATCAACTGGGGGACGGATTTTGTAAATGGGTAAGAATATTATATTCTAACCCTACTGCAAGAATTTTAACCAATCAAATATTATCACCTAAATTTAATCTCTTTAGGGGATGCAGACAGGGATGTCCGTTATCCCCTTTATTATTTGCCTTGGTGATAGAACCTCTGGCTGAAAGAATCAGATCAGAACCCGAAATATATGGGTACAACACTGACATAACAAATAATAAGATATCTTTATATGCAGATGATATTCTGATTTATATTACTAAGCCGGAACGTAGTATTCCAAAGCTATTCAATGTTATAAATGAATTTAGTGTATTTTCAGGATATAGGATTAATTGGAGTAAAAGTGACATAATGCCTATAACTGGTATAAATGTAAATATATTACAAAAATACCCATTAAAAATAGTTACAGATAAATTTAAATATTTAGGAATTAATGTGTCTAAATCCTATAAATTATTAATTAAAGCTAATTATTATCAATTATTAGAGAAAGTTAAAAAAAACATTTTATATTGGAAAACACTTCCTATATCTATGATCGGTAGAATTAATGCTATAAAGATGATTTTTTTACCACAATTGTTATATTTATTTCAGGCAATTCCTTTTTTTCTTCCAAAAAGTTTTCTAAAAAAAATTGATACCATAGTTAATAATTTTGTCTGGGATTACAAAAGCCATAGAATAGGTAAAAAACACTTATGTAAGTCGAAGATAAATGGAGGGCTGGCACTTCCAAATTTTTTATATTACTATTGGGCAGTTCAGATTAAGAATATGAATTTTTGGTGGGTAAATATGGATGTTGAACCAATGTGGCTAAAAATGGAAAAGGAAGACTGTTTACCCTTCACTATAGAGTCGATTATTTTCGCACCAAAGGAAGTACAAAAAAAGACTTATAGGGACAACATTATCATTCATAATATTAGGCGTATTTGGAAACAGATAGTTAAGACCCTACATCTGGATAATCTTTCTTTTAGGTTATCAATTAGGAATAATCCACTGTTTAAACCCTCAATCTTAGATGCGGGGTTTAGACTGTGGGAGGATTTAGGAATTAAAAGAATAGAACACCTTTATAGAAATGGAAAATTATTATTATTTGAAGAGTTACAAGATATTTTTGGATTACCTTCACAACATCATTTTAGGTATTTACAAATTAGAGATTTTATTAAATGTAACACATACGACTATAAAAATAAAGGACCAGGCTTATTAGATGAAGTGTTTAATTTACATCCAAATACGGATAAGCTTATAGCTTATATCTACAATATTATTTTAGATAAAGAGAACCCAACAACTGAAACATATCGTCAAGCATGGGAAAATGAAATTGGATTACCTATAACGAAAGAAACTTGGGAAGAAAGCTTACAAAGAATACATTGGTGTTCTTTGAATGCCAGACATACATTGATACAATTTAAAGTTATATATAGATTACACTACTCGAAAACCAAATTAAAAAGTATTTTTCCTAACCTTTCCTCTATTTGTGATAAATGTAAGAATTTTGAAGCAAATTTAATACATAGTTTTGTAACATGTCCACGGTTGAATTTTTATTGGATTGAAATTTTTAAAGTTATTTCGGAAGTCCTTAAGGTTAAACTTGACCCAGACCCAAAATTAATAATATTTGGAATCCCGGAGCCAAATTTGGTACTCACAATTAATCAAAGAAATTTTTTTGATTATTGTTTAATAATTGGGAAAAAAATGATACTTAAATTTTGGAAGGGAACATTATCCCCAACAATTAAAATGTGGAAAGCAGAGATGTTGGAGACGTTGAATTTGGAAAGAATTAGATTTGTCCTTTTGGACAAGTATAATTCTTTTGAATTGATATGGTCTCCATATATACAGTATTTAGAGAAGTAGCTATTCTTGGAATCACGGCTTCGACGGGCACCCTATGGATCCGATGCGAATAACTTACCTATAATTGATAATATTGTGTATTTATTAGAGATATTTCTGAATGAAATAGTATCTCGTACAATGTCTTTAGTTTTTGTTTATATATATATATATATATATGTAATATTATTGTTTTTCAAATTATCTTTTTAATTTTTAATTGATATATGTGCGAAAAAAAAAAATTTTTTATTCCCTTTTATTTTTCCTTTTTTCTTTATTCTTTTATATATCTTTTTCTTTATTTCCATAAAAATAGAAGATATTATGTATTGATATGCTATTTGTAGTAATACTGAATTAAGGTGTTAGTTTATAAAGTAAGCTATATATTGTAAACTATTTACTTCAAATAAAAAAAATATTACAAGTCCGCGGACCGTTATTTGTGTTGTTGCTTGTGCGAGTGCTTACGGATTTGGATACTTGACGTAAGAGTGTGTTAAATATTTGTAATTATTTAGAGCATGGTGTTGTAGGAATGTGAATCGGGGAGGTTTGATTAGGGGTTGTACTCTTTCGATCGCTGTGACGGGGGAGGAGTCATTCCACTGACCGATTGCACCACGAGGAGGATTTCTTGGAGTGCGTGATTTGTAATAAGTGATTGTTTGCGATTTATGCAGGATTGTGGTTAGGTATACTTCTGATAAGTGGACTAATGTTTTTTTAATTCAATTTTGCTCACGTGTTCTGGAGTTAATTTGCATGCGTTCAGATTAAGTTCTGGGATAGGAGACGGGCTGCGAGAACGTGTGTGAGTGTAATTGGTTGTTTCCTGGAGCATTTTAAGTTGAAAATTGTCTAAAACGTCTTTGTTAATTTTGAAATTAGAAAGGGAAATTGTTAAGAGGTGCGAGTAGTTTAGAGTTGCTTCCATATCCAACAGAATGGGGAACCACGCAAATAAAGATATGACCGCTGACTCGGAAAGTCCCCTGTAAGAAATATGTAGTGAATTTCCACAAAAAGCTGATCAATTGAGAATTCTTTCCGGATCGTTAAATAGAGAATTCGGAAATTAATTATGGCCCCGAGGGGGCATAGATACAGTAAAGGGATTAAAATACATTGAGCAGATTATATTGCAGTGCAGTGATAATACAGAGGCACAAGAATTAATTGAATTGTGGAGAAATTATTATGAGGAACAGAAAGCGAGTAGAGCGGAGGAAAGGATGGCAAGTTGGAAGGAAGCAACTCTAAAACAGGGGATAAAAGTAGAAGATACTAAAGCATTTGAAACTCCAGGTAGCCTAAGGGAAGAGCCTGGGAGTATTAAAGATAAAGGGAGAAAGAAATCTTTCTCAGAAAGTCTTAAGTGCGAGGACCCGATGGTTGGCATTGGTTACGAGGGGGATGACGATGAGTATTTAGAAGACTGGGAGAGTGTTAAATTAGGAATTCATGACCATCACCTCATACATCTTATGATCCCAAAACCTCAGATGCACATTGCAGAGCTTGTAAACAGAATAGACAATCAAATTCCAATGCACAAACTTCCTTAAACCCGACTGCTCTGTCCATTACAGACAGTCCTGGAGTTCACGGTACCAGAAGCCAAACTAGAAAAATAATTCAAATAGTTAAGAGAAAAGAAGAGCATACCCCTAGACAAATTGAACGAGCAGTTAAGGAAGGAAAGAAATCATTTAGAAAATACCATGGTGAAGGGAAAGATACATCTGAGAGTGAGACCATAATTGAAGAGGCTGAGGTAGATGCTGACGCTAAACAAACTAATCCTTCTTTTGATCCAGCCAATGCAGTAAGTGCAAATTATCCCCATACGCTTCCTACAGGAAGCCTAATGCGATGATGGCTATTTTAAGTCAAATACCCGATCATAGAAAATGACCCGCTTCTATTGTGGATCACTTAAGAACTACAATGCGCGTTTATCACGCTGATTCCCGGGATGGGCGGTGATCCAGCAAATAATTACTCAAAGTGAGCATGTCAGATTCCTAATGAATTTAGGACATCCGTCGCATGAAGCTCTTGCAAATATAATAGTGGACAATGGAGCAAGTGAGGAAGCTGTTTTAACAGCTCTTGCCAACACCCTTCTGCAACTAATCGACTTTGGCCAGAATATTAGATGTAAGACCAAAAAGGGAAGAAGGAGCGGATGAGTTTTTAGAGCGATTCTGTGAGTTATATATGAATCAATCGGGTGACTTAAATTACAGAAATTGAGTAAATTCCCCTCAATATTGTGCCATCCTACTGAAATGTCTCCCCACCAACGTAGCAGAAGCCATTAAGACTAATAACATGGACTGGACAGAAAATAGTGCCAGTCAAATGGCTAGGACTGTAAGATATCATTAGAAGGACATAAAGAAGCAGGATAGCCCGCCTGCAGTAAAACCAAAAACGGAATATGTGATCAGAAAGAAAAAAAAGACTTCCAGTGGTGCCATGGAGCTGTGAAAGGCGCAGCATTTACCTCTGCTCCCGAGGAATGCATTAAATCATTAAAAAAAAGATGAGTTAGAAGACGGGCTTGATCTAAAAATAACTACCGGAGATACTTCTTATCGTGTAAGAGATGTTATCAGAAATTCCGCTGATACCTGGGTTTCTTTGGCATTTTCAAATGCATAAGAGGAATCCTGAGAAACCTACTACAAGATCTCATATAAGACAATGAACCATAGTACTGGACAAAACACTACAAACAACATCAGAGAGCTCTGAAGAAGAAATGCAAGCTCAAAGAGCAGCTGCTGAAATGGCTGAAAAGGCTGCAAAAGCAAAAGAAAAAATGGCGGAATCTATAAAAAAATCGGTAATGAAACAATTTGCTGATATATTACACAAAGAGATTTCCACTCTCAATGAAAACTTGAGCAAGAATATGAAGCAAGAGAAGCTGGAAATCATTGAAGAAATCGGTACTTTGAAAAAACGTATTGATAAAGTTGAGACCGATTTAAATGCAGAAATTGTAAAGGTGGAAATGGACTGCAAGCAAAAGTTGAAAGACACTACAAAATCTTTCAGCTCTGCTATGAAAGAAATGGAAATTGCGATGAAGGAAATGTCTGACGAGATGAAGAGAGGGAAAAAGGGGTAGCAGAATACTTAAGGGCAACTGGCCAAAATGACGGCGAAATGTTTGGACTTGGAAGCCAGATCACGACGTCAGAATTTAAAAATAGTTGGAGTGAGAGAAGGAAGAGAGACTGGAGAGGATACCCTTGAATTCACTTCCGAAAACGTATTCAATCTAGCTGAAAACCCGAAGATAGATATGGCACACCGGGTCCGAAGAGCCCGAGCGAGGTCAGGAGACCCCCCGAGACAGATTATTGTGAAATTTCACAATATCTCTGTTCTGGAAGATATTATGAAGAAAATACCTCATGGAACAAATTTGAAATTTGAGAAGGAGACTGTCAGATTCTTCAGAGATTACCCTGAAGAGGTGGCAAAGAAACGGGACCTGTTTTCAAAAACCAGACAGATTCTGAAAGGAATTCGGGACTTAAGATATGGTATTATGTAACCGGCTAAAATGAAGATTACCTATAAGAATTTGGAGCGTGTCTTCCTTGATCCAGAAGAGGCATATACATATACAGAATAACTTGTAAAGGAGATCAAGGGATAAAAAAATTAACGGCTATCAAGAGAAGGTTTGGTTATAAACTTTGGTTGAGGGCAAGCTGAGAAAATATTACTTTTGAATTAACTGATATTTTTAAAAAAGACTTTGTTAAGATGGCTGAATTTTTACATGTGGTGAAGTCCAGACATTTATCAGCTTTGGAATGTGTAACCAAGGTTGAATTCGCATTTCGATGAGAACAAAAGGGAGTAGTGGAACATGTAACAATGTAATCAAAGGGAATCGAAAGTAACAACTTATTAATAAAAAGATCTGTTTGATGGCATATTAACATAGTGTTACATTCTAACAAGCGATTGCACACTAACAAATGATTTAATACAGCTTTAGTAATCTAAAATGAATTAGTATATGGAATAGAGAGCCATTCCCCCGGAAGGGGTGATATGCATTCTAATCTATTAACTGACTTGTATATTATTGGTGGCGTTTTTTTAAATAATAATATACTAATATGTGTGTAACTAATTTGGAAATGTAATTCTGGAACTTTTGAACTGTTTCATATAATGTGAGAATAAAGTTAGATTTAATTTAACGAAGTTAGATGGAAGGGAAGTGATTTAAGCATGGGGTAATTGGCATACAGCCAAGAATGTATTTTTGGTTAACCTGAAGGAGTATTTTATTGCAAGACAATGGTTTAGGTCTGTGAAGTGTAATATAACAACTGTTAGTAAATAGTAAATGTATGTTCATGAAAAGGCTTGATCAGACTTACATGTCTGATGTATCTCTAGATACTTTGTACTGACCCTTCTTCCTTCAAATATTATTCGGTAAAGGGAATGGAGGTAAATGTTTATTAACAATGACGGAAGTCGTTAAAATTGCTTCTACCACCTTTTGGTGGGTTCTTTGTAACACTGTACTGCAATATCACTTGTTTTGTTTTTGAATCACTTTTCACTTTTTTGGGGGGTTTTTTTAGGATATTTTTTAAAGGGAAGTGCCAACAATATCAAGAAGAGACAAGTACGCACTTAACACCTAGAAGACTAAGGTATTGTTTTGCACCATATGACAGAAATGGACCAAAATAATTTATAATGCAAGATGCTATGCAAAAGAAAATTGGTGGAATCACGTTTTGCAGCTGGAACGTAAGGGGTATTAATGAGCCAATAAACGGGGTAAGATTTTGGCACAATTAAAATCATTCAATGCCGCTATAATTTTCTTACAGGAAACACATTTGAAACCACAAGCTCAGATAAGACTGAAGGCTAATTGGATTGGTCAGACATACCACCAATGTCATATATCTCATATATCTCTAAATCTAGAGGTATGGTAATTATAATTCATAAAGGAATGCCATTTAAAGCAAAGAATACAATAATAGCCAAAGATGGGAGGTATGTTATAGTTACGGGAGAGATCCTTTCGACCTCATTTACCTTGGTAAATATTTATGCGCCGAACTTTGATAACCCTCAATTCTTTAACAAAAGTTTGAATCTAATTTCAGAGCCTAATTATCAAAATGTGATATTTGGGGGAGATTTTAACTGCGTTCTTGATAATTATCTGGATAAATCAGCACAACAAAGAAGGTTAAACATAAAATCTAAATCTAGCGAAATATTAAATACATATATTAAAAAAAATCATACATAACAGATGTTTGGAGGATTGCAAACCCAGCTGGACGGAAATACTCCTTCTACTCAATGGTAGATAAAATATATTCACGCATTGATTACTTTCTAGTAGACACTAAGTTAATTCCATTCACAGAAAATCCTAAATACCATAGTAGCATTATTTCGGACCATGCCATGCCAACTTTTTTTCTAAAAATAGGATTGACCAATAAAAAATCGTTTTGAAGATTCAATCCCCAAATTGTAAACAATCCTCAGGGTTGCGCATATCTAAGACAACAGATGGATTTTTTTTTTTTTAGACCAATGATACCCCAGGTATATCACCTTCATTATTATGGGAATCGTTTAAGGCATTTATCAAAGGATCGATAATCTCATATCAAGCTTTTCAAAATTAAAAAAATAAGACGGAACAATTATATTTAAAAGAAAAAATTAGACAATTGGACAAATAATGCTAAAGACCCAACTATGGATAAACATAAGAATATATTAATGTTGAAATTTAAACTGAATAGAATTTTATCTGAAAGAGTCATTAGACCTTTTCAAATTACAAAACAGGAAAATTTTGAATTTGGTGATAAACCACATAAACTTCTGATATGACAAATGAAAAAATGGGAAAAAGATCATATGATTTCAAAAATTAGGTCAAATAAAGGGGAATTAATAACACTAACCAAAGATATTAACAAAAGATTTGCTCAATTTTATCAAAATTATATACATCTAAAACATCAACAGACAATATCAAACATACATTTCTTGGATAACTGCAATCTCCCAAAACTCAATGTGATGGAACAGGAAAAATTAGGAGTTCAAATTTCAATTAATGAAATAGAAGAGTCAATAAAATCACTGAAGAATGGCAAAACTCCTGGACTGGACGGATTTAGTAATGAATTCTATAAAAGATTTTATAAAATAATTTCACCACAGTAACATAAACTTTATACATATGCATTCAAGAACAGAAACTACCAGAAACACTTGAGGAATCAACTATAACATTAATACCTAAAAAGGATAAAGATCTAGAGATCCCGGTTCATATAGAGCCATTGAATTATTAAATACAGATCAGAAAATATTAGCAAAAACATTAGCAAGAAGATTAAGTAAATATGTTAGTAAATTAATAAACCCGGATCAAACAGGGTTTATACCTAAGAGACATTCATCTAATAATTTGAGACGTCTTTTTAACATAATGTATTCATATAAGACAGAAAATGAAGACTTATCAATTATTTCATTGGATGCAGAAAAAGCATTTGATCAAGTGAAATGGGAATATCTTTTTAAAGTATTACAAAAATTTCAAATGGGAGATAATTTTATCCTATGGATGAAATTGCTATATGATAAACCCATGGCTAGAATATTAACTAATAATATACTATCCCCAAAATTTCAACAATCCAGAGCCAATAGACAGGGATGTGTTTTATCGCCCCTTCTATTTGTCCTGGTGATAGAGCCTTTAGCAAAAAATATAAGAATTCACCCTAATATCCACGGTTGCAATACAAAAAACTCTAATAATAAAATATCATTATATGCAGATGATGTACTGATATACATTACAAAACTGCAAATTAGTATTCCAAACTTATTAAATTTAATAGAAGAATTTGGTTCCTTCTCAGGATATAGAATAAATTGGAATAAAAGCGAAATAATGACGATAAAACCTCAAAAGCCAACACATCTTTTTAAAATACTCCTTTAAAATTGCTACAGAAAAATTCAAATAATTGGGTATTCAAATCACTAGAAAATATAATTCTTAATTTAATGCAAATTATCTGCCATTACTTACTAAATTACAAGCGTCGATTCAATTTTGGAAAACACTACCGATGTCCTTAATAGGCAGAATAAATGCAATTAAAATGATTTTTCTTCCACAAATTCTGTACTTATTTCAATCAATACCAATATATACACCTAATTTTTTTTTCAAAATACTTGACTCATATATTACAAATTTCACATGGGACTATAAATCACATAGAATTCAAAAAAAACATTTTTGTAAACCCAAAGAATTTGGTGGACTTACACTTCCCAACTTTACATATTATCATTGGGCAGTGAACATAAAAAATATAATGGACTGGCGGGACAGCTCAACATTACAGGCAGAATGGACAATAATGGAGAGAGAGGATTGCATTCCTTTTAACATCGGAGCGACCCTTCTCTCCCCAATAAAAGTGAAAAACACAATGTATAAGAGAAATCTGATGATCCACAGCGCAATACGAATCTGGAGACAAATAAAATCCACTCTTAAGTTAAGAAACCTTTCGCTTCTTTCACCGATAGTTAATAATCTGTCGTTTAAGCCATTGACTATTGACAAAACGTTTACTCACTGGGAACGATTAGGAATTAAGACCTGGGAAGATATGTACGAAATGGGAATTTTTTTATCATTTAAAGAATTACAGCTTAAATACAATTTGGAAAGTAACCAATATTTTAGATATTTGCAAATCCAAGATGATCTGAAAAAATATTCACAAGGTTATCAAAACCTGACGTTGGATCCACTAGAGCAAGGCATGAATAGACAGGTAGAATTGGATCACTTAACATCATATTTCTATAATACTATTTTAAATATAGATATACCTTCTACAGATGGTAATGAGTGGGAACAAGAACTGGCTATAGAAATCCCTAAGAGCAGATGGGAAGATTATTTGTTATATTTACACAAATGTTCGATTAATGTCAGACGCACCCCGATTCAATTTAAAATTGTACATAGATTATATTACTCGAAAACCAATTAAATAAAATGTTTCCAAATGTCTCTCCCATCTGTGCTAAATGTCTAACACAAGAAGCAACAATAGCACATTCATTTGTCTCCTGTGTAAAACCTCAGAAATTTTGGAAGGACATTTTTGAAACCTTTTCAAAATTATTTAAAACAAGACTGATTATTTTCGGAGCAATGGAAGCCTGTTCTGAGCTAAAGATGTTTCATTAACTATGGTTTGATAGCGGCAAAAAAACGTATACTTAAATTCTGGAAAAACGCACGTATCCCAACGTTTAAAATGTGGATTACAAATATGTCGGAAATATTACATCGCGAGGAAATGAGACTTGTTCTAGCAGGAAAACCAGAACAATTCTTTAAGATATGGTCGTCTTTCATTGATTTATTACAAGTGTAATATGGTGCAGCATAACCCTGGAAAGTAACCGTTTTAGAACTAGGTGAGGGGTGTGTAACATTACGAATTAGGCACATTCTCTTTCTTTTCTGTTTAGTTGTATCTTTTATGCATTATCTTCTGATTTCCTTTCTTTTCTTAAGACCCCATTTACTTTTGCAGCCTTTTTTTCCCTTCTTTTTTTAACACTTCTAAGGATGCAGTCTATTTATCTAATTATCAATCATTAGCCATTAATTATTGCGCCCTACACATCACTACTATCCTCAAGCTTTTCTTTTTTCTTTCTTTCTTTTCTATCCAAAATTTAAAAAGAAAGAAGTTGTACATGAAATGTATTATGTTATATACCATGATTATTATGTATGTACATTGCTTCTAAATATGTAATTTGGTAAATTGTCCCTAGTGTGTGTAGGTTAGTGTTAATGTGCGAGGATCACTGGTTAGTGTGGACTCGGTGGGCTCAGTGTTTCTGCACAGTATGTCTAAATTAAGCTAACTTGCACTATCTGACACACACTTGGGACAATTTACAATTATAGCCAATTGACCTAAAAATAAATAAATAAACAAATAAATAAAAAAACAAAATTCGACTCTGAATCATGGATCCCTAGATTAGCAGCAAACTATGGACTGGGAGAAATTAGATTTCTGGAATATCCAGACTGATGTTATAGGGAAGCATCTGCCCTAGAGCCAGTCCTCCAAAGACCAGGGTTAGGACAGGCCGGCCACCAGGAATGGGCCAGTGTTATAATTGCAGAGGGGTAGGTCACTGGAGTAGGGGGTGCCCAAATAAAGAAAGGAACGACAGAAGGGGGTCACTGAAAAAATCTCCAAGATCAAAGAGAATGGAGGGATCACCGGGATCTTAGAGAGCACAGAGGGAACTTTGAGGAAAATCAGGAGTAAGGGGGACAAATCTCCTTTTCTCACAATAACCCATTTAAACGCCTATGATTAGCAAACCTGGTAGTGACTGGATGCAAGTCTGATGAGGAACCTATGTTGTCTCTGCAGGTTGAAGGTAAAATCTGCATGTTCCTAGTAGACACAGGCATATCCATGTAATCTCTTCAATCAATTTATAATTTACCAGAATCAAGAGCACTTCAGAATCTGTCCGGGTTTCAAGGACAAGTTTGCCAGTATTACATCTCTGAGACAGTCAAAGTAGTATATGGAGGAAAGACAATCAAATATAGATTTGTGATAACCACCGGATAGATTGCACCCTGATGGCGAGAGATTTACTCTGTGCTTTCCAATAAAAATAGAATGTGGCAATAGAGGTATAGTAGTGGCCCCCTAGTCCCCTGTATGACAATGTCACTCTATAGTGACTACTATGGACAAAGAACCCCCACTTCACATTACACTAGCTTGCGATAGGAGTGGAAAGAACAGTGAGCTGGAAACCTTCTTTCAACCATACGAAGGACAGGAATGGGAAATATTAAATATTGGCACTAGTGGAAGGGAATGAGGGAGCTGCCGAATATGCTAAAATACCAGTACAGTTATGGAAAAGAACTGAACAGGTGGCTCCTCACATCACCCGTAAGGTGAATTTCCCGGCTAGAGCTAAAGACCTAGGAACGGTGGTAAGAAAGATAATTACCTTGGCAAACCCGATTAATTATCAAAAGCAAAATTTGTCTAATCAATATGATATTGAATTTTACCAAGCCCCAAGGAAGGTTGTTCCCCACTTACGTCATCATCTGGGGAGTGAGGAATACGAGTATGTGAACCTTCAGGTATGGGCGGAGGACACTGCTCAGGTAGGATGCGTGAACATCAATCCCATCCGTGTTGCTCTCCAGAAAAGGGTAACACTTCCTTCAATCCAACAATATCCATTGAAACTACAGGCCATCAGCAGCATAGACAAATTAATTTGCGGTTGCTAGAACAAGGAATATTGGTGAAGTGTCAATCTATCTGTAACACCCCTATTTTTGCCATTCGGAAACCGGGAAAGGAGGGTCAATATAGACTCGTAAAAGACTTAAGGGAAATCAATTCTGTTCTTCTTCTTTCGTGTGGCGTGCACAGCCTAAAGTTGTTGGACAACTTGTTCTATTTTATCTTCTGTTTGTGCACCTTGAGTTGATTGCATTAGTCGAAACAGGGTGGACCATGTGAAGGTTGCAATCTTCCACCCCATCAATTCTGTTGTAGAACCACTTCATGCCCTCATGCCAAATCCTGCCCATATCCTAGCCTAAATACCGCCTGATGCAAAAGTATTTTCGATGTTCAACTTGCAACATGCATTCTTTTCTCTTCCTTTTCATGAAGACAGCCAATATTTGTTTGCCTTCACCAACAAGGGCCAAAAATAAACCTGGACCAGGTTGCCTCAAGGATTTGTCAAATTGCCTACTTTATTTTCCAGGTGAATGCAGGATCAGCTAAGTACTTTGAGGTTCAACAATAGTGCAGAATATTGATGACCTATTGGTGGCTAGTAAAGATGAATCCAGTAATTGGGAGGACACTGCACAACTACTAAATCATCTAGCCGATCTAGGATGTGTGGTCTCACCATCAAATTACGGGTAGCTCAGGAGAAAGTAAAATATTGATGGATTATAATTTTGGCCGGCAAAAGAAGTCTTGAGAAGAACAGACTCGACAAATATCTGCAAATTTCCGGTCCCAAAAGAAGCCAAACAAATGAGGCAATGGTTGGGCTTGGTTAATTATTGCAGACCCTGGATTCCAAATATAGCTCTAGAAACTAGGAGTTAATACTGTATACCAGCAAGGAGGGTGAATTTAAACTAACAAAAGGCACAGGAAGCATTTGAAAACTTAAAAATTGAAAACTTTGAAAACATTGATGTGAGCCCCCGCATTGGGAAGGCCATTATATGATTGTCCTTTCCAGCTGTATTGTACAATTCTATCCGATTGTGCCACTTCGGTATTAACGCAAAAGCATGGGGATAGACATAGACCAGTTGCATACTACTCCTCCAAATTAGATCCAGCAGCTAGGGGACATCCTCTTTGCACTCAAGTCTTAACTGCAATCTACAATAGTTTGCAATCAGCTGTTAATTTGATACTCCAACAGAAAATTGTAGTGTACAGTTTACATTCGGTATCGGCATTGTTGGGGCAGTTTCAAACCCAGCATTTGACAATGGCCCGCCAAAATAAGTATAAGATCTACCTATTGAACAATCCAAAATTGCAGTTTAAATATTGTACACTGATTAACGCAACCTCTTTTCTTATTTCACCTCCAGAAGAGCGAGCAGAAGCAGGCACGACTGTCTATTTGTTATAGAGGAGGAAACATCAGTGAGAGAGGACTTGAGGGATGTACTCATGGAAGACCCTGGCATCACGTTATATGTGGATGGTAGTGCATCCATTGGCGGGTGAGAGGTTGTCTGGGTATGTAATTATTAATCAAAAGACGGAGATTGTAGAAACAGCTGCTTTTGAATTATTCAGCACAACAAACTGAATTATTTGCTTTAATTAGGGCTTGTATTATTGGGGAAGATCTAAAAGTAAACATTTACACTGATTCTCGAGCTGCATTTGGTGTGGTGCATGATTTTGGACAATTATGGAAAAATAGGGGATTTCTAACTTATGCAGGAACCTAAATATCACACAAACAATTTATTGAAGGCCTTAATGCTACCCAGCCAAATCTCTGTAATAAAATGTAGTGCCCATACTAAAGAACAGACCCCAGTAGACATTGTAAATCGTAATGCTGATTTAATAGCTAAACGGGTATCATGAAACGTAAGATGGTGGTACCTAGAATGATGAGGCAGACTAAAAGTGTATCTAACAAGTCCCCCTTGGAGAAACCTATGCCAACCATCCAATAAATTGTTCGATTACAAGAAGAGGCGACTGAAGGAGATAAGGAGAGATGGAGACAACTGGGATGTGTACTGGTTTGTGTGACTGGGCTGTCAACCACTCCAGAAGGGCAAACTTGCATGACAGACTCATTGGCCATATGGGTTATCGAGTGTATGCACTATGCAACCCATTGTGGTACAAGAGCAGTGGGGGACACCCTATTAGCTACTTGATGGCATCCAAAATTATAATCTTTTTCTCAAAAGGTAAACAGTACTTGCCTGGTCTGCCAGCAATACAATCCAGGGAAAGGAATAGGATGCGAAGGAGGGAAAACACCATTGCCTATGGGTCCGTTTGAGACATGGCAAATGGACTATATTGAATTAGAAAGATGCCAAGGATACAAGTACGTTCTTGTCATAGTCGACGTATACAGCCGGTGGGTCGGAGCATACCCAACCCTTGGCAATAAAGCGGCTACTGTTGTCAAGGTGTTAATGAGAGAATTGTCCCTAGATTCGGCATTACCATTCGCCTTTGCTCAGATAATGGTCCACACTTTATTGGACAAATCAATAAAGAATTTTCTGAACAGCTGGGGATCCAGCAGCAATTACACTGTGCTTATCGACCACAGGCTGCTAGACTTGTGGAAAGGGCAAACCAGACCCTTAAAACTAAATTAGCCAAATTAAAGACTGGGCTAGGATGGATTAAATTACTCCCAATAGCCCTATGTCAGATGAGAGTCACACCTCCAGGGAAATCTAGATTAAGCTCAGCTGTAATTATTTACGGTAGACCCTTGAAAACCCCTTGGAACCAGAATGCGATGAAAATAGTTAATTTCCACTATATGACTGCAGAGATGACCGACTATATCTTAGCCTTGACAAGAGCCTTAAGGGATTTACATTGTAGAGTGAGAGCAGCCTATGAGTATATGCCTTCATTAGTAACTCCCATTAAAGTAAAGCCTGGAGACCATGTCTTAGTGAAGAATTGGGTAAGAAAAGAATCAGAAGTTCATTGGGAAGGATAGTACCAAGTTCTTTTAATGACCGACCGCAGTAAAGGTACAAGGAAGAAACGCCTGGGCGCATCTTCATCATTGTAAAAGTATAAGTGAAGGTATCAGTAGTTAACTTGTTTTCTCCCAGGTTATCTTAGGAATTCTAATCAAGGACCAATGGACTATCAAGATTGATGGATGGGAATTCGCGCCCACGAAAACTCGGGAGGTGAGGACTCATCAGACGGAAATCATGGGGTAATGCCCACGAAAACTCAGGAAACTCAATGAATTTCTGAGAAGCTACATAATCATCTTCTTGTTAGAACATTGTTATAGTATAGCAGTCATCATTGTATTCAGGAGTTATCATTTATGATGAGGGTTATCATGATTGATAAAACAGGGGAATGTTAATATTGGCTAAATTAAAGACACCATAAAATGGAGGATCCCTGCAGTTGTCAGAATTGCTTAACCCTTGTCAGCTGCTTTACAGGCATAGATTGGCGCCAGCCAGTCTAGGCTCAGACTGGTATGCAGGATAGTGAGGGATCCAGGCGTTCGCCATGTTTCTATTAACTTGATAACATGTATAGCAGTTTTGTAAAAAAACCTTAAAAGCATTATTTCAATTGGACTGGTGCAAAAGCATTGTAAATAGTAAAAATAATGTTGCAAGATGGTTATCGTGTTAATTGATGATTGGTCAAACTGTTGAGCCTTGGAGAAACTGGTTGAATCTCAGGGCACATGTTTCAATGTTTGTTTTTGTTTGCTTCCTTCTAGAGCTTTCTTTCTTATACAATGTATTAGCTGTTGTATTATTAGGTTAGGGAAATGTCTGTTCTGTATGGGGTTAATCGATATCTGTAATTGGATTGCAAAGAGACCACCCCCTTGTGGTTCGGCCCCTCTAGGTCCCGGGACCTATAAAAGTCTACCGCCATGAGGTCCAGCTTCGATCTTCTGGGAGAGCGCATGGGACTGTGTGACCTTCTGGAGTGTCTCTGTTTGAGCGAGGCCTAGAGGGCTTGATCAGGCAGATACGCTGATCGAACCCGCAGTGGGATAGTTACAGTAGTTGAACTGTCATTGTGTTTTGTCAAAATAAAGATTAGTTGATCAAGTGCTTGATTTTTCACTGAAACTAGACTTGGGGTGAGCTTTGAATGAGCAATTTACAACAGGACCTTATGCCAAGGAAACTTGCATAAGATGCATTAGTGTTTTCACTGATTATGACCTCCCTGAGGTATAACACAAGAGTCAAATACTGTGATGCCTAGTTTTCATGACAGATACTAACATTAATCATGTCTGGTGTCACCAAGGGAAGGAAGCTCTAGTAAAATGAAATGCATGAATCATTGATTAAAAACTGTGAAGGGATTTGTTAAAAAATCCTCCAAAGCTTGTGATAATCAAGTAAAGTTGGTGCCTGAATCAGCTCATCAGCTCTTCAGTTACAGTTCTCTGTCATAGTGAAGAAGTAATTGGATTGTATTTTATCTTGGGTACAAAGTCATGCCAAATGCTGAATAGTCATATAAGCAGAGAATGGATTTGTACTTGAAGATCCAGAACCCAGGCTCCAGAATATGTAACACACCTTGGTATGCTATGGTACTTTATTTGGTTCTTTATTTGTTACATGTACCGAGGTACGGTGAAATTCATTTCTGTATACAGTTCAGGACAAGTATCACTATACATAGAGCACCCAGATACATATTAGAAAGGCATCTCAGATACAGTACAAGTGTATAGCGGTAGTACACTGAGGCAGTAAACAGTCACCAGTTTGGCGCCATATTCTAAAAAGGCATGATAGATAGAGGTGCTCTCATTTATGGAAAATGAAGAGTATTCCAATTGTCTGGTTATTGCCAGAGGAAAAGGTTATAGTGTGATGGGTTGGATTTTGTCAGAGAGAAAGGATCATAGGAGTTAAATAAATAATTGTAGAATGGTGACTGCTCACAGCTTGGGACGCATGTATTACATTTGGCAGTGGATGCTGTAGATAGAGGACTGTAAAGAAGTGGTATACGGATGGGAAATCACTAAGGAAGGTGAAGAGGATAGGATCAGTGAGAAGATTAGGGTGAACATGAGAATTTTTGCAATGACATAGGATTGTGGGGTTTAATGGGGGGGGGGGTGCTGGGGAGCAGAAATTGCAACTGTCTTGAAAACATATTTAAAGAGCTGCAAAACAATTATTTTCTGAGAGGATCCCTTGTCGTTGCTCATGTATTTCCAAGTCTCAAAACAATTAAAAACTGCCATTGGAAATTCCTTGTTTTCACCATTTGTAGGACTGATCTGTGCAGTACAATTTTGTGTGGAAGAAAAGGGATACAAAAATATTGTTGTAAAATTAACATACAATTATTAATGCTAACTTGCTTACAATTGCTTTTGATTGCATATTTATTTAACATGAATTGAGTGATTCACCTTGAATTACTTTATATCATGGTTCTGGCAATGCAAAGCGGTCCACATTTAGTTTAGCTATTCCTTCTTTGACAAACTCTCTCACAATCCATTTTTATTGAAATTGTTCTGTTTATAATTGTTCTGTTCTTGCACTTCCCCAAGAGTCTTCTGAACAATACATGAGATTGACTCATCCCAGAATAGAAATGCTTCTAGTAATTTATGGTACGAGTAACAACAATAATTTGCATTTATGCAATACA
The DNA here is from genome assembly GCA_963514005.1 of Raja brachyura. The sequence continues at coordinate 78,299,804 of OY740783.1, forward strand.
TCCGACACAATAACATGTCCCAAAATGGTTCATAAGAGGATTTTTAACACAAAAATTTGAAAATATTTGACACCAAATTACAGATATCCAAATGAGGCAGATTTTATGGTGCACCTTAAAGGATGGAAGGGAGGCAAAGGGTTTCAAGGAAGGAACTCCAGACCTCAGGCAGTTTACCACAGTATTAGATTGTATTTATTGGTTGCTTCCATATATTTCCTTGCAGCTCAAAGCATTACTAAAATCTAAAGATCCTGAACAAGGGTCTACATTTCCATACTGATTGGAACCCAAATAAACAACACTGCAATAAAGCAAAAGATCAATCAAAATACTTGCATCTTACGCATTTCTGTGGTAATTCTTCAACTTGCATTTAGGCCCAGATAAATTCATCATCCTTCTTTCAAGTTTGCTAGTCATTACATCTACATACCAGTATAGAAGTTGAGATGTTATGTTACAGTTGTATAACACACTGGTAAGGCCACAGTTAGCGTACTATGTGCAGTTTGGTTACCCTGCTACAGGTAGAATGTCAATAAACTGGAAAAAATGAAAAGATTTAATAGGAACCTGAGGGGCAACCTTTTCACACTGTGGGTGGTGGGTATATGGAAGGAGCTGCCAAAGGAGGTAATTGAGGCAGTTATTATAACAACGTGTAAAATAAATTTGGACAGGTACATAGATAGGATAGATTTGTAGGTATATGGGCCAATATGGGCAGGTGGGACTAGCGTATATGGGATATTTTGGGTTGACATGGACAAGTTGGGCCATAGGGCCTGTTTCTTTGCTGTATGACTATGACTCTACCAGGAAGATAGCAAAGGTCAGCAGTTGTTTGCTCACATTATTTTCTCTGAATCAATGGTAGATGACAGAATCCGATTTCTTCTGCTCCCTTGCACAGAGCATTTTTGAAATTCATAAGTTCCCATCTTCCAGTAGTCTAGAGGTAGTAGTGTAGAATAGTTATTGAGTCTTTGAACCATAAAGTTATACAGCACAGAAACATCACTCCAGCCCACCATGTCCATACCAGCCATCAAGTACCTATACATACAAATCCTATTTTACCACCGCATGGTCTGTGGTGGAGCACAGGAAGGAGGGGGGGGGGGGTAGATGGGGGTTAGATGGGCGGAAGATGGGGGGGAAGATGGGGGCGGGGGATTGTTTGCCTAACTTAGAGAATTGAATGTCCATAGCAAAGGATGTATTTTATGGTGAGTTTAAATTATACCCAGTGAAAATGTAAATATTGCTGGTGTTACATTCACTCACTGACAGCTAAAATACAGATCATTCATTTCTCTTCTATTTTAAGCATATAGTGAATTCAAGCCTAGGATTTGGATAAGGTACACCCATTACTCTTGCATGCAAAAAATGAAATAATCATTTTTATCCAGAATATATTGTGCATACATTCATTTCCTTCCCACCATGAAACCAGACCTTAGGTTTGATTCATATGATGCATTTTCATAAGTAGGGAAGCCTTGAACAAGTGGACAGAGCTACAAAATAAGGGTCCAGTTTTTTACAAGGGAACCACAGAAATTTATTTCCAGAGATGATCGTGAATCTCTGTCATTCTATACCCCTAATGATTGTGGAGGTCACATAATTCCAAGTATTTAATGTAGAAATAGATACGTTTTTGAAAGATTGGGAAAATACTAATATATAGAGGCAGTTTGAGATTAAGAAGGTGGAGGTGTTGGGGCTCTTGAAGAGCATTGGAGTGGATAAATCCCATGTCCTGATGGGTTATATCCCAGATTATTGAGAGGGGCAAAAGTGGAAATTGCAGGGACCTTGGCAAAGATCTTTCCTTCTTCTCTAGCCACAAGTGAGTGTACGGAGGATCGGAGAGCAGCTATTGTTGTTCCTTTGTAGAACAATGTTGTTCCTTTCTGAGATTAAGGAAGTAAAGAAAATCCATAGAAATAGAAGTTGGTGAGCCTCACATCCGTGTGGCTATCATAGTGAAGCTATTGGAGAGGATTCTTTGGGATAAAATGTACACTCATTTGGGAGAGAATGGCTTAACTAAGGATAGTCAGCATGGTTTTGAACGTGGCATGTTGTCTCCGAATGAGGATAGGATGCGGATAGAGCGACGGATGGTGTCTACATGGATTTTAGAAACGCATTTGATCAAGTCCCCCATGGTAGACTGATCCAGAAGATCAAAATGAACTGTGACTTGATCAAATGGATTCAGAACTGGTTTACTGATAGAAGCATACTGGCTCACTGAGAATAGACAGAGGATTTCGGTGGATGAACAATATTTACATAGAAACATAGAAAATAGGTACATGAGTAGGCCATTAGTAGCTAAATCTAACTCTCTCTTGCAAACATCCACTGCCTTTTGTGGCAGAGAATTTCACAGATGCACAACTCTCTGGGTGAAACAGTTTTTCCTCATCTCAGTCCTAAATCTACTCCTGCACCTATTCTACTCCTGCACCTATTTTCTATGATTCTATAGGATACTGAGTTGGATGATCAGCCATGATCATATTGAATGGCGGTGCAGGCTCTTAGGGCCGAATGGCCTACTCCTGCACCTATTTTCTATGATTCTTTCTATGATTCTATAAATGGCCTACCCCGTATTCTTAAATAGTGACCCCTTTTTCTGGACTCCCCCAACATGAAGAACATATTTCCTGCATCTAGCCTGTCCAATCCTTTAAGAATTTAATATGATTCTATAAGATTCCCTCTCATCCTTCTAAATTCCAGTGAATACAAGCCCAATCCAGAGTGTACAAACCCAGCTGCTCCATTCTTTCATCATATTTCAGTCCCACCTTCCCGGGAATTAACCTGGTGAACCTGCGCTGCACTCCCTCAATAGCAAGAATGTCCTTCCTCAAATTAGGAGACCAAAACTGTACACAATACTCCAGGTGTGGTCTCACCAGGGCCCTGTACAACTGCAGTAGGACCTCCTTGCTCCTAATCTCAAATCCTCTCACAATGAGGGCCATTAGCTTTCTTCACTGTCTGCTGCACCTGCATGCTTACTTTCAGTGACTGATGTACAAGGACCCACCTCCCCTTTTCCTAATCTGGCACCATTCAAATAATAATCTGCCTTCCTGTTCTTGCCACCAAAGTGGATAACCTCACATTTATCCACATTATACTGCATCTGCCATGCACCTGCCCACTCACCCAACCTATTCAAGTCACCCTGCAACCTCATAGCATCCTCCTCACAGCTCACTTTGCCACCCAGCTTTGTGTCATCCACAAACTTGGAGATGTGAGGATGTATGTCATGGTGCTCTTGGCCATCTTAGTTTAGTTTAGAGATACAGCGCAGAAACAGGCCTTTCGGCCTGCCGAGTCCACACCGACCAGCAACCCCCCCACATTAACATTATCCTACAAACACTATGGACAATTTTTACATTTACCAAGCCAATTTACCTACATACCTGCACTTCTTTGGAGTGTGGGAGGAAACCTTCAGGCTGGAGGTCTGGGACCACTGGGGTTCTGCAGAGATCTGTGCTGGGATGGCTGCTGTTTGTGGTATATAGAAATGACTTGGACGTAAACGTACACGGTTTGGTTAGTAAGATGACACAAAGATCGCTGTGGTTGCAAATTGTGAGGAAGGCTGTCAACATATACAATGTGATATGAAATTGCAGATGGTGTTTAACTCAAATGTAAGGGAAACATACACAATTAATAGCAAGACCCATTATGGTATTGATGTACAGATGGATCTTGGAGTCCAAGTGCATAATTTAATACAGTGAAATGTGAGGTGTTGCATTTTGGGAAGTCCAACATGGGCTGGACCAGCACAGTGATTGATAGTGCTCTGGGGTGTGTTGTAGAGCAGGGTGATCTTGAGGTGCAGATACATGGTTCCTTGGAATTGTAGTTGTAGGTAGATAGGGTGGTAATATACGCTTTTGGCATATTGGTCTTCATCAGCCAGAGTATTGAGTATAGAAGTTGGGAGATCATGTTGCAGTTGTGTAAGATATTAGTGAGACCGCATTTAGGGTATTGTGTTCAGTTCTGGGCACCATGATATAGGAAAGATGTTGCCAAACTGGAAAGGGTACAGAGAAGATTGAAGAGGATGTTGCTAGGACTAGCGGGTCAGAGCTATAGGGAGAGGTTGAATAGGCTTGGATTCTGTTCCTTGGAGTGCAGAAGGATGAGGGGTGATCTTCTAGAGGGGTATAAAATCATGAGAGGAATAGATCAGGTAAATGCACAGGGTCTCTTCCCTAGAATGTGTAAATCAAGTAACAGAGGACATATGTTTAAGGTGAAAGGGAAAATATTCAATAGGAATCTGAGGGATACATTTTTCACACAAAAGGTGGTGGGTGTATGGAACTGCCAGAGGAGGTAGTTGACGCTGGGACTATCCCAACATTTAAGAAACAGTTAGACAGGTACATGGATAGGATTGGTTTCAATGGATATGGACCAAACACGAGCATGTGGGACCAGTGTGGCTGGGACATGCTGAATGCTGTGAGAAAGTTGGGCCAAAGGGCCTGTTTCAATGCTGTATCACTCTATGACTCTATGAGTGGTAAGGAGGGTGTAGGGTATGCTTGCTTGGGCATTGAGTATAAGTGTCATGAAGTAATCCCGCAACTTTAAAGGGCTTTGGTTAGGATACATTTGAAGTAATGTATGCAGTTCTGTTGCCCCATTACAGGATGGATGGGGAGGCTTTAGGATATGTGCAGAGGTAGTTTACCAGAATGTCCATTGTTGGCTGTGGGCTAGGTGATAATAAGTTATACAGACAGTGAAACTCAACGGTGAAACTCAAACTCAGCCGTCACGGTAGCACAGCGGTAAAGTTGCTGCCTTACAGCGAATGCAGTGCTGGAGATCAGGGTTCGATGACTATGGGTGCTGTCTGTACGGAGTTTGTACGTTCACCCCATGACCTGTGTGGGTTTTTTCAAAGATCTTTGTTTTCCTGCCACACTCCAAAGACGTACAGATTTGTAGGTTAATTGGCTTGGTAAATGTAAAAATTGTTCCCAGTGGGTGTAGGATAGTGGAAATGTGCAGAGATCGCTGGTCGGTGTGGACCCAGTGGGCCGGAGGGTCTGTTTCTGCCCTAATCTCTAAACTAAACTAAAACTAAACTAAACAGGACAACAGAGAAACTAGTAAAACAACTAGAGTGGGAGAGGGTCGGAGAAAGAGGGGATGCAAGGATTACTTGAAGTTGGAGAAACCAATATTCATACCGCTGGGTTGTAAGCTGCCAAAGCGAAATATGAGGTGCTGTTCCTCCAATTTACATTTGGCCTAACTCTGACAATGGAGGAGGCCCAGGACAGACAGGTCACTGTGGGAATGGGAGGGGAGTTAAAGTGTTAGGCAACGGGGAGATCGTGTATGCCATGGCAGGCTGAGCGAAGGTGTTCAGCGAGCCAATCACCCATTTGTCTGCGCAATTGCCTGTTTGTCTGCACAATCAATAATACTGCTTTCAAGATACTGCAGTGAGTAATATTGCTTTTTTCAGATAGTCAAATCAGTCAAATCTGGATTAAAATAGTAACTATGATGTAAAAAAAAATTAAGCTCCACACTACACCCCTCTATAAGGCCCATCTTTCTTCTTTAGCCAGTTCTTCATATTTCAATTTTTCTCTGAAGGTTTTGAAGAATTTTTTTTTTAGATGAACCAAAACTGATTGTGTACAGTTCTTTTGACATTTTTTTCCTATTGATTCCAAACTGAAACAACTTGCCCAAAATATGGGTGCTTTCCCTGGTACGCAAGCACCCATATTTTGTCAGTTTTCAAAAGAGATTTTGTCAGTTTTCAAAAGAGCTTTTGTCTTCTGCCGCATCTCCAAATTTCTGTGACCACTTCGCACATTGTGGCCATCACTTGCCCAAAAATACTTTATTTTCAGAAATGCTGCAGAATATTCACTTTGTGGGTATCAAACAGAAAAATAATTTATGTTTTTGCTTTAATATTTAGCCAGAGACTAATTCAGAGCTTCTGAGTTCAACTCCCTTTGCTGTTTATTACTTCTCAATCTCTGTCCATGCCATTTTGCTATGCAAAGCTTGTCCCTTTAACCACACACTCCAAATATTCTTTCTATATGAAGCAACAAATTTCAAACTATTCTTTGATTGTACTATACCGCGGGTATTATAGATTCACTATTCACAATGTAATTGCAAGGTGATCAGATGTAGATTTAACAGTCATATTTTACTTCAGAGTCACGTGAGTGATTCCGTGAAGAAGCCCAGCCATTCCGCATGCGTGTCAGTAAGTCAGCTGCAACCACCAGACTGGCAGGGCAGCGCTCCTGCCGATGGTAAGTTAAACCTAGAAGGTAAGTTCGTTTTTACTTACCAGGGTTTTTTCAAGCAGGAGCCTCTCTTCACAAAGGTTTTCCTGCCAGCTTCACAGCCCGACGAGTGAGCTGGTGATGGACTGTGGGGGAACTCTGGTCCGACCGTGGAGGCGGATAACCGGCAAAAGATCGAGTTGTGAGATAAGCAGCCGCTGACAAGGCAGTCAGTGGCTTCCAGCTTGCGGGGATGCCGTGGAGTGGCAAGTAAGCAATGCCAGAGTCGCTGACAGTGTGGTCAGCGGCTCACAGACATCGGTCCACAGGCAGGGAATAAAATTGGTGGAGAAAGGACTCGTTCAGCCTATTGGACTCGGGTGAGTTGGGCTACAAGGGTTTTTTCTCTAATAATAAAGTTTACATGTATGTTATAGTGTTTTTCTTAAAGTTAAAAGTTAAAGGCAAAGTTAAAAGTAAAAAAAAAGTTATTGGCATGTGTCCCTGACAATGAAATTATTTCTTGTTTAGCACAAGTTGCTGTGAAGGGTTAAAATTGCTTTAACTCTTCACAGGTAAAGCTGTACACTAAAAATTTGATTTAGTGAGCCTACAGTGTAATAGCACGGACTATGGGATGGGCTGTTTCATGTCAAAAAGAGCCGGCCTCTACGAGAGGCGGCGCCGGCAATGCCTGGGACAGGGTTGCTCAAAGTAACATATAAGTCTGCTAGGCTCATGGAATTGGGGGAAGATTCCCCGCCGGGGCTGGATAGCAAAATATTAGGCGCATGGAGTTGGGGGATGATTCCTCACCGGGGCTGGATAGTGCATTTGAAACTACTATCCCAAATGCAGCAACTATTGCATACAGTGCTACAGCAGGGCACACGCCAGTAGGAGGAGTGTCAGCGCCACCCAAAACAAAAAGGCGGCAGCAGCATCTAGCAGACAGCTGTTTGATAGCACCTTCATGGATGAGGAGGCGCGGGCCATGGGTCACTTTAGTTCTGACCCCGACTCTGGTGGTAAGGTTGAGCCAGATGTTCCACCCCTGCATGCCGCACCAGCAGCGCCAGTTGACAGAGCTGCTACAGGTCTCCCTCTTGGAGGCAGAGACCAAGGGGCAGTATCCTGCTGATGCTGAGTCTCAGGGTATGGCCGTGGGGCATACCCCAAGGGATGAAGGGCACGTGTGAGAGATACCTTTTCCTGACAACAAAGTTGCCATCCCAGCAGAATGCTCTAATCGAGTATAGGTCCAATGGGTTCATATCAGCATTGGTATCCTGCGGCCTGCGGCAGCGTCTGTTTAGGGCTGCCTCTGAATCGCCCTCTCTGAGGAGGGGAGTGTGAAATGTCAAGATATAATGGACTCCAGGTTCTACAGTAGTCGATGGAACATACTGAAGCACATATGTGCCGGCAGTGAACAGCGCCAACAGGGGGATGTGAGAGCCAGACGCCGAATCTGTTATTCAGGTAGGCCTATTCAACAGGGGAGGAAAACCTGGCTCTCATCGCAGTTGGCGGTTCACTGGAGCTGGGGGCAGCATGATAGCTCAGAAATTCCATGCACCTTACCAAACCTACTCAACAAAGTGAGTCTGGCACTTCCAAAACTTGGGTAAGTGCACCATTCACAAGTTGTAATATTTACATTTGTTTGAACAACACACAAAGGATAAAAACATCTGGTTGAAGCACAGTACTAGCATTCCAAGCAAGTTTGGATTATGTCCAGGGTTGTCTTTGAAGATAAGGTTCGGAAATCAGGCCAAAGTTCTCAAGCAAAACACCCATGTAGTTAGACAGGAGTGGCATGTTTATTATGAAAAATGGAGAGTGTCAGGCATATAACTTTCCGAATATGAAAACTTATTTTCCTGACTAACAACAGATTCATAAGGGTCTCAAAGATCCATTCTATGCAGTTCCCATTACAGACATTATCAAAGACAATATAACTGTACTAATAACAGTAAAACATTGCGGAATGTGATAAACTGTTTGTTAGTCATTGGGATTTACCTTTAACCATTTATTAGCCTATGACTCCGCTCTGTGTCAAGAGATTGGAGTTAATAGCAACCTGTTATAAAACTGACTTTTATTTCATCAAGAGTAATTGGCAATATAGTAGCTTTTGTTCAGCTGAGCAAATCAAGGAACTGATATCGTGCAAAGTAGCGACCTCTCAAAGGACATGTAGACCATTGTTAACAACCTTATGCTATTATCAGCTGAAGCTAGCTCAGTCACAATGATGAACAAACAGTATTCAGCATTGCTCCAGTAGTTTGGTCAGTCAAATTCAGTTATTACAAACTGATGCTAAGGGCTCTAAGGTGAGAAGTTCCGAATACCATCACTAGTTGGAGATAGTGGAGATTTGCATGAGTTACCAATTTTATTCTGCTGTTGATATCAACTAAATATGTACAATAGATGCACCCCATGGATAAGGGGCTATTGAGCGAATATATATATTCTATATGCTCAACTTCAAGTTGCTACACTTCGGTGGTGACATATGTTAGTCACATGGCAATCAAGTAAAAGTATCCTGTAATAATTTACCTAATCTCCTTTGCCACTGGTGTGTCATCAAGTACAGATCGATGACAACACAGAATAGGTATTGGATCTCAAAGTATTATGAAAGTATGGTTCAATGCTACATCGAATACCGACATGTTGGTTCATGTTTATTCACTGATTGCAAAAATATGTGGCACAACAGTGCGGAGAAATACATTCTCGCTACAAAAGGAGGAATGGTCTTTTATGTCTTCCTCCATTTTGCCTCATTAGCCGGGTCTTAAAACAGTCAGCAAGACCTCACTTTGGGTTTGCACTGTCGGACAGGCTAAGCAGCCATGTTGCCTGCTTTCATCAGGCATAATAATACAACGGTATACGGTTATTCCAAAAAAACAAAAACTTTGCTGGTTCAAACTGTGGTTCAGGAAACTGGCCTCTGCATAATACAACAATTATTGACTTACACATTCTGAATGGATTGACTTACGGCTCAGGTTGTCACATCAAGCCATGGATGTGCTCACTACAGAGTGCAGGGATAGCAGCCAAAAAAGCAGTACATTCCTCTTGAGAGGATCGGAAGCGGTTTTGTTTAAATGTTAATGTTACATTTAATACGGTACAGATTACTGACATCTTCCAGTTTATTCTTCAAAGGTATTTGACAATAATTCAGTTATAGAGACCCTACGGCTGCAACAAACGGGAACCACTATGTCGGGTTCAACCCCGGATATCGAGTTGTAAAAGAAATCTTGACTCAAGTTTTCACACTATAAGAATATGCAGTTGGTTATTGAAAATGTGTTAACACTGCTTCACCAGGGGTTCCAGCTACATCCTTAGTCATGACACTAATATCAGCATAATGAGGGCAAACATTGCAAATGCTGCAGTTAGATAGGATGGAATTGGCTGCTGGTGCCATTACATTTTACATTCTGATCTACACAAGCAGAGCGGTGGCAAGGTTTAAGATAATTTTTCGGATACCCCATGGTCTCACGTCTATGTGGGAGGGCAGGCTTGCTATATTATATCAAGGCCACCAGAATCCTAAGATGTGTGGAATCAGCATTGTTTATTAATCGACAAACAACCACAGAAGGGAAGGTCGGTTCAGACTATTTCAAGGTGGCTGCAGCAGGTTCTAGTTTATGCAGGTATTAACACTGACGATTGTATATCTCATTCCACCAGGTCAGCATCAACGTCAGCGGCCAGGGTAATGGACATTCCCATCGACCATATCCTCACGACCGCAGGATGGTCAACTGAATTGATTTTTAATTTTTTTTTACCATAGGCCGGTTACCGAGCCGGGGTTTTGCCCATTCTGTTTTGCTTCCACTTTAGCCTCCCCTGAGATACAGGGGTTGCTATTGATTTCTTTATTAACGTAAACCATTAACACATTTGAATCAATATCACGCTTAATGCATTTTTTGATTATACACTCATCTTGAGTCAATCAATGCAGTGAGACGCCGAGATTTGGATCTGCGGCATGAAATCACAAAGCTTCGAACCTTGCACGGAATCACTCACGTGACTCCGAAGTAAAATAGTAAAATTAAACGAGAAGTTACCAGTTTGATGTTTGATCTTGATTTTATGAGGAGTTACTTTGGTGATTAAGTGCCCTCCACACCCAACCCTCTCTCATAAAGGTCGTATGGTAGTTCTCGAGTCACGCAACTTATTATGTCATTTCGGTAATTGTTATTTGTGATTTCATACCGCTGCTTTGAAGACTGACACGCATGCGGACTGGCTGGGCTTCATCTGAATTAACCTGAAACATTAATTATTTTTCCCCTTTCCACAAATGCTGTCTGATCTTTCCCTGTCTCTATGCTTCCTTAAAACATTTTACAATTCTGATTGTATACAGTTCTGCTATAAATAAAATCCTTAATTCTGAAACGTTGGTTGAATGGAGCTGATCAACATGCTGAGATCATCTTTAGCGAAGATTTAGCGAAGATTTAGCAAAGGGCAGAATCAGCCCCTTTGGCCCACCAAGTCTGCATCAACCAGCAATCACCCTTTACACTAACAATATCCTACACACGAGGGACAATTTACAGTTTTACCTAAGCCAATCAACCTCCAAGCTTGTACTGTATGTCTTTGGAGTGAAGGAGGAAATCGAGTACCCGGAGAAAACCTACTGGGAGAATGTACAAACTCTATTAAAAGAACAAAAATCATATGTGTTTGAGAATTCAGTCTAAATCCCAGAACTGCCTACACAACAGCAAGTTTCAAGCACTTTACCAGAGGACTGTAGTGGTTCAAGGCAACAACTCTTCCGCATCTTCACAAATGCAGTTAAGGATAGGCATTCAATACTGGCATTGTCAAGAGTCAAGAGAGAGTCAATAATCTTTCATTGTCATACGCAGTGGCAACAGAACAGTGAAATTCTTACTTGATACACCTTAACAGGCCTGTTTATATTTCTGATCTCCATTGAGCATTCACAATATTCTTACATTTTTTTCATATTCATTAAGTTTTCTGATGAAATAATAAACATCTTGTACAGTTGTGCTGTCTATATTTAGCTTTGCATCTAATAAATGTGTTCAATGAGTTGTGATTTGAAAATAAGTAATAAGCTGGCAATAAAAACAAAAGATACAGCCAGCTTAATTCACAAAATCATAACTGTGAAACATCTTACGTCAAAGGAGCATTGACTCTTATGAGCAAAAGATGAGTAACTAGTTTGAATATACGAGTTGGCAAAGTTAAGTTAAAGAGGGGTTAGCATGTGTATAATGGAACTTTCAGTTCTGGAAAACACAAATCAGGTTTGTTATCTCCAGACCTCGGTTTAATTAATTCACAGTTTCTTTTCATCTGTAGTTATGATTCTTTAGAAGAAAGCATACGTCAGGTACAGGCAGCCTAAATTAAGCAAATACACTGAGATACCTAAGGGATGAATGAAGAAGGAAATCAGGAGGACAAAAAGATGACCTGAAATATCCTTGGCTGATAAGGCAAAGGAAAATCCCAAGATATTCTTGAAATATATTTAAGGGGAACAAGGTTACTAAGGAGACTAAAGGTCACCTATGTATAAACTCATGAGTGATGGATGGGGTCTTAAATGAATACTTCCAGTCCAAATTTGCGCAGGAGTAGGTTGTGAAATCCAGGAAATTCAGCGGAGAGAACCGTGATATCCTGAAACCTATTGGTATTACCAAAGAAAACGTCTTGAAGTACATCAAGGAGGAAAAATCCCTGAGGCCTGATCAAGTGTATCCTAAAATGTTGTGGGAAGCACTGGAATAAATTGCTGAGGCCCTGGCAGAGATTCTTGCTTTTTTCTTTAGCCACCAGTGAGGTATTGAAAGACGGAAGGGTGCCTTATGTTATGTCTTTTTAAAAGAGGGGAGCTTGGATCTATCTGCATTTGAAAAGGCAGGGAATAATTAGAGACAGTCAGCATTGACTTGTGCATGGCAAATTGTAGCTCAACGTGGTGAACAATGCCAAGCCCATCTTGGGTACTGACCTGCCCACGCGGCACAACCAGGTTCTTAAACCTATTGCAGAAGCCATCATCATGGGAATCAGCAGCTGCAGACGAGCACGATCCACCACCCAGATGATCACCTTTGTGAAGGCCGGAGTGCAGAGGTCAAGAGCCACAGGAGCCAGGAATCCGTCCGGAATCCTGGTGACTGCACAGGACTGGCAGCATTCTGTAGACCTGGTAAAACAGCTGAAGTTCCCACAGCACATTGCCATGCCCACCCTGAGGCCAGATATCCTCGGAGGTGACCAAAAAAAATTGTCTTGTTGGAACTGACTGTGCCGTGGAAGGACATTCTGGAGGACGCCCACGAGAGGAAGATGACCAAGTATGAAGAACTGGTCATAGACTGCCGTAAGCAGGGCTGGAAGGCAAGGTGTATGCCCATCGAGGTTGGCTGCAGAGGTTTTGCAGGGCAATCGCTCTACAAAGCCTTGAGTGCACTGGGCATCAACGGAGTGGCGAGGAGAAGAGCCATCAAGAACACCACAGAGGCAGCGGAAAAGGCCTCGAGATGGCTCTGGATCAGGAGAGAAGGTCCATGGGGAGGAGCGGATGCCACGTGAATACAAGTCGCCTGGGCGAGGGTGTCTGATGTTGAAAGTCCCGAATGACCACAGGTTACATCACTGATGATGTGTTCAGGAGCATCAATAGATGTATTTTTAGCAAAAATAGATCAACGTGTTGAACACTGCCAAGCCCATTAAGGGTACTGACCTCCCCACCATCAAAGCAGTCGCTGGCTCAAAAAGGCATCATCAGAGACCCACCACCCTGGCCATGCTCTCATTTCACCCCTGCCATGTGGAAGAAGGTATGGGAGCCTGAAAACTATAAGGTCCAAATTCAGGACCAGCTTCTTCCCTACAACCATCAGGCTCTTAAACACTCCAACCTCCAAATAAGTTCCGACCAACAGAGACTTGGGGTAATTGAATTTTTTTTTTGCACTATTATTGCTTATTTATGTCTCTCTCCCTGTGTGGTGCTGTTGCAAGTAGGAATTTCCTTGCTCCATTTTTGGATATATGACAATAATACACTTTTGGCTGTCTTGACTTGAAGCAGGGTCAGCAAATTGGTCAAAAATAGTAAGATTAAACGAGAACTTACCAGTTCAAAGTTTGATCCTTATTTTATGAGGAGTTACGATGAGGGATTACGTGAAGCAGCCCTGCCAGGCACATGTGCGTCATACTTCAAAGCAGCGGCGTGAAAACACTGAAACCGATAGCCGAAGTAACATAATAAGGCTGTAGAAGACTCGAACTACCAGATGATCCTTTAGATTATGAGGGCCGGGAGCGGAGGGCGCATAATCCCTCATTGTAACTCCTCATAAAATAAGGATCAAACTTCGAATTGGTAAGTTCTCATTTAATCTTACTATTTTACTTCGGAGTCACATGAGTGAGTACGTGAAGATTTCAAAGCTCTGTGATTTCATGCCGTAGATGCACTCCATACGACACACTGCTTCAGTTGACACAGTAGTGAATAAATAATATATTGAACATTGCTTCGAATTATCCAATAATCATTTTTTAAATAACAATGCAGTAATAACCCCTCTATTCCAGAGGAAATTACAAATGCAATTTATGAAGACAAAGCAAATCAAATCAACCGGAACCCAAAACAGCATGCCCAAACCCTGGCACTGTCAGGACAGGTTTATCATAATTTTAGAAAAGTTGATTCCTTAGACCATCCTGGGCCTTGCTGCGGATGTTAATGCCGCCCTGGTGGAGTGAGATTAAAACACACGAGTGTCTACTCCATCGGAATTCAAAACCTGTTTTACCACCTAGAAATAGTTTATAATGACACCTCTTAATTTTTTTTGTGACTGATGAGCATTGCTGTCTCAGAGACTCTGAGACGAAGTTACCTCGATATATTGACTCAGGTGCTTACTACACATAACCTTTGGTCAACAGGGTGTGCTTTAAACTTACTTTGGTTCCAGTTATTCCTGGCCTGCTTTGTTAGATTAAATCATGCACATAAAACGCAATGTTATCTGCAGAAGAATACATGCTGTCTAGTTTTAACATTGCAGTGTGTGCACTCTTTGCACTGATACTTGCGCCATGAGCTTAATGACTTTAAGTGTTAACTTCTGAAAAGACAATGACGTAATTGGAGCCCATTGCCGAAGCAGTGTGAGAACTATACTGACATCCCAGATTTCTGTATACCTAGGCTGAGGAGGATTTGTGTTACAAAATTCCTCTGATGATTCGGGACACTAATGGATGGGACCCAATAGGTTATTGTTCTGAAACTGCCCTAAATAGGAGGACAAAACACTCCGAGTACTATTAATGGCACTCTAACTTAAGTGTTCATCAAAAATGCAACATAGCAAGGAACTCCAATACATCCGGTATGCTTGCAGTATGATCAAATATATCTAACTGTAAATAAAACATCTCCCATTTCTTAATATGAGACACATATAGTTTCTTAGTGCTAACTCTCCAAGCTGCAGTTATGACATCCATGGTCCTATTTGACAGTCCAAAGCCTTGGAACGGTCTGGTCAGCCTGCAGATCAACAAATTAATATGATCATGTAATGGATGACTTTCTTCTGTTACTGGTTGCACCAACAAATTACTGCAGTTGGGGACAGTCGTGAGTGGCTGAGTCATCATTCTGAACACCAATGGGAACCATGGATCTGTACTCCAGTCCGGAACCATCAAAACGCATGAGGCAGAGCCATGCTCTATTTTGTTGAAACATTGCCTAATCAGGCAGAATGGGGAAAGCATAAACAAAGTACGTCCCCAATGTAGCGAGAATGCATCCACCGCTACTGCTCCTGGACCCGGTTCCCATGAAACATATTTTGGCAATTGGTGATTTAGCCTGGAAGCAACAGATCAATATCTGGCAACCCATAGTGGCTGACAATCATTTTAAAACTTCAGGATTTAATCATCCATTCTGTGTTGTCATTGAACTTTTGTGACCTGTTGTCTGCCACCACATTGTGTCTACCTGGTAGGTAGATAGCTGAGACCCAGATGTTTCTGGAAATACACCAGTGCCACATGAGATTAGCCAGATTATCAAATGATACTGACCTTATTAGTGCCATAGGATTGATATATGGCACAGCCGTGGTATTATCAATCTGGAGTTGAACATGTAAATTATTCATTGTTAAACAATAAACTTTTATTCCATAAAATTCACCCAGCAATTCTAAATAATTTATACCATGCCTGTGCAGGATCAAATCTTCTTGCACACTCCATCTACCACCACAGCTAGACTCACTGTCCGTAGCTCCCCATCCGGTAGCACTCACATATGTCTGTAAAAGCACTGAAGGTTGCTGAATCAAAATGTTTTTGGTAATTTGTAATTGAGCTATGGCTCTGGTTGGTAACTGCATAGGTCTATCAAAATGACCTGCATGTTCTTTAAGTGCTAGTTCTCTAGCTCGTTGCAGACTTCGAAAGTGCAGTGATACAAACTGTGCTGCAGGGAAAGCTGCCACCAATTTACCAATAACAGTAGCTACTTCCCAGATGGAGAGATATTGTTTTTCAGCGAGACTAGTAGAGAGCTCTCTGATCTCCACAGCCTTGGCTGTAGGCAAAGTCACTGACATATCAACTGAATCATGACAAATCCCAAATGAACAATTTTTTAGGATGGCTCTAACTTGGATTTGGTTGGATGGACCAGGAACCCTACCCTTTCAAACAGGTATTTGGTTGCTGAAACCAATTCCTCAGCTGTCTGCTGAGTGTTGCTTATGATTAAATATTATCTAGATAAGCCATTACCATGTGATTCTGGGCCCAATTAGCACCAGCACTGGTTTCCACTATTTCTTGAATAGCCTATGAACTGAGGTTAACTCATTGTGTAATGCTTTCAATTGCCACAGCTGTCCCATTCAACTAAATTTCAAGTATCTCCAATACTGATGATGAATTGGTACTGAATAATATGCATCTTTCAGATCTATAGTTGCCATATAACAGCCTTGTGATAACAGCCATTTCACAGTATTGAAGGTGTCCATTTTAAAATTGCCTATAGTGAACATAGGAATTTAACTGGTTTAGGTCCAGAATGCCTCTACATCCCCCATCTTTTCTCTGTCTGGGGAATATATTGGACACAAATTGTTGAGGATGGTTTACCGTCCTCTTAATTACCCCTTTTTTGCGATGAACCCGTAATTTCTTCTTTTACCTGCTGAGTTTGTGCAGAAACCCCAATACTCTATTAGGCATGTTCTGTACGGATCAATTCCCGACATAAACTGTATTCGAGCTTGAGACAGTGTGTAGTATAAACCAATGAGATGTTATGCAGCACCATTTATCATAACTAATTGCAACCTACCCCCAACCGGAGGTCCCAGAATCATATTCTAGAGAGAATGAATCACCTGTACCTCTACAGTCGGCCTTTACTCCTTCTTCCCATATTGGGGTTGTAGCTGGGATACACAGGTGAGTAATACCGTCATCCCACTGACCCCACTCTGCTCGGCCCAGCCCCTGGTTCCGTCACCTTTCACGCTGAAATGACCTGCGAGGTGGCATCCTGGCAGAAGGGACGTATGTCTTTGTGAGATGGATTGTTTTGGCATGTTCCTCCAGGTCCTTGACTTGTTCGAAGAGGTCTACCCCAAATAAATTATCTGGGCTTGGATATTGGTGGACCTACATAGAGCTGCAACTTCGGGTTCAACGTAGGCGTTGCAGAACAGGCCAGCATATCTTGTTGAGTATCAGACATCGGTGCCCCCTGGACCTACTCAGAATGCCTGCTGCCAACAACTTGAGGACATGTTGAAATCTCACTTCTTGTCCCCACATCGTTGCACTCATTTCTGAGTTCACGGTGGGCATTTTGAGTGAAGCGCACTTTACAGGTGTTTTATAATGTGTGGCAGTCTTCCATGAACGTATCCTGCATCTGGTGAGAACTCATGTAATTTACATTGGCGGCTAGAGTTTTCTCGATAGCCTCACCAGTCCCTTCCGGGACACCTGGAGCATGGCTCGTGTGCGTCGGTGTGTGCACATAAGCAGTGACACCAGCTTCAGGGTCAGGCTCCTTCTGCCCTGCTTCTCCCGAGTCATGTTCTAGGGAGGTCTCATCCAGCCCTAAACAAGGTGCTGGAGAGGATGATTCCCACTGTTATCCATAAGCGATGTTTTCTTCTTTACTCTATGGACTTCTGCGAGAGGCTGTGTGGGAATCCTAGGGCATTCAACCCCAATTGAAATTTTCCATGGCTCTTTAAATTTGGAGCATTTTCCCCAAGCCTTTAAATTAAAAGGAGGGAGTCTTGCATATCATCAGACTCATGAGACAAATGAGCCTGAGAGTACTTTAGTTTGATATTTCTCAGTGCCTTGAAGCACTGGAAATTGATTGAGATAGTTGAGAAATAAAGTTAGCATTTCATTTTATTTCATTTCATTTTTATTTTATTTCATTTCATTTCATTTCAGCTGCAGTAAAACAGTAGCGGGTATTGGAGTCGGCATTTAGCGCAGCCATTATCTCCAAATCCGATCTAAATAGCAGTAATAGCGTGAGCCGGCGTTAGAGCAGTCGTTATCTGCCGATCAGATCTAAAAGCGGTATCCTCGATCCCCGCGCGTTCCACTCCATTACCGCAATTTAACAATATATATTTAGCAACTCTGGCTGGCTCTGTGAGCCAGACTTACAGAGTTTAAAAAACACGCGCAGGAAAGGCAGAATATTCACTTACCAGCGGGTTACTACTTACCTGTTGGTGGAGCTGCGCTCTCCAGCCGGTCGGTGCGACATGCGTCGACGTAATGACGCGCATGTGCCTGGTGGGGCTTCTTTACATAGTCACTCACGTGACTCCGAAGTAAAATTAACTTGTTAGAAGGAGTCAAATGATGGTAGTGGACGGTTTACAGATTGGAGGCCTGTGACCAATGGTGTGCCAAAGGGATCGATGCTGGTTCCCATATTTTTTGTCATATCTATCTATATTCATATAAAAGTTTCATCTTGTATGTACGTATATGTGTGTGTGTGTGCATGTGTGTGTATGTGTTTTTCTACCTTCATCAAAATGCCACATACTAGTGCATGAAATTTATACAGATTAGAAACTTAGAAAATAGGTGCAGGAGGAGGCTATTCAGCCCGAGCTAGCACTGCCATTCAATATGATCATGGCTGATCGTCCGCTATCAATAACCCATGCCTGCCTTCTCCCCATATCCCTTGACTCCACTAACCCCTAGAGCTGAATCCAACTCTCTCTTATTTCCATCGAGTGATTTGGCCTCCACTGCCCACTGTGGCAGGGAATTCCATAAATTATTACTCACATTAACCTGCTCAACGCAATAAACAGATTTCCTTCGCATTTCATGCTATATTTCAAAAGTTATTCATCATTAAAGTTTTAAAACAAGCCAAAACGGCCTTTCAAACAACTCACAGATTCTTCAAACAACTTCGAATGACATCAAAAACAGGAAGGCAGATTATTATCTAAATGTTGTCAAGTTGGGAAAAGGGGAAGTACAACGGGATCTGGGGTTCCTTAGTTCATCGAATGAAAGTAAGCATGCAGGTACTGCAGGCAGTGAAGAAAGCTAATGGCATGTTGTCCTTCATAACAAGAGGAGTTGAGTATAGGAGCAAAGAGGACCTTCTGCAGTTGTACAGATCCCCAGTGAGACCACACCTGGAGTATTGTGTGCAGTTTTGCTCTCCAATTTATTATTATATTTTTAAAAATATTTATTTTATTAGAAGCAATAGTACAAGAAGAAAGCAATCGACATAACAAGTATACAATTTTCGTACAGCTTCAGTTTTAACATTTTATAAACTGATAAATGAATCAGAAACGAAAGGTAAAAAGGAAAGAATGAAGAAAAAGAAGAAAGATACAAAAAAGAGAGAAGAAAAAATCCCTGTACTGACAAAGAAGTGAAAGAAAAATAAAAGAGAAAAAAAACGGAGATATGCCCCACTATCCTTCCCTACCACCGCTCACCCAGCCCAAGCATCGGTTTTAAATTTGTGTTCAACCATTCTGTTGTTGAAGAAATTCTATAAAAGGATCCCATGTTTTGGAAAATTGGTCTGATTTATCAGCCAAAACAAGCCTTATTTTTTCTAAATGTAGTGTCTCGGTCATTTCTGTGATCCACATCTTCACTGTGGGAACTGTTATCTTTTTCCAGAATTTAAGTATACGTTTTTTCGCAGTTATTAAGCCATAGTCAAGGAAACGTCTTTGGAATGTCGTTAACTTAGGGCAGCCCTCTGACATTCCTAATATTATTAATTTTGAATCTGACTCCAATTGAATTTTGAGTGATTTAGAAATGGTATTGAATATTCCCAGCCAGAAATGTTGTATTTTTATACAGGATACAAAAGAATGGGTTAGGGTAGCTTCTTGGAGGTGCCATTTATCACATAGAGGGGAGACAGTTGGGAAAATCTTATTCAATTTGGTCTTTGAGTAGTATAACCTATGCAATACTTTGAATTGTATCCGGCAATGCCTGACATTTAAAGAACAGTAATGTATGTATAGTAGGCTTTCCTCCAGATTTGGTCTCCAAATTTGAGGAAGTTCATTCTTGCTATTGAGGGAGTGCAGCGTAGGTTAACAAGGTTAATTATGACAGGACTGTCATATGTTGAAATAATGGAGCGACTGGGTTTGTATACACTAGAATTTAGAAGGATGAAGGATTATTGACACATATAAGACTATTAAGGGATTGGTCACGCTAGAGGCAGGAAATATGTTCCCCAAGTTGGGGGAGTCCAGAACCAGGGGCCACAGTTTAAGAATAAGGCAGGCCATTTAGAATGGAGATGAGGAAAAACCTTTTCACCCAGAGAGTTGTGAATTTGTGGAATTCTTTGCCTCAAAAGGCAATGGAGGCCAATTCTCTGGATGCTTTCTAGATGAAGTTAGATAGAGCTGTTAAAGATAGCAGGCTCAAGGGATATGGGGAGAAGGCAGGAACGAGATACTGATTGTGGATGATCAGCCATGATCACAGTGAATGGCGGTGCTGGCTCGAAGGGCCGAATGGCCTACTTCTGCACCTATTATCTATTGTATATAACCCACAGTTCCTATTATTCTGAATCAAAGTCATCACAACCTCAGTATCTGACTTGAGGTACCATAGACAATGCTTGCTTTTGGTATGATCTGAAGTCATTGTTGTCTCTGAACCATACAAGAGACCTTGCACCTGACATCTGAAAGTCAAAGGTTCTCTACCAACCCACCCACACTGCATAACTCAGTAGGCTAAATTTTTTCAAGCCATGGCTCATGCCCTGTAAGCATCTCCCAAAACAGGCAATTTATGCTCCAGAAGATAGACACAAAATGTTGGAGTAACTCTGCGGGTTACGCAGCATCTCAGGAGAAAGGAAATTGGTAATGTTTCAGTTGAGAACCTTCTTCAGACACTGTGCTCCAGCATAGACTTCATGCTGTATCCTGATTATCAGAATGAAGAGTAGAAAAAAAGTCAAAGATGCGTTCAAAATCAACTTGTGCAAGTCCATCACCCACATTGTCTTCTGGCAATCCCTGATTGAAGACCACTGAAAGTGGAGAAAGAATATTCAGTATAGCATTAAGAACCTTTAGTCCTTGCATCAGGTGCAAGAAAGCTTAACATAAATGGCAGAAGGAACACACAATCTTATCAATTACCAGGTCATCTGTCTCAACAGGCACCTCGTGCCTCATTTGTGTGCGCAAGTGTGTGGGTCCCATTTTGATCTCATCATTCATCTTACAACCTCAATTCTAAAGGACAGCCTTGAAAGAAGACACAATAAGAAAAATAACATTGTTCATGTTCACCTATGTGTAGGTATGTTACAAAACTTACCTTTAGCGGCACTGCGGTTCTCCCATGCCCGTGTGCGCGACTTTGGTGCCTTTAGCACCTTTGAAAGGGGGGCGGGTTTAAAATGCGATTTTTCTTCAGACTATCCAAACCAATTTTGAACAGGCTTTTTAGTTGCTGAAGAAAAATCGCTTCGACTGCAGTTTTATTAAGTTTATTAAAATTAGCACTGGAAAAATTAAAAGCAGGAGTAAATTAAAAATCATCTTTTAATGCCGTCAACGCTGACAATGGGACGGATCTTATGTAGGGGACAAAAGAAAGTACACAGTTTATTTTTACATAGAAACGTGTTTCTTAGGAAGCCTTTAATCAAAATTTCATGCTGCGAAAAGGTGACAAAAAATATTTACGAACTGGCAGTATTTTTCCTGCTGACTGGGGGTTAAATTCGCCACAAACCACAATGTTCCAATCCATCGCGTTCCACAAAAACTCACTTGCAAGTTGATTTAAATGGCCATTAATTTACGGGAATTAAACACTAAATTCCTTCAATTTGGCCTATAAATTTATGACAATGAGATTTAAAAATCATGTTATATTGTGAATTCTTGTGTGAATGTTATTTGGACGCTTAGGCTTTTTAAACACACAGGCACACACACACACACACAGGGCCACGGAGCCACACACATAGAGGGTCACGGAGGCACTTACAAATTGGTTCACGGAGGCACGATGTCGGGGCGGTGTGTAAATGTCGAGGCGACTGCGAGCCAACAAGCCGTTGCCGCGCGGAATTTTTGGACATAGTCGGTTTTTCGGAGCCCCGCGCAGTGTCAGTACGAACTCGGGACGAACTCCGCACAATTCCGCACGGCTCCGGCGATCGAAGTGGGACCGGCCCCGCGACGCCGGACGGCTCAAGCGACCACGTTAGGTCGCGCTAATCGCATAGAGTTGCATGCTGGTGGGACAGGCCCTTTAGGTGTCAAATTAAGCTTCTTTTTATGCTTTATTTGATGGGATAAATTGCAGACTTGATTTTCTAAATCTCAAAATTTTGTAACATTGCTACTATGTGTGTCATTTGTTTAGTTTAGTTTAGTTTAGAGATACAGCATTGATAGAGGCCCTTCAGCCCAATAATTCTGCGCTGACCAACAATCTCCATATATTAACACTATCCTACATAGACTAGGAACAATTTACATTTATACCAAGCCAATTAACCTACAAACTTGCATATCTTTGCAATGTGGGAGGAAATCGATGTTCTTGGAGAAAACCCATGTGGTCAGAGGATGAATGGACAAACTCTGTAGAGACAGCACCTGTAGTCCAGATCGAAACCGGGCGTCTGGCGCTGTAAGGCAGCAACTCTACCGCTGTGCCACTGCTTGTTATTGTTATTACTCCTAATGGAATTTTAAAAAGTGGATATAGTTTTCAGTTCCTTCAGTTGATTGAACTGCCTTGCTCAACAAATTGATATATTATAGAAGAATTTACAATAGAGGGTACATCTTCAATTTGGTGCCCGCTATGACGTTGAGCTCTTATTCCATCAATTCCGCCTCTGGGCCTTTTTCTCCGAGAAGGCATTCTTACCTCCCAGTGAAGACCCCTTCTCCTGTCTCCAACATTCCTTCTCCCCCACCCCTCCCCCATCCCCACCAGCCTTCTACCCACTCGACCTTTTTATTTCCATCTGCCAGTAAGGCATCAACAGACGAGACTTCTCTATTCCCCTTACTTAATCCAATCTCACCCCTTCTGAACACAGCCTCCAGTCTGAAGAAGGGTCCCAACCCTGAAATGTCACTCATCCATGTTCTTCGGAGGTGCTGCCTGACCTGCACAAGACTCTCGCAATTTGTGTTGTTTTTTTTGTAAACCAGCATCTGCAGTTCCTTGTTTCTACACCTTATAATTTAAGGTGTTTCTACACCTTAAATTGCTTTACATTTGCTGCCCAACTAACAACCTCACATTGTTTTCATCAGATTATTAAAATGCATTGATGTATTTTTCTCTATTTTCTATGTACTTTGTTGCATTTTTATTTTATTAGTGGTTTGAAAACAACATCTAATTTAATATCTGTAATATGTCTCAGATATTTTCTTGGAGGTGATGTTTTTTTCAATTATATTTTAAAATGTTGGATTTATAGTTACACTTCCCTGAAACAAATGACGTGAAAAGTACATCAAGCTTCAGAATAGTATAATTAATCTGTGAAAGTAGCATTTATTCTGTTGACTCTGCAGTATTTCAATATTTTTTATCAGTGTCATTTGTAAGTATGTTTACACATATGTATGCATAACAGAGTGTCATATTTTCATCATTTGGGTTGTTTAAGTTTTACTTTAATAACTACTGCTAGTTATTAGACATTCAAAAGATGTTTCTCCCCAAGGACCAGCACTTTTCAATGTTAGTTTTGCAGGCAAAAAAAAAAATCATTACCACTTTGTATGCTCCATTTGCTGAAAAGCGCTTGAAATGTCTGGGAGATAGAGTGACAAGCAGGATAAACGGCCTCTGCATTCAGTCCAAATTAATGAAGCACAAACTATCCCATTCAGCCAGCTGTAAGTATGTTAAGTGAAACGAGTTTACGCAGTCCCAGTCTAGCTTGTCAGAGTTCACAAGTCCATAGCATAAAACTTCCCATAATTTGACACTAATGTGAAAAACTTACAGTATCATTTAGTGATGCGAGAAAAATAACTGTGCAACAAACAGTGATATCACGGGTGCTGATGATTCACATTGTACTATATTGCGTCTGATGATAAACTTTTCTCTGCAGTGCAAGATCTCTTTTGTGCAGCATCCCATGACATACCTCTGGCCTAGGAGTGAAATATCTTAAATGTGTATACACAATCAGAAAAATAATGTGGCCTAAAATTTACAATAACTTTTTTTTACTCAAAGAAGACTCTTACTAATGACATCTTGCATCGAGTTTGTATGTGGACTCAGAAGAGGGCACACGTGGTACTGATTGAGACACCGATCGTTTTCACTTTCTTTTCTGAGGGATTACCTCCAGGAACACAATTATACCTGTTCTTCCTTTCAAGCATCAGTATATCCCCATTACTTCACTGTTCTGTTCCCAACAAAAGATCATCTGCGCTCAAAGATAATTAAACAAAATAGTTATTTTTATTCCATTCTGTTTCTTCTTATTCTAGACAATAGGCAATGGGCAATAGGTGCAGGAGTAGGCCATTCGGCCCTTCGAGCCAGCACCGCCATTCAATGTGATCATGGCTGATCATCCCCAATTAGTACCCCGTTCCGGCCTTCTCCCCAGGAATGGGGCACTGATTGGGGATGATCAGCCATGATAATTTATTCTTCATTCTGTTACCAGTATATCCAGTATAAAGGGAAAATTGGTCGTTGATTTAGTTCTACATTTTCTGGGGTACTTGATATCCCATACCCATTATTTTCTTTTCATTTACACGGTGGGTTACCATTGGAAAAGAGTGCACATTATTTCTGAATGTTTGGTTTACAACTAGGAAGTTTAAAATAAGTACTATTGCTAATGCCAACGATTAAAAGTTAGACTCTAATCTTCTGTAGCCTAAAGGAAAAAAATCTGTAAGGAGAAGAGGGTGGGCAAAACCTGTGAAGGTGGGTTATTAATGGTCCACTCAGTCCCTGAGTTTTCATAGGAGTTTCCTGCGCTGGAACCTAGACATAAAGCAGGCAACTATTACTGGAGCAATTATCAGAGAAGTTCAGGTTGCTCCATTACAGGATGGATATAGAGACTTTAGTGAAGGTGCAGATGATTTTTATCACAATTATGCCTGAATTAGTGGATATTAGCTACAAGGTGAGGGTGGGCAGACTTGGTTTGATTTTCCAGGAATGCCAGAGGTTGAGAGTAGTTCTGAAAAAATGTATCTAAAATTATATTGGGTAAACCTTTTACCTGAGATTGGTATACAAAATACTAGACAGCATAGCTTTAAGGTGAAGGAGGCAAAGTTTAAAGGAGATGTGTGGGAAATATGATTAATCTTAATTAGCCTTTGAAATGTCTTAACAAGCCAACAACTTATTTGTCAGAACAATGGCTCACTATTATTGAGGAACGCCATTAAATGGGGATCTTGCCAGCGATGTCCACATTCTACAAATTAGTAGACAAAAAATAAATAACCTCTGATAATAATGGACACCATTTCCTCAGCATAAGGAAAACAATCTCTCATGTACAAAAGAAAGATGAATTATTCAAAGATTTATTAACAATCATTTCCAATTGCCATCATAATAAGGGATGGATAGAGAGAAAGGAAAAGGAGGTGGGGTAGCATTGCTGGTTAGAGAGGAGATTAACGCAATGGAAAGGAAGGACATTAGCTTGGAGCATGTGGAATCGGTATGCGAAACACTAAGGGGCAGAAAACACTAGTGGGAGTTGTGTACAGGCCACCTAACAGTAGTAGTGAAGATGGGGATGGTATAAAACAGGAAATTAGAAATGCGTGCGACAAAGGCAAAACAGTTATAATGGGTGACTTCAATCTACATATAGATTGGGTGAATCAAATTGGCAGGGGCGCTGAGGAAGAGGATTTTTTGGAAAGTATGAGGGATAGTTATCTAAATCAACATGTAGAGGAACCAACGAGAGAGCAGGCTATTTTAGACTGGGTATTGAGTAATGAGGAAGGGTTAGTTAGCAGTCTTATTGTGCGTGCCCCCTTGGGCAAGAGTGACCATAATATGGTCGAGTTCTTCATTAGGATGGAGAGTGACATTGTTAATTCAGAAACAATGGTTCTGAACTTAAGGAAAGGTAACTTTGAGGGTATGAGACGTGAATTGGTCAAGATTGACTGGCAATCAATTCTAAAAGGGTTGACGGTGGATACGCAATGGAAGACATTTAAAGACTGCATGGATGAACTACAAAAATTGTTCATCCCAATTTGGCAAAAGAATAGATCAGGGAAGGTAGTGCATCCATGGATAACAAGGGAAATCAGGGATAGTATCAAAGCAAAGGATGATGCGTACAAAGTAGCCAGAAAAAGCAGCATACCAGAGGACTGGGAGAAATTCAGAGACCAGCAGAGAAGGACAAAGGGCTTGATTAGGAAAGGAAAAATAGATTATGAAAGAAAACTGGCAGGGAACATAAAAACTGACTGCAAAAGTTTTATAGATATGTGAAGAGAAATAGATTAGTTAAAACAAATGTAGGTCCCTTGCAGTCAGAAACAGGTGAGTTGATCATGGGGAACAAGGATATGGCGGACCAATTGAATAACTACTTTGGTTCCGTCTTCACTAAGGAAGACATAAATAATCTGCCGGAAATAGCAGGGGACCGCGGGTCAAAGGAGGACTTGAGTGAAATCCAGGTTAGTCGGGAAGTGGTGTTGGGTAAATTGAATGGATTAAAGGCCGATAAATCCCCAGGGCCAGATAGGCTGCATCCCAGAGTACTTAAGGAAGTAGCTCCGGAAATAGTGGATGCATTAGTGATAATCTTTCAAAGCTCTTTAGATTCTGGAGTAGTTCCTGAGGATTGGCGGGTAGCAAATGTAACCCCTCTTTTTAAGAAGGGTGGGAGAGAGAAAACGGGGAATTACAGACCAGTTAGTCTAACATCGGTAGTGGGGAAACTGCTAGAGTCAGTTATTAAAGATGGGATAGCAGCACATTTGGAAAGTGGTGAAATCATTGGACAAAGTCAGCATGGATTTACGAAAGGTAAATTATGTCTGACGAATCTTGTGGAATTTTTCGAGGATGTAACTAGTAGCGTGGATGGGGGAGAACCAGTGGATTATGGTGTATCTGGACTTCCAGAAGGCTTTCGACAAGGTCCCACATAAGCGATTAGTATATAAACTTAAAGCATATGGCATTGGGGGTTCAGTATTGATGTGGATAGAGAACTGGCTGGCAAACAGGAAGCAAAGAGTAGGAGTAAACGGGTCGTTTTCACAATGGCAGGCAGTGACTAGTGGGGTACCGCAAGGCTCAGTGCTGGGACCCCAGCTATTTACAATATACATTAATGATCTGGATGAGGGAATTGAAGGCAATATCTCCAAGTTTGCGGATGACACTAAGCTGGGGGGCAGTGTTAGCTGTGAGGAGGATGCTAGGAGAATGCAAGGTGACTTGGATAGGCTGGGTGAGTGGGCAAATGTTTGGCAGATGCAGTATAATGTGGATAAATGTGAGGTTATCCACTTTGGTGGCAAAAATAGGAAAACCGACTACTATCTAAATGGTGGCCGATTAGGAAAATGGGAGATGCAGCGCAACCTGGGTGTCATGGTACACCAGTCATTTAAAGTAGGCATGCAGGTACAGCAGGCAGTGAAGAAAGCCAATGGTATGTTAGCTTTCATAGCAAAAGGATTTGAGTATAGGAGCAGGGAGGTTCTACTTCAGTTGTATAGTGTCTTGGTGAGGCCACACCTGGAGTATTGCGTACAGTTCTGGTCTCCAAATCTGAGGAAGGACATTATTGCCATAGAGGGAGTGCAGCGAAGGTTCACCAGACTGATTCCTGGGATGTCAGGACTGTCTTATGAACAAAGACTGCATAAACTCGGTTTATACTCTCTAGAATTTAGGAGATTGAGAGGGGATCTTATAGAAACTTACAAGATTCTTAAGGGGTTGGACAGGCTAGATGCAGGAAGATTATTCCCGATGTTGGGGAGTTCCAGGACAAGGGGTCACAGCTTAAGGATAAGGGGGAAATCCTTTAGGACCAAGATGGGAAGGAATTTTTTCACACAGAGAGTGGTGGGTCTCTGGAACTCTCTACCACAGAGGGTAGTTGAGGCCAGTTCATTGGCTATATTTAAGAGGGAGTTAGATGTGGCCCTTGTGGCTAAGGGGATCAGAGGGTATGGAGAGAAGGCAGGTACGGGATACTGAGTTGGAAGATCAGACATGATCATATTGAATGGCGGTGCAGGCTCGAAGGGCCAAATGGCCTACTCCTGCACCTAATTTCTATGTTCTATGTTTCTATAATAAAAGCATTCTTCCGTCCATTCATAATTCGCTGGACCTAAATTAAAATGGTGCAGAGGTGTAATATCAGAAATAAACAAAATGTGCTGGGAATACCTACTCCCATGTTTGCTGTTGTGTAGTAATGGTAATGGTTCAGTTGTTGCCATTTACAGACAGATTTACTGTTACTCTTTTAGCTTTCATCATCATCCTTTTATCATCTATATTAAAAAGCCTTTTCCTCCTGTACTTTACTCGCCTTTCCATTTTCCTTTCTTCTCCTGTGTATTTGGTCAATACTGCTGGAAAACTTTTGAATAATAACATTTAAACTCTATGTATCTGACCTGCTGGCTATTATAGCATTTTTCTTAGACACTCAAATCTGCTCAGCACTGAATTTCCAGACAATGACACTACTTATTATTTATATAAATAACTTGGACTCTGGAACCATAAGTATAATTTTATTATTTCCACAGTACAGTAAGATATTAGGCCTTACCACCTTTATTTGCTTCATTGTGACCATTCTTACACAACTGTAATTTCATAACAGTGTTGGAACTAAAGAAAACTACAAAACAAAGTTATAAAATGTCTGCATTCAAGAAAAACAGAAGTTCCAAAGTCAAAGTCAAAGTCAATTTTATTCATCACATGCAGTGAAATTAATTTGCCAGCAGCAATACACTTAAAAAGAACACACAATACACGATAAAATTTAACACAAACATCCACCACAGCATTCTACACTGTGGTGGAAGGCACAAAGTTCAGCCAGTCCTCCTCCTTTGTTCAACTGTGGTTGGGGCCATAGCCCCTCCATAGTTGCCACTACAGATGGCCCGATGTACAGGCGGTGGAACACACTCCGCGGCTTGGAGGTCCCGAATCGGCACTTCCCTACCAAAGTCCGCGGCTTCAGGATGTTATAGGCCGTGGGCCGGCGGTTGGAGCTCTTCTCCGGCGATCCCCGGCAAGGGATCCCAGGCTCCGGATGATATGTCCACTTCACGCCCGCAGCTAGAAGCGCCGCAGACTACAGTCCCATGATGTCAACGACACCAGGCCAGCGATCGGAGCACTCCTCTCTGCCGGGTTCGCCCGCTCCACGATGGAAAGTCCACTGCGCCCGCTGCCAATGCTCCAGGCCCGATTCCGGGAAAGGCCGCTTCAATCCATGGTGTTAGGACACGAGGGAGGTGACATGGAAAAAGTTGCCTCTCCGTGGAGGAGGCAGCCAAAAGTGGTTTCCCCCTTTCACCTCCCCACCACCCCCACATAAGACATACCGAGAGACTCCCAAACTAACACTAGACACACCAAAAAAACCAAAAAAAGTAGAAATAACGAACATGTTGCTGGAAAGAAGTACAGGTGTCATTTATAGAATGAAATGTTGATGATTTGGGTCAAAGATCCTTTATCAAAACTGGGTAAGAGGAAAATAGTTAGTTCAAAATTACAGAGAGTGTGAGGATGCATGGATAGGACAAGGAGAATATGTATTATAGGGTGAAGCCAGGGTTGGCATTAGGATAAGTTGTTGATAAAACCATTTGGTTATAGATTAATTAGCGAGATAAGAAAGAGGGAAATGTAAAGAAAGGAACAAGTAAAAGCAGCAAAGTGCTGGTCAGTTAGAGTCTAGCAAGTCAGGCAGTATTTAACCTTGTTATAACAGAATAGTCATCAATGAAGCAGATGAAGCTGGTCAGGCAGTGTAATTTTCAAAAACAACTACAGCAAAATTAGTCAATTCCGATACAAACAAGGAACGTGTATTACCAGAAATTGTTGAGTCTGAACAGTTACTGCATTGCCTGGATTACAGGGATTCAGCTGCAGGGAGAGGTTGGATAGACTTGGATTGTTTTCCCTGGAATGTCAGAGGTTGAGGGGAGACGATAGAAATATATAAAATTAATAGTGGCATAGGGTAGACAGTCAAAACCCTTTTCCCAGGGTCGAAATGTCTGACACTAGAAGGCATATCTATAAAGTGAGAGGAGAAAACTTTATTGGAGGTGTGAGGGGTATGTTTGATACACAGAGAGTAGTGAGGGCCTGGAACACATTGCCAGGGGTGGTGCTGAAGGCAGATATGATAGTGGCATTTATGAGGCTTTTGAATAGGCACATAGAAGTGCAAACAATAGAGAGGTATGGAAGAAGAAGAGATCAGTTTAACTTGACATCAAGTTCAACACAAACATTGTGGGCTAAAGGGGCCATTTCCGTACTGTCATAATTTCATAAGGTCATAAGTGATCGGAACAGAATTAGGCCATTCGACCCATCTGGTCTACTCCACCATTCAATCAAGGCTGATCTATCTCTCCCTCATAACCCCATTCTCCTGCCTCCTCCCCATAACCCCTGACACCCAATTCAGTACTGTACTGAACAATGTTCTATGTTCATGTCTGGAAGGTCGATTCTCAAGCTTATCTTGGCTCTCATTAGAAGAGTGCAATATACAACAGACAAATTGATCAGGAAGAGAGTGGGATGGAGTATTAAAGTAAGAGACAACTAGAACCTCAAGGTCACCTCGGTGGGCTGAATAAAGATGCTTTGATTGTCATGGACTCAGTTATGCAGCACAGAAACAGGCCTTCCAGCCCAACTCATCCATGCCAACCAAATTGTCTACCTGAGCAAGTCTAATGAGCCTGCATTTGGCACATATTCTTGGATTATTGGATCTTGATCCTCCAAAAATATTCCAAATGGAATTTAAATTGGAGGTGACGGAGCGTGGACTTAAGCAAGAAAAGGGTTCTTGGAGAAAAAGAGCTACCTTAAAGCTACCATCTTTCAAAACATTCTCTATCCATGCCTAAACATTGGATATAAATGCTATAAACATTGTGAAATCTTGGAAGTGAACTGTGTGCTGATGATGCAGAACTTTAGATGATGAAGCAGTCCATGTGAATGTCAAGAATCAAAAGTGTTTCATTGTCATATACACCGAAATGGAACAGCTCCAGTATTGGCTTGATGGGAAGAAGCAGAGGTAGTGGTGGAAAATTGTTTTATGGACCGAAGGCCTGTAACTGGTGGTGTGCCTCAAGAATTGGTGGTGCGCCCATTGCTCTTTGTCATCTGTGATTTCAATGATTTTGGTGAGTATATACAAGTATGTTTGCAGAATGCACTAAAATAGGTGGTTTCATGGACAGTGCAAATGGTTACCAAGAATTACAACAAAATTCAGCTGGGCAAGCAGGTCGTAGAATGAGTAATAGATTTTACTATAGAGAGGTATGAGGGGTCACATTCTGGGAAGTCAAACAAGGGCAGGACTTTCACAATGAATGGTAGGGGAAGATGTTATCATGCGGAAAACAGTGCAGAGAAGATGTATGAGGATGCTGCCAGGACTTAAGGGCCTGAGCAATAGGGAGAGGACTTTGTTCCTTAGAGCACACAAAGCTGGGGGAGGTGATCTTATAGAGGTACAGTATGTAGGTTCATGAGGGGAATGCATATGATGAATGCACTTTTTTTTTCACAGGGTTGGGGAATCAATAACTAAAGCATCGATTTAAGTTAAGAGGGGAATGATTTAATAGGATTCTGAAGAGTAACCTTTTCACACAGAGAATGGTGGGTATATGGAATGAGCTACCAGAGGAACAGCAATTAGCCACGACAATATGTACCATCAATGACCATGGGAAAATGGAGAAGTGGTGGGGGGTGGGTCACAATTGATTAGAAATTCAATTAAATCAGCTCCAGAAAAACACTGGTTATAAAAGCAACTCATAGTCTAAGTATCCTCCTGACATTCCACCATCTAGAAGGCATAGGTCAGGTGCATAATGGAAACACTCAACTTGCCTAGCTTGCGGCACTTGCAATTCTCAAGTAGTTCAGCATCATCTAGAATACAGACGTTTACTTTTTTGACACTCCATCAACCACCATATCCATTCTTTTCTTCTGTCACCAGCAAACAATGTACAATCTACAAATGCACTGCAGTAACTTACCTCCTCAGGCAGAACCTACCAAACCCATGGCCTCTTCCAAGAAGAAGGACGATTAGTAATGGTGTCTGTAGTTATGGGGAGAAGGCTGGAGAATGGTGTTGAGAAGGAAAGTGGATCAGCCATGGTTTAATGGTGGAGTTGACTTGATGGGCCGAATGGCCTAATTCTGCTCCTATAACCTATGAACTTATGAACTCATGACAGGGATAGTAGATGAATTGGAATTCCACCATCTGCAGCTTCAAAGTCACAAGCCATGCTGATCTGATAGCATTTTTCTTCATCAGATTTTGCTGGGTCGAAGACCGGGTGCTTCCTCCCCAGCAGCACCATTGAGCAACTTCAAAGGAACACTGCAGCGATTCAAGATGGTGGCTCACCTCAACCTGCTCAAGAGTAATTACGGATGGACAATAAATGCTGGCACATCCTGCAAAACACCGATCTAAGAAATGAATGAACAATATTCACCACACGAAGCTCTGCCTTTCATTAGGGCAGCTCGCTGTTTGCTAAACAGTAATTAAAAATGGACAATAAATGTGAACCTTGCTGATGATGCACATGTTATGCAGTGTGATTAAAAAGTAATTGTTTGCTGTAGTTAGTTGCAATTTCCTGCAGTGCAGCCTTTTGGACAAAGCACAGTGCAGCTGTGTTGTACCGATAGAAGATGGATGGATGCGTAAACTTCTCAATGGGTTATTTATCAAATGAGCAGTGTTGTCCTTGATGGCATTGGTCTTCTTGAATGGTGTTGGAGCTTCATCCCTTCAGGCAAGTGCAGCAGATGCTATCACACTCCCATCTTATTGTTTATATGTTGTGTGAAGCTTTGGGAGCCAAAAAATAGGATATTTTATTAGAAATCTATACTTGGCTCTTTCAGTAAAACATCCTGGGTTATCACACTATTGTAGCTGAAACAATAATCCAGCAGTTGAATATAAAATACCAGCTCTATTGTTACATTTTCTATTTAGAGCATGCAGCTAACTACAAAACGAACCTTTATTCTTACATGATAAAGCTGTCACAGGTCCTTCGAGCAAAGGTGGATTACATTCAGTTATTTTTCAGGCACGGTGGCCAATTCCCAAACCCACAAATATTATTTGGATCATTCATGGCCTAAAGTACCCCACTTGTCATGTTTTCTGATAGCCCAGAATATCTAGACATTGCAGACAGCTCTTGGACAATCTGGACTGTCAATGTGCACAGCTCGGTGAACGTCATAATTATACTCATTGTCACTTTATGGGAGATAAAACAAGCTTAAATTACACCAAAATTAAGATGCTCATTGACCTTTTGAATCTGTCATAAGTTCTCACATCCTAGGTCATATGGAGCACTGGAACAGACATATTGCTCAGGCAAAGGTGCGAATGATGGCTCAGGAATATTCACTGGATGAATGATGGAAGACTTCCCAAATACATTTTCAATAGCGAATTCACCTTAGGCAAGAAGACCAATTGGTCACCCACACCTCTGCTTCAAAAACAAGTGGAAGAGGCCATTTTGTAGCTCGATTTGAAGATAAACTACCCAGAGACAGAGGTTGAAGATTGTAATCAGGGGAACTACAAACTCCATTAAGGCCTCCAAAGAGTGAAGAATAGTAAGCCTAACATAAAAGGGAGAAAAGAGCCTGCAGAAATAAATAGAGCAGCAAAACAAGCCTTAATATGCAGCAGGCGCAACAGGGAGTGCCTCTGTTCTATAGGGCCTATAGCCATTTCATATGCTCCTCTCCAACAGTCTGAGAGTACTACATGGGGTACACATCTACAGTTTTCCTCTGAAGGAGTCACCACTGATGCTGCCAATGGTAATGTCATTGCACCACACAGATATATATCGTATTAGGCAATATTATGATTTTCAATGGATATCCAATCGATTATTCATGTGATAGATTCCATGTAGATACTTTTTTTTTCACTATAGTATGGATAGGAAAGATTTAGATGTATATGGGCCAAATGCAGGTAAGTGGGACCAGTGTAGATGGGACACGTTGGTCGGTATGGGCAAGCTGGGTTGAAGAGTATGTCTCCACACTGAGTGACTCTATGACTCTACAATAAAAAAATATATATATATCTGTAGTCTGAGTTGGGGACACAAGAAACAGTAAATGATGGAACTTGAGCATAAAACCAAAAAGGTTGAAAGTGCTCAGTGGGTCGGGCAGCAGCAGCTAATGCTTTGGTTTGGGAACCTTATTTGGAAAAATTAGAAAATAAGAGAAAATTGAACATTTGGAAAGAGTCAGCGCTTTTTAAGGTAAACGGGCAAAATCTGGAAGATTATTTTACATATTGAATATATGTTGGCTGGTGTGGGCAAGTTGGGCCGAAGGGCCTGGTTCCACACTGTATCACTCTCTGACTCTGTGAATCTATATCCTGTGAGAAAAAAAAGTATATCAGTGAAGCAAACATGGAAATTAAAAAAAAGAGAGGGTATGATGTGTAAATACATGAAGATCAAAAGTATAAATATAAAGGATCTGACAGGATGTGGGATTAGATTGTGTAGATCTTTCTGACCAGCATGGATAATGTTAAGCTAAACAGCTTTCTTATTTTTTAGTAAATATTCAAAAATTCTTGCTATTGTTTTATTTTCAGTAATTATCTGTCCAGGACGATGAAACTCTAGTACCAATATTTTGCCAATTTAACTTCATGTGGCATATCAAGTGAATTTGGTTAAGGACCAGGTACTATGGTTTAATGGTTCAATGATTCTTTATTATCACATGAACCGAGGTAAGTTAAATTCTTCTTTCTGCATACAGTTCAGTAAATTATTACTATACATAGGCACAATCCCATAATCAGTATAAAATGTGTAGAAATAGCCCACTGGGACCAGATACACGAGTCTCCATGTTTTGGCAATATTTTCAAAGGTCAGGTTGCAGCAGGGCAGAAAGGCCCATTGCAGCTGTTGCATTGATCCAGATCGTCCAGTGAACCGTCATCTCTCTCCTTGCCCAGCCACCCATTCAGCCTGTGTGCGCGGTGGACATCTTCCGCAGCCAACCTTGAGGTTGCAGAATGTAAGAAACCCCAGACCCTCTTAATGGCCCTCTGTTCTTGCATCCACCATTCCCGGCTCCCTCCACCTCCTCTCTGGTTTATCATTCCTCAGGGACAAGCAGGGGCTCTGTTTGGCGGCATCCCTCTCCGGGCTGGTTTCCTGGTTCCGCGGTGGGCGAGATAGTCCTGCTGTCGGGGTATAGCTGCAGCTCCATGGTCCTTGTGCCATCTGGCCTGACAGACCTGATATGAACATACACCTCCATCCTTATACATCTAACAACTGTGAGGGACACAAGGAACAGCAAATTAAGAGATTGTAATGAAAATCACAAATAAGACATTTTAGCAATGCAATCTTCATGTAGTATCCCAGTATTGAACTTGACACTTTTCACCCAAATTTGGCATAATTTATTGCTTCTTTAATCAACATTTTGGAAACATTCTCCTCCTGTTTAATCAGTGATGGTGACTCTATCTACCCTTTGTATTATCCTTTGAATGTATGCTTCGCCATTGCAAAAATTAAAAAGATTGATATAGGCTGGAACCTACTTCAAAATATGATTTTTTTTGGTGTGTGGGGACTCCATTTTGATTATGCTTTCAAGTACAAGTTATAAAAATTACATGTAATGATGTCATCATTCTAGCTTAGAACTTATTGGAATATTTGACTTTTTGCAGCTGATGTTTCAATGTTTGTCATTTTATGGTTTACATGTATCCCTGAGTACAATGCTTACATTTATATATTGAGATGAAAGGATTCAACATCTCAAAACAACAATTGCATCATGCATTGAAAAAATAAAATTCACTTGAACAACAGTCTTTTACTCACAAGATATAGATAGGTAGAGAGATAGATTAGGTGACATCCAACAAATCTGCACAATTTTGGGAACCCTTAAATGCCAGATGCATTCATAGTAATATACATTTGACTGCTTTTCAAAGATAATTTAAAAATCTATACATAACACATGCATACATGGACATTCATTGCATTCTTTCTGATTATTAGAATGAGGATGGGTGTTGGATTGTGGCCCTTCTACTCATCTTTATAAATTGTTATGGATGGCGATAAAAGATAGTTCAGTGGACAGAATAGACAGGAGAAAGGCAAGGTGCGGTGAAGGAATGTTGGTTTGAATTGTATTTATTTAAATGCAAGAGGCCTGACGGGTAAGGCAGATAAACTCAGGGTGTGGATAGGTACAACTGACTGGGACTTTGTAGCCATTGCAGAAACCTTGTTAAGAGAGGGACAGGACTGGCAGCTTAAGGGTCTTGAGGGCTGTTAGTATTATGGTCGAGGAGGTGCTGAAGGTCTTACGCATATGAAGGTGTGAATATTTGAAGATATGAATATAAGAACAAATCTCCTGGGCTGGATCAGATATATCCAATGATACAGTAGAAAGCGAGAGAGGAAATTGCTGGTGGTCTCGGAGATTTATGTCATTGTTAAACATGGGTGCGATACCGAAAGACTGAAGGGAGGCAAATGTTGTGCCTCTATTTAAGGGCTGCAAGGAAAAGTCTGGGAACTATAGGCCAGCGAATCAGACATCGGTGATCAGAAAGTTACTAGAGTGTATTCTGAGGAATAAGATATACATGCATTTAGATGGACAAGGGCTATTTAATTTGACTTTTCTGGACTTTATCTTGCATTAAACATTATTCCCTTAATAATGTCAGATCAGTGCAAAGACTGTACATGATTACAATCAAGCTGCCCACCATGTACACTGACTTTCCACTGATCCGATAGCATGCAACAAAAACGTGTTTCACTCCACCTCAGTACATGTGACAATAAACTAAACTAACCTAAACTAAACTAATCAGCGTGGTTTTGTGTATGGGATATTGTGTCTCACAAATCTGAGTGAGCATTTTGAAGAAGTGACCAAAAAGGGTGTTGATGAGGGCAGAGCTGTAGATGTTGAATATATGGACCTCAGCAAGGTATTTGACAAGTTTCCGCATGGTAGGCTGCGCTGGAAGGTTAGATCGCATGGGATCCAAGGAGAGCTAGCTGACAGGAGAGAAAATTGACTTCATGAAAGGAAACTAGGGTGATGGTGGAAGGTTGTTTTCGGACTGGAAGCCTGTGGCTAGTGGTGTGCCTCAGAGTTCAGTGCTGGGCCCATTGTTGTTAGTCATCTGTATCAATGATTTGGATTAGAAAATGGAAGGCATGATTAGTAAGTTTGCAAATTACACTGAAGTGGATGGTATTGGAGATAGCGAGGATGGTTGTCCAAAATTGCAGCATTGGTTGGGCAGGTGGGCTGAGGAATGGTTGATGGAGTTTAGTACATGGAAGTACGAGGTGTTGCATTTTGCGAATTCTTACTAGGGCAGGACCTACAAAGTGAATGGGAAAGCTCTAGGGAACGTTGTAGAGCGGAGGAATCTAGGAGTGCAGGTACATAGTTCCTTGAAAGTGGTGTTCTCTTGTAGATAGGGTGGTCAAGAACATTGGTCTTCATCAGTCAGAGTACTGAGTATGGAAGTTGTGAGATCATGTTACAGTTGTACAAAACATTGGTGAGGCCACATTTGCAGTATTAGAGTCATAGAGTGATACAGTGTGGAAACAGGCCCTCAGCCTCAACTACCTCCTCTGGCAGCTTGTTCCATACACCACCACTACCCTTTGTGTGAATACGTTACCCCTCGGATTCCTATTAAATCTTTTACCCTTCACCTTGAACCTATATCCTCTGCTCCTCAATTCCCCAATTCTGGGCAAAAGACTCTGTGCATCAACCCGATCTATTCCTCTCATGATTTTGTATACCACCATAAGACCCCCCCTCATCCTCCTGCTATGTATTGTGTTCAGTTTTGGTCACCTGTTATAGGAAAGATGTCGTTAAGCTGGAAAGGGTGCATAGAAGTTTACGAGTATGTATCCAGGTCTCGAGGACCTGAGATATAAGGAAAGGTTGGGTTAGGACTTTATTCCTTGGAGTACACGAGGATGAGGGGTGATCTTATAGAGGTGCATAAAATCAGGAGGGGAAAAGATGGGGCAAAGAACCAGAGGAGATAGGTTTAAGGTGTGGGGGAAATGATTTAATAGGATCTGGTGGGGCATCGTTTTTACACAAAGGGTTATAGGTATACAGAACGAGCTGCCAGAGGAGGTCGTTGAGGTAGGTACTATCACAATGTTTAAACATTTGGACAGGTACATGTATAGGATAGGTTTAGATGGATATGGGCCAAATGCAGGCAGGTGGACTACTGTAGATGGGGCATATTGGTCAGTGGGGACAAGTTGGGCCAAAGGGCCTGTTTCCGTGTTGTATGACTGAGTCTAGACATGACTTTACATGAAATAGATTGCATTATACTGGTCAAAGATTGCTGCTATTGGTGAGCATATTTAGTTACTTCTTCTGGATAACATAACTATTTTTTCATCAAGCGGACAAGTGAACACAAGTCAGTGCCACCTGGCAAGGCATTTTTCAAAAAGTTCAATGTTTTGGATATCAGATCATTGCAGTATACACACACACATAAATATAAATATATGTATATATACATACATACATATATATATATATTTATGTATGTATACATACATTAATATATTTATTCATATATATATATATATATATATATATATATATACACATATACATATCAGTTTTATGTCCATTGAAATATTCTGCAAAAATGATTTATTTACATCTATGTCACATGCCCATTCTTAGAGGTGGTATCGTGATCTCAGAGGAAATTGGAGTGAAATTATGGCGAAGGGGAGGTGTTCAACTCAAGTGGAGGTGAGGCGAGGAAGTAGGGGGAGTGGAAAGACAATGACTGTTACTGCAGTGATCAAATATCCAAAACATTGAGCAACCATCATTGAAGATCTATCTGTGGTTTGAACAGATGTGTAAGACTTTTGCAATGGAATTTTTGATTGTGCATTCCTGCATCAATTTTGGTCACTGCTGTAATTGTTTAATTTATATTTAAGTGCTTCCTGTTAGTTAGTAATGTACATTGCGGAAGTGGCCATTTAGCCCTTGAGCTGGTCCCATGATTCAATCAGATGCATAGTCATCTGTACTTATACTTCCTTTATCCATGTTCTAGATCCTTGGATACATCATTAATTCATTATGATATATATTAGTTTAAATGTCTAATGTTCACGGACTTTTATTGTAATAGCTCCTGTATTCTTGAAAATATTTTGCAATTTTTTTTTGTTTGACTTTGGTTCAAATAGCCTAGATCTAATTTTAAACTTTTCTGAATTACCCAATAGAGGAAAGATAGTTTATTTTTTCCCCAAATTAGAGAAAGATCCTAGTTTAAGACAATCATTGACATTTAATGCCCAAATCTGGATCCATTCAACATAGCACTTATTCAAATGCCCTATATTTCCTGTTGAGGCAATCATTATGACAATTTATTACACCTGATAACTCAAGAATACAACAACATTTCTCCCAATTATCTTAATCTGCACAAGCTGAAATCAATTGTCAACAGACAAATCACCCTAGAAATTATCCTAATTGAGTATGCTGCAGATATGATTGGTGTTTTAGCCTATTGTGACAATATATTGAATGCAATTTGCCAATCTAAATGTTATGCTGTGTAATGGTAGTTCTTCAGTGAGTAGAAAGGGTTGAAACCCAAACTCATCAGCAGCTGCATTTTTTTAGTTCACAGAAGTGCACTGAAATGTCCTTCTGTCAGGGCTGGCCTTAGGAGGTGCGGTGCCCAATTGGGAACAATTATGGTGAGCCCCAAGTTCACAACCAAGGTTTTCAGAATCATAGAAATATAAATAAAGTATTTTATAGACTTTATATCTCTATGGTAGAATGGAAAGTAATCAAAATGTGCGCTTAAAAAGTGCTTGCGAGTTAATGGACCAAACAGATCTAAGCTCCATTTTAATATAAAATTGCATACATGTAAGCCTACAAGTAACAAACAAAATGTGTAGATCACCTCTGAAAAGTACATTGTTACAATACCACTTGTTTTAGTGACTGTGAAATGAAAGAAAAAAAGTAATTTAATTAACTAGATCCTGGAAAACCACTAACTATTGGCGAAAAACCAGTCCAGGCATTAAATTTTGGGCTTCAGTCCCATTCTACCCTTTGGGCTTCTACCCCATCCTAACTTAGTTGTGTGTGTTAGTTGTCTGTGCGTGTTAGTTGTCTGTGCGTGATGTGTGTGTGTTGTCTGTGCGTTATATGTGTGTGTGGGAGAGAAGGGAGGAAGAGAAGTGAGGAAGGAGAGAAGACAGGGAGGGAAGTAGAGAAACGAGGGAGGGAGGGAGAGAAAGAAGGGAGGGAAGGAGAGAAGGGCAAAGATAGAGAGGAAGGAGGGAGGGAAGGAGAGAAGCAAAGGAGGGAAGAAGGGAAGAGAGGAAGGGAAGAAGAGAAGGGAAGGAGAGGTTTCCGGCGGCGGGAGCGGATGTCGGGGTCCGGTCGGACGGGTGCGAGCTGAGGCCAAGGTTTGTAAACGTTGCTCCAACCCCCGGCCCGGCCCTCCCTGTACTGTTCACCGTGTCTCCCCGGGGAGAGAGAAGGGTGGAGCCGGGGCTGTGTGCGTGAAGCACGGCGACTGCAGGGGCAGGAGCGCTGCCCCAGGACGGTGAGGGAATGACCCACCTCCCCCTTCTCCATTCTCCCTCACACCCCCCTTCCCGTCTACCCCTTTCTTCCCCCTCAACCCCTCTACTCTCTCTCCACCCCTCTCTCCTCCCTCAACCCGGGGTAGATCTACCCGAGCCGAGGGTAGATTACTCTAGCGTGGGGCCGCCTTAGGCGCGGGACCCAATTGGGAACAATTGGTCCAATTGGCTTAAGGCCAGCCCTGCCTTCTGTTGAATTGACTGAAAGAGACTGCAACAGACAACATGTGCAGCCATGAGCAGAAAGATCAAGTATTGTATTGGAGTTCCTATATAGGTATCTCCACCACCTATTCCAACTTCTGCTGTATAGAAAACATAGAAACATAGAAATTAGATGCAGGAGAAGGCCATTCGGCCCTTCGAGCCTGCACCGCCATTCAATATGATCATGGCTGATCATCCAACTCAGTATCCCGTACCTGCCTTCTCTCCATACCCTCTGATCCCCTTAGCCACAAGGGCCACATCTAACTCCCTCTTAAAAATAGCCAATGAACTGGCCTCAACTATCCTCTGTGGCAGAGAGTTCCAGAGACCCA
The DNA here is from genome assembly GCA_963514005.1 of Raja brachyura. The sequence goes on from OY740783.1 coordinate 78,341,459, forward strand.
CCACTCTCTGTGTGAAAAAAGTCCTTCTCATCTCGGTCCTAAAGGATTTCCCCCTTATCCGTAAGCTGTGACCCCTTGTCCTGGACCTACCCAACATCGGGAACAATCTTCCTGCATCTAGCCTGTCCAACCACTTAAGAAATTTGTACGTTTCTATAAGATCACCTCTCAATCTCCTAAATTCTAGAGAGTATAAACCGAGTCTATGCAGTCTTTGTTCATAAGACAGTCCTGACATCCCAGGAATCAGTCTGCTGAACCTTCTCTGCACTCCCTCTATGGCAATAATGTCCTTCCTCAGATTTGGAGAACAGAACTGTACGCAATACTCCAGGTGTGGTCTCACCAAGACCCTATACAACTGAAATAGAACCTCCCTGCTCCTATACTCAAATCCTTTTGCTATGAAAGCTAACATACCATTCACTTTCTTCACTGCCTGCTGCGCCTGCATGCCTACTTTCAATGACTGGTGTACCATGACACCCAGGTCGCGCTGCATCTCCCCTTTTCCTAATCGGCCTCCATTTAGATAATAGTCTGTTTTCCTATTTTTGCCACCAAAGTGGATAACCTCACATTCATCCACATTATACTGCATCTGCCAAACATTTGCCCACTCACCCAGCCTATCCAAGTCACCTTGCAGTCTCCTAGCATCCTCCTCACAGCTAACACTGCCCCCCAGCTTAGTGTCATCCGCAAACTTGGAGATATTGCCTTCAATTCCCTCATCCAGATCATTAATGTATATTGTAAATAGCTGGGGTCCCAGCACTGAGCCTTGCGGTACCCCACTAGTCACTGCCTGCCATTGTGAAAACGACCCGTTTACTCCTACTCTTTGCTTCCTGTTTGCCAGCAAGTTCTCTATCCACATCAATACTGAACCCCCAATGCCGTATGTTTTAAGTTTATATACTAATCTCTTATGTGAGACCTTGTCGAAAGCCTTCTGGAAGTCCAGATACACCACATCCACTGGTTCTCCCCTATCCACGCTACTAGTTACATCCTCGAAAAATTCCACAAGATTCGTCAGACATGATTTACCTTTCGTAAATCCATGCTGACTTTGTCCAATGATTTCACCACTTTCCAAATGTGCTGCTATCCCATCTTTAATAACTGACTCTAGCAGTTTCCCCACTACCGATGTTAGACTAACTGGTCTGTAATTCCCCGTTTTCTCTCTCCCCCCCCTTCTTAAAAAGAGGGGTTACGTTTGCTACCCGCCAATCCTCAGGAACTACTCCAGAATCTAAAGAGTTTTGAAAGATTATCACTAATGCATCCACTATTTCCGGAGCTACTTCCTTAAGTACTCTGGGATGCAGCCTATCTCTCCCTGGGGATTTATCGGCCTTTAATCCATTCAATTTACCCAACACCACTTCCCGACTAACCTGGATTTCACTCAAGTCCTCCTTTGACCCGCGGTCCCCTGCTATTTCCGGCAGATTATTTATGTCTTCCTTAGTGAAGACGGAACCAAAGTAGTTATTCAATTGGTCCGCCATATCCTTGTTCCCCATGATCAACTCACCTGTTTCTGACTGCAAGGGACCTACATTTGTTTTAACTAATCTATTTCTCTTCACATATCTATAAAAACTTTTGCAGTCAGTTTTTATGTTCCCTGCCAGTTTTCTTTCATAATCTATTTTTCCTTTCCTAATCAAGCCCTTTGTCCTCCTCTGCTGGTCTCTGAATTTCTCCCAGTCCTCTGGTATGCTGCTTTTTCTGGCTACTTTGTATGCATCATCCTTTGCTTTGATACTATCCCTGATTTCCCTTGTTATCCACGGATGCACTACCTTCCCTGATCTATTCTTTTGCCAAACTGGGATGAACAATTTTTGTAGTTCATCCATGCAGTCTTTAAATGTCTTCCATTGCGTATCCACCGTCAACCCTGTTAGAATTGATTGCCAGTCAATCTTGGCCAATTCACGTCTCATACCCTCAAAGTTACCTTTCCTTAAGTTCAGAACCATTGTTTCTGATTTAACAATGTCACTCTCCATCCTAATGAAGAACTCGACCATATTATGGTCACTCTTGCCCAAGGGGGCAAGCACAATAAGACTGCTAACTAACCCTTCCTCATTACTCAATACCCAGTCTAAAATAGCCTGCTCTCTCGTTGGTTCCTCTACATGTTGATATAGATAACTATCCCGCATACTTTCCAAAAAATCCTCTTCCTCAGCGCCCCTGCCAATTTGATTCACCCAATCTATATGTAGATTGAAGTCACCCATTATAACTGTTTTGCCTTTGTCGCATGCATTTCTAATTTCCTGTTTGATACCATCCCCAACTTCACTGCTACTGTTAAGTAGCCTGTACACAACTCCCACTAGCGTTTTCTGGCCCTTAGTGTTTCGCAGCTCTACCCATACCGATTGCACATGCTCCAAGCTAATGTCCTTCCTTTCCATTGCGTTAATCTCCTCTCTAACCAGCAACGCTACCCCACCTCCTTTTCCTTTCTCTCTATCCCTCCTGAATATTGAATATCCCTGGATGTTCAGCTCCCAGCCTTGGTCACCCTGGAGCCATGTCTCCGTGATCCCAACCATATCATACTCATTAATAGCTATCTGCACGTTCAACTCATCCACCTTATTACGAATACTCCTTGCATTGAGACACAAAGACTTCAGGCTTGTTTTTACAACGCTCTTACCCCTTATACAATTTTGTTGAGAAGTGGCCCTTTTTGATTTTTGCCCTGGTTTTGTCTGCCTGCCACTTTTACTTTTCACCTTGCTCCCTATTGCTTCCACCCTCGTTTTACACCCACCTGCCTCTCTGCTCTTGTACCCATCCCCCTGCCACATTAGTTTAAATCCTCCCCGACAGCACTAGCAAACACTCCCCCAAGGACATTGGTTCCATTCCAGCCCAGGTGCAGACCGTCCTGTTTGTACTGGTCCCACCTCCCCCAGAAATGGTTCCAGTGCCCTAAAAATTTGAATCCCTCCCCCTTGCACTATTTTTCAAGCCACGTATTCATCTGCGATATCCTCCTATTTCTACTCTGACTGGCCCGTGGTACTGGTAGTAATCCAGAGATTATTACCTTTGAGGTCCTACTTTTAAGTTTATCTCCTAGCTCCCTAAATTCACCTTGTAGGACCTCATCCCTTTTTTTACCTTTATCGTTGGTGCCAATATGCACCACGACAACTGGCTGTTCACCCTCCCCCTCCAGAATGTTCTGCAGCCGTTCAGTGACATCCCTGACCTTTGCACCCAGGAGGCAACATACCATCCTGGAGTCTCGTTTGCGGCCGCAGAAATGCCTATCGAATCCCCTATTACTATTGCTCTTCCCCTCTTTTTCCCCCCATCATGTGCTGCAGAGCCACCCATGGTGCCATGAACTTGGCTGCTGCTGCATTCCCCTGATGAGCCATCTCCCTCAACAGTATCCAAAATGGTAAACCTGTTTAGTAAGGAGATGACCGCAGGGGACTCCTGCACTACCTGCCTACTGCTTTGCTGGCTATTGGCCACCCGCTCCCTTTCTGTCCTCTTACCTTTTACCTGTGGCGTGACCAACTCGCTGTATGTGTTATCCACGACTTTCTCCGCATCGTGGATGTTCCAGTATGAATCCAGACGCAGCTCCAATCGTTCAATGCGGTCTGCCAGGAGCTGCAGCTGGACACACTTCCTGCAAATGTAGTCACCAGGGACACCGACAATATCCCTGATCTCCCACATGTATCTCTCCTGTTGTATACTCTCTTAGATTAGACAAGGGTTTATATGGAAATTCTGTGAATATTTCAATGTTTTGGGTGCCTCAATCTGATTTACAAACATTTTTAATCCTGTCAAGATAGAATGGAGTCTGTATTAAAACCCATCCCATCATAATGGGGTAGAATTAGTCCCATCTAAGGTATCTGATCTAAAAGGTGTTCTCCTGCTTAAGCCTTGAATAACTAGATTCATCAGCACGTTTGCTTTAAGGGGAGAGTGAGTTTGTTTAAACACCAAGGAACAGTAAAACATTCATTAGGATGCTGTCGTATTGAAAATGTGTATCATTCATGTGAAGAAAATTGCAAAATGAAGTCTGAAGGGATGGGATACAATTGCTTTCTGATGGCTGAGAGGTGTAGCAAAACATAAATGTGATATTTAAGATGGCAACTGGGAAAAACATTTTACAAAATACTGTGTTATTCCATTTAGATATGAGTTTGACTTGATGTCTATCTGGTCCATAAGCAAATCTAATCCAAGGACAATAAAATAAATCTTCTATATACTAAAAGTCTGATCTTGACCACTTCCTGTTGTTCTGTATATTGATATTAGAAAAAACGCTGCCACTTATGGCTGTGATTTTTGGCCATCTTACTCGGAGCCCCCCTCCACTGCGTAGGACAAGAGGATTTATCCCATTAATTAAAAATAAAAGAGTTATTAGTGTTTAAAAAATGTTGAGATTCTCTCTCTCCTGAAGGCCACGCCCCTTCCAGAGGGACGATAAAACCCGGAAGTGTGGAAGTGCCCCAGTTCTCTGCAAGATGAGAGGTCGCAATTCTCAGTCTGAACTGTGAATAACACTGAACACATGTCTACTAAACTGTGAGTGGTTTTACTGACCTGTCAGTGCCCTTAATGTGGTTTGAAAATGCAAAGGTGTGTTTTGGTTTGAAAGTGCTCAAGCTGTGTTGTCTTTGGTTTTGAAAGTGCTAAAACATGCTGCGTTGCCTTTCATTTTGAAAGTGCTAAAACGAGCTGCCTTGCCTTTGGTTTTGAAAGTACTAAAGCGAGCTGAAAGAACTGCCTTGCCTTTGGTTTTGAAAGTGCTAAAGCGAGCTCCCTTGCCTTTGGTTTTGAAAGTGCTAAAGCAAGCTGCCTTGCCTTTGGTTTTGAAAGTGCTAAAGCGTTGTTGACTTTGGTTTTGAAAGTGCTAAAGCAAGCTGTGTTGCCTTTGGTATTGAAAGTGCTAAAGCAAGCTGTGTTGCCTTTGGTTTTGAAAGTGCTAAAGCAAGCTGTTGCCATTGGTTTTGAAAGTGTTAATGCAAGCTGTGTCGCTTTTGGTTTTGAAAGCACTCTGCCTTGCCTAATTAGAGCTGCCTTGCCTAATTAAAGCTGCCTTGCCTAATTAGAGCAGCCTTGCCTTCTATATAATTAAAAGTCTAATCTTGACCACTTCCTGTTTGCGCTTTATATTGATTTTAGAAAAACCGCTACCTCGTACAGCTGTGATTTTTGGCCATCTTACTCAGACTCCTCCTCCATTCATCAGGTGCCGAGGATTTTTCCCATCGATGAAAAAAGTTATTAGTGTTTAAAAAATGTTTAGATTCTCTCTCCTGAAGGCTACACCTCTTCTGGAGGTATTATAAAACCCAAAAGTGTGGAGGTGCCTCAGTTCTCTGCAAGATGGGGGAGCAAGAGGTCACAATTCTCAGCCTGAGCTGTGAATAACACTGAACACATGTCTACTTAATTGCGATTGGTTTTACTGACTTCTCAGTGCCCTTAATGTGCTTTGAAAATGTAGTTTGAAAATGCAAAAGTGTGTTTTGGTTTGAAAGTGCTAAAGCAAGCTGTGTTGCCTTTGGTTTTGAAAGTGCTAAAGCGAGCTGTCTTGCCTTTGGTTTTGAAAGTGCTAAAGCGAGCTGCCTTGCCTTTGGTTTTGAAAGTGCTAAAGCGAGCTGCCTTGCCTTTGGTTTTGAAAGTGCTAAAGCGAGCTGCCTTGCCTTTGGTTTTGAAAGTGCTAAAGCGAGCTGCCTTGCCTTTGGTTTTGAAAGTGCTAAAGCGAGCTGCCTTGCCTTTGGTTTTGAAAGTGCTAAAGCGAGCTTCCTTGCCTTTGGTTTTGAAAGTGCTAAAGCGAGCTGCCTTGCCTTTGGTTTTGAAAGTGCTAAAGCGAGCTGCCTTGCCTTTGGTTTTGAAAGTGCTAAAGTGAGCTGCCTTGCCTAATTAGAGCTGCCTTGCCTTCTATATAATTAAAAGTCTAATCTTGACCACTTCCTGTTTGCGCTTTATATTGATTTTAGTAAAAATTCTACCATGTACGGCTGTGATTTTTGGCCATCTTACTCCAAGACCCCCTCCGCTCAAGTGTTAAGGTGCCGAGGATTTTTCCCATCAATGAAAAATAAATGAGTTATTAGTGTTTTAAAAATGTTGAGATTCTCTCTCCTATCAGTCACGCCATGAAGGCCACGCCCCTTCTGGTGGGTGGGGGAGGGAACTATAAAACCCATAAGTGTGGGCGTGGCTCAGTCTCTGCAAGATGAAGGAGGGAGAGGCCTTGCACCCTGATTGAAATGGTATGAAACTGCACTTGAATTTGGTGCCGTTGCACCCTGCTTGAAATGGAATTTCAAGGAATAGCCGCGAGTCAAATGCGAGCCCACCAGCCGTGAGTGAGCGAGCTGCCAGCACAACAGGCTTGAGTGACTGAGCCCAAGAATTCATTCGGCCCACAATGTCCATACTAACCCTCTAGAAACCAGTCCCTTCAGCGCACAACACCCATGCTAGCGCTCCAGAAAACACCCCCCCCCCCCCCCCCCCCCCTCCCTCCCCACTGGCCACCAATATTGGAATTGGTAGAGAAGTGGAATATTGCATTGGGGGACCAGCGTTGGGGGACCAGGTCCCACTCAGCCTAGTAAGTTATAAGTAAATGGGATTAGGACAGTGGTTTCTGCAGAAGATTATCTTTAATGTAAATTGACCAGGTCAAAAGGATTTCCATGTTTGAATAAATCAATTAAATTGGGTGAATCCATGAACTAAGTGCAACATTTGAGTATTTCAGGTGTTTCTAAAATCACACTGGAGGGCAAGTGATCAAGATGTAGAAGTTGAAAGATGAAAATGAAAACAAAGGTAAGAAAAGTATTTTACTTTAAGTCCAACAAAACAATTTGTTTTTACTCTCATTACAGATCAGATGTAAAACCAATATATACACTGTATATCAAAAAACATAAAATATTTATTACCTATAAACACAATAGCAACGCTAACATGATTTCAATATTGATTATACATTTACAAAGGTTGTTTAACTTGTAAGTAGATGCAACATTTAAAATGCTTAGAGTCAGGGAAATTAAGGTTAGAAAATCTGTATGGAGAAAAGTTGAACATTAAATGATTTGTTGTTTTCAGACCATAATGAAACAATTTGTTAATATTTAGTCTCAACATTGCCACATCATTATTGTTTTGCAATATTTATTTGTCTGATGCAATAAACCAGTAGATCGTTGTAACAGACTGACTAAAAAGAGAGTAGATACATGGAACTGCAAATGCTGGTTTAGAAAAAAAAACAAGTGTGGGGTAACTCAGTGGGTCAGACTGCCTCCCAAGAGAACATCAATAGGTGATGTTTCGGGTCGGGACCCTGACCTGCTGAGTCATGCAGCACTTTGTGTCGATTTCTGACAGAAAAGAGGTTTGTTGAAAGGTCTGTATTCATCCTTTACATCTGATGTAATACTTGGTTTGTTGTTGCAGATTCTTAATTGGATAATATACTTCAGAGAATCTGTGAAAAATTAAGGACAAATATTTAGGCACGTTCCATATTTTTGGATGCACACTTGAGATTTAGTGCACAAAGTACACAAGTTTGATGGTTTTTATCTGTTCCCCATCATCTGAAGATTAAATATCCTCTTCCAACATTGTCAGAATTGGTACTGATTTAAGCTGAGATGGATGAAGACAATGCATTTGTCAATATATAAAGGGTCATTATCTATTAATGGCTTTCAAATAGGCATTTACTGGAAAAGTAAAATGATTGATACAGATACTGCTGAAGCCCACATGTACTGTTAAAACGGTTTGCATTGTTATACTGTAAAGATCCCTATGCTTTGTAGATAACTGATAATCTGAATCCACTAATTGAAGTTTGGGGAGCATTGCTTCCTTAGTACTAGGGGAAAATTCCAAGTTGGGATAAAAATAATTTCAGCAATTTTTCAAGGTAAAGTTTGGTTTAGAGATACAGCACGAAAACAGGCCCTTTGGCTCGCTGGGTCCACGCTGACCAGTGACCAAATTCTACACACCCTAAGGACAATTTTACACTTATACCAAGTATAGAAACCCAGACCAATTAACCTACAAACTTGTATGTCTTTGGACTGTCGGAGGAAACAGAAGACCTCTGAGATAACCCACGCAGTCACAGGGAGAACGTACAAACTCTGTACAGACAGCATCCATAGTTGGGATCGAACCCAGGTCTCTGGCGCTGTGAGGCAGCAACTCCACCGCTGTGCCACCGTGCTGCCAAAGAGTTGCTTAAAAAACTGAGCTTCTTTGTCTACCTTTATTATAGAATAAATCAGTTCAGTGATTTTCTTTTTAAACTTAAATTAGAAATCGTTTATCTAACCTTGAACATTTTTAGTCTCTTAAAAGTAAATACTCACCCGTTTCTCAAACCTTGTTGCAGCGGTTGACATTGTGTTACCTGCCTGTCTTCTACAGGAAGCTGGGCTTGGTTGCTGACCATTTTAACTTTGCCCCAAGGATTGACAAAATCTTATACTGTGCATTCTTTGAAACTAGTTTCACATGAAGTTGAAAACCACATTCCATTCCCCAATACTATTAATACTAAATTAGGTTGAAATGAAATAATGACTTTGGATAAAGCAAGTATCTGACTGTTAATAAATACTTCTCAGCATGTGATCATAACTTTTTTTAAATGCATGTACTTTTAAATGCAGCAACTTTAAGTTGTTCCTGGGACTCGACCCAAGTGGGATTCGTTTTTTAAATAATTCTGCCACGTTAAATAGAAACATCCAAAAGTTTATGTAGGAACAAAAGTTCTTGTATTTCAAATGTAAAATTGTTCTTTTTTGGGAATAGTTCCTCACAAATGTGAAATCTGGTAAAATGGCCCTTGGCTAATACAATTTGAGGTGACCGCTGATGCGTCAGTGTTGAAAGATTCAGGTGGTAACTCTTTGTGAAGCAGGCAGGTTGATCACTCATGTTGCTGGCATTGGTGTGAAGAAAGAACAGGCAAATTCACATCACAGCTGGTTATAGAATGATGTTCTCACTTTGGAAAAAAAAATCTACTAAGAAACCTCACTGTGGTTATTCCTGCAAGAGATGATAGTATCCTGATCACAGCATTGACAGCTGAAAGACTCCACCATACATGTTTATTGATAACTCAATTTACTCCTAGCTGGCATATGTTTCCAGCATTTTGTAAACATCATTATCCAAAATCCAGTTTTCTATTCCAACTCACTTTTAAATCATTACTCTTTACTTTCAAACCTTGCTTGAACACATGTTAAAATAAAAATCACTTATTTTCAAATTGTTCCATTGCTTTGCCCTTCACTATCTTTGTAATCTTCCCCAGCTCGGAAATCCTGAATGATGGTTACTGATCTAATGCTAACCTTTTGTGTTTCTCGGATTTTGAATGGTTCACCGATCCTCAGCAGTAGAATGCTCTCTAAACCCCGTACATCTTTTCCATTATTTAAAAAGTACTGCTTTGACTTTTGTCATGTACCCTAATGTTATTTGGCTCAGTGTCAATTTTATCATATAACATTCCTGTGAATTACCTTTGCAATATTTTGCCATGTTATAGGTGCTAAGTCAATTTGCATTTTTCTTCCAACATATCACATCCTAATCATACAAACATCCATTTTAATGGTCAGCCAGCTCTTCCACTATGTCATTGTTGTAATATCTATAGATTCTAAGGGACGACATGCACTTATCTTTTACCACATCTGTCTATTGAGGCAGATTACATCTGTCCGTTGGGGTAGAAACAAAGTTACCAGTGGAAGGACACTGAGTACATTGTGTAGATCCTGGACAGTTCAACATTCTATCATGGGACCTTATTTTCTTTCCAGTGTTTCAGACAGTAAAATGTCTACTTGTGGTGCAATGAGGGGTGGCGGGGTACTGTGGTTATAATTCTACAGCAGAAAAACAAAGCAAAAACAAACAAGTGAAGTGAATATTAACTCAATGTTCAAAAGAGAACAAATGAAAGAAGCCAAGAATTGCCTGAAATTGCTAAGTTATATTTTTACACTAAATTGATTTACTGTACTTGCTTTGTGCCCAACATAGAACAGTACAGTGTAAGAAAGAACTGCAGATGCTGGTTTAAATCGAAGGTAGTCACAAAATGCTGGAGTAACTCAGCGGGACAGACAGCATCTCTGGAGAGAAGGAATGGGTGATGTTTCGTGTTGAGACGCTTCTACAGAATTATACAGTAGGGTCTGTAAAAGGGTCTCGACCCAAAATGTCACCCATTCCTTCTCTCCAGAGATGCTGCCTGTTCCGCTGAGTTACTCCAGCATTTTTTGTCTACCATAGAACAGTACAGCATGGGAACAGGGCCCATTGGCTCACAATGTCCATTCTGAATGTGATGCCAAGTTAAACTAATCTCCTCTGGCTGCATGTGATCCATATTCCTCCATTCTCTGCACATCTGTACGCCTATGTAAAAGTCTCAAATGCCAATTTTGATTCTGCCTCCACCATCACCCTGGGCATTGTGTTCCAGGCACCCACCACTCTCTGTTCATAAAGAAAAACCCGCACATCTTTAAAATGTTCTTCTCTCACCTTAAAGCTGTGCCCTCTAGTCCTTTACAGTTCCTCGGGGATGGGGGGGGGGGGGGGGGGAAGAAAAAGATTGTTTACTGTATCTATGACACTGAGATGGAGATTATTTGATTCTATCTCAAATTCAATTGAAAAGATACAAATATGATAAGCATGAGAACAACGCTCTGCACATCAGTTAAATATTTAAATGAACTCCTACCAGATTTGTTGCACCTGTTTATAGCTTGCTAGAAATGCATTCTGTCATGTGTAAGAGGACTCCCTTCCACTCTCTGATCCAGGAAACTGATTGTTTTCACGGTGATAGCTGGAAGGAAAAGTAATCTCAATAGATCATAGGATTTTCTAATTATAGGAACACCATAGAAGGCCACTTGGCTCATCAAGCCTGTATCACCCAATAAGGAACTCCCCAGCACCTGGTCTCTTGCCGTATAGGAAACTACTCTTCAAGTGCACATCCAAGTTTCTGCCTCTACCCTCTGAGACACTGGGTTCCAGCCCCCATTGCCCATAAAGAGTTGGGGGTGAGGAACCCTCCCCTAATCTTACATTGACTACTTTAATCTGAGCCCCTTGTCTTGAATCTATTGGGCAAGTAGAATGGGGCCTTCCTATTTTCTCTGGATCCCCATAATTTTGTCTCGTGTTTCCCAACAGCCTTCTTTGCTACATTTTGTTTCCAATCCTAGCAATATCCACAAATACCTTTTGCAGTGTTTCTGTAATAACTGCATATTCCCTTTAATGTGACCTGTCTGTAATGTTGTGTGCATACATAAACATCAACATGACATTTAAACGAGTATTTATTAATTTAAGATAATTTGGTTCACTTGGGCTCCTCTGCATTCCCTGTCATAGGTATGGGATGTAGGCAGACTAAGACTATGGTAGTAACGTGGTTTTGAACAAAGATTACAATGCCTACTTTAGAGAACTATAAAAGTTAATGATCTTATCAGAACATAAACACCAGGAATGTGAGGCATTAATTAGAGAAATTGGTGTCATCCAATTTTAGGGTTAGATACTAACAACAATGCTTCTCCCATTTAAAGAAAAACAACTAATCTGATGTAAAGCAGTATGTTGTGGTGATGTGCACAAAGACAATGCAGTTGAGTACTGACTTGGCTAAATAATTAGAAGAACCCCCCTCCCCTACCACCACCCCAACCCTCCTCTTTTTGGCTGTGGTATCTTAATAAATAATTATAGGATATGGGGGTCTGTATAACTACACCCTTTCAATATTTTTCACTGAATATTACATTAAATGTTTTGAGAAAAAAAAAACTGCATGTACTCATCATTATACACAAACGTGGTTGAAACGTGTTGCATTCTATACAACATTGCAGTTGTTCCTATTCACTATCTCGCACTCGTTGCTGCAGTTTTCTTGAACTAATTGTCGACACGGCTATTGACATGGCTTTGCTATCGCAAATTCTGGAATCGTATGAAACCTTCGGCAATATGTGCAAGAAACGAAACTTCCATGCCTGGGGTGGTTTGTATTCACGAACATACTTGCTTAAAAAAGCATTTTGAGCACTAACGTTCTCATTCCGTAATTGATTTTCATCCTGATCTTTGTTGGCTCGATGTCAATATAATCAGTCAAAATTATGGTATTCATTTCTTATTGTATTTTAACAGCAACAGGTAAGCCAATCCACAATTCAACTATGCCCTTTTTGTTGTCATGAAAGTCTCCTTCTAATCTTCTCCTGCCGCGAAGTGGTGCCAAGGACGTGTAAATCCTTGATTTCTTATTTTATCTGTGCACAACTAAATCGATCCGCCGCGCTTCTGCACCTGCTCCCTCGCTTCTTGCACGAATAATGGTGCCATCTAACTCCCCTCTAATCGGACCATTTAAACCAAGCTATTACAAAGGAAAGTGAAATTCCTGCTGCATAGCAATGTTCGCCCTCTGGTAAGAAAAGCTAATAAATTTCCCAAACATGGCACATTTAACTGATAGTGTGTGCGCTTTTTCTTATTTGACACAACCAACTGTGTTCCTTCGCTCCTTAGATGCTGCTGCACCCGCTGAGTTTCTCCAGCTTTTTGTGTAACCAACTGTTTTACTTACCAAGTTAGTGAACCTAGACATCCCCAAGGACTCACTGGCCAGATTAATGGCGCCGTCTGATTACCACCAACAACTTGAAGAATATTCCAAATTGCCCATTGTTATAGTTTATCACGTTTATAGTTTTAATCGCAAATGTAAGTAAAATCATTACTATTAAATAGTTTCAAAAGACCTTAATTTCCAGGGGCATTCAAAATAGAACTGTTGCAAAAGGAGTTTGCGATAACTGTATTCCGTTTGCACACAGCGTTTCAATAAAAGTCTACACTCTAGATGAATTTAACAGTGGTTTAGCTGGTTTTAATCTAGTACTAAATATATCTAAGTACTTAAATATATTTCAATGATACAAATTAAGTGGTTACGACATGAACACGAAAACAAGAATAAAGTGTGAAATGAAACCAAACTGGACAAGATAAACGCAGTTTTCTATAACTGTTTTCTGTATAACAGTTCGACAAGTTTTCTATATACTGGCGTTCTAGGTGTAGCGGTAATGAAAAGACATTGTGTCACTGCATAGACTTGCAAAGATAATTATGAAAGTAATCTTTGTAAACTGACACCTAAATCTGAGGAATATAAGACATGATTCGCCTGTTTTGTCAGCTGCTATACAGTGGTTATGCTAGTGATTTGCAAATGAAAACATGCAAATGAAAAAAGTGTTTGTTTTACAAATTTAGAAGTAAAATCTATTATTTCCATTTCCCATGCTGGATATTTTGGACACTTGGAAATCACAATTGTTTTTACTCTGCCCCACAACATTTTATTTTAACATTTGCAGATAATGTTCAACTTTAATGGAATAATATAGTGCAAAGCTATTTGTTTATGCACTACCTATTTTTTTATTGTACTCTTTATAAGCGAAATATTCACATTATGAGATATTAACTATCTAACGAGGGCTTGCTCGAAAGGTTTAACGTTGAGTTATTTCTGCATTCTAGTTCAAACTGGCGAATTAACTATGTTGAGAACATTATTAATGCAATATTTAGTCTATCAACCAAGGTACGATCGTCCCATATTCACAACACCAATGCTATTTATTTCGCCAACACGGTTCATATTTAAGGAGACATGAATCACTTGTTGATGTATATCGTTCTCCCACTGGGTACATTTCTCATTTAATTTTGAATATCTCTATATGTAATGCTGGCAGAAAAGGATAATATAAATCATCGTTTGTGTATAAATCATCGTATAAATCATAAATCATCCTCTAAATCATAAATCACCGATCTTCGTTCATTTCAGTAAACAAATTAGAAAGCAGTATGGACTTGGAGGTTTCTACGTTCTAAACCTGGGTTACCGTGGATAATATCTGTATGAAAGTAAATTTCCTATCACTTCGGAAACTGGAAACTTCACATTTCTGCTGACCTAGTCATATTCATTAAACTGTAGATATCGTTATCTTACAATTCTTGGATCGTTCGGACATTAAACAACCAGAAATATACCAGCCATATCTTAAAAGGTGAGCACCTCGAGAATACATTATTTCAGCACCATGGACAGCTCCAGCCGGTAGGAATTATGACATCTTTAACTTGCTTTAACCCAATAAAACCCTCTCCTTCCAAAAATAAATTATCTCGTTCAAATGTTCGCCGTCTGTTTTATCGGGAAAATAAGATATTTACGTTGCAACTATTGGGAAAAACTCTCTCTATTGAAGTTCTGCCAACATCAATCATTCTTAAATAAAGCTAACATCCCTCGCCACTATCGCATACATTTATTTTCCCCATTAGCTGACCCCAAAATTGACTGTTTTGACCAAGTGAAATGGTTATAATAGCTAATTCATATTTTATCCGTCGTGTGTTCAAGAAAATAACTGTTGGCTTAACGTTTAAAGCTGCATTAGCCAAGTGGGTGAATGCGCTGAGTACTTGGGGCTGTCGAGAGGCAGTTTACAATAATTATTTCCATTATCTCCCATCCGTCAATCTTCAATCACAGTCTCTTTGGGAAATATCTCACAACGCGGTTAGCACTGCTCAGTGACAGTACTTCAATTGCCAAGATGCAATTTAGATGTGATTGAAATGTGAAAACTTAAACAAAAACAAGAATATGCTAATATCTGAAAACAACCATACTTGACTTTTTGAACTCAATTTCTGTGAAACTGTTCTTTAATTGATTTTCTCAATTGTACCCAGACAAGTTGTACCTTTGTAAGCAGAGACTGATGGGAGATTAAATTTCAGGGGAGTGTTTGCAATTGTCGCACCACCTTCCAATAATTGTGACAGACACTGGCTTAACAATTTCTATTAAAAGTCACGTTTTTAAGCAGAGGCACTCGAAACGTTGCAGTAATCAACAATGACTGCAAATGCATACAAGGTGAACGTCTTTTCACCATTTTAACGCAACTGGTGCTTGAATGATTGTAATTATAGAGGCTTAAAGTCCAAATAGATGATGATGATGATTGCTGCTTTGTGGGAAAACACCACGAAGACACTGAACGAAGCAGTGTATTTGCTTCATTATCTCCATATTCATTAGCCTAACGTACGACTAGAAAGATGTGCATTTGAAGGATAACGTATTGTGTAATTTCTCGGGCATCAGCTAAATGCAAAGAGAAACGTAGTAATTCTTCAGCCCAGTGTAAATATTTTGCAAGTGATAGAGGAAGTGATTGTTTTTCCCATAATCCATGTACAAAAAATACGGTTTGGAGGGAAGGACTTCGGGCAACACAAATATAACTAGTTTCTGAAAATGTACAACTTGCAGCTAACGATAATTAATAACTTGGGGAAATATTTCTATTTGCTAATATATTACGACATTATCATATTAATTTCAATTCAGTAGTAGTTTCATTGGGCTACGTAATACTTGGAGTTAAGACAAAGTTCCTGTCACGTTTATAAAAGACATCGAGGCAGAAGATATGACAACCGCATAGATTTTGCTTTGATGTAGCAATTTGCAACAAAGTAGGATTGAGCCAACCACTCGGTCGCAAAGTGTGCTGTGGTCATTCGGGCGGTAGAGTTATATCTAACCTTGAAAATATGTCTCATCTGACGCAAAGACGATAGTTGGCATATTTTCAAAGACCGGCTGAGCAGTTTGCTCGTATTTCGCGCCCCCTACATCAAATGTCACCCTAGAAGATAAAGTAAAATGTAAGTTCATTTCTATAGAGAAAGTTCATTCAAAGTAGCGGATGCCGTCAGCGCAAATACATTCTGCAATGTCCACCTGGAGATAAATATACTTCAGAATCAATTATGTTTGGTGAAGTTCTCCACTCTAACAATTCACAATTTGTAGTTATCCAAGTGCAAAAATAAGCTCTCATTGCATCGGATATCCCCGTGTCTCCAAGAGTTCTGTTGAAGGAAACTGCGTTAAGTGAACTGAAACAAAGCAAAAATACCAATTATACGCGGTTCTGAAAATGATTCAACTAAACTGCTGTATGCGCACATAAAAAAAAGATAAACGCGTTGAAGGATCAGCGGGATCATAATTCATACACCATCCAGCACACACCATAAAGTAAGAGACTTTGTGAATTTTTACATAGCAAATCTGTGATGTTACTGGCGAAAGAGAATTGAGTTTTTCGGTAAACCATAAAACTGGCACTAATATCTGGACTAATGTCATTTATGAAAGGAATTATGTTTATATTATGTCCCCTTGTATTAGAATACCAGTTATATGAACCGAATTAATTTGTTTCTCACTTTCCTGCGTTTAATTTATCTGGAAATCCTATCCTAATACCACATGAATTTCAATTTCCTAATTTACAGCGGCGATAAAGTAGGCAAGAGCTGGATTGGTGCTGTTGTTACCATGGGCAGGTCTTATCAAGCGTGAAGTTGGGTGCGTCGCAAACCTATTTAAGTGATTATCTGTGGAGCACCTCTCGAGTCATCTCCATCGCTGCAGTCTGGCGATAAGACAGCTGTTCCTATGGCTGCTGCCTCTCGCTGGACCCTAGTCGGCTTTTGATATAGTGTAGCTTTGTTATTGCACCCTGGCGCTATCACTTGCTCTCTTCTGAAAACATTTGATCTGAAGACAAAAAGAACGATTGATTGATTGATGCTAAACACTGCACTACAACGAGAGCACGTATCTTCGGCGAAAATGTGTTAATCTAAATGCAAAATCGGAAAATTAATTAAATCTGTCGATACCAATCACTGCATAGCCCGAAAAACACCAGGGCGTTCTACAAATCGGCCTGCAATCATAAAAACTCAAAAGATAAATATTAATGTGTTAATAAAATACGTTGAAGAACCACCCCGATCGAGTTTTCCCTTATCAACAAACACGTTTGAGTGTGAAGAGAGTGGGGCTGGAGAGGGGGAGGTGGTGACGAGAAGAATCTTAGACAATTACTTCGTGCATAAAATACAGGTGACGGTTCCCTTCATCCCCATGCTGGAACTTGCCGCGAATAGGGCATATGTCTTATCAGAGGTGAAATGTCAAATAAACTGGCGGTTCAGATGAATAGCAAACTGATAGTCTTAAGCTGAGAGAAGGCTGGAATGTTTGCGATTTTTATGTAACACACTGCAAAATTTACCATTCGAACTAAAATGTTAGTTGCATCCGTCTTTCTAATATATATTCATCCCGTCTCAAGAATCGCACACGAACAAGACTGCTTTTCTCATTGATTCGACGGAGGGTGCTTTTCCACAAGCCAAACAGTTGTTAATTACTTAAAATAAGCATTTAACAGTCGGGCTAAATGTCACAATGGGTAATCAATACATCTTAAATGTCTATACGGGTAACAAACAAAGTCAAAGTGACAGCCTAAATGTAATTCCTCGGGGTTGTAATTTGTCACGAAGACAAAATTGTAAACATATCATATTCACTACAAGATCCCTTATTTTTGTGACAAGCTCTTAGTGCAGGGAATTACATTCTCAAACAGCTGGATGTTATGGCCAGGGTTAAACAGCAGAGGCATAAAATCCCACTGATCTCCAAGTACAAGTGGTAAAGTGCATAAACTAAATGTCCAATGCAAGGCTTCTTAGCTGTTGATCGTGGCCTTGAATACTAATCACGTTTGAAAACCTACAAATTCTTCGCTGTGGCACATCTTGTATGTACGATTTACGTCTCCGAGTATGTATGATCTTTAGAAAACTGATTCCGTATAAGGTGTAGGCTTGATTGCTTGGTTGATACGTGCTGTGCGCTTTATAGAAATACAGAATCGGTATTAATCTTTTCGGTTCAAATATCTTAATAGCTTGTTTCAACGAGGAATAGTTGAGAATAACAGCTAGATCGTTGATACAGTCGGTTTTATTTTTACGATGCGTTATCCGACTGTCAGTTTACGGGTCGTAATTACCGTTCCTAAAGCTTGGCTCGCTGCTGGTTTTATTGAGAGAACAATCATTTGTTATTACTGCAAGGTCCAGGACTAGACTGGTCGGTCTATCCTAAATTAAATAGCCCGTCTTTCTATGCTGCCGCCATTTTACACCAGCTCTAAGCAGATCACAAAAGCTGCACAGAAACAAACGAATTGAAAACTGTTCATCTTGATAATTCGTTCTTCATTTAGTTCTCAGTTTCAGCTATTAATTTGATCGCGATGGGTGCAGGTGGAGGCTTTTTTTCATTCGCGACTGCTTGTGTAGTGAAACTACGTGACTTTGAAATATTTAACAATCGTGTAACCACGTGCTTTTATGGACGTGCCCAAGACAGATGAATTCACTTTGAATCCAGAAGTTACAAGAGTTTGATTAATACTTATGGCATGCTTGAAACTATAATACCATCTTTTCATGATTGGATCCGGTTTCCACGCAGTAAAGACAGATCTAAATACTGAAAATCTAGATTAGATTTAAGTAGCTGTTTGTGGAATTATGTGCACTTTTAAAGCGAGTCGTGGATAATATATTCCAGCGAATTAAATTTAAATCAATTGGCGGTGCTCACTCAGCAGAACATCTATACCTGGGTGCTCAATAATCTGAAAGTGGATGTGATTTCGATGTGAATAATATTCTTGTTGCACTAATGGACGCACCAACTTGTTGGAATATCCGTGTTTCCACGATCACAAATCCTTTAATAAAATTACCGAATGTAGTGGTTTATGCAATTAGTTTCTCGTGTGTCCATTATGATCACACTGTTCTATCGCTTAAATTCTCGTAAGTGGAAATAATGGTACCACATGTAAATTGTGTTACAGTAAAGGGTGATATGTGGTGTTTCTTTTTCAACCTTAATGTCAACTTTAATATTACAGTAGAAGGATACACGCTTCTCTGAAAATCTTTGTTGGACAGTAGGATGCTTATTCCCATAGTGAGATGGTCAAAGGATGTGGAAACCAAATCCACTTCCGCATGCACGCAACGTTTTGCACAAAGGTTGTAGTTAAAAAGAGAAATGCAGAATATATTCTACCCTTTATGTTTTCATATTTAAATACGTTTGGAATAATCCTGCAGAATTAGTTAGAATTGCATTAAACGAATTGGGAGGAATAGAAAATAAATAAATTCCACGTGGCCCCGCATAAAGTCATACAAGTCGAGAGTTAAATTACAATATTTTTAATTTAAAAGTTCATTCAATGTTCTCATTTGGGAAAAAAAGGCTTTTAAAAGTTTCGGTTGTTTTGAAGAAGTTCTTCGTTTACGTTTTTCATTTACGATTATTGAAATCCTTCCGCACACAGGACAGTTAAAAGTTGTAAGTTTTCTCTGCATGCCCGAACCGTCTTAAATTGAGGAATCGTTAGTGTACTGGCTGGTAAACACTGGAACGATCAAAAGGATTCATCCATGGAATTGATCCTTAAAAACGCAAATACCTTTGCCGATGTAATTAATGGAAAGTTACTTACCGTTTGAGTGTCACTTTTATACAGATCATTTTGCTGTGGTGAAAATAAAGGCAGTTTCCATTACGGACTGCAAGATAAGAAAACTGCATCAGTACGTCACATTATCAGTTATTGCTTTCTGTTGATTTTTCGCAGATGACTTCCCATCAATATGATACTCACAAAGGCTATTCTTTGTCGCTAACGGGGTTTCTGGTATTCTACCCGCGTTACTAATCGCTGACAATACTGAAATAGGAACATTATTCAAACTCGCATTGTTTCAAATATAGAATATCTATATTCGAGTCGAGTAAACGACTCCAAACGTGAACTGACATCGACGGTGAAAAAGTACCGTGCAATAGAATGGTGCACGAAAACATTAAATTGAGGAGTTATGTTCTGTATGACACACGATTGAATATGCAATTGTCATTTTAATTTACTGGTGCCCTTGATCCAACAGTAACATATTCTCAGGTTGATGTTACTCAAGTTCCCATACGTGTGGAAATGAACATCCAGTTGACAAGGCTCTTGTTTTGGTACCCATGATAAAACGTAGCCTTTCATGTTAGTCCATCTCCTTACAGCTCCATTGTTTCGTACAAGCTCTCGTTAATTACTCGCGTTAGTAAGGTTTGACCTCCCCCACCCCTTCTCCGATTTGTTTAGTTTTGTTTGGTCTAAAAACTCAGAATTCGAGATGCAAAAGATCCATATTTGTGTAAAACCGCTTTACGTGTAACGACTGCTTTCTCGGAGCGATTGTAGAATCACCTCACTGTCAGGTTTGTTCGTTTCCTCATTGTGGTATGAGCTTTACCCTGTACCAATGTTACATGACTAGTCATACCCCAACGGATATCACCAGCAGTTAACCAGAAGCCTTTTTCATATCCATCATGATTTGATGGGATTTCTTTGCTATGATCTAACGTACTGTAAAAGCAATAAGAGCACGTTGCTGTGCACCATCTCCTTAGAAATGGAAATGTACACTGGCGCGGGCTGCTTCAATGACCCTGTTAGCACGAATGCACGCAGGAAATGTTGCTTTGTTTAAGGATTTGGGCTCGCTGAAAAAAAACCCCGTTACCTGAACATATCTGGCAGCGGCAACGTTAATAAAAACTTGAGCTTTCAGTAATTTATAAAATCACCACATGCAGAATATTGGGATCCACGTTATCAATTGTAGTTTGCGTTGTAGGGATGTATCATTAAAAAAAAACGTGTTTGCCTCCGCCTAAGATCAATGTCACTCGATGGGTTGAAAGATTGGAAGGTTTACTTTGAGGAAAGAAATTTAGAGCAATAAATTTGAGGGAAGCAATTCTCTATAATGCACTATTGTTTATTTTCGGGCGCTGTCCTCACTTAATGCTAATCTTTCTATATAAATGTATTTACATAATCATTACGATTAAAAGGCACTGTACTTTGGTTGGTTTCCACATTTAGTTAAACGACGGAAAACAAGTGACCCAGGAGAGGTATCGGAATCAAAAATAACAGTAACTTACCAACAGTAAATACAGTAAGGCATTTTCCTATTACAAAACAAAGCTATAGCCGGAGGAAAGGTGGCAGCTAATTTTTGACACATTTAAAATGAGTGGTTTAACTGGAATATTGAAAACAATAAATCTGATTTGGCTTTTTGTTTTAAAAGTGCGACGTTAATCCAAAATCATGATTTCGCTCTTTGTTTTCGGCGAGAATGAGGGGGATAACGTCGCTTCTTCAGTCGTCTGCCTGGTTATGTTACTCAATGATATGGGGGGGGGGGGAGAGGGGAAAAAAAGGCAGCTTTGCGTTCAAGCCAACCTGCTTGCGAATAACAGGCTGGGCGGATCCCTCTCCCTCTCTCTCTCCTTGCACCCTCCTGGCTGTGATTGACAGGAACGCAGACACGCGCCCGCTCCCGCTCCGGGCCCGCTGGTGGACGGGGACACTAGCCATGCAGCCCGTGGGTGGGGAGCGGCGTCTCGGCCAATCGGCGACTCCCTCTCCCTCCCCCGCCCTCCCCCGAGCAGGGCTGCCGCTCCACCGTATACGTCCGCCGCCGCTGTAGGAGGGTCTGTGCAGCGATTGCTGGTGGCGTGCGGGCCCTGTGCCTGTGCTGTGTTACTGAGCGAGTGCGGATGTGGAAAGGTGTACGGATGCGGTGCTGTTCGGCTCTATAAAGCTGTGCGCGAACACACCTCTCAGTGACAGAAAAAGCGCCTTCTTATTTCTAATCTGCGTCAGACCTCCTTACAGCGGGATGCAGCTGGTGTTTCTGCTGTAGGGGAAGATTTGAAAGCCGCTTTGACGGTCCCGAATTCTTTTGTTCATTTAAGTTATTTTTTTCATAAGTTTGCTTAACGTTATATGCTAATTAAATTAATTAGACTTCTCATTTGGGTTGTTTTAAAGTTTATTTTGTGCATTTTTTTTATTTGTATGTTGGACGTTCGGGCACACTTTTCTACCCCAAATTACTTCTATAAACCGCTTTCACTTCAGGGTTTACAGTACTTGAACTATTAATACCCTTTGCGTCACATTTTTTCGTAGAAGGACTGCACTTAACTTTTCTACTTCCTAAAAGCCAGAAGGTAAGTAACCGCTCTATTGGTTCTTGGTTTTAACGTTTTTATATGAAAATAATTTGGTTTTGAATGGCAACACCGAGTCCGGTGATAAAGTGGAATTTCGGCAGTTGCGACTAAATATAGTTATTCAAGGAAATTCTTTTCAAACAAAATCAAAAATAATAGAAAAGGTAGTTGGTATAATGTTTTCTGTGTGTCGCGTTTCCTTAAATCCATTGGGTGCAGCCGTGTGGTGGTTAGGATTGCAGGAGCGACTTTATCAAATGACAGAATGTGAAGCCCATCGTACAGACTAAATTTTGAATGCTTTGTTAACTCTGCACACAACAGCAACGTATGGTTTGACTTTTTTAAAAACAAATGTTATCTCCCACGGAGATAGTGCAATGTCGATTAAAAGGCTATGATAGTATCTAGGTGAGATCCCGTTACATCAGATTGCTATACCGAATGCAGGCTGTTTGCATTTCTACCTCTTACTTTTGTCTTAATCACTCCTTGAGGGGGAGAGATGCTTCGTTTAAGTAGCTTTGTAAATTACTGCACGTGATTTCAATATTCGATGGGTTTTCCAATTAAATGTATTGCGCTGGTCGTTCGGCATACAATTGAATGGCGCTGGCAGTTATAACTACGAAGGAACTTGTATGGAACGGTTCACTAGGGTAACTGCATCCACGAAAGAATGTTCACGATAAATATCTTAACTGATACCTTCGACACGTTGAACTTGCATTGAGTGGCCTTTCGGTTGGAAGATCGGCACGTGCGTGGAAGTGTTTTTTTTACTCTACTTTCTCGAGGTTAAGTGAGTGATTTTGAGACTCATTCACTGAAATCAAACACCACCTACACTCGATAGATTTAGCACTATTTAGAAATGATTCCTCTGGATTTGTAAAGCATCTCTCATCCGTGTTATCAGTTCAGAATGGCATTTACACATTGCCCCTTTCCTTCCAAATCTTGGGTTGAAGAAACTGCCTACTGCAGACCTTTTGAATCTAACAATCACAGGGTGGATAGAGCAGTCGAATGGAGACATTTGGTTCGTTCTCGGCTTCAGATCTACTACTTCATATTAAATTATACTGGTTTCAAGTACTTGCAAGGTTCGCTAGTCCTATATCGGAAAATATTTCGGGACTGGGTTTGGGGGCAGGCTGGAATTGGAAATTGAGCGATCGGAGCAAACTGGTGGAAACGGTGAACGGTTGCACCTCGAGGGTTATTTGCCATGCCTAGACCGTGTGCGTTGTTCATTCACGACACGTTAACGTATGGTAGAACTAATAGTAAATAGGCCTGCGTTTGCATTTTCAACACGCTTTGCCCGTCGTCATGAGCCCAGAATCCGGCGAGGGGTTTTATAGGTGCTCTCGGTTCAACTGTGTCGGGCACCTGGAGAGGCGCCAACCTCCATCCGCATCGTAATTGTATCTAGGAGACGCCGTCGTCTTTTCCCGCCAAGCCTTTGGGCCGTTTTGTAGCAAAATAATGGAGGGAAATAGTCTGGCATTGCAGAATGCATGTGAGATTGGATGGGGAAGGCATGGAAGCTATGCATGTTGGAACGTTTCTTTTTTGTCAGCTTCGTTTGCAGCACCAACCCGGCTTGGAACCCCTCGAACGTGGAGTGATCCCCGGGGAGCGCTGGCCGTCGCTCGTGTCTCACACCCGGAAGCGGCTCCCCTGACGCTAGGGGAACACTATGGTCTCTGGTGGGAGTGATGTATGATGGATGGTTTGGGTTCAGGCGCGACTTGTATCCTTTCGGCATCCAAAGCGACATTTCGCATAACTTCTTGCAGGATAGGGATCACTTTATTTAAAACAAAGCAAATGGACTGTGTTCTAAATATTGAGTGAATTTTGATCTATAAAGTTTGACCGCATGGGAAGGAGGCGGCTCGACAATATCTTGGACTAGCCTGTTGTGAATGTAATATAGTATACTGAACGTTGTTCACATTTTTTTTTAATCATTGTGGTTCGTTTTGGTGCAGTTGGTGCGAGCAAACAAATCTAACCTGATAGGATAAATATTGCAATGACTAAAGCTGAGCCTTTTTCAGGATTTGGTCTTGCACAATCTAAAATTATAAGGGTTCACCTTAGAACAGGTTTTGGTTGTGATGCTTGGAGGAAGTAAACTTTACATGGAAATAGCTCCAAATAGTGCATCTAGACATTCTGAAATGCCACACAAGAAGTCACTATTGGCTGACATATGATCTGGTCATGCAATCATTGGGGAGATTCGACCTTGTTTAAAAGAAAATGCCTTGCATAAAATACTATTGGCCAAGTAAACTGTGGCCAAGTAAAGATGAGGATCCCAAGCTTAATTCCTCTTGTATGTTTACTTTGAATATGTTGCACCATTGCATTTGTTAGGAACCTTGGTTATCAGTGTTTTCAATGCCAGTGATCCTGTCACTCTACTAGTTTCACCCCACTGGAACTCTCAATAGACACTAGGTGCAGGAGTAGCCATTCGGCCCTTCGAGCCAGCACCACAATTCAGTGTGATCATGGCTGATCATCCCCAATCAGTACCCCGTTCCTGCCTTCTCCCCTGCCTCTGCTATTTTTAAGAGCCCTATCTAGCTTTTTTGAAAGCATCCAGAGAACCTGCCTCCACCGCCCTCTGAGCCAGAGAATTCCACAGAGTCACCACTCTCTGTTAGAAAAAGTGTTTCCTCGTCTCCATTCTAAATGGCTTACTCCTTATTCTTAAACTGAGACACCTGGTTCTGGACTCCCCCAACATCGGGAACATGCTTCCTATTTTGCCCCTGCACACCAGTAGTACTTGTGCGGTTGACTTGGTTTGACTATTTCTATTCTCGCGGTGTTTCTAGGTAGAACTAGTTTCTTTCAAGAGATCAGAGCACAGAAGATAGTGGTTGCAGAGCATTTTGATTGAGGGATTTAAGTATATGAAAATAAGCTTTTGTGATTAGTGTTAAAGTAACTGACTTATTTCTTAAGGTAGGCTTAGAAACATTTGTAGTTCTAGAATTGTCACAAGAAGCACGCATTTCAATCAAGTCTTGTGGTGGATGCAAAGATGTTATGTATACATTTAAAAATCTTGATATACCACTCCAGATTAAGGACTGTTTAATTGCCATCATCTTTTCATTTAAAGCGATCAATTTATGGACCAAGATCCTGTTTTGACCAGCGCTCAAATGTTCGTGATTAAGGATTCCAACCTTTGAAGCAAAGGTCTAGGAACTAAACCTGAAGTGCAATTTATTGGATTTTAGATATTTGGGGAGTTGTGGGTAGGATGGATGGTAGGATAAATATTTAATACAATGTACATATTGCAAATCTTGTAAATTAATACTAACAGTATTATCTCTATTCAGCTGTTAGACTAAGTACATTAGATTTGCATATTTGTTAGTCCAGTTAAATGTATTGCAAATATTGTAAATTTGTCAATTTTCATTGTACCGTAAACATTTTGTCTAAATTTTAGATCAATGTCTGATGTACTAAATTATGTTTTAATTGCCAAAATTAGGAGTGACTTTAATCATGGTGCTGGTTTTAGTTAAAGGCACCTTGTGTTACCCAAAATTGAGCTGATTGTTCAACATACAGGTTGAAACAAATTAGTTGATTTCGTTAATACACTGATTTTTGACTACTTCACATTAGATTTTTGTTTAATTGCCCCATAGCATTAAATAGACCGTAGAAGGGAGTGCAGAAAGGCCTGACACGTTGCTTCACTCATTATAGAAAAGATTTTCTGTACTTTTCCATTCATTTAAAATTTAATCTGTTTTGTCCACTTTAGCAAGTTGCTAGCTATTTCTATTTTCCGGATATGCATATAATAGCAGTTTGAATGAGTTGCGATAAAAAGCTTGTTTTCAATACTCCTTGCATGATTGTGTTAGTCTTTATAAGATGGGTTATTTTTGTTATTTAATGTTTTTGCAGATGGAATGAAGATAAATATTTGACCTATACCACATTACCACTAACTCTCAGATTATGCCTTGAGAGGCTAGATAGCTTGCATAATCACTTTTTCCCGTATCCTTCCTAAGGATATTTTTTTTGTATGATCTGTGAAGTCTAAATGGCCCTAAGAATGTTCTTAATAGGTTTTAGTACACGGCATTTGTGAGGATGGATATGATGCATGTATGCGTTCCATCACTTGATTAGATTGAACCATGAACTTGGAGATCAGTGATGGGTATCCTAATGGTTTCAACATATTGTATCAAAATCTGGTTTTAACATAATGATACTTGGTATGCAGTTTCAATTTGCACCCAACAACAGCTCTTAATAGACCTTGGAGATGTTTGAATCCTGTGGCAGAGGGAACATCACTGCATATAGTAAAAGCTGGTGTGGACAACTATTCATAGAACAATTTTAAGTTCCTCCAAGCTAGTTTGGAGCCCGGCAGCTGAGGTAATGGTGGAACTTTAGAAACAATATGTTGGAATTGGAGGATTATAGCTATCTGAAGATTGTGCCTAGAAGAATTTGGAAATGGGAATCTGGAAGCACTTGAGAACAGAATTTCAAAATATTTGTCAAATGAGTTAATGTAGATCACTATCTGGGTAATAGTTTAAACTAAGCAGATTAGGATGTGGGCTTGGTGCTTTGGCTGGATTTAAAGGTAATAAGGTAATTGGATTTAGAGGGCCAATTTGAAGGTTTTGAGGGGAAGAAGTGTGTGGGGTGAGTGCAACAAAAAATTAAGGCTTTACCATGTGGTGGTTTGGTCCTGTTCGGATTCTGTTCCCCAACGGTTTAAAATCCTGGTTAATTTTGTTAGAGTTGCTATTGAGAATGATTAAGGTATTAAGTTTTACAAATATAGCTTCACTTAATGTTGTGCTGGTGAGGGAGATATTTGTAGTGGCAGATTGGATTGGATTGAATGCTACAGATTTAATAAACTTTAACATGTTCAATATGTGGGACATAGGTTTTGCTCAAGTCTGCCAGCATTTTTACCTTTCTGTGCTCAACTAAAGAAATCTATCAATGTTCATGATATGGTACGATGTTTGAGGTTGATGGCAGAGTAATTGGAAATTTAAACTATCGGTCTGTATTTTCTAGTCATTGACAAATGTAATAGCACTGAACTCTGAATTCAAAAGGCACTTGGATCTCGAGGAAGAAAAGCAAAAATATGGTGGCAGCATCTGTGCAAATGAAAAAAACAGACTGTTTCAGACCAAAGATCCTCATTCAGAAACCGCTGGCGGTGAAGATCTCGAGTTTCGGATTTCCATCATCTGCAGTTTTGATTATTGTCCACATCTCTGGATGGCAACAAGAGCTGCTACCAGGCATTAACTGTAGAAGGTGCTCTAATATCTAGTGGTGATGCCATCAAGCTGATTGGGCAGTCAACCAGATTAAAGGCTTGCTGTATCCAGTTGTGAAGTAAAAAGCATCTCTTTGAACTCTTAAGTTTTCGGAAGAAAAATAGCCAATGACAATGTACGAGATCGTTCTAAAGAGAAATTGTCAGAGAGCAACTGAAACACTTGTAATGTAATAGTTATTTTAAAGATTTGGATATGAGATGGTGCTTTTGAGCCAGAATTGGTTATGCCTCTGATGTGATTTGTGCTGCATTTTTAAAAACTTGGTCATGCTTCATTCAGCAAGGCATAGCATCAGTTTTTGATGAAGAATTCTCTACTTATTGATACTGGGGGAATGTGTGGCAGCATATTTTTTGAAGTTGGGAATTGTCGCTGCATTTTCAGGATTTCCACATTTTTGTCCCAGAAATTGCTGGCAGATGTAATTTATTCTAATCACGAGCTGATGTCCTTTGCATATTGACCCAGAAATCTCTCTTTTGTTGCGAGTGTATAGGATACATTTCACTAGTTCAAGTATGACACAGCGGTAGAGTTGCTGCCTTCTAGCACATGAGAACGTGGTTCGATCCTGGTTACGGGTGCTGTCTGTATGGAGTTTGTTTGTTCTCCCGTGACAAATGTGAATTTTCTCCGGGATCTTTAGTTTCCTCTCACACTCAAGACGAACAGGTTTGTAGGTTAATTGGCTTGGTATATTTTTAAGTTGTCCCTAGTGTAGGAGGATTGCAGATTGGTGTGGGCCGAAGGGCCTGTTTCCTTGCTGCATCTCAAACTAACAGTGTCATTCATGAAAGAAAAATCCAAAATGTACATTAACTTATCCAATCGAAATAATTGATTCTTTTTCGCAGCTAATGAAAAGACCTGTCAATCGAATTGCTGATTTTGTGATGACGTTTAGTAAGAATTTGTTGAATTTTGACGTTGCTACAGGCTCTTATGTTAGTGAAGCTGGTCTAGTGTGGAATAAGTAAAAGAGCACTGCTTAGTGAAATGTCTGCAGCACAATGTTTGTAGTTCCAAAAGCGCCATTACAAATGATAATTTCAAAAAAGAAATGTTCAGCTGCCTATCTTTACAGTGAAATACATGGAAGGTGCTGGGAGAAAATGTGGGTGGGGTTAGGCCTCATGGATGTTGGGGAAGAAAGTTGAACAGAATCAAATATAAAGAAATTGTAGTGTGAAGTCACCAGGGATTAAGTGGTTGGAACAATTAAATGATAAGCATTCTGAAATAAATGAAACAATAGAAAAACTGGGGAGAATAGAGACCTGTTAAGTATTTGAAATTGATATTTGATCTGGGTTTGTAAAATTAAATATTTATTTGGATAAGGTGTGTGGGCATTTGTAACAGGGAATTAATAAATGTTATTGATATACGTTTGGACTTGTTTTTCACCTTAACGTTTTCTTCAATTGGAACTTTTTATTAAAGATGGTGAAATAAACTTGGTGGAGGGTACTCAGCAATTGGTATCTGGAGAAAAGTGGAGTTAATATTTTGGCCTGGTGATCATTAGAAGTGGTCCTGACTTGGCAAAATTACAATTAATTGGAAAAGTGAGATTTAAAGTGAATTAAAATTATGGGTTAAATGTGCAAAATGAAGAGCTGATTGTTGAAATGTGGAATAAAATCTGCTTGTTTGGGTGATTCATCAGGGCATCAAATTGCTGAACCCATTGAATAAAGTCAGAGATGACCATTTGCAAATAAGTGAGTGTAATGAAAATTTGATCTTACTGGCAATTTGAAATGAAGGTCAAAATTTATATACAGCAGTTCAGGCAATATCTGCAAGAAGAGATACAATTAAAATTTCTGGTCGCAGACCTTTAATCATCAAAGATTAGGGCGGCAAGGTATCACAGTGGTAGAGTTGCTGCTTTATAGTGCCAGTAGACACTGGCTTGATCCTGACTACAGGTGCTGTCTGTACGGAGTTTGTACGTTCTCCCCGTGACCCTGTGGTTTTTCTCCGGGATCTTCGGTTTCCTCCCACATTCCAAAGACTTACTGGTTTACAGGTTAATTGGCTTGGTATAAGTGTAAATTGTCCCTAGTGTGTGTAGGATGGTGTTAATGTGCTGGGATTGTTGGTCGGTGGGGTGAAGGGCCTGTTTCCCCACTATCTCTAAACTAAAAGTAATAATTATCTTTTACCCCTTCCACAAATGTTCCTTGACCTGTTTCCAACATTTTTATTGTAAATTTAATACTGGATAACTACACCCCTCTGCCGAGTTTGCCCTTGACTCATACTCGCAGCATGGTTGTAGGTAGGTCGTAGCAGGCCGTGATGCCAGTCGTAGCTACTCTTGGCATCAAGTAGGTCGGGCGTCTTCTAGCATGATGAAAATGTCCACAAGTTAAAAAGGGCGTGAATTAGGTCGCAAAAGTGGAACAGGCTCTTTAAACTTAGTATTGGAAAATTCAAATTGTGGCGTGCTCGATTGTCTACTGTTTAAATAATGCTTGCACCTGTACATGGCATGGTTCTGAAGAAGGGTTTGACCCAAAATGTCGCCTATCCAAGTCCTCCAGAGATGTTGCCTGACCAGCTGAACTATTCAAGCACTTTTATGCAAGATTCCAGTATCTGGTTCCTCGTCTCCATGGCACTGTTAAGTTTACCTGTATGGTGGTAATCTGTGTGTGTTCTTTGCATATAGCAGAAAATTTGGGCTCTTGAATTGATCTCCTGTGGGTTCTCTTAAGTTTCCAATCAGTTGTAACCACCTCCCCACAACGATGTTGCTGAATTCTGTATTAACATTGATAAAAGTAAGGTGATTGGCATAAATTTCCAAATATTTGTAACCGATAGATGGTGGCTGCTACTTGTAAACCTGTACACTGCCTGATTCTTGCTGCACGATTAAAGATGTTGCACTTTGAAGGGAAACAAGTATGCTAAGAGTTACTTTTTCGTACATCAAAACCTGCGTTAAAAAAAATAGCGATTCCTTGGGTTTATAAAGCTGGGATCAAGAGTTGGAAGGCTGGCTCTTAATCATACTCGATGGAGATTCAGGCATAGTTAAATTTAACAAATAGTTTTGAAGAGGTTACTAGGGAAATTGACGAGGGTAAAGCAGTGGATGTTGTCTATATGGACTTCAGTAAGGCCTTTGACAAGGTTCCTCATGGAAGGTTGGTTAAGAAGGTTCAACTGTTGGGTATAAATGCAGGAATAGCAAGATGGATTCAACAGTGGCTGAATGGGAGAAGCCAGAGAGTAATGGTGGATGGCTGTTTGTCGGGTTGGAGGCAGGTGACTAGTGGGGTGCCTCAGGGATCTGTGTTGGGTCCTTTGTTGTTTGTCATGTACATCAATGATCTGGATGAAGGGGTGGTAAATTGGATTAGTAAGTATGCAGATGATACCAAGATAGGGAGTGTTGTGGATAATGAAGAGGATTTCCAAAGTCTACAGAGTGATTTAGGCCAGTTGGAAAAATGGGCTGAAAGATGGCAGATGGAGTTTAATGCTGATAAATGTGAGGTGCTACATCTTGGCAGGACAAATCAAAATAGGACGTACATGGTAAACGGTAGGGAATTGAAGAATACAGTTGAACAGAGTGATCTGGGAATAACCGTGCATAGTTCCTTGAAGGTGGAATCTCATATAGATAGGGTGGTAAAGAAAGCTTTTGGTATGCTAGCCTTTATAAATCAGAGCATTGAGTATAGAAGCTGGGATGTAATGTTAAAATTGTACAAGGCGTTGGTGAGACCAAATCTGGAGTATGGTGTGCAGTTTTGGTCGCCCAATTGTAGGAAGGATGTCAACAAAATAGAGAGGGTACAGAGGAGATTTACTAGAATGTTGCCTGGGTTTCAACAGCTAAGTTACAGAGATAGGTTAAATAAGTTAGGTCTTTATTCTCTGGAGCGCAGAAGGTTAAGGGGGGACTTGATAGAGGTCTTTAAAATTATGAGAGGGATAGACAGAGTTAATGTGGACAAGCTTTTCCCTTTGAGAATAGGGAAGATTCAAACACGAGGACATGACTTTAGAATTAAGGGACAGAGGTTTAGGGGTAACATGAGGGGGAACTTCTTTACTCAGAGAGTGGTAGAGGTGTGGAATGAGCTTCCAGTGGAAGTGGTGGCGGCAGGTTCGTTGGTATCATTTAAAAATAAATTGGATAGGCATATGGATGAGAAGGGTATGGAGGGTTATGGTATGAGTGCAGGCAGGTGGGACTAAGGGAAAAAAGTTGTTCGGCACGGACTTGAAGGGCCGAGATGGCCTGTTTCCGTGCTGTAATTGTTATATGGTTATATGGTTTTTAAGTTTGGTTTGTAGAGTCAATACTGTTTAAATAATGCTTGCCAGGGGAAAAATATTAATGAATTATTATCAAGTACATCTTGGTATTCTTTTTGGACATTAATCAATTTGTACCCTGTTTTGTCCAACACTGTTCAAGGTTTACATTTTGAATAACATTATACATTCCTTTGGAGCTTTCACACCATCTTGTAGACATATATACACACTCACACTCACTCTTGGTGGACTTTTTCTCTGCTGTATCTTTGCATTTCCTCAAATGGGAAATGTTAGATAAGTAAGCTCCAACTGACTAAAGCTGGGTCTGTATCCTTTCAATCCTTCCTTTCTTTCCTGGTAGTAAAGAGCATTTGGCATGTGTAAATTTGAGGTGAATAAATCTTCCTGGTCCAAGATGCTGCAGGATGGGGTATTTCTTGCTTATGTAAACAAGCAGAATAACATAGTACAATGGTTGTCTTTATTTTTGACCAGTTACCAGGCCATATTTTTTTATTAAACTTTGATGGATGTTTAAACTAAACTTTAAATTGGGGATAGCATGAATTAAGCCACAATCTATGTTTGCTCAACTCTTAATTTTCACCTCGATGAACAAAACCTTGCCTTCAGATTGGTTTGTTTCATACTCCAAAACGTGTAATTGTAGTTTAAATATGTCTAGTTTTAGTTAGAGAGCGAGTGAAAATGGCCCACTGAGTCCGCACCGATCAGCGATCCCTGCACATTAACACTATCCTACACACACTAGACGATTTTAAACTTGTACCAAGCCAATTAACCTACAAACCTGTACGTCTTTGGAGAAAACCGAAGATCTCATATTTAAAAAAAACGCACGGGGAGAACGTACAAACTCCGTTACAGACGGCACCCATAGTCAGGATTGAACCCGGCTGTCCGGCGGTGCAAGCGCTGTAAGGCAGCAACGCTCCTGCAGTGTCACCGTGCCGCCCCAGTTTGATCTCCGTTTGATTGGTAAAGCCGTACCTGACAATGGGTTCC
Organism: Raja brachyura; assembly: GCA_963514005.1. Next base: position 78,374,399 of record OY740783.1, read on the forward strand.
TTACACGTCCAGAAGTCCATAGCCAGAAAATGCACAAATCTTTATGAATATTTAGAAACCAGTTTTATGTGAGCTCATGTGTGTGAATGTTCACAGATCAGGAGTTTGTAAACCAAGTGGCTTGTACATTCTGTTGGTGTCATTCAATCTGTACTGCCCTGATAAGGAGTTGGACATTGTTCAGACAAATTGAAAAAAATTTCAACATACCCATTTGAATAGTATTTTCCATAATTCTAATGGTATTTGTGTAGCTTTTTTAAAATTTCTGAGGAGATTTAATGGTTTTACAAATGACCAGCCGGTTAGATTAACATCCATGTTGTAAATTATCCCTATTCTAAGGATAAGGGATCTGTGGATAGAACCCAAATTAATTGATTAAAATTACTTTGAATATAGCAGTATTGTACAGATTCTTCGACTTCAACATGGTTAATATTATTTTCGGGCAAAAGTAATGCTGTTAAATAAAAGACAAATATTGGGCACACTTGGCAGGTTTGGCAGTATCTGGATAATATTTTGGGTTGATGACTTTAAATCATGATCTTTAATCAGAAATGTTGGTTGTGTCTCTATATAAATGCTGCCTGGACACCTGAGTATTTCCAACATCTCCAAATTTAGTTTTCCCTAGTAATACTATGAACTAGTTTAATTTTAATAAAAGCATACTGATATTACTGGGAAAGATCAATGTCTATCGTTAAGCGTGCCAGTTACTAAGTGAGTGATTCTTATACAAGTCTGATTATTCAATAATGAATAGTGTATCAGTTAGAAAGAACTTCTTAATTTGGGAAAATAAAATGGGATGATTGCCTTTTACCTAGTCTTTATCATAATGGGTAACATTGGAGTTGGATTGGCATGAAACTGATTGATGGTACACCTGGAGCAAATCACTTTTTCACACAGCAATGCATGTTTATCACATCATTTAATAAATCGTTGGACAGGTACATGGATAGGATGGGTTTGGACAGTTATGGGCCAAGTGCAGGCAAGTGGGACTAGGGTAGTTGGGACATTGTTGGCTGGTTTGGGTGAGTTAGGCCAAAGGGCCTGTTTCCACACTCTATCACTTTGACTCTAATGAGTGATTAAATTCTAGTTCATTCTAGATGCTTTGGACAATAGTAGAAAGTACAGCTTGGTGCTATTAGCAGATGAATGTTCAGTTCTTGGCATTAGATGTGAAGCATAAAGAAAAGTGACATGGTTATGCATTTGTTAGAGAATAAAAGCTAAATCAGCTTTTCAGTTGAATTTTGCACTCATGCAATATCCTTAGAGCAAAGTGTAGAAATGCAAGAATAAGCAGGGAGTCTGGATGATAACTGCGCATTGGTATAGGTTTATGAAGTTGACTAGATTCAAGCAGTGGATTGCCCAGGATCTGTTGTGACCACTGTTGCAGGTCTGGATGAAAGATGTTGTCTTTCACCAATCTTATGTTATAAAATTCTGCATAGGGTGATATCAGCATCATTTTATAATTATTGTGACTGAGAATATATTGACGCCTCATTATAGTAACGTGGAAATAGTTCATGAATAGAGGCTAAGAATTTGGATGTGACTATTTCTGACTTGGTAACTAAGGTTAATAGTGGATGTATGATCGTAATACTTTGTGGGTATGTCTAGGGACTGCAGACTGAAATTATCTATGTTTAACCTGTGAGATGCACATGCATTGATAGTTCATGAGACCATTGGTTAATAACTATCAGTGCAAATATCAGGACTGACTACAATGCCAAATTTGCTCAAATTTGGTAAATATTTGATAATAAATGGAAAGACTTCTGAAGAGAGCTTTAAGGTTTTCAAACAAGATTTGATTTCCCAACCTGCCTCGCATCAGGATGTTTGAGATAGGACTGCAGATGCCGGAAAAATCGAAGGTAGACAAAAATGCTGGAGAAACTCAGCGGTGAGGCAGCATCAGAAGGAATAGGCGACGTTTCGGGTTGAGACCCTTCAGACTGATGTCAGGGTGGGGGGGGGGCGATGGGCGAGCGGGAAAAATAAAGAGGCGGAGACAGTAGGCTTGTGGAAGAGCTGGGGAAGGGAAGTAGGGAGAAAGCGAGGATTACCTGAAATTGGAGAAGTCAATGTTCATACTGCTGGGGTGTAAACTACCCAAGCGAAATATGAGGTGCTGTTCTTTCAATTTGCGCTGGGCCTCACTCTGGCAATGGCGGAGGCCCAGGACAGAAAGGTCGGATTTGGAATGGTAGGGGGAGTTGAAGTGCTGAGCCACGGAGAGATCAGGTTGGTCATTGCGAACTGAGTGGAGGTGTTCGGAGAAACGATCTGCGCTTGGTCTCTAGAGAAGTTGACACCCAGAACAGCGGATGCAGTATATGAGGTTGGCGGAGGCGCAGGTGAGCCCCTTCCTCACCTAGAAAGACTGCTTGGATGGAGTCGAGGGGGGAGGTAAAGCGAGAAGTGTAGCATTTCCTGCGGTTGCAAGGGAAAGTACCAGGGGAGGGGGTGGTTTGGGTGGGAAGGGACAAATTGACCAGGGAGTTACGGACGGAACGGTCTCTGCAGAAAGTAGAAAGGATGTGAAGATGTGGCCAGTGGTGGGATCCTGTTGGAGATGGCAAAAATGTCGGAGGATTATATGTTGTATGCAATGGAAGGTGAGGACAAGGGGGACTCTGTCCTTGTTACGAGTAGGGGGATGGGGAGTGTAAGCGAAGCTACGGGATATAGGGGAGACCCTGGTGAGAGTCATCTATAATAGAAGAGGGGAACCCCTGTTCCCTAAAGAATAAGGACATTTCCGATGCTCTGGTCTGGAACACCTCATTCTGGGTGCAGATACAGCGTTGACCATCTCCATCACAGGTAACAGACTACTGACAGACATCTACTACAAACCCACTGACTCTCATGGCTATCTGGACTACACTTCTTCCCACCCTGCTTCCTGTAAGGACTCTATCCCCATCTCCCAATTCCTCAGTCAATGCCGCATCTAATATAGATGAGGCTCTCACCAGGGTCTCCTCTATATCCCGCAGTCCGCTCTCACTACCCATCACCCTACTCGTAACAAGGACAGAGTCCCCCTTGTCTTCACCTTCCACCCTACCATCCGTCGCATACAACATAATCCTCCGACAATTTCACCACCTCCAACGGGATCTCAACACTGGCCACATCTTCCCATCTCCTCCCCTTTCAGCAGAGACTGTTCCCTCTGTAACTCCCTGGTCAATTTGTCCCTTCCCAACCAAACCGCTCCCTCTATAAGGATTGGAGGAACAGCACCTCGTATTTCGCTTGGGTAGTTTACACCCCAGAGGTATGAACATTGACCTTCAATTTCAGGTAGTCCTTGCTTTCTCCCTCCTTTCACTCTCCAGCTCTCCCACTGCCTACTGTCTCTGATTCTTCCCACTTGTTGGCTCAAAGCTCTCTCCAACATGCGTGAAAAACTAAAGCTGGGATTAGATTTCAATTTTATTGTGCAAGAAGTATAGTTGGATCCCATCTTGCCTTGAGGAAAACTATAAAAACATTATGAAAGCAAAATGACTAAAATGGCAAACTAGACTTTATTTTTAAGCAGTTTGGCCTTGAAATTTAGCTATTATCTTTTCACTGTACATTTTTTAATACAATATGGTTACAGTGATTTCTGAAAATCTGACCAGGCAATTCTGCATGTGAAACCATTTTTAACATGTTAATTCCATGTTGGAATGAAGCCGTCCTTAAGCAGTATACATTTGGAGCTTTAATATCAAAATTAAAGCTCCAAATTGTTTTTGTTTTTTTCCAAGCAGGTTAAACTTCATGTAATGGCATAGTGTAAAAGACCTACCTATGGTAGGTTCACTTTATCAGCCTCTTTTTCACATTTTTCGCTAATTCTGAGATTCTTCAATATGAAGACCCCAAGATCATGACTTTGCCTGTACAGTCAAAGAAAATCCATTTACTTCACTCTATACCCATGATTGTAGTCAAACACAGTTCCAACTCCATCTTCAAATTTGCTGATGGCATCGCCATTGGTGGACAAATTACAAATGACAAGTCAGAGTATCGGAGGGAAATCGATCGACTGACCAAATGGTGCCAGAACAACCATGTTGCTGTTAATGTCAGTAAAACTAAGGAATGATTGACTTTAGCAGTGAAAGGCTGAGGATCTCCAAACCTGTCTTCGTCGACGGATGGTGGTGGAGAGATTAAAAAACTTCAAATTCCTGGGCATTTGTGAAGATCTGTCCAGTATGCAGCACATTGATACATTCATAAAGAAAGCCTATCAACGCCGATACTTCCTTGGAAGATTGAAGTTATTGCTATGTCGATAAGTACTTCTACAGGTATATGGTAGAGAGCGTATTGACGGGCTGCATCATGGCCTGGTTCGGTAACATGAATTTCCCAGAGCGAAGAAGATTGCAAAAAATGGGAACACTGCTTAGGCCATCACTGATACTGTCCTCCCCACCATCGAAAGAATCTACAGCAGCTGCTGCCTAAAGGCTGCCAGTATCATCGGAGACTCACACCATACTGGTCATGCTTTCATTTGGCTCCTGTCTTCAGAAGAATGTATAGGAGCCTGAATATGTTCAGGAACATCTTCTCAACAACCATCGGACTATTAATCACTAAACCTTCAGCTAAGCTTCAAACTACATAGATTTGGGGGCATTGTTTCTGTCTTTATACTTTTTATTTGTATATGTTGAACCTTATTGTTCTGTTGTTTACTGAGTACCATGTTCCATTTCGGGACATATGATAATAAAACACTAACTCTTGAATATCTTTGGAAGCCCCCATTACTTTTGGCTGTATTACATTTGTGTCCATCACTGGAAGATTAATTTACGTCTACTAGCATTTAGTAAAAGCTAATGAGTTTTTTAGGCCCTTCAAATGAAATGCAGAATTTAATTTTGTCATGGAGGTAATTTTAAATGGAGGTCATTTTTCTGAACTCAGTATCCCAAAGGAAACTGATCCTTTTCTTTCCACTAGAGATTCAGGTAGAAAAGACAAGTCATTTCTGTTTTGAAATTGTTTGATTTGTTCTGGCACTCGCCTCATCCCTGTTGCTATTTCACATTCCAAACTTGATGGAGTAATTTAGAAATTTATTGTACAGGTGTCCACTTGATCCAATGTGATCCCATCAAGCAAAAATGAAATTTAAAGTCATTTTTGCTTCCCAACACATGATTCAATGCCCTGCTCTTCAATTGCTTAGTAAGATACTTTTTAAATTTTGGTAATGCTTTTCATCTCTGTCACCCGTTTCATTTCAGGGATCCTAACACTGATTCATTTGAATTGTGTAAAGTGGCTTGCATCTGATGCAAAGCAATACTGATTTGGTGGGGAAGCATTATATTTGTAGGTAGACATTGAGATAAAAAGAAGTGCATCATTAACTGTGACTGAAGCTTGGATTGCTTGTAGCTTCAAATATTTGAATCGGCTTTTTTTTCGAAAAATCTTTATGCAGTAGGATTTCAAGTTGCCTTCAATTTTAAGTATAGCTTTGCTGTCTTCAAGAAAAAAAAGCATTATATTCTATATTAGACAAAGGTAAATGCTTGCATTTAGAAGATGGTTTATTTTGGCATATAGAGATAAGCCTTTTGGTTGATTTCAATGCTGGTTGCAAACACAAGTCTCCTGTACTTGCAAATCCAATTTACTCATCAAATACAATTTTCCAGTGTTTTATAGACTCTGTATATTAAGCATTTTTTTCAAATACATTTGTAAGAATTGCTAACTCACATTAAAAATACTTTTGGAAAGACTAAATTCAGTATGCACTTTTGCTGAATTGGGAGTCTGGCAGAGCTACTAAACAATGTCCACAGATTTGCAGGTAAATCTATTGGTGTGATTGAATTTGTGGTAAATCCTTTTGATGTGTAATTTTGCTCATACTTCAGCTTTTTTAATGCACCATTAGGTCAGAACTGAATTAAGTTTGTTCTATTTTGGGGCTGTTTCAAATATGCAGGTCTACGGCGTATGCAGGTTTTTCCCTGACAACTGATGGTCGGGACCCCCTTAATCCGGACTGAAGCCCCTCTGAAAATGTGGTGCCTAGGCTGGGTGATGTGGCTGATCTCGACCTCATTGGGACCTCTGTGCTAATCGCCAGGTTGAATTTGCTACCTGCGTTCAGGGCTTTGGAATTCCGGCCAAGCTGGCAGATCCGTTCCCATAACTGACTTCCGTGGCCGACTTTGCGTGTCTCAGTGCCCCAGGGTCGTGACCTCTGTTGGTCCGGCCAAACTGATAACCCAGAAAAGCTCTGGAATCAATGGTGCTGGAAAATCAGTGGTGAACCTGTACTTGATCACAAATATAGGAATGTATTTTTTTGGTAACATTAGTTCGCAATGCAATCAGTCTAGTGTAACTTCCAGCAATGACTGGACTTGTTTCGTTCAAAATGATTAACATTTGTATGAATCGTTCTTATTTTGAGACTATGAGGTGCATAGCAGGATAGACAAAGAGTCAGTAGATGCTGTTAGATTTTCAGAAAGCCTTTGATAAGGTGCCACATGTGAGGCTGCTAAGGAAGATGAGAGCACATGGTATCAAAGGGCATATACTAGCATGGATAGCTGGATGGCAGAAAGCAAAGACTGGCAATAAATGGGGTTTTTCTGTTTGGCTGCCAGTGACTAGCTGAGTTTCGCAGGGGTCGGTGCTGGGCCGCTACACTTCACGTTGTAATGATTTGGACGAGGGGATTACGTTTTGTGGCCAAGTTTGCGGTAGATTCTAAAATGGGTGGAAGGGCAAGTAGTGCAGAGAAAGGACTCTGCAGAAGGACTTGGACAGGTTGTGAGAGTGGGCAGATGGAATATAGTGTAGCAAAGTATTGAGTCATGCATTTTGGTAGTAGGAATAAAGGTGTAGACTATTTTCTAAATGGGGAGAGAATCCAGAAATCGGAAGTGCAAAGGGGACTTGGGAGTGCACGGTGCAGGATTCCCAAAAAGTTAAAATGCAAGTCGAATCGGTAGTAAAGAAAGCAAACTCAATGCTAGCATTTATATCGAGGGCTTGTGTACAAAAACAGGGATGCAATGTTGAGGCTCTAAAGGCACTGGTAAGGTCGCATGTGGAATATTGTGAGCAATTTTGGGCACCATATCTGAGGAAGGATGTGCTGGCTCAGGAGAGGGTCCAGAGGAGATGATCCCAGGAATGAGTAGGTTAACTTATGAGTGTTTGTCGGCACTGGGCCTGTATTCGCTGGAGTTTAAAAGAATGAGGGGGGACCTCATTGAAACATACAAAATAGTGAAAGGCTTGAGTAGAGTGGATGTGGAGAGGATGTTTCCACTAGTGGATAGTATAGGACTAGAGGTCATAACCTCAGAATTAAAGGACATTCTTTTAGGAAGATGAGGAGAAATTTCTTTGGTCAGAGGGTGGTGAATCTAGAATTCTTTGCCGCAGAAAGCTGTGGAGGCCAAGTTGGTGGATATTTTTATGACAGCGATAGATTGTCATGGGTGTCGGGAGAATGGGGTTAGGAGGGAGAGATAGATCAGCTATGATTGGATGATGTAGACCTGATGGGTCAAATGGCCTAATTCTACTCCTATTACTTATGACCTAATAGTACAATAGTTTAAATAAAAATAAACTTTCTGATGTTTCATTCCAAATTCCATTCTCCAGATGTTTGCTCTCTGTTGCATAGGATTTTGATGTCACTGTCTTGAGCAGCAATTATCACACATCCATAATAGCTTGAAGGTAGCTCGCCATTTAAACAACATTTTGTTCTCCGTTGCTATTGGATGGTTTCAGGATTTCAAATCCAGTAACTGGTGTGGTTTTTTTAATCTCTAAGGTGAAAGTTGGAGAATTCTTCAGGTTCCATTGCCACATGATAGTTCCCTGCCTTCTTTCAGGTGTGACGGTTGTGGGTTTGAGAAGTGCTGTTGGTGCCTTTATGATATTTGCTGATATGCACAATGCAGCTACAATTCTTTGGTAGTCCAGTGTGATAATGTTTAAGGTGGTGAATTAGGTGTTTGGCAAGCCAGTTGCTACTTGAGTGTTGGACTTTCTCGCAGGCAAATGGGGAATACCCAGCATACCCTTGATGTGAACATGTTGCATATGCTTTGGCACTTGGGGAAACGTAGAGTTTGTTAAATTCCCAGTCTCTGATCTGCTCTTATCAATTGTGCTGGGTGGCTCATCTATTTTGTTTCCAGTCAGTAATGGTACTCTTTTGTGGGTTAGGGGGTCATCTGTCCTGTGATAGATTTAGGTTCAATACAAAATGTTGTAAGTTTTTCATGAGAAAATAATTCTAAAATTGTGTGCTTTTGTAACCCCAAGCATAAAATGCTTGAAGATTCAGTGCAGTTTCTACTTGTAATCGTGGTTGATGTGCACAGTACCTATGGTTGTGTGTTTGGCACATGCTGTTGAATTAATCTCTACACTGCTGTTCTATGAAACTGAGTCATTGTTTCTCTGACTTGTGAATCAGAAAAGTCCAGTTACAGCCTTGGTCAAAGTCGGTTTGGACTATAATACAGTGAAAAACCTTGTGCTATGTTTCTAAATGTCTTTTTGTAGAAGAGTATAAAACGGCTCAAGTAGTTAAACTAGAATTTGGCTTGTTTGCTTTATATTATCTAAAGCCACTGATTTCAGCTAATCAAGTCGAGTTTATTTGTCACAAACACATATGGGATGTGCAGTGAAATGAAAAGTGGCAGTGCCTGTGGACTTTGTGCAAAAAACAAACAAACAACCAACAAACTGCAAACAGAATCACATGTTCTTTTTCATATTAAATATTGTGGGCGGTATTGTGGTACAGTAAGTTAGTTAGTCCCTGGTGAGATAGGAGTTTACAGTCCGAATGGCCTCTGTGAAGAAACTCCTTCTCATCCTCTCCGTTCTCACAGCATGGCAAAGGAGGCGTTTGCCTGACCGTAAGAGCTGGAACAGTCCATTGCAGGGGTGGCAGGGGTCTCCCATTATCTTATTGGCTCTGGAGTTGCACCTCCTGATGTGTAATTCCCGCAGAGGGGTGAGAGAAGTTCCCATAGTGCGTTCAGCCGAACGCACTACTCTCTGCAGAGCCTTCTTGTCCTGGGCAGAGCAATTCCCAAACCAGATTGTAATGTTTCCCGACAAGATGCTTTCCACAGCCGCAGACTAGAAGCACTGGAGGATCCTCGGAGACACTCTGAATTTCCTCAATTGCCTGAGGTGGTAAAGGCGCTGCCTTGCCTTACTCACGAGTGCTGCCGCATGTGATGTCCATGTCATATCCTCAGATGTGGGCTCCCAGGTATTTAAAACGGCTTGCCCTATCCACAGTATCCCCATTTATCCTCAATGGTGTGTACGTCCTCTGATGATGTGCCCTCCTAAAGTCCACGATCAGCTCTTTTTTTGATGTTCAAGAGGAGGCTGTTGTCCAGATCAGCTACCTCCTCCCGATAGGCCTTCTCATCATTGAGATCAGGCCCACCACCACAGTGTCATCAGCAAACTTGATTATCGAGTTTCTGCTGAACCTAGCCACACAGTCATGTGTGTACAGGGAGTACAATAGGGGGCTGAGGACGCAACCCTGGGTGGATCCTGTGCTCAGGGTGAGGGACTTCGATGTATTCCCTCCCTTCTTGACTACCTGGGGCCTGGCGGTGAGAAAGTCCAGGGCCCAGGCACACGGGGGGTGTTGAGCCCTAAATCCAGTAGCTTCGCGGCCAGTCTGGTGGGGACTATCGTGTTGAAGGCTAAACTGAAGTCTATGAACAGGATCCTCACGAAGCCCCCTTCTGGCTGTCAAGATGGGAGAGAGCATCATTCGTGGATCTGTTCGGACGGTATGCAAATTGTAACGGGTCCATGTTGCGAGGGAGGAAGGCGCAGATGTGTTTCTTCACCAGCCCCTCAAAGCATTTCATGACTACCGAGGTGAGGGCCACCGGATGGTAGGCATTCAGACAGGCTGGGGAGGCATTCTTTGGTACAGGTACAATGGTGGATTTTTTTGAAGCAGGCAGGGACTACGGACTTGTCCAGGGAGAGGTTGAATATTGTAGTGTGCACCGGAGCTAGCTGCGTAGCACAGGACTTAAGTACTCGCCCTGAGATGCCATCGGGGCCTGCAGCTTTCCTCATGTTCACCTGTGTCAGAGCCCTCCTCACATCGTGCTCAGACAGCGAGAATGTGTGCTCATTCCTCCCATCAGCTTCGTTAGCCAGCCCGCAGGTGATATTGTCGATAGTCGGCAGACCTGGGGTGTTGTTACCCATCTCGAACAGAGCATAAAAAGAGTTCAGGTCATCAGCTAGGGAGGTGCCGGCACTTGCGGATGAGGGTGGGGTGCTCCGGTAGTTGGTTATAGTCCGTAGCCCCTGCCACAGGCGTCTGGTGTCCTGCTGCTCCTTCAGTGACTCCATCTTGTCCCTGTACCTCCTTTTCGCGTCCTTCACTGCACTTCGCAGTTGGTAGGACTCTACCTTGTAGACGTCCATGTTTACTGATGCCAGGCCAGAGTTGTAGGCAGCAGTGCGAGCATTCAAGGCAACACGAACAGACCTGTCTACCCAGGGTTTTTGATTAGGAAAGATGCTAACCCTTACCGTGGGGACGATGTCGGTTATTGTTGCAATGAAGTCCGTGACTGCTTCCGTGAACTCACTGACGTAGCTGGAACTTGCTTGGAACATATTCCAGTCGACATCGACAGGTAATATCTCAATACCTGTCATTGAGTTTGTACAAATGTAGGAGGTATTGGCGAAAATGTATTTGACCTTGGGTACACAAGGAACTAGATGCTGATTTCCCAAAAAAAAACGTGCTGCAGTGACAGTAGCTTGGGCACCATCTCAGGAGAACCTAGATCAGTGATGTTTTGAATTGTGACCCGTCAGGCTGTGTGTGTTAGACCATTATAATAGACAAATTGGAACAAAAGACGGAGATCACAGGCCTATCATTTGCCAGGCATTGGGATGTCCCCACCTCACTTCCACTTTTCTTCCCCCCCACCACAATGAGTCTGAAGAAGGCTCTTGACCCGAAACATCACCTATCCTTGTTCATCAGAGATGCTGCCTGACCTGCTGACTTACTCCAGCACTCTATGTATCCTTGCCCTGAAACTTCAGTTGCATCATACACTCTTTGACGGTGATTTTATTTCCTATAATGGATTTAATGAAATTAACAATAGTTAATGCTGAGAATTGCATTCCACGACTTCCTTTGATTAAATGTAATCTTCCACAGTGAATCTGAAGTTTAAACTCTTGCGATCATTCCACTGTGATAATCTAAAACTATTGCTTACTGCGCAAGAAACGGATTCACTGCCTATTGAGTTGTGCTTTTTGGGTTTAAACCATAGTTGAGTACAAAAGTGACCTTTATCAATAGTAACCAATATGCATCCCTCCTTGAGGGTGACTAAGATACTATATTGAATATGGTGTATGGAAATATTCATTGGAATGTTCATGTAGTCTTGTATGATAAATGAAAATGCACAATTTGTAGAAATTGAAAGAACAAGAAAAGGTTAACTATAATTTTAGGAGCAAACATCCTGAATAAGTTTGCAATTGTAACTGCTAGAAGCCCACTTCTGCATCACCAAATGTATTTGTTGTAGTTTGAATCGCAATTGTGCTTATCATTTGTACTAGTTTTATCTAATGTATTGATGTTTTTAAATTGCAGAATCTGGCTGCAATTTTATCACTATCTCTTGCTTATACATTTCACTATTCACTACATATAATTTATTATGCATGGGGTCATTTACATTTTTTAAGCGGATTAGATTGGAATTGCCTCATATTCTTGAGCCCACACTGCATGGACATGCTGTGAATATACATAAGGCATTGTAAATTGATTGTTGCATTATCTTGCTAATCTAACATACGGTACTCTTTTGTGTCCATATTGCAGACGGCAACTCCAAACTAACATGGCAGTCAGACTGTGTGATGTGGCTACTCTGCTTAGAAGTGGTTCGTGGGCTGCAGAGCCTTGGACTGGGGTCTGTGGGATTTTTCTTTAAATTCAGTAGTGACTAAGATATTTTATTATTGAGGCCATACCAAAACGTATAAAATACATGGTTCTCAAAGGTCCTTTGGTCTTGCAAAAATCTAATTGTTCAGAAATAGATAATTTATATACATAATTTTAGAACAGCAATAGATCTCAATTACAAAATAGCTGTATGTAAAGTGAAGCCAATGTAACTATTTTGGTATGGTCTGATTTAGAAATTGTATAATTTTTATTGAAGTGGATTTGATGCATTATGCTGTGCGCTGTGGTAGCAGTGCACATGTTTAACTGCTGTTAATTTCCTAGGTTGAGTTGCTAATTGCAAATGGCATTTCAGTGAAGTTCTTTAAAACCCAGTTACTTGTAATCATTCTGAACTCTTGGTATTGGTTTATGGTTCATTGTTGTGATTCCCATACACATTTTGTAAGTGATTATAATTTAAAAAAAAATAAGTTCTTGGCTAGAGTGAGTACTTCTGCAGTGTACACGTGGCTGCTCAGTGGATTTGTGGTTGTGCTATAGTTTTTCACATATAAAGCAAAATCTGAATTACAGTAGTGGATATCATTACAGGTCCCTGTTGCCAGTGTTATGCACTTGTTTTACCAATACTTTGCATTAAATTTGTGTTAAGCCTCAAAATTTGCTAAATGTTTTGCCTACATCTTGTGGAGTAGTGAATGGAATGTACAGAGGAATCAATAGAGTATTTCTTGAAATGCACAGGCTTATTTCTTAATGGCTGCTGTGCTGCTTCGGAGGCTTTCCTCATTTAGGGTAGAGGATGGCTGCAGGTGGTACATACAGTTTTTCTGTATGTAGTAATTTGTGTTTGACAAAGGGGAAATATCTTCATTGAGATCCTCCTTTACTGAACTCAGTAGTTATAAACTAATTGCTGCAGTTGCTGGCAGTGTAGAATTTGCCCCATAAATCTTGTAACCTTGCAAACATCTTGAGCTGTTTTATCTGCTATATGACTTTGAAATGGTAAAACAAGTTGTGTATCTTAAATTGTTGAATGATGTTCCCAACACCACTGTTCCTCCAAAGAAGATTGTGGTTATCTAAATTCCCTATTCTGAATATTGTGTGAATTTGTAAAATATGAAATATCAGTTGGAATAGTTGGTATTTTTGGAAGTTGTCACAGCTAGGATCTTTTGGTCATAGCCAGGGGGTGTTTGTATTGTGACATTGCAATAGCAAAGTTCGATTTTTTTTTTATGAAGGTCCTCCCTTTGACGAGCTTGGAGGATTGCAGGAGAGGTCTGATTGAATGAGATTCTGCTGCCAAGTTGGTGGAAGTGCTATCCCTGTCACTTGTGTAGTGTACTACACTGTGTAGTGTGGGATTATAGTCGTGTAGTTGCCGTTGAGCTGGTGATTGAAGATTTTGGCTAGATGCAATCTTGAAATTCAATAATACTTGTGAATATGATGTTTCAATAATTTGCAGTTAACATAACAGATCTTGTCTGGAAGGATTTTAGTTTAGCCCAATTTCTGTGACTAAACTTGACTTTAAAACAGCTACCGCATATAGTTGAGTGGAATTCTTTTGATATTAAAAAAAACCCAGCTTGCTGCAAGCTGTGGAATATGAATGGATTTTATTAAGTTTATTGTATAATGCAGCATGGCATCAGGAGGTTCTGTTTTGTTTCACCACAAGATGGCGGAAATCTAGCTGTGGGATACATAACCCTCCATCCGTTCGGGAATGCTGTGGAGTGCATTTGCAGCATGGGTGAATTGCTGGTGTGCACAGAATATCAATCGGGTATCTCTCCATTATGAAATGTAAAACTGTTATTAATAAAACTAAAGGGTGTTGAAGGTTGTGGCTGACGTCACCTGGACTTGATAACTGAAAGAAAAAGCCTGTTTCAGGTTACAGCAATAGTTTGAACCATAATGCAAGCTGTGAAAGGCTAAAATGTGATCTTATTAGATCAGTAAACATCTGAAGAAATATCTTCCATAAATTGAAACATTTGCTATATTGCTGCCTTGGTTTGTTCTGTAAATTGAAGTATGTCTTTTTTTAAACATTTTGATTATAAGAATAATACTTTTTGAATAGTTTGAGGCTCTGCATTGATACCCAAATTATTGCCGCTTGGATCACAAATGATTTAGAAGTTGAATTGTATTTCTTGCTTAATGTGTCCAGATATTCCTGATTACATTTCTTAATTACAAAGACTAGGGCTTGTACCAATTCTCAATCTAGCTAATGTTTATGTTAGGTGATCTGTATGTATGCTCTATTTAATTATTGATCATATCCCCAATAAAACGCTATTGATCTCCATTTTGCATTTCATCGTCCATTTCTAGTTCTTGGGGGAGAAAGTGAAGTATTCCATTACTCCTGTTAAAGTGGATAGAGGAGAAACTTCCATGTGTTTATGGGGTATTTTGGGTGGGTGAGAAGGTTTGGGGTGTGAATGGGTTATCGCCGCAAGAGAGAATTTATTTTGAATCGTTCATCTATTAAATATCAATATAATTCCTTGGTATTATTTTTATCACTTGATAGTATGTATGCACACCATCACCTTCGACCAATCAGTGTGTATCCTTAATTCGTACTCCATTCCTGACCAATTTCCATACACACATGGACTTTTGATTTAAATTTTTTAATAAAGTTGTCCATTGGCTTTTGGTGGTGAATTCTGATTATGTAATGTCAAATATATCAAAATGAAGCAAAATGTCATCAGACTTTCTTTCTGCTAGAAATGCCAAAGCAACATGACGATCTGTTGGTTAAGAGAAGGCTTGCATTTTGCGTGTTTCTAATATAAATGCACCATTGGCATTTCAGAAAGGTCTTGGGGGTTTTGTTGAATTGCATTTTTTAAATGAGTTCATAAGATAATGTTGACTTATTTATTTTTAGCAGGTAATTGCTGCCATGGAAACGCAACTGTCCAATGGTCCAACTTGTAATAACACATCAAATGGTCCTTCCAACACCAACACTGGTACAAATAACTGCTCATCACCTGTTGACAGTAACAACATACCAGAGGACAGCAAAACCAACTTAATAGTCAACTATTTGCCTCAAAACATGACGCAAGAGGAACTCAAAAGCCTGTTTGGCAGCATTGGTGAAATCGAATCCTGCAAACTAGTACGGGACAAAATTACAGGTATCTGCACTTTACCATTGTATGGTGTTTGGTTTGTGTTATGGCCACAACATGTGTAGTGCCTCCAGAATGAACAACCAGATATTTAGATGTAAAACATAGAAAAGCTGAAACTTTCTGTAAACCCTTTACTGCTGACTGAATATAATTTCTAAAGTCAGAGCTTTGTTTCATTTGTACTTAGACTTGGTTTATTTGCATGTAGATTGGGTTTTTCATCAATAAGATCATAAACTAATTGAAAGCTATGGAACAAGGAAATTAGAATAATTTTAATATGTAGCCTTTGTGCAAAAATGGTCTATTCCAATGTTAATTGAATTTATTTTATAACTGAGCTTGTGCAACAAAATGGGATATTTATTTTAATTGACTGCAATCTATTTACAAATTCATGATCATTTGCATTTTTATTTGATTGAGGTTTAGAAGTCTATGCATTGCATTCTTTAGGCAGGTTCCATTACAGATGAGAGCTTCAAGATTTCTACTTAAAGGCTGTGTGTGTCAATTAATCTTGAAGCTGGCACTTTCTTAAATAGTTGTGGCAAACACTTAAAATCCAGGACATTAAAGTGGTTCCACCACCTTTTGGGCCGTACATTCTAAATGTGTACATTTCTTCTTTGCCCTTTTGTAATTCTTGAGCGAATGGTCTTACATTTAGTTATTTAGTCTTCTGTTGCAGGTCTCTAAATTGCTGTAATCCAATTGTTTTTTGGTTTTGAGCACAGAGTAAATATTGCTTTAACCTTTTTGCTTTACAGAGAATGGCCTCATTTTGCAGTATCCCAAAATAACAAAGGTCATAGATTCATAGTATAATTCTAGCAGACCTCCTTTCTACCATCAAGGTTGTGATACAAGTATGGTACAGAGAATTACCGAGATTGTTGCAGCTGGGGAATAACCAGTAACTACTTTTTATGCACCTTATTTAGTTTAGAGCTTGGAGATGGGTACTTCGGACCACCGAATCCATGCTGACCATTGATTACCCCATACTTGTTATGATATCCCACTTTCCCATCCATTCTCTGCATACGTACAGCAATTTGAGGCCAATTAACGTACAAACCCTTATGTCTTTGGGATGTGGTAGAAAACCAGAGAACCTGGAACCCCACGTCACAGGGAAAACGTGTAAAGTCTACACAGACAGCTCCCAAATATCAGGATCAGACCCGAGTGGTGCTGTGAGGCAGCAACTCTTACAAGCTGTGCCACTGTGCCACCTTTCTTGTGATAATGGAGGCTATTCAGTCCATTGGATTTGGCTTTTGGATCATTCTTTGCTCTCTTAAATGATCAGTTCCACCCTGATTCACCTCTACTTGCAACCACAACAGGGATAATTTGTGATCAGTTAACATAGCACCAGCATGCCTGTGGGATATGGGAGGAAACTCCCATGGTAACAGGAAGTGAATGGAACTCCAGCCAAGGTCAGGATTGAACCCAGGATGCTAGAGCTGTGAGGCACCAGCATTGCTTGCTGTACAATTGTGCTGGCCTACTGTAAAGTTAATGGTTTAAAATGACTAACTTAAGCCATCTTCCAGTTTTTACACACTGCTTGCTGACAAATTAACTCTCCTTAACCCAGATACATGTCAGATAATCAACCTAGCTTCAGCACCTTTCCTGCTTGGTACCAATTTTGTCTTCTAATTCAAGGAGTAACCTATTTCTGTGTTTGCTGTGAGCTTTCAGTCCATAAGACTACAGTTCATTACTTAAAAGCGGTTACTGGAAAATTTAATTGCAATTGCCCAATTAACTTAAGGTTCAAAGGTCAGTTTATTGTCATGAACTACTTAAGGTGCAGTGAAATTCAATTTACCACATAACCATGCTATTAAAACAAAAAGACAATAAGAGGTGCAACTCCACAAGTTAACATAAATCCATCACAGCGGATTCTGCGCTGTGATGAAGTCAATGAAGTCCAATCTTCCTCTTCCTCATTTATTCTCCTGCGGTCGAAGCCCCAGTGTCGGGGCAGTCAAAGCCTCTGCGGTCTGGAGCTCCCGAAGTCTGTCTTCAACCAGGGACCGCAAGCTCCACGATGTTAAAGCCCTGTAGGCTCCCATGGTTGGAGCTCAGTGGTCGATCCCCGACGGGGTTCGCAAGCTCCACGATGGCAAGTCCGCAGGCTCCCGTGGTTGGAGCTCCAGAAGTCGGTCTCCAGCCGAGGCCGTCAACTCCTCGATGATAGGCCGCAGTGCGGATGGAGATACGATACGGAAAGAAATTGCATCTCCACAGACCCCCACCCTCCACATAAAACAAGCTTAAAAAACTAAAACATTTAACACGTACTACTAAACAACAAAGAAGGAAGTGACAGACTGTTGGCAAGGCAGGCATTGTTGGCGCCACCCGGTGTTTGCTATAATGTCTAGTTTATAATGCTTACTGAACATCATATGAAATTATCATAAATTATGTAACAGTCATCTGGTTTAGGAATTGCACAATGAAGAAAGTTGCTCTTTCCGTCAGCAAAATGTGGTTGGATGTTTGGCACATCAGTCAAATCTTTGGAATTCTCAACCCAGGGCTGTGCATGCAGAGCTGTGTATATTCAGGGCTGGTGCTGCTAGATTTTTGGATGATGGGTTTATGGATGGGAAGCAGTTTTGAGTTGAAGATTAGCCATCATCTCATTGAATTAATGGTACACCAGGCTTGAGAATGTATACAGAAAATTATAATTGTATATTTTTAAAATCAGCAACTAGATGGTCTGCTTTAGACTTGTTAGAGATAGTCTTCCAAGACAATCTTACTTGAATTGTATTCTCTGATTTTTTTTAATCATGAATAAATTGTGATCTTTAAGATCATTGTACGATGAAGTAACAGGCGGTGTAAGACATTGCGCAGTTTTAGAATCTTATATCTTTACTTGTGTGCATTTTGTTCCAAATTATTCCTTGTACCAGTTTTAACTGGCTGAGGAACTGGTGCAGGGGGCAGGGATTTAGATTCTTAGATCACTGGGATCTGTTTTGGAGTAAGGGGGAACTGTACAAAAGGGACGGATTGCATCTTAACAGGTGGGGGACCAGCATTCTGGCTGGCAGGTTTGCCACTGCTACACGGATGGTTTTAAACTGAATAACGGGGGTGGGGTGTCAAATGGGATAATCGAGAACGGAGTTAAAGGGAAAGAGAGTAAAGGGATGGTTAATGACCCCAGAATTAACGGGAAAGAAAGCTCACAAAGGGATAGGAGAGTATGGCCAAGTGTAATAGGGATCGATGTGAAAGGGGCCACTTGTCAACATAATTGTATAAGGAGTAAGAGTGTTGTAAAAACAAGCCTGAAGGCTTTGTGTCTCAATGCGAGGAGCATTCGTAATAAGGTGGATGAGTTGAAGGTGCAGATAGCGATTAATGACTATGCTATAGTTGGGATCACGGAGACATGGCTCCAGGGTGACCAAGGCTGGGAGCTGAACATCCAGGGATATTCAATATTCAGGAGGGATAGACGAAAAGGAAAAGGAGGTGGGGTAGCGTTGCTGGTGAGAGAGGAGATTAATGCAATAGAAAGGAAGGACATTAGCGTGGAGGATGTGGAATCGATATGGGTAGAGCTGCGAAACTCTAAGGGGCAGAAAACGCTAGTGGGAGCTGTGTACAGGCCACCTAACAGTAGTATTGGAGTTGGGGATGGCATCAAACAGGAAATTAGAAATGCGTGCAACAAGGGTAACACGGTTATAATGGGTGACTTCAAGCTGCATGTAGATTGGGTGAATCAAATTGGCAGGGGTGCTGAGGAAGAGGATTTCCTGGAATGTATGCGGGATAGTTTTCTCAACCAACATGTGGAGGAACCAACGAGAGAGCAGGCTATTCTAGACTGGGTATTGAGTAATGAGGAAGGGTTAGTTAGCAGTCTTGTTGTGCGTGGCCCCTTGGGGAAGAGTGACCATAATATGGTTGAGTTCTTCATTAGAATGGAGAGTGACAAAATTAAGTCAGAAACAAGGGTTCTGAACTTGAACAAAGGTAACTTTGAAGGTATGAGATGTGAATTGGCCAAGATAGACTGGTAGGTGATTCTTAAAGGGTTGACAGTGGATGTGCAATGGAAGGTATTTAAAGACTGCATGGATGAAGTACAAAAGTTGTTCATACCAGTTTGGCAAAAGAATAAATCGGGTAAGGTGGTGCATCCATGGATAACAAGGGAAATCAGGGATAGTATAAAAACAAAAGATGAGGCATACAAATTTGTCAGAAAAAGCAGCCTACCGGAGGACTGGGAGAAATTCAGAATGCAGCAGAGGAGGACAAAGGACTTAATTAGGAAAGGGAAAATAGATTATGAAAGGAAACTAGCAGGGAACATAAACTGACTGCAAAAGTTTTTATAGATATGTGAAGAGAAAGAGACTAGTTAAAACAAATGTTGGTCCCTTGCAGTCAGAAACGGGTGAATTGATCATGGGGAACAAGGACATGGCAGACCAATTGAATAACTACTTTGGTTCTGTCTTCACTAAGGAAGACATAAAAAATCTGCCGGAAATAGCAGTGGAACGGGGGTCAAATAAGATGGAGGAACTGAGTGAAATCCAGGTTAGCCGGGAGGTGGTGTTGGGTAAATTGAACGGATTGAAGGCCGATAAATCCCCAGGGCCAGATAGTCTGCATCCCAGAGTACTCAAGGAGGTAGCCACAGAAATAGTGGATGCATTAGTGATCATTTTTCAAAATTCCTTAGATTCTGGAGTAGTTCCTGAGGATTGGAGGGTAGCTAATGTAACCCCACTTTTTAAAAAAGGAGGGAGAGAGAAAGCGGGGAATTACAGACCAGTTAGTCTAACATCGGTAGTGGGGAAACTGCTAGAGTCAGTTATTAAAGATGGGATAGCAGCGCATTTGGAAAGTGGTGAAATCATTGGACAAAGTCAGCATGGATTTACGAAAGGTAAATCATGTCTGACAAATCTAATAGAATTTTTTGAGGATGTAACTAGTAGAGTGGATAAGGGAGAACCAGTGGATGTGTTATCTAGACTTTCAGAAGGCTTTCGACAAGGTCCCGCATAAGAGATTAGCATTCAAACTTAAAGCACACGGTATTGGGGGTTCAGTATTGATGTGGATAGAGAACTGGCTAGCAGACAGGAGGCAAAGGGTAGGAGTAAGTGGGTCCTTTTCAGAATGGCAGGCAGTGACTAGTGGGGTGCTGCAAGGCTCAGTGCTGGGACCCCAGCTATTTACAATATATATTAATGATTTGGACGAGGGAATTCAATGCAACATCTCCAAATTTGCAGATGATACCAAGCTGGGGGGTATAGTTAGGTGTGAGGAGGATGCTTGGAGGCTGCAGGGTGATTGGGATAGGCTGAGTGAATGGGCAGATGCATGGCAGATGCAGTATAATGTGGATAAATGTGAGGTTATCCACTTTGGTGGCAAAAACATGAGGGTAGACTATTATCTGAATGGTGGCAGATTAGGAAAGGGGGAGATGCAACAAGACCTGGGTGTCATGGTACACCAGTCATTGAAAGTAGGCATGCAGGTGCAGCAGGCAGTGAAGAAAGCGAATGGTATGTTAGCATTCATAGCAAAAGGATTTGAGTATAGGAGCAGGGAGGTTCTACTGCAGTTGTATAGGGTTTTGGTGAGGCCACACCTGGAGTATTGCGTACAGTTTTGGTCTCCAAATCTGAGGAAAGACATCCTTGCCATAGAGGGGGTACAGAGAAGATTCACCAGACTGATTCCTGGGATGTCAGGACTTTCATATGAGGAAAGATTGGATAGACTCGGCTTGTACTCGCTGGAATTTAGAAGATTGAGGGGGGATCTTATAGAAACTTACAAAATTCTTAAGGGGTTGGACAAGCTAGATGCTGGAAGATTGTTCCCGATGTTGGGGGAGTCCAGAACAAGGGGTCACAGTCTAAGGATAAGGGGGAATTCCTTTAGGACCGAAATGAGGAAAACATTCTTTACACAGAGAGTCGTGAGTCTCTGGAATTCTCTGCCACAGAAGGTAGTTGAGGCCAGTTCATTGGCTATATTTAAGAGGGCGTTAGATGTGGCACTTGCGGCTAAAGGGATCAGGGGATATGGAGAGAAGGCAGGTACGGGGTACTGAGTTGGCTGATCAGCCATGATCACATTGAATGGCGGTGCAGGCTCGAAGGGCCGAATGGCCTACTCCTGCACCTATTTTCTATGTTTCTATGTTTCTAACCAGTTACAAAGCTGCAATTTCCAAGCTGCTGAATACTAAAGTTCACATTATGGATCATGACTGACTTGAATAGTTTTAAATCATTTGGGAAGTACACATTTGCTCCTCAAAAGTAAATTACGTATATTTTATTTTGATTCTTGACAAGTATTGTAACCTGAAGTGGCTGCATAATGGGAAATGTTGTCTGTAGGGGTTTTTTTAAACTCTGGCACTGTGCATCAAATATTTTGTAACATTCTAGCTGTTATAGTTAACAAGTGGCAGAGAGAAATTGGTTATTTAACAATGTCTTCCTAGTAACCTGACTATATATGCAGTAGGGCAATGCTTTTTTTTGGCCGTATGTGCGACAATATGAATGTTGTTAACTAAAATAAGTAAGTCAGCATTAATCTAAAATTAATCAGTTCAATTTCTGGAAAATAAGTGATTTCAGCATTTCGTTTGGATATCAAATTTAATCAAATACGTTTATTTGTCATTGCACATCAACTGTACAACGAAATTTCATGTGCATCCCCTTCAATGGTAAACAATAAAAGACACGGGATAAAAAGTTTAAAAAAAAGAACAAAAACACAATAACACAAACAACCATTTAGTCTTACATTTACTACAAGATCAATGCATAAAATAAGTAATAGATAATAAAAAATGCACATTATATTGCACATTCTAGCAGACAAATTTTATAATGCACCCCGAATTGTGTAGTGTTGCCTGTAGTGTTATCTGTTTGAGTTAAGTTCTCTAATGGCACGTGGGTAGAAACTGTTAGTTAGTCTGCAAGTGCGGGCCTTCAAAGACCCGTATCGCCTCCCAGAGGGCAGCAGAGTGAAAAGGTGGTTGGCAGGGTGGAATGAGTCCTGTGTGATGTTTCTCGCCCGGCGTAAACATCGGGCCTTGTAAATGTCTTCCAGGGAGGGTAGTTGAGTGTTTATGATGCTCTGTGCTGTTTTAATAACTCTCTGTAGTGCCTTCCTTCCAGCCACAGTGCAGCTAGCAAACCACACCAGGATAGATCAAGGTTGAAAAATAATCTCCCGCAGTACATTGGGTTTAATGCTTTGGAATATCCTGGAATTCAGAAAATCTACCCTTTACAGGTACATGATAAGGGAATAATGTTTAGTACAGGATAAAGCCAGGAAAGTCTGATCAAAGATAATCCAAGGGTCTCCAATGTGGTAGAGTGGTTCAGGACTGCTCTCTAGTTGTGGTAGGATGGTTCAGTTGCCTGATAACAGCCGGAAAGCAACTGTCTCTGAATCTGGAGGTGTGTGTGTTCTCACACTTCAATACCTTTTACCCAATGGAAGAGGGGCAAAGAGGGAGTGGCCAATGTGTGACTCGTCCATGATTATGCTGCTGGAGTCAATGAAGGGAGGTTGGTTTGCGTGATGGTCTGAGCTGCATCCACAATTTGCTGCAATTTCTTGTCTTGGATGGACCTATTCCCAAACAAAGCTGTGATACATCCAGACAAAATGCTTTCTATGGCGTATCTGTAGGAGTTGTTGGGGACATGCCAAACTTCCTAAGCCTTCTAAGGATGTAGAGGCATTGGTGTGCTTTATTGTTCGTTGCGTCAATATGGGTGTTCCAGGAGGAGTTGTTGGTGATTGACTTCCAGGAATTTGAAGTTTTCAACCATCTCTACTTCGGTGCTGTCGTTGAAAACTGGGTTATGTGTATGCTTTGCTTCCTGAAGTCTATCACTATCTCCTTTGTTTAATACTACAGTTTGCCATTATAATGTACAATTATCACTACTTTTTGATGCAAGTGGTTTTGAATTTAACCCTTTCAAAGTTAACTTCAAGGTTGCGTAATTGGTCAAAGCAGCATTTGCTGCTCATTCAGCTTTATTTACTTTAGAGGTTGGTTTTGGCAATGTGGTGGAAGGAGACAAAGCGCACAGCTGAACAAAACAATGATAAAATATGACAAACACAAGTAATTCAGCGGGTCAGGCAGCATCTCTGGAGAAAAGGAATAAGTGATGTTTCTGGGTCGAGACCCTGCAGAATGAGAGTTGGGTAAGGGGAACGAAAGTTATAGACGGTACTTAGGAGAAATGAATGGAAGGTATGCAAAAAGCACCGATAATTAAGGAAATGTGGAGCATACAATAGGCCATTGTCAGGTGTGGAATAGATGAGAAAAAGTAAACTTAGGACTCAACAGGATGACAGCAAGGTATAGGGATGGGTTTGATGGCAAAGTTAAATGTACTTGTTACTTGTAGTACTTGTGCTTTCATGGGGTATTATGCAATTGAGTGAGTTTCTTGTGAAGTGAGAATGGAGATTGTGTTTTCAAATTGTATTGCACGAGTACAGTTATTGTAGTTCAGTCAATAGGTTTTGTATTGCTACTTACAAAAGGAAAAGCTTAACTGCAACTTCTGTAATTCCTTTTCGCTTTTGCTCCCAGCTTTGTTTTGAAGTTAGTCTATGTAATCTTGACAATTTTCCATCCCCATTCTTTTTATAAGCTGAAAATATTCCATCCTAGGATCTAAATACTGGAATTCTCCACCCAGTCATTTTGTGGGAGTACCTTCAAGAGAGAATGTAGCAATTCAAGGAAGTGGCTTACTAACAAAGGTAGCTGGGAATGGGTAGTTAAAGCTGAATCCCCAAAATGCAATTTATTAGTAACTACCCTGTAAAGAATTTAATTTTGTTCTTTTGAAGCTTTAACATTTTCCTATTGGTATCCTGGTATACACAATGCTCTATTTTAACTGGTTTTCAGGTAACATTTGATTGGCACTTCAGTTTGCATTGGGATTGTTTAATCATTTGCTATTACTTGCCAAGCTTGTGTGGAAATTTGCTTGTATGTTTTGCTATTTCTCCAGTAATGTGCAAGACAGTGATATATTGCAATGGTCCATAATTAAACCTGTTGCTACATTGAATTTGGGAAAATCAAAAACTGCAGATACCAAAATTGGGAACGAAAAATATGCTAGGTCTATAAAGGGAAAGTTTTAACATTTCAGGCCTTACACCCTTCATCAGAAATGTTAACTTTCTCTCTATCTGCAGGTGCTGCCTGACATTAGAATTTCTAGCACCGAGTTTTGTCATATTGATCTTGGTTCTGTTTGCATGTGTTATTTTCTTGAGATACTTTAAGCTTGTGCTGCTAATTCATTCACCAAATGTAACTTGGTCAAGATTCTGCAGGTTCAACCCACGGAGTCATAGAGCCATACACAGCACAAACCATCCCCTTGGCCCAACTAAAATATGCCGACCAAGATGCACCATCTAATCTAGTCTCTTTTTCCCATGTCCCTTGAAATCATTCCTATCCACAGAACTGGGGAGCTTTTTCCTGAACTGAAGAGTATTTTCCAGAATGTAATGTTCTTAGCCTAGATTTCTCAATTAATCAAGATTCAAGAGTTTATTGTCATGTGTCCCAGATTGGACAACATAAATAAGCAGATAAAGTGCAATGGGCTATTAATGTTCCGAGTTTTGTTTGAGTTGAGATTAATAGCCTGATGGCTGTGGGGAAGTGCTATTCCTCAACCGAGATATTGTGGATTTCAGGCTCCTGTACCTTCTACCTGAAGGCAGCGGGAAGATGAGTGGCCAGGATGGTGTGGATCATTGATGATGCTGGCAGCTTTTTTGAGGTAGCGACTGCGATAGATCCACTCGATGGTAGGGAGGTCAGAGCAGATGATGGACTGGGCAGTGTTTACAACTTTTTGCAGTCTTTTCCACTCCTGGGCGCTCAAGTTGCTGAACCAAGTCACGATGCAACCAGTTAGCATGCTCTCTACTGTGCACCTGTAGAAGTTCAAGAGAATCAAGAAATTGTATTAAATGCCGAGCTGTAGCAGGGCTCTCGCTTAACTTTTTTTCCCTGTAGCCAGCTGGGCAACCTCGGCAGCTTTTTAGGTTGCCAAATGACAGTTTAGGTGGTCATTTAAGACGGCTTGCATTACGCGTGGGATAATGTGCTCGGACTAGTTACCAGTTGGAATTATGGTCAATGAAGCATTCGCATATTATTTCTGCTTCAAATAAAGTCACAAACTAAACATTCACCAATCAAGACATATATATACCACAATGACATGCAGCAAAATTACAATACAGTATCTCATCTCTTTTTACACGTTGCAATGAATGCAATTTCTTTTATCTCTTTCCAGTTCCAAAAAAAATATGGTTATTCAGCATATGATCAACCTCGGTGAGACCAAGCGCAGACTTGGCGATCGCTTCGCACAACACCTCCACTCAGTTCGCAATAACCAACCTGATCTCCCGATGGCTCAGCACTTCAACTCCCCCTCCCATTCCGAATCCGACCTTTCTGTCCTGGGCCGCCTCCATGGCCAGAGTGAGGCCCACCGTAAATTGGAGGAACAGCACCTCATATTTCGCTTGGGTAGTTTACACCCTAGCAGTATGAACATTGGCTTCTCCAATTTCAGGTAGTCCTTGCTTTCTCCCTCCTTCCACTCCCATTCCCAGCTCTCCCACAGCTTACTGTCTCCGCCTCTTCCTTTCTTTTTCCCGCCCCCACCCCTCCCAACATCAGTTGGAAGAAGGGTCTCGACCTGAAACGTCGCCTATTTCCTTCGCTCCATAGATGCTGCCTCACCTGCTGAGTTTCTCCAGCATTTTTGTCTATCCATTCACACAGGTTCTGTTATCCCACTTTCCTCACCTACTCCCTGCACATTAGGGGTAATTTTACAGAGACAAGTTAACCTACAAAGCCAATGTGTCTTTGGGATGTGGGAGGAAACCCACATCCTTTCAGGGAGAATATGCAAATTCAACACAGACAGTGCTTGAGAACAGGATCGAACACAGATCTCTGGCGTGTGAGGCTGCAAGTCCACCAACTGTGCCACTATATTTCATTTTCCAACAAACGAAAAATTATACGTTGAGTTATACGTTGGTTACTAAAAAAGAGTATCCATTTTCAGTCTTAAATCTCTAAGTGACGCTATGTCCCCCTTCACAGCTACTGTATGTTTTAATTCAGTTCAAGGCTATTGGGGCAGTACATTGGCCATATTTGCTGCCTAAAATTGCCAGAGACCCGGAATTGATCCTGAATATGGGTGCTGTCTGTATGGAGTTTTGTTTTCTTGTTTATAATATTGTTTACAGAGTACTATGTTTACATATTCTGTTGTGCTGCTACAAGTAAGGATTTCATTGTTCTACTTGGGACGTGAGAGAACAAACACTCTTGGCTTGGGTCGCTGATGTGTGGGATAGTACGGGTGATCGGTGGTCGGCATGGACCGAAGGGCCTGTTTCCACGCTGTATCTTTAAATTAAACTAAAACGACTAAAACCGGAGGAAATGTAAAGAAGGGTTTCTACCCAAAACGTCACCCAATGTTTTCTATCTAGAGATGCTGGCTGCTCTATGGAGTTCCCCCGCACAATTAAAGCATGGAATAGTCTTCACCCTACCATAGGTACCAACCAGACGCAACTAGATTTAAGGTAGCTTTATTTTTCCCAAGATCCCTTTTTTGCTTAAGTCCAAGTCAAGAATCAAGAGTTTTATTGTCATGTGTCCCAGATAGGAAAATGAAATGTTTGCTTGCTGCAGCACAACAAAATATGTAAACATAATACAGAACAGGTGATAAGTGTGTCTATATACTATAGACCATATATATACACAATAAACAGATAAAGTGTAATAGGCTGTTATTTTTCCAGAGTTTGGAGTGTGGTGGTGGTGGGTCCACCAGTTTAAATTCCATTTCGAATATTTTTGGAGGACCAGGAAATTATTCCCTGGACCAGCTCCAGGGAGTAATTCTGCGTTGTTTTTCAGCGGTCACGGTGAGGCAGCAACCGGACAGCAATGGCGGCCAGAATTCCCACAATGCAAAGGGAGGGAGAAAGTGGCCGACGCCGACCATTTGCTGTGGCAGTGCGCATGTGATGTGCTCGGCGGCCGGTCGTGCCGAGCCGAGACCCGAGAGCCTAGAGCTAGCGCCGAGCGGAGACCCGAGAGCAGAGAGCTAGCACCGTGGGCCCAGCACAGAAAGCAGAGAGCTAGCGCCGAGCCGAGACCTGGGCTAGCGCCTGGAGCCAAGCTGAGACCCGGACACGGATGGCGGGCGGGTGTCCCGGTTGCTTGCCAAGCTGGGCATAATGGCATGGCTTTTAGGTTGCCCGGCGGGACTGTAGGTTGCCATTGGCACCCGGGCAACCGCTACTTTCGAGCCCTGTGTAGTCAATGAATAACAGCCTGACATCATTTGTCAATGATACAACTTTTTCGGTTTGATCAGAACAGGTCTCCTCTGATATGTTGTCTCTGTTCTTCAGAGAGCAGCAACAAGTTCCTTTCCTTCCAACATTTGCTGATTGTTGATTTTGCTGCAGTTATGTAAAACTAGCTTGAGCACATTTGGCACTCTGTGTACAATCCAAAGCACCATCATTTTTGGAGGATTTATTGGTCATTGTCAGGCAACACTGAAGCCTAATTTTCACCAGAAAATTACCTAATATTAGTGAGGGGAGATAGCATGAACTAAGTCTTCCCTGGAGGAAATTGAAAATTATTGTCTTAAGGCACTGACAAAGATGATTTTGTGTGCATATGTGGGAGCTGTGGCTCAGGATAAATAGGAATTTACATTGGGATGTTTGGGAGAGAAATTGCAAAATGGATCATGCACAGGGTGGTTGAAGTTGCACACTGACCCCTCTCCCAAATAAAAACTAGATGCAAGCTTAATAATAACTCCTGGTGAAATTGTTTTTTTTTTTAAAGAGCTGAAGCTGATGGCGGTAATGGAAATACACGTATGATGTATCAAAAGCAGGACAAGCCTGGTTTATTGGCTTCTCTGGTGTAACGGGCTCTGGTGTATTATAACTTGGATCCCTGAACTGGCTGCACAAACCACTTGGTTGCATTGTAGCTATAGATTGCTTTGAAAAAGATAGCCAAGGCGACCAGGGAAGGACAACAGATACTGGGTATTTCTTCACACGCACATCTTGAATTAATTTTATAGGTCTATTTTCCAATAGAACAGCCGTGTTAAAAATAAATGGAAGCATCTTACTGCTCTGCTGTTCAATATTACTGGGTTTTTTAAATTCAATCACTTTACTGCACCAACTCATTGCCCATTGATTCCCATGGCATTCCAAAAATGTCAATCTGTCTTTCTATTTGATGTATGAAACTCCATCTTGGATATAGAATTTCAAATATTTGCGATCCTTGGGCAAATTTATTTCCATCTGGCTTGACTGGTCTGTCCTTTTTTTTTGAAACTGAACCTGGTTCTCAAACACCACAACCAGATGACCCAAAGTGCTGGAGTAACTTGACAAGTTGGGCAGCATCTCTGGAGAACATGGATAAGTGATGTTTTGGGTTGGGACCCTTTGTCAGATTAATTGTAGTGAGACCACACCTGGAGTATTGTGTGCAGTTTTGGTCCCCTAATTTGAGGAAGGACATTCTTGCTATTGAGGGAGTGCAGCGTAGGTTTACAAGGTTAATTCCCAAGATGGCAGGACTGTCATATGCTGAGAGAATGGAGCAGCTGGGCTTGTACACTCTGGAATTTAGAAGGATGAGAGAAGATCTCATTGAAACATATAAGATTGTTAAGGGCTTGGACACACTAGAGGCAGGAAACGTGTTCCCGATGTTGGGGGAGTCCAGAACCAGGGGCCACAGTTTAAGAGTAAGGAATAAACCATTTAGAATGGAGACGAGGAAACACTTTTTTTCATAGAGAGTGTTGAGTTTGTGGAATTCTCTGCCTCAGAGCGGTGGAGGCAGGTTCTCTGGATACTTTCACGAGAGAGCTAGATGGGGCTCTTAAAAATAGCAGAGTCAGGGGATATGGGAAGAAGGCAGGAACTGGGGACTGTTTGGGGATGATCAGCCATGATCACATTGAATGGTGGTGCTGGCTCGAAGGGCCAAATGGCCTACTCCTGCACCTACTGTCTATTGATCACCATCGTCACTTTAACTCGATTGTTCAATAGGCATGACATGCCACAGACAAAGCCTTGTTGACTGTTCCAAATTAGCCCATTCTCTTACAAATATGACTAAATCCTATTCTGAAGAATCCTCTCCAATAGCTTCCCTACCACTAATTAAGCTCCTTGCCTATAATTTTCTGGATTCTCTGTTCTACTTAAATCAAGGAGCAACATTGGCTACTCTCCTGTCCTCTGGGATCTCACCTGTGGCTACAGATAAGATGTAAAGATTTTCGTCAATACCCTGCAATCTCCTCTTTCGCCTCTAGAATTCATTTTGTAGCTATTTCCATTGTAATTTTACAGAACTATAAATGTTTGATCTGAAGTATTTTTTGAATAGAGGTGGGTAAAAAAAGTGCATATGTTTGATTAAGATTTAATCAGTTTGCTTTACTTTAGAGATACTGCATGAAAACTGGCCCTTTGGCCCACTGAGTCTGCCCCAAACAGCGATCACCCTATACACTTAACACTATCCTACACGCTAGGGACTTTTAAAACTATTTTACAAAAGCGTATTAGCCTGCAAATCCGTACGTCTTTGCAGTATGGAAGGAAACTGGAGCACCCGGAGAAATCCCACACAGTCGCAAAGAACGTACAAATAGCACTCGTAGTCAGGATCGAACCCAGGTCTCTGGTGCTGTAAGGCAGCAACTATACTGCTGTGCTACTGTTCTGCCCGATATATTGTTTCACAATTGTATTGTTACCAGCTCCGGGTTCTTGTGTGGAAATGGTGGTGGTGACTGATTTGCTGAGAAAGTGAGACTTGACTGCATTGAAGTGAGTCTGACGTTGTAGGCAAGTTGAGGACAGTTTATTTTCTGAAAGAACATTATTTTATTTTTCACATTGTCATATGATATAGGACTTTTCAGGATTGAGTCCAGGTTGCTGGAGCAAGGATGCTGCTGCCTACCTGCTATCACTGAATCTATATTGTTTTTGGGATAATATGTTGAAAATAGTTGGGTTATGCAGTATCTGTGGGGATTTATTAATCCCCAATGAATCTGTTTAAACAATTGGTTTGGTATAAAGTTGCATTAGTTAAAGATGTGGTTAATTGTTAGCTGCTGCTTTAGTACAGGAGCAGTTGGCAATAATTATGAATGTCCATATCCTTTGAATAAATAAAATAATCAATCTGCAGATGGGGAGGGGGGGAAACATTGCTTTGCAATTAATGTTACAGGCCATTTTCTACAAACTAACAGCACAAAAGTGACCCATTCATAATTGACTTGAATTCTCTCTCCTCCACAGGTCAGAGCCTTGGTTATGGGTTTGTAAACTATGTGGACCCAAAGGATGCTGAAAAAGCCATCAACACATTAAATGGTCTCAGACTCCAAACCAAAACAATCAAGGTAAATTTGTCACACTAAGACTTGGTACTTTGTATTGGGTGCTGCACCAAATTTAATTTTTCAAACAAGTATTTGGGGTAGATTTGATGGGTCAGTCGTACCTTTCATCTGCTTTAACCAATAGTCAAAAGTCTTTAATTGTCATATGACATTCTTGCTGCAGCTTCATAGTTTTGCTCTTAGTAGTTAACTATTAAGAGCAAGATGCCTTCAAATTATTTCCTCATAGAAATACTAGCTGGTATTAGGATCAAATATGAGTGCGAGTAAAATGTGCTTTCATTTCCAACTATCAAATGATTTGTCCATTAACATTCTAAATTTGGAGGTTTTCCAGCTTGGTGTTAAGGGCCTGTCCCACTTGGGCGACCTAATCCGCGAGTTCTGGCGCGTTTGCCTCAACTCGTACTCGCAGCATGGTCGACACGAGGTCGTAGGAGGTCTTCGTAACTCTCCTTCATGCTCGATAGTGATCTCTGCGTACTCGAGGCCTCAGCTAGGTCGCGGCGGTTTTTTCAATATGTTAAAAAATGCCTGCGAGTAAATAAAAGTCGCAATGGAAAAAATCGATACTTTTTTTTTACTCGTAGGTTTAGTCGTAGTAGGTCGGCATGTTAGTCGTAGGTGGTCTTCATCATAGTCGAAGGGAGGTCAAATGAGGTCGTTTTCACTCTCCACTATTCGGTGTCCAATTTTTCCGAAGTTAGTCGAAGCTAGTCTTCAACATAGTCGAAGGAGATCTTCTACATAGTTGAAGGATGTCTTCAACATGTCATTTTTTTAAACTCTTCTT
Organism: Raja brachyura; assembly: GCA_963514005.1. Next base: position 78,406,100 of record OY740783.1, read on the forward strand.
TACTCGCCAATTAGGTCGCCCAAGTGGGACAGTGACAATTCTAAATCTACAGATCTTTATACTGGGCTAGAAAAGAGATCTGCCTCACAATTATGTCACCTCTGAGATTGTAGCATCCTCCACTTTTTTAAGAAGCTGTTTTGTTCTTCAAAAAGTGTTTGTTTTTTGGTATGTAAGAATCAATTAAATAAATTCTCTGCTGGTAGTTTAGGATCGTGTCATGTGAAGACTTGACTGTTTTGCTGTTCTTTCAGGTGACCAGATGAACCTTTTTGAGCAAACCAATAGGCCTGCAGTTTTTTTGTTTAATGCCCAGAGGTACTATATTCAATCAATGATACTTTATTGTCACATGTACCTAGAAACAGTGAAACTCTTTGTTTTTGCATATAATCCAGTAAAATCATACTGCAGACTTCACCTAGGCAGTACACTGTGATTAGTACCTCTGATCCAGCAAAATGTTAACCTTTCACTGACACCAGACCTTGGGTTTGATATACGTTATCTCCTTGTGGAGAAGTGTGCTGATGTTGCAGTAGGTTTAATGGCATTGCTTTGCCCAAGACTGTCCAAATGGACTGACAAAGAGCATACATCTAAAAGGTGCTTAATTTTGTTGACTTCATTTGCTTTGGAGTCGGTTGGCATTTTTCCACAGCGTCCTAAAGGTAATTGATATGTTACTGTTAAATGTCTGGAGTTTCAATTTTTCAATTTCCTTCCAATCTAAACTCTATTCTGTGTAGGAATGAACTGCAGATGCTGGTTTAAATTGAACGTTGACCCAAAATGCTGAAGTATCTTAGCAGGACAGGCAGCATCTCTGGAGAGGAGGAATGGGTGACGTTTCGGGTCGAGAACTTCAATCTGAAGGGTCTCGAGCCGAAACGTCACCCATTCCTTCTCTCCAGAAAAGCTGCCTGTCCCGTTGAGTTACTCTAGCATTTTGTGTCTAAACTTTATTCTGGTTGTCTTTAGCCATGGAAAATATGTTCACATACCTCAACCAGGTCTGACTGTTGTATTTGTAGTTCATTTCTGCATTGGGTAGGTTTTTATAGAAACTATTCTGTGTGAACCATGATCTTTAGAAATGGGATAAAACACATTGACCTCTAATACAAGTCCAACTCCATACAGGAAGTTAATAAAATGCAGTGGAGCCAGAGAAGTGGGCCCTTGCCCAAGTTTCTTGCTGCCCCACCTGAATCAAATAGTTTATCTGTTAGTACTCAGTCAGGTATGGTAACTGTTCAACACTCTTTTATTGCTGTACACTATGTATTTGATTTTGATCAGACCAAGATCTATCTATAATTAAAATGTATGTTACAGAATACTACAGAGCTGCAGGTGTTTAATTTTTTGTGTTGTTGACTCTGCTGTCAAGTGGAATTTCTTTTCACTTTTTTCTACCCGTTGAGGACTAGCAATAATAAATGAGGGACTGCCTCATGCCCTTGTAAACATGTGTAGGCATTGGGCAGTATGCTCAACTGATGGCTCATTGTCTGTCTGTCTTCCGAGGAGAAGTTATCCTGCAGTATAAAGGTAAATAACTTTCCCAGCCCGGGGGGGGGGGGGGGGGGGAGAAAGTTAACTATTTGCTGCGTATTTTAGTATTAACAATAATGGTTTGGGTTGGGTGGTGCTCAAGTACTACTGTTCATTGTCCCTGTTTGGTCGTACACTTTATAAATTTGAAAGGCAGAATTGTGTGCACTGTTGGAATAGAAGTGCTTTTTTCCCCCCCACGAATGCAGCTACCCTTAAATGAATCTTGGACTTTCATTCTTGACTATCTTCAGCTCGAAGGCTGAGGAGAGAACCGAGAAGTATATAAAATTAGAAGAGGCATAGATGGAGTAGACAGATCTTTTTATCCCCCCCCCCTAGGATGGAAATGTCAAAGACTAGAAGGTATAGTTTTAAGATCAGAAGAGAAAAGTTTAAATTATTTGAGCAGGGCAAGTGGTGGATGCCTGGAATGGTGGTGGAGGCAGATAGGATAGGGGGGATACAAGAGGGATTTAGATAGGCAAATGGAAATGCAAGGGATGGGGTATATGGATCATGTGCAGGCAGAGAAGATTAGTTTAACTTGGTATCATGTTCAGCACGGACTTTGTGGGCCGAGGGCCTATTTCTGTGCTCTACTGTTTTATGCTCTATTAGACACACAAGTTAAATACCAAATATGGTATCATCTAATGTAAAACAAACGCATCACACTTAACATGCAATCTCTGCACAATTAATTTGATCAAATATTAATTTGGCCAAATGAAAGTTGATTTAAAAACATGAAACATTTGCAGACAAAACTAAGTGATCAACTGCAATATTCAACACTATTCACATCATGGCATGTTTCAGAATAGAGAGATTGGATTCTTCAATTTAATTTTATTCTGCTGTTACTTCCTTTTATTTGGGTAAAACACTTGAGCATGTAACATTTAAAATGAATAATATTTTAATGCAATTTGATTTTTTTTAAATGCCTCTCATTTCTAGTCTTCTGGTTTAGTCTGGGTTTGTGCCATTTTTCCAGCAACTATTCTTCAATAGAGATGAAGGGTGGTTTTGTGAAGGGTGAGAGGCAGCACTTTAATCCACATTTACAGTAAATATTGTGATAATGATTAGGGTTTTTGGTGAAGTGAAATTACATGCTTGTAAGCACTCAAGTGGTAGGTAAAGCATTGTAGTTCATCTAAGTGCTGCTGCTGCAAAGGTTGGTGGTACATGGTAGCAATTGATTCCTTTGCGGCAGTTGCTGAAGTTGGGGCCATTATAAACACTTGGTTCCGTTAAATGGTTTCTAAGCTATGGGAAGATGTACTTTAAATGCTTCCGAATTGCCTTTGCTTCTGAGTTTCCAAAAACAACAAAACGGATGAAAATTTGCCATAGTTGATCTTAAAGTATTCTTGTTGGATACCCCTGTAAAATGTAATTTGCTTATTCACCATGTTGCTGTGAGCAGTTTTATTCATGTTGTTATGCATGGTCCAAGGTGGGTCGTTGAAGATTGGCCTAACAATGAAAATGTAGGTAATGAGTGAAGTCTATATTAATGCAAATTGGATTTGATGCATTTGCATGTACTTCCAGATGGAGTACACTATTGTGATATTTTGTTTGCATTGCTTGCTAGTTCTGACTTTTGCTGGAATTGTTCAATAACCAAAAATGTTTTGAACTGTGTAATCAATCTCACACCACAAAATTGAAGTAAAGCCTAAACATCTAGAGCATTTTCTACTATTGATTTATAAGGGGGAGGCAAGGGCAAAGCTCATTTTTGAGTAATTGCTATACTGTGATTCAAAGGATGGGTGAGTTGGCAATATTTAACATTGGTATTTTATCTCCTTTGCCCACATCTAAATTTACTTTGCTAAGGTCAGTGTGCTTCATTTCCTCCTTGAACTTGCTTTAATCAAAATTTGTGGCATGTTTTTGCCGTGCAGTAGATGCATCTAATTTCAGTTTGGAGAACTGAATTGATGCCAGTTGAAGGCTCGTTTGTGGAGCTAAGCTGTAGGTAAGAAGAGTGATAAGAGTGAGGCACTGATAAGCCAGTGATGTATGAATAATGGACAAACTAATATTGATTATTTTTCTTCTAGTTTATTTCTTCAAAAAAATCAATTTCTGGGCTTTTGAGAGGGGGTGGTGAAGACTAGACAAGGATTCATTACTAAATTTTAGTTTTTATTCAGTTTGGATGTTCTGGGTCATGTCCTGCCATGTTGCACTGATCTTTTCTTCTTATCTTAGACTGTAGCTACTTCTTTCTAGGGAAATACTCCCCAAGTCCGATATTTTAGAAAATATTACTGCTATTTAGTCTGAAGCTTGGTTTAAACACAGAACTATGTTCCTTTGAATTGTATCAATATTTTGATTGAAATAAAGTTTTGTTTGGAGCTTTCATTACAGAATAACGGTTCTTGCGTGTGTTTATATTTATTTGTGGGGTGGGAAGGGGAAGAAACAGGGTGCAAGTAACTTGGTATTGTACCTTTTTTGTGCAGGTTGAATATCTAAAGATACTCTAGAAATATCCAAAGGATTTGCTGAAAAATATAAAGTAATCCAATGATGCAGGAGGGAGTGGAGCATTTTACTGGGAAATTTTGATCAGAGTAGCTGGCCTCGTGGTCAGTGAAGTAAATGGAGGTGGGAGAATGCAGGTTATCGTTTTAATTTTGGCACAAACATTAAGTAACATTAGTTAAAATTACCAAAAGACTGAAGGGCCTGTTTTTGTGCTGTGTTTTTCTGTTCAGTTCGTGATGGGGAAGAAATGAAGCAGTGACACTAAATAAAGCAATACATTTTGTAAGTAGGTAACAGGGCAGCAGGCATTCACATTGGGTTATCTTTACTCCAGAAGGAGGGAAACCATTGAAGGGTAAAATGAAGGTTATTGGGTATTGGACGAGACATGCAGTGTTAGAGGTAGAATATGTAGTTTTGGTCATGGAGAGAATAATCAATCGAAAGCTGTGCTCTGGATGCCAAATAGCAAATTTGAAATGGGCATCGCTAATTGCTGGCTCATTTAGGGTGTGGTTTGGTGGGGTTGGTGTGTGATGTGAGAGGAATGTGGTTTGTGATGAGCACACAGTTGTTTCAGCCAAAGGCTGAAAATGATGGCTTTAAACTTTTTACTGTTTAGATGGAGAAAGTTGCAGCTCATCCAAGACCAGATGTCAGACGAGCAGTTTGGCCCAAATTAAAAGGTCAGACATGTATTTACATGATCCCTTACAGCAAGCTAAAGAAAGTAGTTGGGATAAGGCTATCTGCTTTATCCAAGTTTTCCCCCCCAATTTTTAGATTAAGACTTTACCATCTAATGCACAAGCCCATCAGGATTTCTTCTGTCTTGGGAGTTGCAAAATACCATGTGTTGGGAATTGTTTTTTTTACCGTAATGGAAAGATTGAGTACAAAAATTACCAAAAGATAGATTTTACCAAGGGTAGCATTTCAGTTACAATAAAAAAATTTGACTGCTATTGAGGTTTTTATTGCATATAATCTATATTCCGGAACAGTTAAGAACTGTTTTGTCGTTCTGTTCGTTATCATTTGAGTCAATCAGCAGTTTTGAACACGTGGCAAAAATAATGGCAGTACTTTTTGCATGTCAAACCTTTTTAATAAGGGCAATGATTTGCACATAGCCAGAAAGTGATTTTAAACTCACAACCCCTAATCCAATAATTTGAACTAGCCATTTATCCTGTTTTAAGAAACAACACATAGTTAGATAGTTAAACTTTGACTTTTCCCCCTACAATATTTGGTGGTTTCAAAAATTGCTTTTGGGCCATTTTGTTCAGTCCATCAATTTTTCTATTGACTCCAGTCTACACTTTAATTTTTGTTACTTTAATGTAATGACTGGCCAGAGCCATAGACCACCAAGCCCACCTACCATCGAGTTTCCCCTCGCCACACACCCTGTTCCTCCAGGTACTGATGACGTTCACACCACACACATTGTTACTTCATGTACTGTACTGATGGCTCCAGTATAATATTTGGAAGAATATTCCTGGCCATTTGGATGCAGCTGTACTTCTAGTTATACCAATGAACACTTATTTATAATCCCACCTACCAATGAGTTTCCCTCATTGAACTGTAGGTTCTGTTTATATCCATTCTGCCGTTGATATATATCCACTTGAGTGCCTGCTTTCTTTGGCTATGTCACTAAAATGTTCAATTGAGTGGAACTTTCACAAACACTACTGGCAGCCACCGATTAATGTTATTTTAGTCTGCCAAGGGATAAATACCAGTTTTAAGATTGAGCAAAAGATGGCTGACATATGAGAGGAAAATGAATTTATTCTCTTTGAGAATGGATATGCATAATATTATCTAAATGATGAAGCTTAATTTCCAGACTGAATTAGTTGTGTTGCTACAGAAAATAAGACATTTAACTGCAACAGCAATTTGGAAGGGTAAACCAATTAGTTGTGCAGAATGGCACTATACACCCTGGAGTTTGGAATGAGTAGCCTATTTGAAACGTTTTCTAAGGGGACTTGGCAAGCTAGTTATTAAGGATGTTTTCCTAACCGTGCCACACCTAGCTCCAAAAGCAGCATCGCGAATCTAGAACTAGCAGCCAATATTATGGACGTTCAGCACAGAGGTAATTTTGTTTTGTCTCTTGAATGTGAAATTTTGTACCAATGAATGGTATGGAAATTAGCAATTGGCATAACAATAGACAATAGGTGCAGGTGTAGGCCATTTGGCCCTTCGAGCCAGCACCGCCATTCAATGTGATCATGGCTGATCATCCCCAATCAGTACCCCGTTCCTGCCTTCTCACCATATCCCCTGACTCCGCTATTTTTAAGAGCCCTATCTAGCTCTCTTGAAAGCATCCCGAGAACCTGCCTCCACCGCCCTCTGTGGCAGAGAATTCCACAGACTCACCACTTTCTGTGAGGAAAAAATGTTTCCTCGTCTCCGTTCTAAATAGTTTATTCATTATTCTTAAACTGTGGCCCCTGGTCCTGGACTCCCCCCAACATCGGGAACATGTTTCCTGCCTCTAGCATGTCCAAGACCTTAACAATCTTATATGTTTCAATGAGATCCCCTCTCATCTTTCTAAACTCCAGAGTGTACAAGCCCAGCTGCTCCATTCTCTTAGCATTTGACAGTCCTGCCATCCCGGGAATTAACCTTGTAAACCTATGCTGCACTCCCTCAATGGCAAGAATGTCCTTCTTCAAATTAGGGAACCAAAACTGCACACAATACTCCAAGTGTGGTCTCACTAGGGCTCTGTACAACTGCAGAAGGACTTCTTTGCTCCTATATTCGATTCCTCTTGTTATAAAGGCCAACATGCCATTCGCTTTCTTCACTGCCTGCTGTACCTGCATGCTTACTTTCATAGACTGATGTACAAGGACTCCCAGATCCCAATGTACTTCCCCTTTTCCCAACTTGACGCCATTTAGATAGTAATCTGCCTTCCTGTTTTTGCTACCAAAGTGGAAATAACAAAAGCTGAGATTCTTATTTCATCGTGCAATTCAGAGGGAAGCAAACAAGAAATTGACTTTTCCCATTAAGTTCCTGTTTCCAATAGCAATGAGATGGTTATAATTTGCATGTGGTTTGGAATGTTTAGAAGGCCAATGCTTGATTCATTTGGACTTTTGTCCATTATTCAACATAATCTTAACTGAAATTAAAATTAACGTGTTTGAATTTGTGCAGAATCTTTAGAATGTAGAGCTATGTTTTTTTTGTAAAGGTTTTGCAATAACTGAGCATTGCAGTCAAGATCTGGTTTATTGCACTCCGAAGATGGTGAGCTATTACTTTGAACTGTTGATGTTCTCATGAAAGCAACCCCACAGAGATGATGAGTGTGGAGTGCCAGGGTTGGGACCAGTAGTGTATTTCCGAATACGAATGGTGTGAGACCTCGTGGGGAATCCACAGATGCCATCCTTGACCTTGGTTGTAATAGACAATGGGTGCAGGAGTATGCCATTCGGCCCTTTGAGCCAGCACCTTCAAGACAGCACATTTGGGAGATGAAGTTAGAATTTCCTACGCGAGCACTGCATTGCATTTTCCAGATTATAAATACTTGTTACTTTTAAACCTTGAAATTTAATTTGAATATTCTAATAAAATGTCCGGAAACATGTGGGACTTGAAGCATCACTGCATATATCCAATTTTTACACGTTGAAGTGTTTATTCGTTTATCTCAAAATATGACATTTATTAACTACAGTAAACCCTTGTTATAATGGACCATGGTGGGGGGGAATTGATGCCTGTTATTGCCGAGTGTTCGCTATAGCAGAGTAAGGTATTACCATTGTGTATTGTTGAAATAAAGAACTGCAGATAATGGTTAATACACAAAATGACAGTGCTGGAGTAATTCAGCAACTCGGGCAGCATCTCTGGAGAACATGGATAGGTGATGTTGGGATCCTTCAGACTGATTCAATCTGCTGAGTTATTCCAGCACTTCGTGCTGTTTCACCTTAAAACTAGGCTCCGATGCCACTGGACTCCACCACCGAACCCTTCTTCACCAACTATCCCACAGTCCAGTTGAAGCAGTTATTTTACTTCTCACGTGTACCCCCTGGCCAGAAGCACTTCCTTCAGGCCGCTGCAACTGACAGGATGCGCTCAGCCACTGCGGGTCTGTGATACTCTCTCGCCAGCTGCCACCTCTTCGCTTTGCCCGTTCCACTGTCGCCGCCTTCCTCTCCCCTGCAGTCGCCAACATCTTTCAATGCAGGAGTATGTCGGTAACTCCGGGGAAGGAGACGTAGGTGGTGGATGGGGAGAGACAATGACGAAAGGTGAGGTTGGTCGGGGGGGTCAAAACTAAGGAAGAAACAGCAGCTGGGGAGAGGGGAGGGAGCCCCATGGTGACCAAGCGCGTCCTCTCATAAGTGTGTAGAAAGCTCTCAGCCAGGTGCTACAACGCGAGCCACAAAATAATGAGTTGGACAGGTTGGGAGAGTGGGTAGAGAAGTGGCAGGTGGAATATAGTGTAGCAAAGTTGAGAGTCATGCATTTTGGTAATAGGAATAAAGGCATAGATTAATTTCTAAATGGGGAGAGCACCCAGAAATTGAAGGTGTAAAGGCACTTGGGAGTGCTAGTGCAGGACTCGCAAAAAGTTAATCTGCAAGTCAAATCGGTAGTATAGAAAGCAAACAATGCTGGTACAGTGCATTCAGAAAGTATTCAGACCCCTTCACTTTTCCACATTTTGCTACGTTACAGCCTTATTCTAAAATGGATTAAATTCATTTTTTTAAATCATCAATCTGCACACAATACCCCATAATAAAAAAGCAAAAACGGGCAGTTACAACTGTTTGCAAAGTAATTAAAAATAAATAACTGAAATATCACATTTACATAAGTATTCAGGCCCTTTACTCTGTACTTTGTTGAGGCACCTTTGGTAGCGATTACTGCCTCGGGTCTGATTCCTGGGATGTCAGACTGATTCCTGGGATGTCAGGACTTTCATATGGGGAAAGATTGGATAGACTCGGCTTGTACTCGCTGGAATTTAGAAGATTGAGGGGGGATCTTATAGAAACTTACAAAATTCTTAAGGGGTTGGACAAGCTAGATGCTGGACGATTGTTCCCGATTTTGGGGGAGTCCAGAACAGTCTAAGGATAAGGGGGGATTCCTTTAGGACCGAAATGAGGAAAACATTCTTTACACAGAGTGGTGAGTCTCTGGAATTCTCTGCCACAGAAGGTAGTTGAGGCCAGTTCATTGGCTATATTTAAGAGGGCGTTAGATGTGGCACTTGTGGCTAAAGGGATCATGGGGTATGGAGAGAAGGCAGGTACGGGATACTGAGTTGGATGATCAGCCATGATTACATTGAATGGCGGTGCAGGCTCGAAGGGCCGAATGGCCTACTCCTGCACCTATTTTCTATGTTTCTATGTCTTCTTGGGTATGACGCTACAAGCTTGGCACACCTGTATTTGGGTAATTTCTCCCATTCTTCTCTGCAGATCCTCTCAAGCTCCGTCAGGTTGGATGGGGAGCATCGATGCACAGCTATTTTCAGGTCCCTCCAAAGATATTCAATCGGGTTCATGTCCAGGCTCTGGCTGGGCCACTCAAGGACGTTCACAGACTTTGTCACGAAGCCACTCCTGTGTTGTCTTGGCTGTGTGCTTTGGAAGGTGAACCTCCGCCCCAGTCTGAGGTCCAGAATGCCCTGGAGCAGGTTTTCATCAAGGATCACTGTAATTTGCTCCATTCATCTTTCCCACAATCCTGACTAGTCTCACAGTCCTTGCTGCTGAAAAACTTCCCCACAGCATGATGCTGCCACCACCATGTTTCACTGTAGGTATAGTATTGGCCAGGTGGTGAGCGGTGCCTCGTTTCCTCCAGACATGACGCTTGGCATTCACGGCAGAGTTCAATCTTGGTTTCATCAGACCAGAGCACCAGAGAAAACAACCCTTTTGACAAACTCCAAGCGGGTTGTCATGTGCCTTTTACTGATGAGTGGCTTCCGTCTGACCACTCGACCATAAAGGCCTGATTGGTGGAGTGCCGCAGATATAGTTGTCCTTCCGGAAGGTTCTCCGATCTCCACAGACAAACTCTGAAGCTCTGTCAGAGTGACCTTCGGGTTCTTGGTCACCTCCCTGACCAAGGCCCTTTTCCCCTGATTGCTCAGTTTGGCCGGGCGGCCAGCTCTATGGAGAGTCCTAGTGGCTCCAAAGTTCTTCCATTTAAGAATTTAAGAAAGGGTCTGATTACCTATGTAAATGTGATATTTCAGTTATTCCTTTTTAATTACTTTGCAAAATATTCTCAACACCTGTTTTCGCTGCTTCATTCTGGGATATTGTGTGTAGATTGATGATACAAAAAATTAAAAATTGATTGAATAAAGGCTGTAACGTTACAAAATATGGAAAAGGTCTGAATACTTTTTGAATGCACTGATTTTTATTTTGAGAGGGCTTACATACAAAAACAAGGATGTAATGCTGAGCTCTAAGGCACTGGTCGGGCTGCATTTGGAATATTGTGAACAATTTTGGGCACCATATCTGAGGAAGGATGTGCTGGCTCTGGAGAGAGTCCAGAGGAGGTTTACATGAATTATCCCAGGATGAGTAGGTTAACATTATAATTGTTTGACGGCACTGGGCCTGTACTCGCAAGAGTTTAGAAAAATGAGGGGGGGGGGAACCTCGTTGAATAGAATGGACGTGGAGAGGATTTTTCCACTAGTGGGAGAGTCTAGGACTACACATCATAGCCTCAGAATTAAAGGACCTTTTAGGAAGATGAGGAAGTATTTCTTTAGTCAGTGCATGGTGAATATGTGGAATTCTTTGCCACAGAAGGCTTTGGAGGCCAAGTCAGTGGATACATTTAAGGCAGCGATAGATAAATTCGTGGTTAGTACAGGTGTCAGGTTATTGCGAGATGGCAGGAGAATGTGGTTAAGAGGGAGAGATGGATCAGCCATGATGGAATGGTGGAGTAGACTTGATGGGCGAATGGCCCAATTCTGGTCATCACTTGTGATCTTATGAACACCAGTCGAGTCAAGCATACCATGCGATGGGTGAAGAAGGGGTCGTTGGTGCACCCTGCTAGCCAGGGGTGGCGTCAGTGGGTCCGTCTGGTCTAACCAAAACCTGTTACAAAAAGAATTGTTAAAGTGAGTGCTTACTGTATATGGTCTTTGGATGGTATTCTGGTCACTGTTTATTCTTGATGAAAATCGTTGAAATCGTACTCTCTTACACATTCTTGCTTTAGCATATTTTGTCTGCACACTTTGCTTTACGTTTCTCTCCCGCTTTGTTTTACTGCCCATTTCATTGTTGCATCAGTCCTGATTGGTATTTGTTTCGTACAAGCAGTTGTCTTCCTCTCACAGACCTCGCCTGCTTTCAACAAGTTCCTAGAATTTAAGGGATGTTTGGAATTAATTTTGAATCTTGCTCTGATTGAAGTTATCCATCACTATTTAAAGCATCTGCCATACTTTAAGATTTAAGATATAGACAAATGTTGGAAATAGGCAGTTGAACAATATTTGTGCTAAGAGCAACTGAATTTTGAAACTATCTTTTGTCATATTTTTCACTACTCTGGTTCCCTCTCCTTGATTTTTCAATTATTTAATTATCTTGCACCATGAAGGCTATTCTCAACTGTTCTCAATGTCTTTGGCTTTCGGGCACCAATTTGTTAACTTTCAGACTGCATATTTGTCATATCTCAATATTTTGGTTAGTTTGTTTTTCTATTTTCTGAACTAATCATTGATTTCCTCGAGGCAGTGTTGCAGTCTAATATTCTATTTGCTCATTGTTAACACGATTGGTCCGAGTCAGCATGGATTTACTATGGGGAAATCACGCTTGACAAATCTTCTGGAATTCTTTGAGGATGCAACTAGGAAAATGAACAAGGGCGAGCCAGTGGATGTAGTGTACCTGGACTTTCAGAAATAATTTGATAAGGTCCCACATAGATTAGTGGGCAAAATAAGAGCACATGATATTGGGGGTAGGGTACTGACATGGATAGAAATTTGGTTGGCAGACAGGAAACGGGGATTAATGGGTCCCTTTTCAGATTGGCAGGCAGTGACTAGTGGGGTACCGCAAGGCTCGGTGCAGGGACCGCAGCTATTTACAATATACATCAGTGATTTAGATAAAGGGATAAAAAAAGTAACATTAGAAAATTTGCAGATGATACAAAGTTGACAGATGCAATTTAATGTGAATAAATGTGAGGTTATCCACTTTGGTGGCAAGAACAGGAAGGCAGATTATTACCTGAATGGTATGAAGTTAGGAAAAGGGGAAGTACAATGAGATCTGGGTGTCCTTGTTCATCAGTCACTGAAAGTAAGCATGCAGGTACTGCAGGCAGTGAAGAAAGCTAATGGCATGTTGGCCTTCATAACAAGAGGAGTTGAGTGTAGGAGCAAAGAGGACCTTCTGCAGTTGTACAGGGCCCTGGTGAGACACCTGGAGTATTGTGTGATGTTTTGGTCTCCAAATTTGCGGATGGACATTCTTGCTATTGAGGGAGTGCAGCGTAGGTTCACAAGGTTAATTATGGCGGGACTGTCAAATGTTGACTGGGCTTGTATACACTGGAATTTAGAAGGATGAGAGGGGATCTTATTGAAACGTATAAGATTATTAAGGGATTGGACATGCTAGAGGCAGAAAATATGTTCCCCATGTTGCGGGAGTCTAGAACCAGGGGCCACAGTTTAAGAATAAGGCAGGATATTTAGAATGCAGATGAGGAAAAAACTTTTCAGCCAGAGAGTTGTGAATCTGTGGAATTCTCTGCGTCGGAAGGCAGTGGAGGCCAATTCTCTGGATGCTTTCTAGATGGAGTTAGATAAAGCTCTTAAAGATAGCAGACTCAAGGGACATGGGGAGAAGGATGGAACGGGATGCTGATTGTGGATTATCAACCATGATCACAGTGAATGGCGGTGCTTGTTCAAAGGGCCGAATGGCCTACTCCTACACCTATTGTCAAACCTACAGTTCCTATTATTCTGAATCAGTCATCACAACCTCAGGATCTGACTTGAGGTACCATAGATAATGCTTGCTTTTGGTATGTTCTGAAGTCATTGTTGATATACATCAGTGATTCAAAGTAACATTAACAAACTTGCAGATGACAAAGCTGGATGGCAGTGTGAACTGTGAGGATGCAGGGTGACTTGGACAGGTTGGATGAGATGGCAGATGCAGTTTAATGTGAATAAGTGTCAGATTATCACCTTTGGTGGCAGAAACAGGAAGGCAGATTATTTGAATGGTGTCAATTTGGGAAAAAGGGAAGTACGAAGAGACCTGGGAGTCCTTGTTCATCAGTCACTGAAAGTAAGCATGCTGGTACAGCAGGCAGTGACGAAAGCTAATGGCATGTTGGCCTTCATAACAAGAGGAGGCAAGTATTGGAGCAAAGAGGTCCTTCTGCAGTTGTACAGGGCCCTAGTGAGACCACCCCTGCAGTATTGTATGCAGTTTTCAAATTTGAGGAAGGACATTCTTGCTATTGAGGGAGTGCAGGGTAGGTTCACGAGGTTAATTCCTGGTATGATAGGACTGACATATATTGATAGAATGGCTGGGCTTGTGTATTCTGGAATTTAGAAGGATGAGAGAGGACCTTATTGAAACATATAAGATTATTAAGGGGTTGGACATGCTGGAGGCAGGAAACATATTCCCGATGTTGGGGAGTCCAGAACCAGAGGCCACAGTTTAAGAATAAGGGGAGGCAATTTAGAACAGAGATGAGGAAACTTTTTCACCCCGAGAGTTGTGAATTTGTGGAATTCTCTGCCTCAGAAGGCAGTGGAGGCCAATTCCCTGGATACTAGTAGATAGAGCTCTTAAAGATAGCGTAGTTAGGGGATATGGTGAGAAGGCAGGAATGAGGTACTGAATGTGGATGATCAGCCATGAGCACAGTGAATGGCGGTGCTGGCTCGAAGGGCTGAATGGCCTGCTCCTGCATCTATTGTCTAACCACTGTCTCCTTGTAACCCAAACCTTTAGAGCAGGCGACATTGTCAAATCTCCTATGCCCTTTCCATTAATATCATCCTTTCTGTAGCAGGGTGATGAGAACTGCTCATAATACTTCAAATGTACCCTGAAATGTACAGCTGGAATGTGCCAAACACCACCTTCACCATCCTATCTACCTTGTTACCGGTTTTATGGAACTATGCACCTACTACCTTCTCTGTTCTACATTGCTCCCCCAGGCCCCTACAATTAAGTCAGCAAGTTTTGCCATAATTTGTCTTGCAATAAAGCAATGCTTGACATTTATTTGAATTAAAATCCATCTGCCATTCCTCGCCCCATTGGTTGAACCAAGATCCTGTTGTACGCTTGGATGACCTTTACTATCTTCTAATTCCAACTTTAGTGTTGTGTGCAAAATTACTAACCATGCCACCTACATTCACACATTAATATAAATAAACAGTTGCGGACCCAGCACCGATCCCTGTGGCACACCATTTGTTACAGGCCTATAGCCTGAGAAAAACAACCCTCTACCACTGCGCATTATCTCTATAATTGGTTAGCTCATCCTGAATCCCATGTGATCTAACGTTTCGGACCAGCCTACTGTGGGTTACCTTATCAAAGGCCTTACTGAAGTCCATGTGGCCAACATCTACTGCATTGCCCTCATCAATCTTCATAGGCACCGTTTCATTAAAATCGGTCAGACAGGATTTCCCATGCATTAACCTATGCAGACTACATTTCCAATAATGCAAAGATGTGCTGCAATATTCTTGCAGAACGATGCTGCTTAATTATTTTTCTAGAAATGAGGAAATGCTGGTTTACCAAGGTAAGACAAATTGCTGGAGTAACTCTGGGTTACTCAATCATTTTGTCTTTTCTTAATTTTTATCCCCTGGCCTTTTTGATCTTTTGTAAAAACGTCTGTGCTGTCATTCTCTTGACAAAAATGACCTGTCTCAGCACCTGCCATTTTACCACCTTGGTCTAAATTTAACTATCAATAATAACTCGTCCTGCATAAATGATTGAGAATATGATTACATTATGCTTTTTTGGACACCCTTGTAGGTCATTGAAATGGTGATCCTTAAGACTATATCTATATATTACTAAAGTTCTCACCTCGTTTCTGTCTATCTGTGCTTAAGTGCTCCCTGAACTATGGTAAAACGGTACCCAATAGCGCTAACATTTTTTGCACCACCTAAATCGCAATTGTGCTGTGGTTGTTTTGTGTCAAGTTTCTTTCAGATTGGTTATATTTTGCAAGTTAGTGACATTTTTAGATTTGCAAAACCAGAATTTATTTTTTTTAAAGTCTTCCCTATGCTTACATCTATGATGTCACAATGGGATTGCAGATATGCTCGTAACATTGTTGCTATCCAAGTACACCGAGTCCTGCTAACTCTAGTAGGTGCAAATGCATTTTTCTTAAAGTTACAGTACACTTAACTTGTTTAAAATGAGGGAGGATGAATAACGTGAAATGAGCAGCCCTTGCGCAGATGGGGGCTATGGGTGAGTGGTGGAATATTGCGTTGGGGAACGGTTTGCTTTGCGTTGGGGGACCAGGCCTCCCATGGGGGCTATGGGTGAGTGGTCGAATATTGCATTGGGGGACCAGGCCTCCCGTGAGACAGTGACCCAATGGGTTCCACTTGGTCTAGTGTGTGTGTATATGACTAAAACTCTCATCTTGTTAGTTTGCATGCGTGCGAGTTCCAGAAACTACGCCAAACCGGTACACAATAGCGCCACAGCTTTTGCCCACCTTACCATTGTCCTGTGATGTAAATGAAACAAGTTTTGTTCAGATTTATGTTGTATTTTACAGGTTATTGACATTTTAAACTTTAAACTTTACAAAAACCACTTTTCCACTTACCCTGCCAGTCAGCCGCATTACAGTGACGTCACGATGTATCTCCCAAATCTCATTTACGTAAAAAAACGTGATTCTAAAAAAAACTTTGTTTTAATCAAATTATTCTGTTTTCATTAACAGCTAACATTGTGTTTGGGTTATTTTAAAGGGAAAAAATGCAATATTCATTGAGAATACCCTTTTTGTTTAATTTTGATTTTCATTGTGCGGAGAGGGATGGGGAGGTTTCATTTAAAAAAAAAATCACAGTTTTCATTGTTGGGGGTGGGATAGGCGTTATTAAAAAAACACAAAAAACGATTTTCATTGGGGGATGGGGGGGGGGGGCGAGAAGTGGGAGAGCTGGGGATAGAGGGAGGGGGAGGTGATGAGGGAGGGTGGGAGAGCAGGGGATAGAGGAGCGGGGAAGGGAGGGAGAGGTGGGGGAAGGGAGGAGGAGGAGAGGGTAAAGAAGAGGGAGGGGGACGGAGTAGGATAGGGGTAGGAAGATGGATGCTGAGGTGGGGGAGGGGTGATATTTTACAGGTTATTGCCATTTTGAACAGTTGCAGTCGAGCTTCCACTTTCCGGCCGTGCCTGCGCAGTTGTGGGAGGGTTTGCCGTGACTTGTGTCACAGCGGCGATCTCTGGCATCACAACGGGAACCCGTCAGCTGTGCCTGGGCAGTAGGTGGCTATGGGTTAGTGGTGGAATATTGCCTTGGGGGACAGGCCCTGGTCTAGTAAGGTAATAAAACGAAGCTTGAGTTTCTTGCTAACAGATGGTGCCTACCATGAGAATTTCCAACATTCTGCTTCTATTGACCATCAGAAGTTTTGTATGTCCTCTTGTTCATGTCAGTGTTCCAGAATTTTATTTTTGCTATCAAATCTTCAAACTATGAATACAAAAATGGTGGCAAATTCTCAACTTAATGCTTCAATCCCGAAAGTGTGCCAAAGAACTTCGATTTCTGTCTCGGTAAAAGATTAGCAAAAATATTACTGGCTGAGAATTTGCAAAGAATTGAATGGCCTTGGACACCTAGAAATCTGGAAGAAATGGTAAGTGCTAATATAAAGGCCAGTCTGTGAGAAACAGAACTTGCAGCAAAAGGCAGTGGACGAAGAGTGGGTCTATTTTATAACATCAATTGTTAATAAACCAGGAACCCTAACACAGTAAGGTTTGAGTAGATGGTCTTGATCAGGGGTGGGGAACCTGCGGCCTTAAGGCCGCATGCGACCTTCTAGGCCATTAAGAGCTGCCTTTTGAATGAATCCAAATTTTGTAGAACAAATCCTTGTATTTTTATTAATACATTTTTGTTTGTCTTATTATTTTTATTTTAATCTTAAAATGAACGTATTTAAAATACCAAAGAGTAAAAGAAGAGTCAACAAAATAATCCTCCCCGACTGCCGGCCACAATTAAAACATTAGTAAGTCATGAGGGCTATTTTAACACCTGTTATGTTCATGATTTAGTTCTAATGCGACTAGAATGTACGTTAACTTTGACATGCACAAAAACGGCTTTCTTGCTTTTCAACCACTTATTGCTGCGAGAATCTACATTCTCCTACCTAACCCAAATGAAGACACCCTTAAGGTCACAAATGACCTACCCCTGGTCTTGATGCATGAGATGGTCAAGAGTGGAAGTGATTGGACGGGAAGCTGGAGCTTAAGTGGTAGACCAGAGTATTTGCATGTCAGTTTGATTGTGGTTGTATTTCAGCCAAAACATGAGTTGGCAGACAGGAGGTTTGAACTGACTGAAAGTATGATGCAATTTTAGAAATGTATTCTAAATGTATCATTAAACAAGCCTCATACCTGACGACATACAAACTATTCTGGGGGGCTTTCTTAAAAACTTCCTTTTCTGTAACCATTGTTAAGATCGCTTGCAACTTTTCCAGTAAATCAACCATTTTAATATCCCATGTTGTCCTATCAGTATTCTCATTCAATAATATCAGAACATTAATTAATCTTGTTAGTGATTTAGAGCATTGAAGAATGCAAACAATCCTGATAGAGGGTGTGGCAAGTAGTATTTCGTTTATGGAAGCAGTTTATGCTGAGATTGGTCCACCAGCTTACAAGTCGGAATCCCTGACCATCCTTGTTACATTTTTAGTTGGTCTCTTTTTTGACACTTTTATAAATACATTTTTTATAAATGAGCTTGTAATAATATTGTTAACGTCTTTGCATTTCACGATTCATAAGATCATACGATCATAAGTGATGGGAGCAGAATTAGGCCATTTGCCCCTTCAAGTCTACTCCATCAATCAATCTTGGCTGATCTATCTCTCCCTCCTAACCCATTCCTCTGCCTTCTCCCCATTTCCTACCTTCTTCCTATTCATTGAAAGTTTGTTTAAAGTAAATCGTATATGAACACAATGAAGTTGAAATGTTATTGTAGAATACGATGCTCTTTCCAGAAGAGAAGACTTAAATTTCCTTATAGAAACTTATAACCTTTATTTTTGACCCCCTGTGAGTCGGTCTGACTAGCCCACTCTGATGTAAAATTAATTCACAAGTCGCACCATTGAAGGATTGGTTTTTTAACTTAATTTAAAAACTGAAGGAAAAAATCTAGTCTAAAATTTGCTAATATATGACCATGATATTTTGTAAGGAGGTTTATAAAAATAAAAATAACCTATGAGAACTGTATCCCTATATTTTGAGGCTTGATTTGATGCCATGAATTATCTCTGTACTAGATGAGCAATTCCAACCCTTCAGGGTTTCATTTATTAAACTGTGATAGATTCTGTCTTCAGACCAAAATATATTCCCTAGCCCGATCATTGTAATGGATGTTGAAAAGCAAAAAGTTGCTCTTCAGCATTCCAAATTAAATCTGAAATACGACCAAATACTGGAAATACACAGCAGGCCAGGCAGCATCTATACAGAACGAGTTAACATTGAGTCAGTAATGTCAAGTGTTTAATTGCCATTTGTACTGAAAAAGGCTCAATGAAATTTGTGTAGCAACATGTCTGTAAACATCGTACTCGTATATAATATAAATAAAGTTCAATGCATTAGAAATGCTATCTCAGTGCAAAACAAAACCCCAGAGGCAATTAACGTTGTTTCCTTTCTCCACAGATGTCAAGAGTGTTTATATCCCAGATAGAACAATGAAATTCTTAATTGCTGTAGCACAACAGAATATGTAATCATAATAAATAATATAACAAACTATGAAAGAAAAGAACAAACAATAACAGTGAAATAAAAATCTATTGTTCATAGCTTAGCAGGTTGTAATTTTTAATAGCCTGATGGCTGTAGGGAAGAAGCTGTTCCTAAACGTTACAGTTCTCAGGCTCCTGTACCTTCTTCCCGATGGCAGTGGTGAGATGATGCCTGACATGAGAATTGATAGCATTTTGTTTCTATTACAGTAGTGGGTGTTGCAGGAATGATGAACCTTATCCATAAGTCACAACCATTAGATCAGAAAAATGCTGCTAATCAAAGTTCTAGTGGGTTATAGCTGGATTATGGCCCGATGGAGTTTGGAGGCATATAAAAAGAAATGCATGGTTTCACTCGATGCTATCTATGGCCATTAGTTGCAACATCGGTTTAGACCTGAATTGCAAAAGTTGCACTTTTTGTACATGATGATCCACTTTTAAATTGTGATTATGATAATTCGTATGGTTTTTGACTCTTAATTTTTCAAAAGTGAAAGGTGGTTTCTTTGTAGCATTCTACAAGTTTCTACTTGTACTAATGAATTCTAGATGTGCTAGACTTTTGATGTGCAAAGTCACCTGCCAAATGAATATTGGACTTGCTAGAACAATGCTTGAATGTTTACATCAAATTTAAAAAATATTTTTCTTCAGGTTTCTTATGCCCGTCCCAGTTCTGCTTCCATCAGAGATGCAAATTTGTATGTCAGTGGGCTCCCAAAAACAATGTCACAAAAAGAACTGGAGCAGCTTTTCACCCAATATGGACGTATAATTACCTCGAGGATTCTTGTGGATCAGGTTACTGGTAAGTGTGCGCCCATTTCTGTTCATCTTTTAAGGCTGCAGGTTGTAAAATTCTTCATTTGCTGATAACTTGCCTCCAGAACCTGTCAAAGGTTGAGAGATTTGGGCAAGAAAATGTAATTTTCTGCTGGAATTGTTCATAAATATGCATGAGCAGAAATAGATTTAAGAGCTCTCTCTAACTTGAGTCGGTTCCCACCCTAGAGGTGCAGGTTTGAACTATGCTTTCACACATGGTGAAGTAATAAATTTAAAGTGGTTATAATCTTTATTTCAAATCTACTGCAGAGGATGCAGTTCTTAATCCTTATTGTGTTGCTAATGTGCTTTTAAATTTAACAGGAATGTGAAGCAAATGTAAAAGTTTGGATTTGGCACTTAAGCCACCTTAAACAAAACTGTTTGTTGTAGTAGCAAGTCTGGGTAGCACAGATAGGTAACAGTATGTCAAGTCTTTACAACATGGACAGAATTGGTAGACTAAACTTTAGTCACTAGACCATTTACATTCTACAATGCAAATGGAAATATTGTTCACAAAGCCAAATTTTAGGTGTTCGGATCTTCTAAATCTGGTGGGGATGATATTCCAGGATAAAAATCTAGCATGTTTGACAGTACAATTGGCAAGATGTATGGATTTATACATCAGTGAATATGTTCACACTGGATTCCCTTAATCTTGATGTATTGTGAGCAGTTAATTTTAAAGCTAAATACAGATCAAGCCTTTCCCACTCCCAAACGCACAACTCCCTCCAAAAAAAAAGGCACTTTTCATGTGGTCATGACCTCATCTACAGAAATGGCTATTTCCAGGGGCTCTTTCATACCTACCTATCTTTAAGTAATACATTTATATTGCTAATCTAACAAAGTAATTCTTAAACGCTGTTAATGGCTCTTGACATAAACATAAATCAATTGTAAGAATAATGTTACAAAAAGTAATTGACCTGGCATGTAGGATAATTAATGATAAAACAGATTTGTATTTGAATTCAGACATCAGTGGTGGAGGCCTTGTTTTTCATTTGTATCAGAGCCATGACTCAATTTGTCAATGGCACACTTCCATGATTTTTCTGTTGGATGTGCACAATGCAATTGATTACTAAATTCTGTTCATCTAGATCAGCATTGGCTCAGATCTTGAATGCTTTAAAATTTGCAACTTTGGATTTTGAGTGGGTGAGCTGAGGATTCGAACAGTATGAAATAAGCATAAGTAGATAATATTGAAAATGAAAAGTTAGTAATGAAAGGCTGGTTTAAGCTTCTGGGTAAATTGTTATCTAATATGTTGAGGTTGGGTTTTAATATAAATATTGCCATTGATTTCTGTCGTCTTAAAAAACATTCTCTGGCTGCATCCATTTCCTGTAAAAAAAGGTTTATTGCTAGTGATGAAGACAAGAAACCTTGTGAAACAGCTGGTGGTAAATCTTTGCATTGATTTGTGCAGGTAAATTGCTTGAATGTAATGCCGGTGCTTACAGCCTTTGGTGCTGGATTGGCAGACTATTGGAACACTTTTTCAGATTTAAGTTGCACAATATTACAATATTCCAAGTAACATTAAGTTTCAAGGCTGCACAGGGATCAAGACTGAGTCTTGGAAAGCAGGGACTGGTAAGCTTTGGGGAAGTGTGAGGACATCAGTTGGTGAGGTTGATGATGATCCATCGGGATTTCTAAATGGTGTGATTATAGATTATTTGTTTTACTGAAGTACATTTCCTTTCTGAAAAGGTTTGAAATTCTGTAGATTTTATTGACCCATTGCACAAATGAATTTTCCTATTTCTTGAGACCACCTAATGAAGCATTTGTTGCAGCACAGCACATCCCATTCTTTTGCAGGGGGCTTATCTGCATACTTAGACTGCACTTGGCATGCTCACGTTTGCCTATGGAATTGCTGTCACCTTAAATATCTGAATTCATTAACTCCCTCAAAATATGGATTATTTAAATGCCATTTTCCAAGAAACTCGATGGCAGTCAATTGGGTTAAAACAATGAATAACTATGGGTGGCACAGTGGTAGAGTTGATGCCTTACAGCGCCAGAGACCTGGGTTTGATCCTGACCTCGGGTGCTGTCTGTGTGGAGTTTGCATGTTCTCCCTGTGACCACATGGGTTTTCTCCGGGTGCTTGGATTTCCTCCCACATTCCCGAGACATGCAGGTTTCTAGGTTCATTGGCCTCTGAAATTAAAAAAATGCCCCTAGTGTGTGGGTGATTGTTGGTCGGCGAGGACTTGTTAGGTTGAAGGGCCTGCTGTATCTCAAAATTAAACTAAAATGTGTATTTGGATCACCCGTGCAAGAACAATGGCCTTTTAAAAGAAACTGAGATAATGGAATGGATTTCCAAATTATAACGCATAACCTTTTGGTATGCATTACCTCTCATTGGTAAAACATAGTGCGATGGAGGATTTGGTATATTTGCTACATGTACTTGGAAATATGGAGGGTGATCTGTGCTCCAAATGTAGACAAAATGAGCATCACAATAAATGCAAATGAAATGTTGCAACCAATGTACTATGCCATTTAAGCTGATCAGTGTATTTTTGAACTAATTATTATTGTAGTTACCTTAATGTTTGACTCTCTGTTACACTTATTTCAAATAAATAGATACTAGTTTTAAACTTATCAATAACTGGTGGTTCTTTAAAATGTGGTTGCCCATGGTAATTGTTTAGGAGCTGTGGAAATGACAGGGTGGGGCATGATCCCCCTGCTGGACTCTATGTAGTTTGCATATCGGGCCAATAAATCTGTGGATGATGCAGTCAACCTGGGCCTGCACTTCAGCCTACAGCACCAAGACCGCCAGGGGACCTATGTGGGGATCCTGTTTGATTTTAGCTCTGCATTCAATACCATTGTGCCAGAGCTACTGCACTCCAAACTTTCCGAGTTGACTGTGCCTGAACCCCTCTGTTGGTAGATCACCAGCTTCCTGACAGACAGGAAGCAGCATGTGAGGCTGGGAAAGCACATCTCGGACCCACAGACGCTCAGCATAGGAGCACTGCACGGTTGCATACTCTATCCTCTCTACACCAACGACTACAACTCCACAGGCACCTCTGTCAAGCTTCTCAAGTTTGTGGATGACACAACCCTGATTGGACTGATCCAGGATTGGGAGGAAACTGCCTAGAGACAGGAAGTGTCACTGCTGGCGTCCTGGTGCCATCGCAACAACCTAGAGCTCAATGCTCTTAAGACAGTGTAAATTATTGTAGACTTTAGGAGAGCTCGCCCCACTCACCATCAACAACGCCACAATCACTTCTGTGGAGTCTTTTATGTTCCTGGGAACCATCATCTTCAAGGACCTTAAGTGGGTGGCTACCATCGACTCCACAGTCAAAAAGGCACAACAGAGGATGTACTTCCTATGGCAGCTGAGGAAGCACAATCTGCCACAGGCAATGATGGTCCAATTCTACACAGCCATCGTAGAGTCTGTTCTCACCTTCTCCATCATGGTCTGGTTTGGCTCAGCCACCAAGCACGACACCTGGAGGCTGCAGCGAATTGTCTGATCAGCTGAGAAGGTTATTGGCTGCAAACGTCCCTCCATTGATGAACTGTACACTGCAAGGGCCAGGAAGCGAGCGGGGAAGACCATCTCTAACCCTTCGCACCCTGGCCACAAACTCTTTGAATCACTTCCCTCTGGAAGGCGACTCCGGACTGTCAAAGCTGCCACAGCCGGACATAAAAACAGTTTTTATCCACGAGTGGTTGCTCTACTCAACAGCCAGAAATCAGTAGCCTCCCTTTGATCTGTTATTTTGTTGACTCACATGCTTGATCAATGGTGTTATCATTAATGTTTTATTATTATTAATGTTTAGTATTTTCAGAGTCATTTGTAACTGTCATTATGTCATGTTACTTGTGGGTGGAGCACCAAAGGAAATTCCTTGTATGTGAATACTTGGCCAATAAACTTACTTACCTGCAATTAAGGTTTTCAGGTGCTCAACAAGATGTTAGCTACGGAAGAGTTGCATTATAATTTTCACAAGAAAGTGGAGCTGTAAGGATTACTTGTTATGACCTTTTAATGTGTGATGCAAGTAAATGAAATCTAGAATAGAATTGTAGGACAAACTTTGGGTTTAATGGATTAAGCATTTCTTGGGAAAAGCAACTCTTGGTCATGAAATGGTTCTCCTGTATAACTGATCCGTTATTCAGCTGATTGTACATGGTTTTGTTCATGGGTAAGTATTGACCTGTGGCTTCCTGTTCCTTGGAAGGCATTGTTCTTGGAAGAGAACAATTGAACCTTGAATGTGTTAATCATTCCTTTTATAAATTGTTTGAACAAAATCATTTTTCACATCATCCTGCACTGCAGAATATATGTGGATAATTTGCCATTGGAAGAAGAAATTATGCATTTCTTTATGGCTAAACCAATTTGGCAGCATTCAACTTTGCCTTTATTTTTGAGACCCTGAGCCATGGGTCAAACCACCGATAGTGCTCGGTGCTTCCGAGCTATTAGGTATGGCCTGTAAGATTTTGCAAGGCTTCTGATTTTCATGGCTTAATGCGTTAGGAAGGTGCTTTCGTAATGTTTGGTTAGTTGTTGCATTGTTCCTATAGGGAACATACAAAATGTTCTAGCTGAGCGTCCAGTTTAGTAGCAATAGAGCTATATAAAACAGTAATGGATAGAAATTAGATAGCAGCTGCTGGCTAATCACTATTGTCGACATTGCACCCACGTCACCATCTCTCGTGGCACTTGGAATACAAGGACACCCATGTTAGACTTCTCTTTATTGACCACCAGCTCTGCCTTCAACACAATAATCCCAACTAAACCCATCTCTAAACTACTGGATCCAGCAGTTGTCAGCGCTCTTTGCCACCTGATCCTTGACTTCCTGACCCATATACCATAATCAGTGAGGATAGGCAACAAAAAAAACACTCCACGATAATTCTCAACGCCAGTACATAGCAAGGCTGCGTTCTCAGACTTTTACTTCACCTCCTATAGATTTATGAAAATGCAACCAAAATCTGCTCTAACTCTTTACAAATTAGCAGATAACACTGTTGTGGCGGGCTTGATATTGAACAATGATGGGACGGAGTACAGGAAGGAGGTGGAGAATTTTGTAGCAATGTCACAACAAATTCTCCCACGATGTCAGGAAGATGGAGTAAGTTATTGACTTCAGGAAACAAGATGCACATGTTCCAATCAGCATAATTGATGAAAATGTGGAGATAGTAGAGACCTTCCAGTTTCAAGGTGTAAATATCACTAACAATTTGACATGAGCTACCTACATTGAAGCTACGGCCAAGAAGACAAAAGAAGTTCATGTCTCCAACAACTTTTGCCAACATCTACATATACATTGAGGAATGCATCACAGCTAGATTTGACAACTACTTTGCCCAAGACCACAAGGAATTGCAGAAAATAGTGGATGCAGTCCAGTTCATCACACAAATATCACCCGATCGGCTCCATCTACACTTTACGCTGCCTTAGGAGAGCAGCCAACATAATCAAGGTCCATTTACACCTGGGTCATTCCCTCTTTCTTTGTGGAACTTCATCCTTCAGTCCAGAGTCCATGTGACCATTGATGATTTGTTGACGCTTATTCTATGTTATCCCACTGGCATCCATAACTTACATATTGGGTAATTTACCGAGGCCAATTAACTTGCAAACCCACATGCCTTCGGGATGTGGGAGGAAATCCAAGTGGTCAAAGGGAGAATGTGCAAACTCCACCCAAAGTCAGGATTGAATTCTGTTCTCTGGTGCTGTGAGATAGCAGCGTAAACCAGTTGTAGCAGGCATTTGGTTGTTTCATGTTCCTCGATCCATATCGGGTTCACTCATCTGTTTTGATCCTTAGTATCTGCTGCTTGACAGAGAACAGAAGTCAGTGAATGGGCAGCAGGGAAGGAGGGAACTCTGGGTTGATGTGAAAGTTATCTGATGCATGAATTCTGTGAAACCTTAACCAAGGATAACCTAAATTTTAAATGCATCGTACAGAGGACATGATCATTACCTTGTAGAATAGCCATTTTGGAAAATGTCCGAGATAATTTAACTTAATAGATCAATGTTCATCTCCTTGAATCTCTAGGATGAAAAAAAAAACTGCTGATGCAGGAAATCTGAAATACCTCAGATTTTAATCTTCTGCCTAACTCCCTCGATTCACTGTGCAGGATTATTTCCCCCTTTCTACCAAATTTGTGACTACCATCATTTACTATGACCTCTGGCTGTTCTCCCTCCATCAGATTGTTCTGAACCTAAGCGTCTCTGACCCTGCACTTGGGAGGCAATAGACCATTCTGGAGTCCTGCTCTTGGCCACAAGTGCATGTCTATTCCCCTCAAGTTTATTCCCCATCACTACTGCTCTCTTTGACATTTCTCACTATAACTTTACTTCCCTGGCTGTACATCAGAACTCGCTCTGCCGTACAAACTCGGAAGCAGCTGCTGCGGCTTTCATACAAAGCCGTCACCTTCCCACCAATAATCACAGGAGTCTCCTGCGCTAGCTTCCTCCACTTACTGCCACTCTCATGGTCGTCCCATCCTTTCCTTTTGCAACTACAGTGTTACCAACTCGCTAAATGTACTATCCATGACATTATTAACATCTCCAATGTTCTATAGCTAGTTAAACCACAGCTCCCAACGATATGGACACCCTTCCCATGGGTGTAGTCACCAAAGTGGAATTTTGACAGAAAAATTGAACATTTGAAAAAACAAACAATGGGTGATGGAAGGTCATTTTGAAGCTAGAGGTAAAATTGAAGCTGGGTTTTATTGATAAAATATGAATGTTGCACAGAAAAATGCTCTCAGTAACATGGGCTTTAAAGTGAAACAGTGAAAGGTGGAGGTGGGCAAGGAGAGGTTGATAACCTGATAGGATGCAGGGAAGGAATTTGGGATTTTTTTAATTTCTAGCCTCCAGTGGAAAGAACATGTTATATTGAGCTAGAAAAGGCAATGAATGATTTAACTGTATCGTGTGGTTAGGCTTGGCCTTAGAGGGTGTGAGTATGTGGATGAGACTAGGCATGATAAATCGCTTTCACTGAGAACATGCCGCCAAGGATAGAGGCATGTGACCATTACCTGCAGAGATTTGTAAATAGAACTAAAGGATGGGCAGTTGCTAATTTGGTGACTATTGTATGCTTTTTTGTCCTTTTAGGGAGGCAGGGTTGGAAGAGGAAACAAAAGTGGCAAGCAGTTTATGATTTCATAATTGAGTTGGAGGTTTTGAGCTGTTTCCCTGCTCTCCAAAATATTTGGATGTGGATAAAACAAGGTTATCAACAATCCTGTGCAAGGTCCTTGATCTGCAGCGGAATCTGGCATCCTCAGCAGTTCAATTTCCCAGCTTTGTGCAAATTGGTTTTCTTTAGTGGCTGGACGCCACATGAGAATAGTTTACAAGTATTGGCTTTGATAATTCCATTTTATCTTGCTCCTATGTTTAGCAATGTTACAAAATTTTGAGATATTAAAAATCAAGTCTGCAATTTATCCCATCAGATGAAGCATAAAAAGAAGTTTACTTTGACACCTAATTCACTTTCATATCTTCAGTATTAAAAAAGTTATGACAATTTTCATACTCGGAAATTAGCATCTTGTTCCCCATTGCCTTTCAATTGACTTAACTCAAAAGCTGTGATCTAGAACAGTTAAAAGCCCATATCTTTCTTAAAAATTAAGAGAACTCTATGAAATTTTCAGTTATTATAGATTGAAGCATTCTGAAACAAATATGAAACTTACTTGGATGACCTGAAATTAAAGCATATAATTAGTTATCTAATTGTAGCTAATTACAAAATTCAATGAGTAGATCTAAACATCTATCCATTTCTTAAGAAAAGATAAACTTTTTTTTAATTGCCTAAGTGTCCAAATAACATTCACACAATAATCCACAATATAACATAATTTTTAAATCTCATTTTCATGAATTTATAGGCCAAATGGAAGGAATTTAGTGTTTAATGCCTGTAAATTAATGGCCATTTAAATCAACTTGCAAGTGGGTTTTAGTGGAATGCGGTGGATTGGAACGTTGTGGTATGCTGTGAAGTCGGGAGGAAAAATACTGTTGGTTCATACATTTTTTTGGACCCCTTTTCGCAACATGAAAATATGATTAAAGCCTCCATAAAAACCAACTTTTAATATAAAAATAAACTGTATCTTTTTTCTCCCCTACGCAAATTCCTTCCCGTTGTCGGCTCTCACGGCTTTTGAAGGTGATTTTTAAATTACTCTAGTTAATAAATAATCTAGCGTAATTTAAAAATACCTTCATGAATGAAATGTCGGAGCGATTTTCTTCCGCAACGAAATCGCCCGACATTGATCGATTTTCCCAGTCTGAAGAAAAACGGCACTTTAAGCCCGCCCCCCCCTCTGAAAGGCGCCAAAGTCATGCACATGGGGAGCGGCAGAACTGCAGCGCTGCTCAAGGTAACTTTTGTAACATACCTACTATGTTGTTTCTTGTGCTGTGTTGGTTCTCCATAATTTAAAGTCGCTTGGTGTGTGGCAATTAATCCTTCAATGTACAAAATGTTTCAAGGTTGAGCTGTACTGATGCTAATACTTCAGCTTGTTAGAAAGAAGATTGAGACAATTTAATATAGGATATTCCAGTATAAGATAGCACTTATTTTGAAACTTGTTTCATAATGATGACCAGATAATTATCTCCTTCCTCATCCATCTCCTTGTCAATTTGCTTCATGATACTGGCTGTTGATCAGTAATTACTATTTCATGAGCCAGAAACAAACTGCTGGAGGAACTTGGCGGGTCAGGCAGTGTCTGTGCAGGGAACCGATTAACTGTATTTTGGGTTTAAACGCTTTTTCATACTGATAGAGTGGAAGGGAGATATCTGGTAGAAAGACGAAGGGAAGGTTGGGGCAAGAGCTAACCAGTAATGGGGGGGATCCAGGCAAGGAGGGGTTGATTAGCAGATATGTGTGGTGGAAAGAAGGGTGAGTTAGTAACAAGGCTAGAGGTGATAACTAGGTAAAAGCGTGCAAATGATAAAATCTGTTAAGAACTAGTAGTGGGGAGAGAAATGTAGACCCAGTAGGATGGATGGTGGGCAGATGGGATAGAAGAAATGATGGGGGACATGGAATGGTATACGGGTAGGTATGATTCGGTGGAGGAGTGGAAAGGAACTGAGTAGTGAAAGCAGGGCGAGTAGAAAAAAAGCTGTGCAAGAAGGTGCTATGTCAATGAGGAGGAAGGAGACATCCCACCCCTCTCTATCTCTCTTTCTCCCCCCCCCCCCCCCCATGCCGTTTACCCAGTACTATTTCCCATTTATTTACTCGTCGCCCATCTGTCCCTGGTCTGGGTCCCCCATTTGCACTTTTTGTCTTGTTCACTTCGGGTACTAGTCACCATCTCATCTTTTCTCTCCCTACACTTGACTCATCTGCCAATCAACCCCTTATTAACTGAATCCACATAACTTATCAGCTCTTTCAAATATCTCCCCTCTACTCCAACATCCTGAAGAATGGTCCTGATCCAAAATGCCTGTCCATTTTTCTCCAAGAATGCTACCTGACCCCCTAAGTTCCTCCAACTGTTTTTCTGTTTGCTCAAGCTTCCAGCATCTGCATTCTTTGTCTGTTTTGCTATTTCATAGCTTATGATCATCGATGTAGCAAGGTGTATATTGTATCAGAACAAATTGACAGGGTACTGATGGTTGATCTTGACATGGGAATAGTTACCCACTTGCTTTGGATAATTAAATTGTATGCAATTTGAGAGTAGTAAATGAAGATTTTTCAAAGTCCAGTTCTTGGAAACTGGAGGTGCAATATTTGACAATTCACCTGTTGGTTCTAATAAAATCTCACATGAAACGTGAACTATTTATCTCTGCAAATACCTCTGCATCCCAGTATTTTTTATTTTATTTCAGATTTCCAACATGTGCATTTTTTTTTACATACAAATAAAGTCAGTACACTCAAACTCTAGAATTCTCTGAACTACAGACAGCCATCCTCGGAAAGCAGTTGGTGTGCTCCTCTGATTTAAGTGGGGTTTGATAAAACAGTGCTGCAAACCTCGGCCAGATCAGAATGGGATGGTCAATTTACAGTGGCCATCACCAGGCAGCTCCAAATTGCCCTCTGTACGTGCTCCCCAATCTGTATTTTGTTTCTCCAATGTACCAGTGATTGGGTGAACTCCAACATTCGATACAACAGAATTTAATCCCAGGAGTGAAATTGGTCTGCCAAGTCATAAAACACAAGATAGATAAAACATGAAATTAAAGTGATGTGGAAAGTCCAGGTTTGGGCATGTGCAAAGATTGGGGGCGGGGGGGGAGAGTTGGTCTACCCCCACGACCGAAGGGGGAGGGTTTGTAGTTTGATAGCCACAGGGGAAAAAGGATCTCCTGTAGCGTTCTGTGCTGCATCTTGGTGGAACCTGTCTGTTGCTGAATATGCTCTTCAGGTTGACCAGTGTGTCATGGAGGGGGTGAGCTGTATTGTCCTAGATGCTCCACAGTTTGAGGAGCATCGTCCCCTCCAAGTCCAACTCCAATGAATCCACTCCCAGGATGGAGCCAGCCTCCCTGATGAGCTTGTGATTCTGTTGGCGTCTGCGGCCTTTGCCCTGCTACCCCAGCCCATGATAGCATAGAAGATGGCAATCGCCACCACCGATTGATAGAATATTTGCAACATCGTACTGCAGACCTTGAAAGAGCGGAGCCTCCTCAAAGTACAGACTGCTCTGTCCCTTATACAGTGCCTCAGTGTTCCAGGACCAGTCCAGTTTACTGTCTAGATTAAGCCTTGTTGACTTTCTGATTTAATATTTAATTCTAGCATATCAGGTAACACACTTTGTATCAGAACTTGTCAATTCTGCAGCCAGTTATCCAGTGTAGTGTTTTGGGGTTTTTCCCCTCCTTTTAGCCAAACTGATCTGCTGGCCATGTCCACCAAAGTTTTCACAACTTATATTTTCTCTCGTATGGGTTCTCATTCTAACTTTCCTCATTACATAGATTTTCTTCACTTTGTCTGCCTAACTGTTCCCATTAACGCAGTGTCAAGATGATCTTTACAATAATCCCCACGTGATCTTACTGTCAGAGATTTCTCCTTGGTCTATCAAACCTCTTCAGCTTTAAAACTCTCCTGTTTTCTCTAGTCTAACTGTGGGGCTTTGAATTGAACTGTTAATGATTTCTCTTCCCACAGATGATGCATGACGTGTATGTTTCCAGCATTTTGTTTTTCAGATAACACCATTTGGTTCTATCTTCATGAATTTTAACATGCTGGTGTAGATTTTATACAGTGAATAATCTAATTACAACAAATGTTATCTTTGTTATCTTGTAATATATCAATGGTTTTAAACCATTTGGGTGATTTTGCTAATTTATGTGTCTATAATGCAAATAATAAAATGCATGGAGAGATTAGACAAGGTAACCAAAACTTTGGTAAAGAATTACATTTGTAGAATTGTAAAACCAATTTGGGTTTGTGGGGATTCTAGTTGTTGGACCCTTGGCATCTGAAGGTATGCCAGTGGTATTTCCTTAATTTGGGAACTGGGCAAGACTGACTTATTTTCCCATTTCTAAATTAATTCGGGAAGATGGTAGTGAGCTGCTGCCTTGGTGCTGCTGTCCTGGTGAGGAACTCCAACTGTGGTGTTGGCTAGGATTTGAAACCAGCGATATATTTCAGAATTGGAGGGGAACATTCAGATGGCACTGTTTTTGTGCACCTGAAGCCCTTTTTTACTGTGTCAAAGTAGCTTGGGTGAGTAACTGCATTCCTTTTTGTAGATGTAGACTGCAGTCATTGTAGGCTGGTGGTGGATGGAATAAATGCCTAGGGTGGTTGATAGTGTACCATTTGAGTATGTTGCAACGTCTTTAATGCTGTGCAACTTTGTGCTGAAGTCGTTCTTATCCAGGCAGTTGGTGAGTGTTCCTTCAAATGACTGAAGTACCTTGTAAGCGGTGAAAGGGTTTCGCTTTCTGTTATGCGTCACTCATCATGGAATACCTAGCCTCTGAATGTAGCTATTCCAGCTGAGGTTATGGTTCAAGGGGGAATATGGTGATGGTGTTAAATATACAAAGTAGGTGATTGGATTGGCTAGTTGGCGATGGTCACCTTCTGGTACTTGAATGAATGACATTATCATGTCATGCTGAATGCTGCTGCTTTGAGTTGAGAATAGTTAGAATTGATGTATTAGACGAAATGGGAGTGAAAAACAAGTGTGAATTTTATAAAGTATGTTAACTTGAGTTGAGTCAAAGTTTCAGATTAAATGCATATCTTGTGAATTAAGTTAAAAGAGTAAAGCTAACCAGTAATGTGAACGTATCTTCATGTTCATTAGTAATAATGTCTATTTCTGGGTCCAAACCTAATTACAACCCAATTAATATGAAAATAATCTCTTTTGAGTAATAAAATTATTATATTGAGGTGTGTTGCAATGCAGAAAGAATTTTCTCAAATTGTTTAGTGTTTTCCCATGTTATTGGACTGTAAAGGCAAGTCTGGGGATTTGGAGATGTGATGAACTCTGTCCTACTGCAGTATATTATGGTAGAGCAGAAGATTCCGATTTTAACAAGTAATTAGTAGATCACAATGTATTCTGCCTTGTAATAAAAATTGCACTAGTCTAATTAGAGTCTGTTAGTCTCTGCAGAAATTTTCATTGAAAATGTACCCTTTTGCTGAATAGGTAAATTACTAATGTTGAATATTGAAATAACTACTTTTTAGATGTTTTTTCTGTATTCCCCTTCTGTTTATTTGCAATATTTTATCTTTTGCTTTCAATGTACTTTATGCATTGGTAGTTTAACAATCAAATTATAGCAGCTTGTTCATTGAGGGTCGAATTAAATGCGAGTTGTGTAACTGGGCGTATATTCTGTTTTTAAGGTGTGTCCAGGGGCGTTGGTTTTATTCGGTTTGACAAAAGAGTGGAAGCAGAGGAAGCAATCAAAGGTTTAAATGGGCAGAAGCCTCCAAATGCTACAGAACCAATCACTGTCAAATTCGCTAATAATCCAAGTCAGAAAACCAACCAGGCAATCCTCTCGCAGCTGTACCAGTCTCCAAATAGGCGATATCCTGGACCCCTTCATCATCAGGCACAAAGGTTAAGGTATGTAATAACCCTGCACAGTTGCAACTTAAAGGGGGTATTTAACACATGTTGGGAGTAAGTGCTGCATGAGGCTGGATTAAATAAATGTGGTAGCTGACTAGTTTCATTCAAAATTTTTATCTGGATATTTAACTGTGCAGAATCTTGATGGATTGATCAGTGATTTTTATAATATAGTTGAAGCTGCAAGAAATGCTATTTTGAAGCTGTGCCCAATTTTCCCTGGGCCTTATTTTGCTTGCTCTAGCTTGATGGAAAAAACATCTACCATCTAGCTTGATGGTAATGTTCAGCTTCTACCTATAGAGCAATTAAATAATTCTACCAATGTCCATATTTTGTTTAGGATTAATGCATGGGTTTTTCCTATCCTGCCTAAAATTGTACCATAGCAACCTTTTGTCTGCAGTTCACAACAAATGCCATATTTCATATAGTGTTCTATCATGTGTAGCTACACACAAAAATTACACCAGAATTGGACCCAAGCGATGGTGACAGTTTTTGAGTTGGACAAGGAGTCTTCTTGACGCCTTCCTACATTTCAATAGAAATTCTTGGTTCATCTTGGACTAATTGTGATTAAACTGAACAGGGTGGCCAAGAGGTTTGTGGGGCAACTTGCATACTTTGAAGGAGCATTTAGTTTATATCTGAAGCTGACAGCTGTGAGCTTTGTTTGTTTGATCTTTGTACCGTGTTTAATCCGAATCAAATAAATTCCCGAGAGTTAAAGGTCTGGCTTAGCTTGTGCTCCTACAGCTTGCCCCTTAAAGCCCTGTCCCACTGTACGAGTTCATTCAAAGAGTTCTCCCTAGTTTGCTCTGATTCGAACTGGGAGATTTATGGTAATGGCCGCTCGTCGGTCCGGGGCTCTCGTGGGCATTTTTCAACTTGTTGGAAAATCTTCACGAGTCTTCCCGAGCTTACCTGCCGTTAGCGAGTCTTCCCGAGTACCTGCCGTTAGCGTTACGGGCCGCTTAGAAATGTTCCTGAGCTCCGACGTACCCGCTGCGTTCATTCTCCGTGCTTTACCACGAGTTTGATTTTTTTTTTTAAAACTCGGAAGAGCTCTTGAATGAACTCTCATCGTGGGACAGGGCCATGAGTCTAGTTCAGTAAAACACTGAGTCAAGCACTGAATCAACTAATTCTTTATTCTCACTAACACAAACAAACTTCCTATACGATATCTACCCAACACCACTGGTCCGATCTTTGTCTCTACTCATCCAAGCCCTTCAGCCTCGTGTGAATACACCTCCAGCCAGTCACACAGTCCCAAGTGCTCTCCCAGAAGATCGGCTCCGATCCATGTGGTGTCCCCTCTTTTATAGGGTATCGGACACGTGGCGCAAAACTATATTTGTGGGGGGGGGGGGGCAACCCCTACAAGCCAATCACAAATGTAGATCATATAATACAATTATTGGCAGTTCCCTAACCCAATCACAAAGTACCTCATTACATTGTTTCCACAGAAGGTTCTAGTTGGAAGACAGATTACCAAAGTAAAGAAACATTTCCCCAGGTAGTATAAACAATTTGAACAAGGCTCCATACTTTAACCAATCACAAGACAACAGCACAAACAATCTGCAACATAATTAGCAATACTTTATAACACCCCATTCTATAACCAATCCTAATCATGCATTTGCTCTGTTCGGCTCTCTCTGCAAAACCCTCGTACATATTAACAATTGGGAGGACATCTGGACCTCGCCTTATCCTCAACTTCCTCCCAGGGATCAGACACCTTGGAACCATGACTTATGGCCCTGCAACCTTTCACAGAAGGAGGACAAGCAGGCTTTGCAAATGCAGAGATTCTCCATTTTGTGACATATTTATTTGGCCAATATTATCACTTGTACATAGTTGCTTTCCTTGTGCACATCTTCTGACCTCGTGCATCAGAAGTCAAATGCAAAGCCTTCAAAGTCGATATTCAAGACTGCCTCTGCATTTCTGCAAAGTAGCTCTATGGAAATGGAATAGATTTGGTTTAGCAAGTGGTGGAGTGCGGCTAGAGAATTTTGGGGGGGGGGCTGGCGATGGAGGGTAGAATTGGTGCCTAACTTTTGGGCTAATATTACTCATATTTTTATGGTAAATTTGAATGGAGAGAGCAAGAAAGATGATGCAGGAGAAACTGATTCGGTGGCTTTATGCGTATTTCAGGAGATTGAAGGTTGCATATTTTAGTTATATTGTCAATGGGAATTAGAAGAGCAAATATTCCAGGAGATTGCATGCAGCGGCAGGACTAATAGGGTTGTCATAGTAGGGGATTCTAAATTCCCTAACACAGACTGAGACTGTCGCAGTGCAAAAGACTTGGTTGGGATGGAATTTGCCAAATATGTTCAGGAACGTTTACTCGGGTAATATGTAGAGGGTTCTACATGGAAGACGGCAAAGGTTGATCTACTCTTAGCAAATTGAGAAGGGCAAGGGACTGATGTGGTTGTGGCTTAGCCTTTTGGAACAGCAGCATCTAAGGAGCGAAGGAGATAGGCGATGTTTCCGGTCAAGACCTTTCTTCAGACTGCAGTTCCTTCTTTAACACAACAGAAATTGAGCGTCTGGTTATGAAATGAGGCATGGGGCAGGTGCAGGCAGCCGGGCCCAAGTGTATCCCTGGAGGAGTTTTGGGAACTGAGGGGCATACAAAGGGGACAGGAGATAGCTCTGGCAGGTAATATTATGGAAAATCCAAAAAGATTTTAAAAGTACATATAGAAAAGAGGATAACTAAAGATAGGATTGGACCCTCGGAAACCACAGCGGTGAGCTGCAAGAGTTGTGCAGGGTCCTCAAGCGTATTTCTCCTGTTTTTATCATGGAGAAAGACATGGAGACTGCGGAGCTTGGGACGGTCAGTATTACGGACAAGGTGGTGCTGAATGTCCCAAGGTGTATGAAGATAGACAAATCACATGGGCCTGATCAGATATATGAATTGTTAGTTATGGAGTCGGTGCTAGAAGACTGGAGGGGGCAAATGGTGTGCTCTGAGAAAGGGTGCAAGTAAAAGCCTGGAAAATGTAGGCCAGTGAGCTTAACATTTGTGGTAGGCAAGTTACCGGATGGTATTCCAGGGTCTAAAAGACGCAAATTTAGTTCAGGGCTAATTAGGTAGGCTCATCACTGTTTTGTACGTAGGAGATCGTGCCTCAAGAATGAGTTTTTAAAAAATAACCAAAAAGGTTGAGGCCAGAGCGTTAGACACTTTCTATATGGATTTCAGCAAGGGATTTGATAAGATTCCGCATGGTAAAGTGCTCTGGAAGATTAGTTTGCATGAGATGTAGGGAGAGCCAGCTGACTGGCCAGAACATTGGCTTTGTGGAAGGAAGCAGAAGGTGATGGAAGGTTGCTTTTCAGACTGGAGGCTTGTGGTTAATGGTGTGCCTTGGGGATAGGTGCTGGGCCAATTGCTGTTTATGGTTTATATTAATGATTTAGATGAGACTACGAGGCATATTTGGGAAGTTTGCAGATTACACTAAAATGGGTGGTATTACAGATAATGAAGATGGCTATCAAAGATTACACAGGAATTTGATCAATTGGGCAAGTGGTCTGAAGAATGGTTAATAGAATTTAGTGCAGGTAATTGAAGTGTTGCATTTTGGGAAGTCAAACCAGGGCAGGACCTTAAGAGTAAATGGCAAGGCTCTGGGAAGTGCTGTAAAACAGATGGATTTAGGGATACACAAGTACAAAGTTCCTTGAACGTGGTGTCAGAGATACATATAGTGATCAGAAAGGATTTCAGTATATTGGCCTTCATTAGTTAGTGTATTGAGTATAAATGTTGGAATGTCATGTTGCAGTTGTACAAGGTGTTGGCGAGGCCGCATTTGGAGTATTGTGTTCGGGTTTGGTCATAGGAAACATGATGTTAAGCTGGAAAGAATGCACAGAAGATTTGAGGAAGTTGCTAGGGCTTAAGGGCCTGATTTATAGAAAGGTTGGGCAAGCTAAGACCTTATTTCTTGGAGAGCAAGAAGATGAGGGGTGATCTTATAGACTTGTATGAAATCATGAGGCGAATAGAGTAGATGCAAAGTTTTTTACCTAGAGTAGGTGAATCGGGAACAGCGGGACACTCTAAAAGGTTTAGAGGGATATGGGCCAAACGTGGGCAGGTAGGATTAGTGTAAATGGTGCAGCTTGGTTGGTGTGGGCAAGTTGGGCCGAAGGGCCCGTTTCTGTGCCCGATGATTTGTCTCCCTGCTAGCAATGTCACTTAATGGAATTGACTCTAATACATTTCATTGTTCTATGCATCTCAGGTTATTTATAACAAAGCATGTGTAGAAAACCAAACGCCAGAAAATAAGTGAAGTGTGTAAGAATGAGCTGTAGATGCTGGTTTACACTGAAGATAGACACAAACTGTTGAAGTAACCCAGTGGGATAGACAGCATTTCTGGATAGAAGGAATGGGCGATGTTTCAGGATGAGACCTTCAGATTGAGTCAGGGGAGAGGGAGACACAGAGAAGTAAGTGTAAGGTGTGAAAATGAGACATCAAAGGGAACGCAAGTGAAGAAAAATGTAGAATAGTTCATTGTTAGCTACTAAAATGCAATAACGATGCATACAGAGATAAAATGTAATCAAGAGGACAGTCAGACTGGTCGGTGAACTAGGAAGGGGGAGGGATGGAGGGAGAGGGAAAGCAAGGGTTACTTGCAGTTAGAGAAGTAAATATTCATACTGGTGGTGTACGCTACCCAAGTGAAATATGAGGTCCTGTTCCATTGGTGTTGTGTTCAGACCTGACAAGTTATTATAGGACCGACCTTGGATAGGCCATAGGGGTTGCTTGCATTCTGGTTTTGAGATGGATGAGGCAAGTGTGGGGACTGCTCCCACCTTCAGATGGGGCAGGAGGTGATTGATGGGACAGGCAGGCTTGTAGGTATTTGGGTTGGTTTGTTTCCGCAACTTATGGCTTTTGCGTGCTACTGATGCATGGATTTGAATGCGCCTCCTTCACTTTGAGCATAGAAACATAGAATTTAGGTGCAGGAGTAGGCCATTCGGCCCTTCAAGCCTGCACCGCCATTCAATATGATCATGGCTGATCATCCAACTCGGTATCCCGTACCTGCCTTCTCTCCATACCCTCTGATCCCCTTAGCCACAAGGGCCACATCTAACTCCCTCTTAAATATAGCCAATGAACTGGCCTCAACTACCCTCTGTGGCAGAGAGTTCCAGAGACCCACCACTCTGTGTGAAAAAATTCCTTCTCATCTCGGTCCTAAAGGATTTCCCCCTTATCCTTAAGCTGTGACCCCTTGTCCTGGACCTCCCCAACATCGGGAACAATCTTCCTGCATCTAGCCTGTCCAACCCCTTAAGCAATCATGGGCTGGATGTTTCCAGGTGTTTATTGGAGCTGTTGCACTTAAAGGAAGCTTTGAGCACGTGTTGAATCTTTTGTTCATCTGATAGCTCATCCCATGACAGGGATGTTGCCAGGACTAGAGGGTATATGCTATAGGGAGAGGTTGAGTAGGCTGGGTCTCTATTCCATGGAGTGCAGGAGGATGAGGGGAGATCTTATATAGGTATACAAAATCGTGAGGGGAATAGATCGGGAAGATGCACAGTCTTTTACCCAGAGTAGGGAAATCGAGGACCAGAGGACATAGGTTCGAGGTGAAGGGGAAAAGATTTAATAGAAATCCAAGAGGTAACTTTTTCTCTCAGAAGGTGTATGGAGCAAGTTGCCAGAGGAGGTAGTTGAGGCTGGGACTATCCCATCATTTAAGAAACAGTTGGACAGGAACATGGTTAGGACAAGTTTGGAGGGTTATGGACCAAGCGCAGGCAAGTGGGACTAGGGTAGCTGTGAGTTGGGCCAATGGGCCTGTTTCCACACTGTCTTAATCTATGACTATCTATCTTGATGCTTAGTTGGGTTAGTTCTTCCCAGAAAGAAACTTATTTTTCAACTTCCTGATCTGTTTTCAAGATTTGAAGCATTCTATAAACTTGTGTTAAGGCTTCATGCTCCTTAACATTAAAAAAAAGACAAATCCAACTTTGATTCCTCTAAATGGAGAGAACTGTATAGAAACACTATCACTTTTTAAAATTTTCCCTCTGGGACGATGTCTTTTGAATGTTGATGAAGTCCTATGTTGATGGTATCACTCTCGGCCTGGCAAGTACTTGTGTTGTAGTGCTAATCTATAGCAATGTTCCCAGTGAATCAAAATACCCTTTTAGAGTTCCTGATTTTTTTTTTTTAACTGTCTGCTATAAGGTGGCCATTATGCATCTTCTAGTTTTCTTGACATGCATATTAGCTGGGGTTCCAGTTGCTTTAATTACATTAGAGTTGTAGAGATGTTGGGGGGGGGGGGGGGGGGGGGGGGGTGGAATAGGGTAGAATTGGTGTAGGAAAACAGACCTGTCCTGGAAAGTGTTTGGTTTGTAGGGGGAGAAGCAAGAAATTCCTTGCATGTTTTTTTAGATTAATGCCAAACGGTGTATGGAATTGATGAAGGAAAGTCGTTTACATCGTGATTGTTAGAACTGTTTTCCAATTTGAACTGTTGCTATGTTAGAGGGGAACGTCTTATTGCTGGATTAGATGGAATTAGTCATGGGGATTTCAGATTTTTAAGCAAAAAATATGCCACAGTTAATTAACTAGCAGCTCCATGAAGAAGTCTCGTGTTTTCTCTGCACAGTTCTACACAGTGTAAAACCAATTACACCTGAAAGAAAAATCCATCCCTCACTACCCATGCTTTATGTAAGGAATGGATTCTTTCAATACTGACTTATCCTTGGAAGCAATTCTGAATCGCTTGGGCCCACTAAAATTATAAGCGCCAAGCTAATTGTCTGTCCACTTGTATTAAAAAATACATGGGGAAAGTGTAAACTTTTGCATTTCACCATTGCTGATATTTGATATGTTCTATGAAATTGCAAATAAATATGTAATCAAAGTCAAGTAACAATTAGTGCAATCAGAGTTTGTATTTATTGGTTGATACAAAGTTTATGTTGGTTGAGTGCATCTTGTATGCAGTTTGTAACATGTTGGCCTTTAATTTATATTCCCTAAGCTACATGGTGATTTTTTTTTTGGTCAGTTATTGGATTTGCTAGTCTGGAACTAATTGCACATGGTTTGTT
This sequence comes from Raja brachyura, assembly GCA_963514005.1. Next base: position 78,446,602 of record OY740783.1, read on the forward strand.
AAATGTGTGGTAGATTTTGTTTTGGGGATGTGTCAGTTAACCAAAATTTGAAAGTTAATGAAATTATCTTAGATGTTTTCAAATGCTTACCTACTTCGAATATTTTAAGAAAATTACAAATCTTCATTGAATAGTGAAGATATTCATTTTCCCAGAATGGAACAATTACCACTTTGGAAACAGTAGAACAACTACATGGCAGAAATCCCCACTTTGGTATTACAAAATATTGGCATGCCTTCAAACTCAAATGGTAGAATCTTCAAGGTTGTTTTTTTTTTTTTTACCTTTACCTTGAGTCCATTTGAGAAAATGGAAAATCTTGGGCAACTATCTTAAATTAGAATGATGTAGCCTATTCTGGTCTTGGCTTGTTATCACATTCATTAGCAATGTTACAAAATTTTGAGATTTAAAAAATCAAGTCTGCAATTTATCCCATCAGATAAAGCATAAAAGGAAGTTTAATTTGACACCTAATTTACTTTCATATCTTCAGTATTAAAGTTATGGCCATTTTCGTACTCGGAAATTAGCATCTTGTTCCCCATTGCCTTTCAATTGACTTAACTCAAAAGCTGTGATCTGGAAAAGTTAAAAGCCCATAACTTTCTTAAAAATTAAGAGAACTCAATGAAATGTTCAGTTATTATAGATTGAAGCATTCTGAAACAAATATGAAACAATCTTACTTGGATGACCTGAAATTAAAGCATATAATTAGTTAGTTATCTAATTGTAGCTAAGTACAAAATTCAATGAGTAGATCTAAACATCTATCCATTTCTTAAGATTTTTTTAAATTGCCTAAGTGTCCAAATAACATTCACACAATAATCCACAATATAACATAATTTTTAAATCTCATTTTCATGATTTTCTGGGCCAAATGGAAGGAATTTAGTGTTTGATTCCTGTAAATTAATGGCCATTTAAATCAACTAGTGAGTGGGTTTTAGTGGAATGCGGTGGATTGGAACGTTGCAGTTAGCGGTGAAGTCGGGAGGAAAAATATTGTTTGTTCATACATTTTTTGGGACCCCATTTCGCAACATATATTATTAAAGCCTCCCGAAAAACCAACTTTTAATATAAAAATAAACTCTTTACCTTTTCTTCTCCCCTACGCAAATTCCTTCCGGTTGTCGGTGCTCACGGCTTTTGAAGGTGATTTTTAAATTACTCTAGTTAATAAATAATTTAGAGTAATTTAAAAATACCTTCATTCATGAAATGTCGGAGCGATTTTTCTTCCGCAACGAAATCGCCCGACATTCATCGATTTTCCAGGTCTGTTGAATAACGGCACTTTAAGCCCGCCACCCTCTGAAAGGCGCCAAAGTCGCGCACATGGGGAGCGGCAGAACTGCAGCGCTGCTCAAGGTAAGTTTTGCAACATACCTACATTCATCTTCTGTCTTTTTTTGCTCTGACTTTTTTCAAGTATGTATCTAATGTCATTAACAGGCATGAGATTTCTCCATGGACCTGCAGATTTTGAAATTCGTTAAAATAAAATCTATCTCTAAATTTATAAATGGCTTTCCACGAGTCTGATGACAGAGGGTGTCGATTGGACGAGATGGATGTTGGTCAGCAGGCAGTGGGGGGGGGGGGGGGGCGGGACATGATGAATCAGCCCGATGATTGTAGGAGGGAGGCGTCGGTCAGAGGCGGAAGTGGGTGGCGGAATTGAAGATAGAGTGGTGATTGGGGGGGGGGGGGGGGGCGGCAAGGGGCCGGGAGCACAGGTAGTGGCGGCCCCTGGGGACGACAGCGGGAGAGTGGGCACTAGGCTTGGAAAGGCCAGGGGCGCAGCTGCAGGGCCCGGGGCCTTGTCGGTGTCAATAAGCGTTTTAAAGCAAGTAGAGGGAGTGTGTGTGAGCAGAGGGGAGAGTCTCTGAGTGTGAGTAAAGGTGAGAGGACGTCCCTGTGCGTGTGAGCAGTGGGGTTCCCTGTGAGTGAGCAAAGGTGAGGGGTTTCCTGTGACTAAGCAGTGAGGGGGTCCCTGTGAATGTGAGCAAAGGTTACCGGGGGGAGGGGGGTCCCTGTGAGTGAGCAGTGAGGGAGTTCCCTGTGAGTGTGAGCTCGGGTGAAGGGGGGGGGTTCCCTGTGAGTGAGTGGGGAAGATTTCATACCAACCCAATACACTAATCCCTCGTAGTAGCGGATCCCGCTATGCAGAGGACAGACCTGCGAATGCAACCCCGCTCCCACTGCCTCACTGGCCATTTACAGCCCCAGCATCTGACGCCACCCCTGGGTCACCAGGTGCACCAGCGAGCCCATAGCACGGTCCAGTTGATGCAGCTGTTGCGGCTCACATTGTAGCCACATGGGGACAGCTTTCTTCAGGCCGCTGCTACCGACAGCGCGCTCGGTAATCGAGTGTTTCCCTTCCCTCCCACCAGCTGTCGCTTTTTCCCTGAGAGCTGTAGCTTTGTCTGAGCCACCACGTCCTGTCGCTTCGTCTACTTGGACTCTTGCCACCTCCCACGGAGTCGCTGACGTACTCCACCTTGGAAGATGTCGGCGACTGTGGAGGAGGAGGCGACTGGAGGAGGCAGTGGAGTTGATGACGCAACAGGAGAAGGAGGCGGTGGCGTGGGGAGCAAATAAAGCGGCAGCTGATTAGTGGGGAGGGAACCCCACGGTGACTGAGCGCATCCTGTCAGTGACTGGGCCTGATGAGATCCAAAGGCTACAACGTGAGCTGCAACAACAGCAGCTGGCAAAGACGGGCTCACTGGTGCAGACCAGTGGCATTGTCACCTACTTTTAAGGTGAAACGACTAAGTGGTAGAGTAACTCGGCAGACTAAATCCGTCTGAAGAGGAGTCGCAATGTCTGTTATCTGTGTTCTCCAGAGATCCTGCCTGTCCCGCTGATTTACTCCAGTATTTTGTGTCTAAAATTAGTTGAATATTATTTGCCCAATTGCCTGTTTAACTATTAAGATTATACAGAATAGGAGTAGAATTAGGCCATTCGGCCCATCAAATCCACTCCGCCACTCAATCATGGCTGATCTACCTCTCGCTTCTAACGCCATTCTCCTGCCTTCTCCCCGTAACCTCTGACACCTGTTCTAATCAGGGATCTATCGCTGTGATTCTTGATTTCATTTGGATTTTGTTATCTGCTTATTAATTATATCCTCAAATCCTGGTTGGAGTCTTGTTACACGTGCAGAATGCTTGTGGGATGATGCTGTGTAATTTCCTCCACTTTGGAAAATCGCCAAGGCTACTTCTATTCGCTTGGGTAATTTTATATACTTGATTACCCTTAAACCATTACATTTTACATTCTATAAAATGACACCTCATCAAATATTCTTCATATACATGCATCTCATAACCTTTAGTTGTTTAGCAATCTTATCAGACTGTTTAAGAATGTTTTGCCATATCTGTACTTCCAATGTATAAAGTTCAATGTGTCATGGGTGCCTCTAGGAGCTCTAGATTTAGGTGACTTTGTTTCTCTCATTGGAATGTCTACAAAGTGAAAATGATGTTTTCTTTAAAATCAAAGTCAGTCAAACAAACTTTATTGTCATTTAGAAATACATTGATATATGCAGTTCCAAACGAAATTACGTTGCATTTGGCTCCCTGTGCAACACAATAAATAAATTAACCGAAGGATAGGCATGGATGAAAAGGATAAATAGACTATGGTGGCAGCCCATTACATGGCATTCAGGAGTCTGATGGCTCGAGGGAAGAAGCTGTTGCAGAACCTTGATGTTCTGCTCCTTATGCTGCGATATCTTTTCCCCGAGGGCAGCAGAGTGAACAGTCCGTGATGGAGATGTGTGGGGTCTTTTATAATACTGCTGGCCTTAGACACGCAGCGTTTGGTCGCAATATCCCCGATTGAGGGGAGAGAGGTCCCGATGATTTTTTCCGCTGTCCTCACCACTCTCTGCACAGACTTCCAGTCGGAGGCTCTACAGTCCCCAAACCAGACAGAGATACAGCTGGTCAGAATACTCTCTATGGCGCCCCTGTAGAAAGTAGTGAGGATGGGATGGGGGAGATGAGCTCTTCTCATCCGGCGCAGAAAGTGCAACCGCTGCTGCGCTCTCTTAACAGTTGATGATATGTTATTCGACCAGGTCAGACGGTTAGTGATCTGCACCCCCAGGAACTTTGTGCTACTGACCACCTCCACATCGCTGTCATTGATGTGAAGTGGTGTGGGACTGTGCCAGGTTGTTCGTATTGCACCAGTCCGCCAGTTGTTTCACCTCCTCCCTGTAAGCCAGCTCATTGTCGTCCCTGATGAGGCCCACCACTGTTGTCATCTGCGTACTTCATGATGTGGTTTGTACTAAACCTGGCACAACAGTCGTGAGTCATCAGGGTGAACAGCAGTGGACTCGGGACACAGCCCTGAGGGGAGCCGGTGCTCAGAGAGATGGTGTTGGAGGTGTTATTTCCAACCCTCACAGACTGGGGTCTGTCAGTGAGGAAGTCCAGTAGCCAGTTACACATGGGGGTGCCGAGGCCCAATGGAACCAGTTTGCTTATCAGGTGCTGTGGGATAATGGTGTTGAATGCTGAACTGAAATCCACGAACAGCATTCGCACATAGGTGTTTTTCTCCTCTAAATGTTCCAGGCTCAGATGGAGCACGGAGGATATAGCGTCCTCTGTGGAGCGGTTTGGCCTGTAAGCAAACTGGTATGGGTCGAGTGTGGAGGGGAGTCTGGAGCTAATGTGGTCCCTGACCAGCCTCTCGAAGCACTTCATCATTATGGGGGTGAGTGCTACAGGACGGTAGTCATTGAGACATTGTATGTTGGATTTTTTTGGCACTGGTATGATGATGGCAGTCTTGAAACATAATGGGACGACAGCCTGGTTCAGCGAGGTGTTAAATAAGTCCGTAAGTACATGTGCCAGCTGATCAGCACATTCCCTGAGCACCCGCCCTGGTATGTTATCAGGGCCTGCCGCCTTTCGTGTGTTCACTCCTTTTAAGGTCCTCCGAACATCCACTATGTCAAGACTGAGTGCCTTTTCCTCACAGTGAGGAATACCTTTGCTTGCAGGTGTTATTTAATGCCTCGAACCGACCAAAATAGTTGTTGAGTTCATTGAGGAACTCAATGTTGTCATCACAGGGTGATGAAGCAGTCTTATAGTCCGTGATTGATTTGATTCCCTGCCACATGCGCCTGGTGTTCTTGGGGTCATGGAAGAAGCTCTGGATTTTCTGACCATGGGCACGCTTGGCCAGCCTGATGACTCTGTTCAGGTTGGCTCTTGCGGATCTGAGTGCCACCACGTCGCCGGATTTAAACGCGGCATTACGTGCTCTCAGCATTCCACGTACCTCTGTGGTGGTCTCCATCACGGACTGTTCACTCTGCTGCCCTCGGGGAAAAGATATCGCAGCATAAGGAGCAGAACATCAAGGTTCTGCAACAGCTTCTTCCCTCGAGCCATCAGACTCCTGAATGCCATGTAATGGGCTGCCACCACGCTCCTTAATGCAATTAATTTCCCATTACAAGATCCAGTGCTGTCTTTCTTGACCTGGAAACTAACCCAGAAATATTTGGGGAATCGCCCCTTTTGTCCTTCACAATACTCCTGATCCCAGTCTGTTATGGAATTGGACAAACCCCCCTACTTGCCTCTATCTCCTCAGTAAGTTTGATTTTTGAAGGAAAAAAAAAATCTCTCTTCACCCCCCCCCCCCCCCCCCCGTTACCTGTTGTACTTGCCCAATAATGTAAGAATAGCTCTAAGTGAGCGATTCTCTCAGTTCTTCTTTCCATTTTTTAAAAGTATCTTGTCAAAAATATATGTATATTTTTTCCCTTTTCAAGGCAGGACCTGGTTTGTGCTGCTATTCAATCCCATGTAGCACATGTTTTTTATTACAGTCCTTATTTATAATGGACACTTCAAGTCCATATACCACTCGCAGATTAACAATTTGTTTAATCCTACCAGTTCAATTATTTTTTTTATTTTTGAAGTTTTGAGAGTTCAAAGTTATTTTTGAAAGTTACTCCTCATAACATGAAGCTGGCAGTAGGATCTTGACTCATCACACCTAAAATTATTGATTCCCAACTGGGAAAGGATTCCGACCACCTTCAGTTCTCCCCAAATCATTTTGCAACTTCCAGCTTTTATCATTACACATGAGGTAAAAGATGTCATAACTTGAGAATGCATAAGATGGACACAATGCTGGAGTAACTCAGCATGTCAGGCAGCACCACTGGAGAACATAGATTAGGTGGTGTTCGTGTAGGGACTCTTCTTTGCACTGATTTTGGGGGTGGGCCGGAGGGGAGCTGGAAGCAAGAAAAGTCCAGGAAAAATCAGGAGCAGCAATAGAAGATCTCGTGGAAGGCGATTCCCAAATAGGCCAATTATTGGCAAGGGATGGTATGATCCCAAGAGGGATACATCCAAACAGTCCAAAGAAGGATCCCAACATGAAATATCTACCCATTTTCTCTGGAGATGCTCGCTGAGTCACTCCAGCACTTTGACTATCTTTGGTAATAAACCAGAATCTGCAGTTCCTTTTTATTACTTTGAAATTGCATGTTCTGCAATCTTGTTGGTTTTGTTCACCTTTATTCTTATTGGTGAATCCCACCAGTGTATCTTTGGCTGTTGTGCTACTTCCATGTTTTGGTTATATTTTAAAGTTGAAAGACAAGTTGCATTACTGCAAGCTTCTGATGTTTTTTTTGTCTGAAGTGAAAGTGTCTGACTTGAGCCTCATTTCTTCTTGGAATAACAGAGTCCATTAATGTCCCCGAGGAAAATTGCATGAATGGGCAAAATTAGTGCCAAGTAGATGACATTTGAAATAAATAATTTGCAGTATTTAATTGTATCTGACAGATCAAAGAGCTTGAATTCTGTATCTATAATTTAAAACTAAAATGGTAGCCACCAACATACCAGCTGCTTTCCAAGAATTCTGTCATTCCTTACTGCTTGAGCAATACAATTCTAAACTGGTATCTGGTTCTCCATCTGGATTCTGCACTGATGAATTTCAACATCTGGAGGACCAGATGCAATGCAACAACTTGCAACATTGCACTCAGTTCATGTACCTGCGACAGCTTGTCTTTCAATATTGAACTTTTGTATTGATACAATATTTTTTCTGCCTTGAACATAACATTTATAAATCTAGATCATGAATTTCAACCAAAAAGCAACCTGCTAGAGGAATTCAGTTGGCTAGATAAAGGATTTTGACCTGGAACATCAACTGGGCATCTAATAATTGCACCCATTTCGCTCCATAGATGCTGTTTGGCCTGCTGAATTCCTCCTGCAGTTTATCTATTTGCTTTAGATTCCAGCATCGTATATCTGGGAATTCCAATCTTATGTCCACTGCCAAGAATTTAATCTATATTTATCTATATTTAATACATTTATAAAGCCAAACAGGTTTATGGTAATGTTGCAAACATTTTAGATTTTGCAAACACTATAAAAAAAATAACAGCAATTTTGTAAATGCAATTATGTAGAGATCTGCAAATTTCTAGTGATATCCCATTCCGCCAGGTATACTGTAGAAGTCTTTCCAAATGGTAAACTTTCTGAAGTCATCACATTGACAGGATGTTGTAACTAGTACACTTTCTTGTAGTAACATCCCTTGGAAACAGTAACTGTTAATGATTTGCTGAACCATAACTAGTATTGAGAACTTGTTAATTCTGTCCAAGTTAATATTATGTAAAATCCAATTGAGTTTAATATCAAAGCTTCTAAATGTAATTGTCTCTATTCCCAAACTTTTGCAATGTTTGTTAACTAAATCCTGCCTGGTTTGTTATCTTCAGGCTTTTTTTAAAAATTATGGATGATTTGAACACTCATTTAAAAAGCCAGCATGTTTGGTCTTAAAATGATAGTGATCCATTGCTTTGAACCACTGCAATGTTTCTGGTTATGGTATTGGGGGTGGGGGGGAGAGGAGAGGAGTGGATTTCTTGGATTTGTGCCTAGTGACAACAGAATGGGGATTTTTTTCAAATTGGGGTGATAGGCAATATGAAAGGGAAAGTTCAGGGCATGATGTATTCATGTGCCCAAAGTCCCTGTCTTCCTGGAGGCTGTGGGTTTTCGATTAGCTCATGGAGTAACCTCGGTGAGTAACTACAGTGGATTTTGTACACTCTAAAGCAGGGATTCCCAACCTTTTTCGCCCCGTTTACCTCTGGCAACTTTAAAAGCACATAACAATGATATTTCACTTATAAACAACTGATGATGAACAGATACCGGTATACCAGAACCAAACAGTCAGTCAGTCAATGAGAGAAAATATGTACAAATCCAGAATCAACAAATTTACCCCCTGTGTAGGCAAAATTTACCAGCCAGGGGTAAATTTACCCCAGGTTGGGAACCCTTGCTCTACTGGTACTGGTGGAGGGAGTGAGCATGTTAGGGGGTAGATGGAGGTCTCTGACCTGGATGCTGTTGAGCTGCTTGTGCATTTGACTGCAGATCCAACTATGCAAGTGAGTGCTGCATCATACTCCTGACTCTGGCCTTGCAGATAGTGCAAAAGCTTCAGGGTGTTATAAGGCAAGCTACTTCATGTTAGACATCCAAACACTGACATGCTCTTAGCCCCAGTACTTCTGTGGATGGTTGTGCTGTGTTTCTGATCGGTGATGACTCCCCACTCCAGGAAGTTGATGGTGGATTGAAATAGATTCTTGATTAGTTTGGATGTCAGAGGTTATCAGGAGAATACAGGAGAATAGGGTTAGGAAGGAGTGATAGATCAGTCATGATTGAATGCCAGAGTAGACTTGATGGGCCGATTGGCCTAATTCTATATATTCTTTCCTTTTGACCTTGTGATTTCGAGATGGAAATGTTAACTGGTTAGACTGCCATTAGCCTTGTCATCGCTTGGCATTTTAGTGATATGAATGTACCTTGTCACCTATCAGCCCATGCCTGAATATTGTCTAGGTCTTGTTGCATGCAGGTGTTTACTAAAATTTAGAGAAGTTGTAAATGGAATTGGACATTGTGCAAACATTCCTATTTCAGACTTTGTTGAAGGAAGGTTATTAATGATGCAGCTGAAGATGGCTGAACCCAGGACCTTTCCTTGAGAAACTCTTGTAGTAATGGGCGATGATGTTTGACTTTCAATAACTACAATCACCCTTTTGTTTGAGATGACTCTGGTGATGGGGGTGTATTTCCCTGTGATGCTCCGATATCATGGCCATTGACATTTGTGGTCTGGTTCAGCTCATTGATCTGTTCCAACCAAGATGGAGTGATCCTGACAAAATCAAACCTGGATATTGAGCAGTTGGCACTATCAAGATAAGATCCATTCCATTTGATCTGGTCATTTTCGATGTTGGGGCATTGCCAGTATGGTAACAAACTAGGGACGCATTGCTTGAAAGTCTGGCTGCATTAGAGTGCAGGTTTTCAGTCTTGCAGACTGAATTAAATTTGCTGAAGACTTACTACTGCAGTGCTGGGGATCTCAAAGCCAAGATTAATCAGTCACTTGATGCCTCTGATGAATATGTTTGCTAATTCTTTAGCCTTTTGTATTTGCATAGATCCAGCTAACAACTAGGATGGAGATGTTCTTGGAACTGCATTGTGTTTAATTGTCCTTATCTAATTGATTTGGGTCAGTGTAATTTCGGAGTTGTGCTGTGTGTGTGTCCTGCTGGGGTCAAGTGCAAAACAGCCTCGGAAGGCCTAATTGACCCCAAATCCTCTGATAGGATTTATGATGGAAGATTTGGAACACATTTTATAACGTGTATGATTCTGAGAGGATCACTGTTGGGTGTTACTTGATCAGGTAATTATTGAATGAACTCGCCCAATTTAGAAATCAGTCTCTAGATATTTGAGGGGCATAATTTCCCCAGTCACCTAGGCTGGGAGCAATTTTGTTTCCCAAATTCTGTTTATGTTGGGTTGTAATACATCTAAATAGCTTCCTTGCCTCTTTCAATGTCAAGCAATAACGTTGATGTCTGGAGCTGCGTTAACATTAAGTAAGAAATGAAGAATTTTGTTCTTAAGGGGATGTGTGGCCAGATGTTTTATGGTTATGTAGTCTTTGGTGGTCATTATTAATAATTACCATGTATCAAATTTAATTGAATTGCACAGCTGGGATTTGAATTCTGATATGCCATTTGGTAATCCAGACATCTGCATTATTCATGCAGTTACCTAACTGTTGCACCAACACAAAACCTCATGTTGAGAATTCTATAGTGTCCAGTAAACATGGAACATCTTGAAGGTGTGCAGCACATCTTGTTACTGGCCACAACATATGGCTCCTTGTGTTCAGATCCTGGGAAACTGAGAGCTTAAGTTTCCAATTAATTTGCAGATGGATCCTGACCAATGTCTGCAGTGCCACCATCTTTTCCAAGATGTTATAACTTTGCACAACATCCTTGCAGTTAATGGGAGCAACGTGAATTAGGGTAGCAATGTTTTGAGCACTTCATTTGGTATTGCTATTGTAGACTGGACAAAGTAATGATATCTGACTCTCATCTCTTCATTATTGACACAATATATGTTTGTGGAGGTGGAACAAATTAAATAGACAAATGAATGTATAGCAATGTTACAACATTTTGATATCTTAAAAATCAAGTCCGCAATTTATTCCATCAGATAAAGCATAAAAAGAAGTTTAATTTGACACCTAATTCACTTTCATATAAAAATGTTATGGCCATTTTCATACTCGGAAATTAGCATCTTGTTCCCTATTGCTTTTCCATCAACTTAACACAAGTTGTGATCGAGAACAGTCAAAAGCCCATAACTTTCTTAAAAATTAAGAGAACTGAAAATTTTCAGTTATTATAGATTGAAGCATTCTGAAACAAATATGGATTAATCTTACTTGGATGACCTGAAATTAAAGCATATAATTAGTTACCCAATTGTAGCTAATTACAAAATTCAATTACTAGATCTAAACATCTATCCATTTCTTAAGAAAATATTTAAAAAAATTTTAAAGCCTGTCCAAATAACATTCACACAAGAATTCACAATATAACATGATTTTTAAATCTCATTGTTATGAATTTATAGGCCAAATTGAAGGAATTTAGTGTTTAATGCCCGTAAATTAATGGGCATTTTAAACAGCTTACAAGTAGGATTTTATGGAACGCGATGGATTGGAACGTTGCGGTGAATTTAAACCCCATATCGGCAGGAAAAATACTGCCGGTTTGTATGGGGAGTAAATCACCGTTTCGCAACATGAAATGTTGATTAAGGTAATCTAAACAAGAATATTTATATGTAAACATAAACAGCTTTTCTTTACCTGTCCCCTATGTAAAATCCGTCCCCGTAGTCGGCGTTCAGGGCATTAGAAGCTAATTTTTACTTTACTCCAGCACTGAAATGGTCGGGCGATTTAATTAACAAAAAAAAATTAAAATTCACTTACCAGCAGTCGGAACGAATCTTTAGCAAAAGCTCGCACCCCAAGAAAATATAACTCCGGAAGGTAGGGGAAAACCGCATTATACCCCCCCCCCCCCCCAAACGCACCAAAGTCACACACACGGACAGTGACAGAACTGCAGCGCCGCTGAAGGTAAGTTTTGTAACATACCTAGAATGTAGTTTTCATTTGCTAAACTGGAACGGTCGTCTATTCTATCCCATGTGATCTTTTGCCAAAGCTGGAAGAAGGAGTAGGTTCTGCCACTTTGAGCACTAGGTGTTAATTTATTACATTCCCATTTGTTTCGCTATTTTTTTTTTCTCCACAAAATTAATCCTAGCTTGTAGATGTGCTGTTATTTCAAAGACTGACCCTGTAATGGCATGCTTGTCATGTAATACTGTAATGAACTGTGTGGTTTGATTATTTTTGAATTTGCTTTCTGCAACAAATGCAATTTTCTTGTCTACTTTGTTTTATGTCCAGTTGAATTGCATTATGTTTTATTTTACAGGTTGGACAATCTTCTAAATATGGCTTATGGTGTCAAGAGGTAATTCTCCGCTTTGAACTTTTAATGCTTTTCCTTTGTCTCCAAGTAACTAGTCCATAATCTTGAATGGATAGTGTGTTTAAGGGGGCAAGGTGTAAAATCAGTTTGAATTGACCAGGTTAAATTAAAGTTCAGTGGAGAATGCTGAATTTTAAAGACATTATTATTATTCTGAGAATATACAGTGGAAATTACTTTTTTAAGTGTAGTAATGTATGAATCATTTTAAGTACTGTAGCCAAAAATGGTTTGTTAATTCATCATTTTAAAAGTACTCATGAGCAACTCTTTTCATTATGGTTCTAGCACTTTGTTTAATAAACATTTTAGATTAGTTTTCTAACTTCAAACTTCATTCCATTTGAATGTTAATTGTTCGTCTCCAGTTAATATCATTGCAATTTTTTTATGAGCAATTGTCTTGATTGCCCATTTGCCTTAATTTCCTAAAAAATTAGACTGACTAGTATTGTGTCTGGGCAATAAATTAGACTTCTACAGATTCACAACATATTTTATAGCTTTGCATAGCTGCATTGAGGTTCACAAAATTTTAATTCTTTGCAATAAATAGTGCAAATGCAAAATTGTTTGAATCCCATTGTAAAGGGGTCATATTAGTTTGTTTTAACATCCACTTTAGTCACGGATGAGGATCTATTGTAGCTTTTTATTTTTGGCAGGTTTTCACCAATGACCATTGATGGAATGACCAGTTTGGCAGGCATCAATATCCCTGGACATGCTGGAACAGGCTGGTGTATCTTTGTTTACAATTTAGCGCCTGATGCAGATGAGAGTATTCTTTGGCAAATGTTTGGACCATTTGGTGCAGTGACCAATGTGAAAGTTATCCGTGACTTTAACACAAACAAGTGTAAAGGCTTTGGATTTGTGACTATGACCAACTATGACGAAGCTGCCATGGCAATAGCCAGCTTAAATGGATACCGTCTAGGGGACAGAGTACTGCAGGTCTCCTTCAAAACCAACAAAACGCACAAAGCCTAATATGTAACATAACTGTTATATAGCTATTCAAAAAGACATGTTAAAGCAAAACTTTATATACTAGTGCAAAGACTTTGTAAGTCAGTGTTAAGAGAGAAGAATGACTATTTAGCATCCTAAGAATGAGAGGGTTTTATATTGCTGGTAACTTTGCATTAAATCTTCTTTCATAGCTTTTATGTTTTGAAAATAAGACAAGAGGTGCAGGTTTTTTTACCTGTCACAAAACATTCTAGTACCTCCTTTGAAGGAGGTGGACCTTTTAAAAAGAATCTGTTTCAGCTGAAGGAAGAAAGACTCCTAGATTTTTACACAACTGCCTTGAAACAGAACATAAAGTGAATTTGTGAGGCTTTGTTTCTTTTTCCTTTTTTAAAAGAAAATATATTTTGGTCAAGTTTTTGATTTGCCTTTAAATTCATTGCATTTAAGTGATCAGTTTCAAAATGTTGGTTTACATTTTGTTTTTCTTTATTTACATGTTAAGTAAAGTTTTATTTTGATAAGACTTTGAATTGGGAATGGGTGGGCTGCAATTATACCTTTAGCTTCTTGGATTTTTTTTTTTCGTAACACAGTACCTTGCCAAAGAGAGAGAGCCTCTTTGCTGAAGTGGGTTTAAAAAAAAAAGCATCTATTTTTATAAAAGAAATTTGGAGAAACTTTTTACAGGACCTGGAACAAATATTTTGACTTGGTTACTTTGAGAATCTCTTCATATGACATCTAGTGAGCTTTTGAAAAATTAAAACCAGGAAATTTCCAGTGGCTGGCATTTATTGGAAAGTCTTGTGATGTAGAGATTATCTTGAAGACCTTTGTATTACCAAGATGTAGAACCAGTGGGCACTGTGGGTTTCGTTTGTATAATCAGTGGATCATCCTGGTTATTTGTGACAAAACGGCTCGCATTTAATTGTGATTTCAAGAATTAAAAAGAGGCTTAACATTGAGACAGTGCATGCAAATATATCAATTATTGAAAATTGGGGGAAATGTGTTCTTCCTGAAAGTATTCCCTTCTGTTGAAGCTCAAGGTGTTTAGTGATGTACACTCTCCTGCTGTATTGTCCGTGCTGGAATTGGGTGGAAAAATGATTTGGAGTTGCTTTGCAATACAAATTTCAAAGCAATTGGAATAAATTTGGAAAATGCAAAAGTATAATAGACTGCACCTGAGCATTGTGTAATGTAAATACGTCCTTGTTATGGACCTTTTCTGCTTTTTGTTTTTGACTACATGCCAAGTGCTGTTTAAAAAAAAACCTGAATGCTTTGTATGTTTTTTGTTTCTTGTAGACTGCATTAACATTACTTGAAGTTTACTTGTTTTGTTGTCCTAATGACCAGAATTGCAGTGCATCAGATTTGTTTGTTGTTGGTCTGTAGATAGTCTTGTTGCAGCTCTTTAAAACTATAGTGACACTGCTTTTGTTATATATGCATTTGTGGTACAATGGGTAAAGCCACAGTTTGAACAAATATGCTTACATTTTCATACTAAAAAGGAAGATATCCTGTTGAAATGTTAAAGTAAATTTGCAATTAATGCTTAAATCACTATGGGGAGATATAGCAGTTCTTTATCATAACAGGAATAAATTTGAAAAACTCTATTTTCAGAGAAGCATCTAGCTTAACTTATTCTTCTAAGAACAAATTGGTTGTGGAATTGCAGTCCTCGACCAGGTGCACTGATAACTGTAGTTAAATGTCCTGCTTTGTGTAAACTGAAATGCTCATGTGCTCTTCCCCTTAGAACAAGCAATGTGCTATGCATAACATAGTTGTACATTTATCTTTGCTATTGCTTTTGAAAACTGTAGTTATAAATTCTCAGCCTAGTTGAAGTACATATACTGTGAAGCACGTGGAAGTGCACACCCATGTTTTCATGCTAACCCACTCTATGCTGTCATCTACAATTAATTTCTTGGGCCTTGCACGAAAAAGGGCTGTGAGAGCCCAAGTGCAGCTTTAAAAAAGACATTGTTCAATGTTGAAGCCTGTAGCAACACAGATATGAATTAATAGCCTAGTCAAATGCAGCAACATTAGTGGGAAAGCATGTGAATTGGTCTTCACTTCACGATGTTTATCATAGCACTTAATAAGATGTAAGTCTGTATTTATTTGAAGTTGTAAAGTATGACTAAATTTACATCGGTTGAATAGAATGTATGTTCCTTTGAGTATTTAAGAGGCTGTACATGTTTCTTTCCTTATATTGTGTTTGGATCATTTGTACCTTTTCATGTTCAGTACATCAATAAACAAAAGTTGAAGGGAAATAAAGCTTGTTTTAAGGTTCAATATACCTGACCATTAGGTTTATGAACCCATCTTTCCTTGCCTTGTGGAATTTGGGGAATTACATTAAAAAATAAATAAGGAACTAGTTGGTTCCTGGAGAACAGGGTGTTTGTTTAATTGCTTGCTACACTGCTCGCTTAAACTGGTTCACATCATTGAGGAAATGATTAGAAACTAAAGCATTGCACTTAGCCGTATGATATTCTGTCTTTAACGTTGACGTGCATTCAGGCAATATAGTACCAGTTTTTGAATGATCGATAAATTTTTAATATTATAATTTATATTTATGTAGCACCTTTTAGCATAGCAAAACCTTAAGAGATTCATAAAAACCATTATCAAAAGATTCTGTCAGCTTCATGAAATATTGCATGGCTAAGAACTTTAGCGATTTTTACGGCGCATATTAAAAAAAAGGATGAAGGGGAGGTGTGGTTTTACACACTTAAGACCTTGGCATTTGAAACTACACCTATCGGTGGAGAAGCAATTAAGTTCAGATGGTGGTCAGAAACTGATGTTTCAATAATGCTGAATGATCTGAATAGGTGTTGGGCTTCATGAAATTTAGATAAGGATTTTAAAATCAAGCTTTATATAACAGTGAACTAGTGTGGATGAAGTACGGGAGAGATGGGTGAATGGGATTTGGCCAATTATGGAACAGTTGTAGCAAAGTTTTAGACCGAGGATAATGACCAGGAATCCGCTAAAACTGTAAAATGGAGGAAATCTGCTAAATTTGGTTTTACCATAGCCTCGACTGTTTTCCTTTGATTACTGTTCTTTTCAGTAGCCCATCCTGTGTTATTGTACAGTTATTTTCAAGTCTTTTTATTACTTTGCTTTGTGCTGCTGCAATAGAGATTGCAGCTTCTCATCAGTATGTTACACAAATGAAGAATTGCTGGTTAATGAAAAACATGTAATCCTTTCAAAAAACTAAATTCTGGGTTTTCCTTATCCTCAATCTTGTGGATTCTGGATTTACTTTTGCCTAACTTTTCAGAATAAATAGCTTATTTCAGTGGCTGGTATGTGCAAAATTGTAGTTTATGAACGCAAAGACAGTTCAGCGTTGACTACACCCACATGCATGCTTCATCTTGCCTGTGAAGATTTGACCCTGTGTGCTGTATTGAAACTCTCTTGAGGGTGTGCTGTATATAAATATATATATAGATAAATAGATAAATAGATAAATAAATAGATAGATAGATAGATAGATAAATCACATATAACAATTACAGCACGGAAACAGGCCTTCTCGGCCCTTCCAGTCCATGCCGACCATTTATTTTCCCCTAGTCCCATCTACCTGCACTCAGACCATACCCCTCCATTCCCTTCCTGTCCATATACCTATCCACTTTACTTTTAAATGTTAAAATCGATCCTGCCTCCACCACTTCTGCTGAAAGATCATTCCACACAGCCACCACTCTCTGAGTAAAGAAGTTCCCCCTCATGTTACCCCTAAACTTCTGTCCCTTAATTCGCATGTCATGCCCTCTTGTTTGAATCTTCCCTACCCTCAATGGGAAAAGCTTATCCACGTCAACTCTGTCTATCCCTTTCATCATTTTAAAGACCTCAATCAAGTCCCCCCCCCCTTAACCTTCTGCGCTCCAAAGAATAAAGACCTAACTTGTTCAACCTTTCTCTGTAACTTAGTTGCTGGAACCCAGGCAACATTCTAGTAAATCACCTCTGTACTTTCTCTATTTTGTTGACATCCTTCCTATAATTAGGCGACCAACATTGTACACCATACTCCAGAATTGGTCTCACCCACTGCCTTGTACAATTTTAACATTACTTCCCTACTCCTATATTCAATGCTCTGATTTATAAAGGCCAGCACACCAAAAGTTTTCTTTACCACCCTATCTACATGCGATTCCACCTTCAGGGAACTATGCATAGTTATTCCTAGATCCCTCTGTTCCACAGCATTCCTCAATTCCCTATCATTTACCATGTACGTCCTATTTTGATTTGTCCTGTCAAGATGTAGCACCTCACACTTATCAGCATTAAACGCCATCCGCCATCTTTCAGCCCACTCTTCCAAATGGCCCAAATCTCTCTGTAGACTTTGAAAATCTACTTCATTATCCACAGCACCACCTATCTTAGTATCATCTGCATACTTACTTATCCAATTTTCCACCCCATCTAGATCATTGATGTACATGACAAACAACAGTGGACTCAACACAGATCCCTGAGGCACCCCACTGGTCACAGGCTTCCAATCTGACAAACAGCCATCCACCATTACTCTCTGGCATCTCCCATTCAGCCACTGTTGAATCCATCTTGCTACTCCGCCATTAACACCCAAAGATTGAACCTTCTTAACCTACCTTCCATGGGGAACATTGTCAAAGGCCTTACTGAAATCCATATAGACAATATCCACTGCTTTACCTTCATCAATTTCCCTAGTAACCTTTTAAAAAAATTCAAGAAGGTTTGTCAAACATGACCTTCCAGGCACAAATCCATGTTGACTGTTCTTGATCAGACCCTGTTTATCCAGATGCTTATATATTATCTCTAAGTATCCTTTCCATTAATTTGCCCACCACTGACATCAAACTAACAGGTCTATAATTGCTAGGTTTATTCTTTGAACCCTTTTTAAACAATGGAATAACATGCGCAGTACGCCAATCCTCCGGCACTATTCCTGTTTCTCATAACATTTGAAATATTTCTGTCATAGCCCCTGCTATTTCGACACTAACTTCCCTCAATGTCCTAGGGAATATCCTGTCAGGACCTGGAGACTTATCCACCTTTATATTTTTCAAAAGTGTCAGTACTTCCTCCTCTTTGAATCTCATA
The DNA here is from genome assembly GCA_963514005.1 of Raja brachyura. The sequence continues at coordinate 78,464,831 of OY740783.1, forward strand.
GTTTCCATAGCTATTCTACTTTTTTCCCTTACCTCACAGAATTCAATATCCTTCTCCTTGGTGAATACCGAAGAAAAGAAATTGTTCAATATCTCCCCCATCTCTTTTGGCTCTGCAGATAGCTGTCTACTCTGGCTCTCTAATGGTCCAATTTTATCCCTCGTTATCCTTTTGCTATTAATATAGCTGTAGAAACCCTTTGGATTTACTTTCACCTTTCTTGCAAAGCAACCTCATATCTTCTTTTAGCTTTTCTTAAGATTCTTTTTACATTCTTTATACTCCTCTAGCACCTCATTTACTCCATGCCTCCTAAAATAATTGTAGATATCTCTTTTTTTGAACCAAGTGTCCAATTTCCCTTGAAAACCATGGCTCTTTCCGATTTTTACTATTTCCTTTCAACCGAACAGGGACATAAAGATTCTGTATTCTGAAGCAAACATTATCTGCTTCAACATTAGATAATACCAACGTGGGAATACCCAATAAACTTCAGAAACTTGGTTAAAGGAATGAATCTCTGGCAAAACCTTTGCATAAATCATGCTAATCATGTTAAATATTCAAATTCCCTAAATTTCATTATAACACCATTCCTGCAGTCAGCATATTCAAGCAAATTCAATTTGATGAGGAAAGCATTATCAGAAAACTAATGTTGCCTATTTCCTTCGCTCCATAGATGCTGCCTCACCCGTTGAGTTTCTCCAGCATTTTTGTCTACATCAGAAAACTAAACACATTTTTAGTAAATTTTCCTTCAATATCCAAATCAACATTTTGGTGTTCTTGTCACTCAAACCTTGGCACAAGTGTAACTGTTGTGCCTAACTAGAAATTAGAAATCATTTTGACGTGTTCCTCAGGTATAGCATTATCAGGAACCAACTATATTCTATCATCATGATGCCTAATTTTTCTAAAATGTACCTCACCAAAAGCTACTTTGTGTCGTTATTTTAAAAACATTTAAATGGTTATTTTCCAAGTGGGTGTAGCTATGTTTTCATCAGGCTAGAGTTGAATGTAAAATCTGAACTTTGTTTTAATACTGTGCTGAGAAATCTGTTTATTTGCAGTGGAAGATGTTGTCCTTTAAATATCAGAAGTTTGATATGTCCTGCTAGGTGGATATGTAATCCATAATTCTCAGTGGACTATCTAATATATCATAACCAGTGGGATTCTCTAGCACTGCGATTCTCCAGCACTTTGATTTGTTATTTTAACTGTTGTCATTTTAACTGATTTAGTTGAGAAGAATAGTTTAGTTTAGAGATACAGCGCAGAAACGGGCCCTTCGGCACACCGGGTCCGCACCGACCAGCGATCCCCGCATATCAACACCATCCAACACACACTAGGGCCAATTTTTACATTTACCAAGCCAATTAACCTACAAACCTGTACGTGTGGAACAAACCGAAGATCTCAGAAAAAAACCCATGCAGGTCACGGGGAGAACGTACAAACTCTGTACAGATGGCACCTGTAGACGGGATCGAACCGGGGTCTCCAGCCCTGCATTCGCTGTAAGGCAGAAACTCTACCGCTGTGCCACAATGCTGCCCATCGATCGGGTAGACTCTGAGTTATTTGGCCCAGAATAGGGGAATCGAGGACCAGAATACATAGGTTTAAGGTGAGGGGAGTGGAGGTTTAATAGGAACCTGAGGGTTAACTTTTTTTACACATAGGGTGGTGGGTGTATGGAACGAGCTGCTGGAGGGGGCAGTTGAGATGGGTACTGTCGCAACGTATATGAAATATTTAGATAGGTTCATGATTAGGATGGGTTTAGAGGGATATATATTGGCCAAATGCAGGCAGATGGGACTACTGTCGATGGGGCATGTTGGCCAGTGTGGGCAAGTTGGGCCCAAGAGCCTGTTTCCACGCTGTATGACTAATTGGATTTTCTCTTACCTCTTTGTAATGTGTGTAGACTGCTTTGTTTATGATGATCTTGAAGTTTTAAAGAATTAAAGTGACACAAACTTCCCCACTTTTTAAATTCGGAGAAGCGGTTGCTGTTTTATCAAATTGACGTATAACTCTGGCCATATGGGCAATAAATGCTGGACATGCAAGCAATTCTCAGATCCCAAAATCCCAGTTGGATTCCTGTGTGGTCAGAAATAGGATTTTCCCTCTCAAAATGTATTTTGTCCTTAATGTTGGGCAATTGAATGTAGTACAACACAGCAACAGGCCCTTCAGCCCACAATATTTGTTCTGAACATGATATCAAGACCAACCCTTATCTATCTGCACCTAATCTATATCCCTCCATTCCCTACATACATCTCGTTGTATTTTTCGATAGCATTCCTCACTGTCTGAAACTCCAATTCTGGTGGTGTCAGCAAACTTACCAATCCATCCACATTTATGTCTAATTCATTTGTATAGTCACAAACAGCAGCGGTCCCAGCACAGATTACTGTGGAACTCCACTGGTCAAAGACCTCCAGCCAGAATATCTTCCCTTCACCACCACCCTCTATTCTCCATGAAAAAGCTAGTTATGAATACATATGGTCAAGTAACTGAATCCCGTATGTTTTAAACTTCTAGATCAGTCTACTATGAGGGACATTATCAATAGACTTACAAAAATCCATGCATGCAACATCCACTGTCCTACCTTCATCAATCTTTTTCACTTCAAACTCAATCAAGTTAGTGAGGCTAAACGCAAATTGGTAGGAACAGCATCTCGTATTTCGCTTGGGCCGCTTACAACCCAGGGGTCGCGCTCTCTCGCTCTTGCATTTCATTTATTTGTTCTGTATCTCTGTACATCGTCTATATCTCTCACTTCCCTTTCCTGTGACTTTTAGTCTGAAGAAGGGTCTTGACCTGAAATGTCACCCATTCCTTCTCTCCAAAGATGCTGCCTGTCCAGCTGAGTTACTCCAGCATTTTGTGCATCTTTAGTGAGACTTGACTTGCCATGTACAAAGCTGAGCTGTCTATCCTAATCTGCCGATTCTCTTTCAAATGGGAGTAAATCCTACTTCGAAGAACTCTCTCCAGTAGTGTCCCCACCATTGACGTGAGGCTCCCAGGGTTGCAGTTTTCTGGATTCTCTCTTTCCTTTCTTAAACAAAGGAACAATATTAGCTACTCTCCTGTCCTCCGGGACCTCGTCTGAGACCAGAGAAGAAACAAAGATCATTGTCAAGGCCCTCCACAATCTCCCATATTACCTTCCTCAATAACATGGATAATAGGTTTCCAGAAAACCTTGGATCCATGTAACAAATTCTGCCCTGTCTAATCCTCTTACCCTGAATGTAGTGACCCACTACATCAATCCTGTGATTCTTTCATCCTTCTGTAATCTGTTTACTTATCTGATCCTCTGTCTCCTGTTGACTAATGTGTGGTTTATAATATAATCCCAGTAGAGTAATTTCTCCTATCTTATTTTTGAGCTCAACTGATAATGCCTCAGCAGACGTATCATCCAGTATGTTCTCTGAGTACTGCTCCGACACCATGATTAGCAAAGCAACTCCTCCACCTCTATTAACGCGCCCCTCCCCCCCCCCCCCCCGCAACCACATTTCTGTAGTGGCTACATCTTAATTCCAGGTTCCATGTACAACGAATTTACCCACAATACTCCTTGCATTGGAGTAAACACACTTCAACCCTTCATCATCCCCATATTCATGAACCTCTGTATCCTTAGACTTCATAACCTCCACTTTGTCATCAGCCCTTCCCTTTGTTGACCTGCTGCTCTGGTTCTCACCCCCTTACTATTCTAGTTTAAACCCGCCTGAGTAGCACCAGCAAACGTTCCTGCAAGGATGTTGGTGCCTCTCCAGTTCAGGAGCAACCTGTCCCTCTTGTGCGAATCACCACTGCCTTCGAAGATTTGAACCAATGGTCCAAAAATCTGAAACCCTGACCCCGACACCAATTCCTCAAGTACATTCAGCTGTCCTGTCCTATCCTATTGGTATCCTCACTAGCACGTGACACTGTCATTCAGAGGTTATCACTCTTGGTCCTGCATTTTCACCTTTTTTCTTTACTCCCTACACTCACTCCACAGGCCCTCATTGCTTTTCCTACCTATGCAATTTGGAGCTTCTTTGAAGCTGCAGTCATTAAGATAAGACAGCACTCCAACATATTCCTGACGTGCTGTGTAAATAATGGAAGACTGGGCGGTGTCAGGATTCACACCCTCTGTAGACCACTGTGGCCATGTTCCTGGACCACAGAGAACCATCTTCCTGCCTCGACCCCCTGGTGCTCTTGGAGGTGGGAGGGAGATGTGGGAAAATACCAAGATTTGTTTGTAACATTTAATTGAACATTTGTCGCATGTTAAGAGGAGTTACATTACTGTCAGAATTGGATATTACCTGATCAGCAGTTACTTGTCAAACCAGGCCAGACCCTTATCCAGGTCAGGTAAGCTTTCTTTTTTGTAGAGTTGCAAATTGAGCTAAACATGGCTGATGTTGTACTGTACAGTATCATTGCTTTAATCTTGTGGAAGCAGCTGAAAGGTGGATATTGTCTGAAGAACTTGAGCAAAGTACTGGAGTTGACTTCGCTTTGAAAAACACAGCCGCCTACCTTATTCTGGGTTTGACTCCAGGGATTGGATTACCATTGAGGTTTTATCAGAGCTTTTTGATGGCATATTCAGCAAACTAATGCCTCAATATCAAGAACCATCTCACTCACCTTGGGGTTGTCTTTAGCACTCTTATCTATGTTTAGGTTGAGGTTGTAACAATGTATGGAGCTACTTTGCTAATGACCAGAAAGAGCATTGATGATTTTAGTTTAGTTCATTGTCGGGTATACTTGAGCAAGTGCATTGATAGAAATATTGTCAACCTGTCTGCATTACTGAACATTGAATAGGTTAGCAATTGGTTCTTCTGGATTTGCCCTGCATTTTGTAGACAGAATGTGTACACTATTTTCCACGTCATGTAAGTAATTTGTTGTAGAAGTTCTGGAAAGGCTTGGCAAGAAGTGTAGAAACAAGAAACTACAGATGCTGATTTACACAAAGACACAAAGTGGTGGAGTGATTCAGTGAATCAAGCAGCATCTCTGGACAACATGGATAGGTGACGTTTTGCATCGGGACCCTTCAAAGCAAGAAGTGTGCCTAGTTGTAAGCACAGGTCCTTAAATCTATAACTGGGATGTTTTCTGTAAATAAGCAATTTACAAACTCTAAAAGTGTTCAACACATTTTAATGATAGCACAAGGTATTACATACATCCTCAAATACTGGCTACATTCTTCTAGTGAACCATATCCAGGAAGGGGAAGGCGTTATGATTGATGTTAACTAGGCGGGGTTAATGGTACTGAGGTAACTATGTTATTGCATGCAAAACCATCTACATCCTTCCCCTTAGAAAATTTAAAAGAAACAGACCGTTGTCACTACAACAGAATTAAACAGAATCGCCATAACGAACAGGTGGCTTGCTGATCCGGCCCGAGCGCGTACGGATGCCTCCCCCTTCCCCCGGAGGAGCAGAAAAAACAGGGGGACCCGAGACAGCAGGGGAACCAGGGAAGGGCGGTGGGGTTGGAGGAACAGGAGAGGGAGAACCGCGACCGCCAACAGGTGACCCGCGCAGAGGGGAACCGGGCGCTCGATATGGGGACCGAGGCATGCAGGGAACGCTGGCTGGGACAGGAGCCGGCTGCTGGTATGAGAGCGGCGGGGCATAGGGGCCCGGGGCCTGCGGCTTCGGCTCATTAACCGCAAGCAGGTGTTGTCGGCTTCTACGGTAGATGGTTCCCTCATAGTCGACCAGATACGAACGAGGTGAGTCGGCCACCCCAACCACAGTAGCCAGACGGGAGTGACCACTGGCGGTTTGCAATCGAACAACCTGTCCAGGCAACAGAGGATCGAGTGGTCTGCACGACCGATCGTGGGAACGCCGCTGGCTGTCATGTTTCTCTTGAATGCGCCTCTGCACAGAGGCAGGCTCCAGCACCCGAGGTTTCAGCTGGCGCTGGGCAATCGGGATGGTAGATCTGGTTGTTCTGGACATCAGACGCTGAGCAGGGGACCCCATGGCCGGATCTCTGGAAACATTCCTGAGGTTCAGGAGATCCAAATACAAATCAGAGTTAGACAGTCTCGCTTGTTCCATCAGAAGCTTGGCGCTGCGGACGGCCCGTTCAGCAAGGCCGTTGCTCTGTGGGTACTCCGGGCTGCTGGTGAAATGCACAAAATTCCATTTGTCAGCAAAACTTTTGAACTCACGGCTGGTATACTGCCTGCCATTGTCAGTCTGCAGCCTGACAGGGGACCCAAACGTGGAGAAGTGTTTCCGCAGCTTCCGGATCACCATCTCCGACGTGAGGGATGTCAGCAAATCCACCTCGAACCAGTTTGAGTACGAGTCGACCAGGACAAGGTAGTGGTTACCACGCCACTCGAAGATGTCGGCAGCCAGCGAGGACCAGGCCAAGGCAGGAGCGGGCTGTTGCAGCAGGGGCTGTCGCTGCTGATGTGGAGCAAGACTGTTGCACGTGGAGCAGGCAGAAACACGGTCTCGAATATATTTGGCCATTCCAGGCCAGTAGAATTGGCACTGAGCGTGGGCGAGTGTTGCATCGACCCCGGGGTGTCCGCTGTGGGCTGCGCAGTAGTAAGAATCGAACAGGGAGGACGGGACCACCACTTTATGTCCCTTAACGATAACACCATTCTGGAGCACCAGTTCGTCACGGACCAGGAAGAAGGGCTGTGTTTCAGGCGGTGCAGCGGAGCGCTTTGTTGGCCACCCTGATTTAATCACAGACGCAAGCCGTTGCAAAACTGGATCGGCAGCGGTGTGCTCGGCCAAAAGCTGCAGCTGCTTGGTGGGAATAAAATTGACGCCCAGTACGAGCAAGTCCTCTGTTTCGTAGGGGTGGCGAGCACAGGAGGCCCGCGGGGCGCGCGATAACGTGTCCGCGATGTGCATCTCGGTGCCTTTCTTGTAGACGATGTCGAAATCAAAGCGCTGGAGCTGCAGCATCATACGCTGCAGCCTGGCAGGGGCAGCATGAATCGGCTTGTTCAGGATTGTCACCAGTGGCTGGTGGTCGGTTTCGACTGTAAATCTGCTGCCAAACAGGAAGTCTCTGAACTTGGAGCAGGCAAACACCACCGCAAGCAGCTCCTCCTCGATCTGAGCGTACCGCTGCTCGGTGTCCGTCATGGTGCGGGAGGCATAGGAGACAGGATGTAACGATCCATCGACAGATTGGAGGCATGCCGCGCCCAGGCCGAACTTAGAAGCGTCACATGTGACGGTGATGGGGCGACTCGCATCAAAAAACCGCAACGTCGGAGTGTTAATCAGTTTCGACTTGAGACAGTCAAACGCCTGCTGGTGCTGTGGGAGCCAGACCCAGGCGATATCCTTTTTTGTCAGCTGCCGCAGGGGAGCACTCAGCTCACTGAGATTTGGTACAAACTTCCCAAGGTAGTTCACCATGCCCAAGAAACGTTGTAGACCTGGCACGTCGGTGGGGGCTGCCATCTCAGAGATGGCCGCTGCCTTCAAAGGGTCGGGTTTTAGTCCGTTAGAGGTGAAAACGTGTCCAACATACGTGACTTCTGAGACACGAAACCGGCACTTCTTTGGGTTCAGCTTCAGGTTGGCCTTTCGCGCCCGATCCAGGACGCGGCGGAGGTTCTGGTCATGTTCGGCAATGTCCTTCCCATAGACTAAGATGTCATCCACGATGATGGCACATGGCAGGCCCGAGCATATCTGCTCCATCGTTCGCTGGAACACCTCACTAGCGGAATTGATGCCGAATGGCATTCGCAGGAATTTGAATCTGCCGAATGGTGTGGCGAAGGTTGTCAGGTCGGAAGATGATTTGTCCAACGGGATCTGCCAGAACGAGTTCTTAGCGTCTAGGACCGAAAAGACGGTGGCTTGCCCGACCTGAGCCGCCACGTCCTCAACGGACCGCATGGGGTAGTGTGGTCGCCTGATGGCAAGGTTTAAGTCCTTGGGGTTGATACACACACGTATTTCATTCTTGTCTTTCTTTATCGTGGCAACCATGGTGGAGACCCAATCGGTGGGCTCGCTGACCGCTTCTAGCACCCCCTTGTCGACCATGTTGTTAAGCATCGCCTCGACCCTGTCTTTCATGGCGTGGGACACCCTGTGAGGTGCGCGGACCACGGGTTGTACATTTGGGTCAATGGAAATATGGTATGTCAGTGGTAACTTTCCCAGGTCATCGTTGAACAGGTCCTGGTATTCTGCAATCGGGTTAAATGACAGTTGCACTTTGTGGACCGTGTGGTCGAAGGACACCAGGCCAAGATCTTGGCACGCACGGTTTCCCAGCAGGGTAACACAGTCAGAGTTCAAAACATAAAAAATCAAGTTTCTCGTGGCCTTCTGTAGCCTGCAAGTTAAAGTGGCCCTACCCACAGGCCTGAGAATTTCTCCACCATAGGCGTGCAGAGTAGCATTGTCAGCGACCAAGGCCTCATTAGTCCTTATCTTGTTGAAAAGATTTATTGACAAAACATTGACCTTTGCCCCAGTATCTAACTTCGCAAGGAAGGTTACATTGTTGACAGTCACAGACACGGAGGGATCAAGACGTTGGCCAGGTGCCTGGAGGAGGGTAAACACATTCGAATCCTCGGGAGAATTAATTGGATCTGCATCATAGGATTCAGCAACATCGGGCTGTGGGTTGGAACAGCTATCAGATTGTTTAAGCATGTTTAGACTGGGTCTGGAAATCTGTACCTGTCTCCCACGAGAACGGAATAAGCGGCAGGCAGAAGCGAAATGATTCAGTTTGTTACAAAAATTACAAGCCTTGCCATAGGCAGGGCACGTCGACCGTCTGTGGTGCATGTAGTTACAGTTAGGGCACCTTTTTGGGGGCACATCATCAGGACCAGGGTTGGCACGCGGCAGAAAAGCATTGTTTCCCCTCTGAGGCAGGGCTCTACTAAATCCAGCCTGGTGAACAGACTTATCTCCCAAGTCCCGGTGATCATCTGGCAATACAACGACCTCAGACAATCTGCAGGCATGCATGGCTTTTTCTAACGTTAGATCCGGATCCCTAAGAAGCTCACATCGCAGCTTCTGGTCACGCATGCCAGTTACTAAAATGTCTCTAGTGAGCTGGTCTGTCATGTCACCGAAACGGCACCGCTGGGCGAGATAACGCAAATCGGCAATAAAACATTCAACAGGTTCCTCCGGCAGCTGTCTCCTTGTAAAGAACCGTGCCCTCTCTAGAATGCGGTTCGAGGGCAGGTCACAAATCTCCCTGAACTTACGTAGCAGGCAAGCAGGGTCACTGGCAGATTCTGCAGGGGTAACCACCACGTTGTTGTCGTCCAGGACCGCTGGAGCATAGACGAAAGTTCTGGCTCTCTTCATGGCATCAGGTCCGACAAGGTTGAGTAGGAGGGAGGCTTTGAGGGAGTCAGGATCATTGCGGTGAGCGACGTTGACAAAGTGGGTGAAATCAATTTCAAACGTAGCCCAGCGCTCAGAAATATCAGCATCAAAGACAAGCTGCGCGGGCTTTCTGCACGAGGATGCCATGGTCAGAGAGATAAAGCACAAAAGGCACAAATCAAATAAAAGAAATAAAACCCGATAGACAGGTAGACGCAAGTATCTTCCAGCTCCGACACCATGTAAATAAGCAATTTACAAACTCTAAAAGTGTTCAACACATTTTAATGATAGCACAAGGTATTACATACATTCTCAAATACTGGCTACATTCTTCTAGTGAACCATATCCAGGAAGGGGAAGGCGTTATGATTGATGTTAACTAGGCGGGGTTAATGGTACTGAGGTAACTATGTTATTGCATGCAAAACCATCTACATTTTCGAACTACAAACTGGAATACAATTGGCTGACTGGCTTCTGCTGGGGTATCAGGTGGCTCATACGTCCTGGCTGAACTTGGTTGAATATTCTTCAGCCTTGAGATTTGCATCTCTCGTGTTCTGTAAATAGATGAATATACTGTTAAGAAGGTGAGTGCTGCCTTTCTTTAGATACTTGCACCCATTATTTAACAACTAGATGTTGGATGAGTGCAGAGCTTTAGTTATTATTGTCAGCTGGCTTCACTCTACCCATCACGGGCTGTTAATGTAACCTCACTAGATTGGAATGTTTTTATAAGCACCTCCCATGATGTTGCTGCTGACTCCTACTTCTGCATCCAGCAGGCAAACATTGGTTCAGAACAAAGATGCTAGATTGTGATTGTGGCCACACACTTAAGTCCAACAATACTGGAGAATGCCCAGCTGGCGGATCTCAATCTATGCTTGCTTATTGCAACGCTAGTACATAATATAATGGAGGATGATTTTGGTGTCCAATACTTTCCTCCACAAGGATGATGCTGTACGAACTTTGTCATGGACATGGGATGGTAAAATAATGTTTTGTTGCATAACATTTGTTGTTATTTCCCCTGGGATAGAGGGGTTATTATTTTTCGTACTATTATTAAAAAAGAAAAAAAAGAAAGAAAAAATATATACTACACTTGATCTTAGCCAAAAAGCCGAGAGCAATACCAATTTGGAACCACCAAACGCCTGTGGCGGAGACTTGCTCTATTTTGGTGACACATTGTCTAATCAGACAAAATGGGGAAAACATAAAAGACTATATTTCCCCAATGTAGCGAGAATGCATCCACCGCTAATGCTCCTGGTTCTGACTCTCACAAGACACATTTATACCACTGGAGATTTAATCCAGACACAACAGATCAACATTGGTACACATACTGTCTGACAATCTTTTTGAATTTTAACATTCATTCTGTATTGTCATTGCACTTTTGTGATCTGTTGTCTTACCACAATATTGTATTCTCCCACAATTGTGGTATTGTCTACTCGTAATTGAACATGCAAGTTCTTTATTGTAGAACAACAGCTATCAATGCACAAAACGCCCCCAATAACTCCAAATAATTCAACCATGTATTTGGAGAATTAATTGTCTTGGACAGTCCATCGACCACCACAACTGGTGTCGCTGTCCTAAGCTCCCCATCCGAGAGCACTCTCATCAGTCTGTAATAACACTGAAAACTTCTGAACAAGCACATTTTTACTTCTAGTAACTTGTGCAACATTGAGAATCCATCATTGAATTCAGCTCAACCTTTAGTTGGTACCTGCATGGGCCTAATCAATAACCTGCACGCTTTTTACTCCGGTCTTTGCAGACTTTGATCATGCAGAGGTCCCAATTTGACAGCATGAATGCTGCTATCACTTTACCAGTAACCGTAGCTGCTACTTGGATGGTAGGATAATGTTTTTTACCAAGACAAATACAGGCATTTGTAACATCCCCAACCTTAATTTGTTGATAAAGTTACTCACATATCAACTGTATTAAAGACAAACCCTAAATAATCAATTGTTTGGGATGCCTGTAACTTCCATGTTTGGATGCACAGACCTTAGCCTTTCAATAGGCTTATGGTTGCTGAACTCGGTTCTTCAGCTGTCTCCCATTTACAATTAACATATCCTCTAGATAAGTCATTACAATGTGATTCTGAGCCCTTATTAACACCAGTGCTGGTTTCAATAATTGTGTGAGCAATCTGAGGGCTGAATTTAACCCATTAGATAATTCCTTCAGCTGACCCATCCAATTAATTGAAGTACCTGCATAATAAGGCATCTTTTTAAAATCTAAAAAATAGCAACATAGCAGCCTTGTGATAACAACTTCGTTATAGTGCTGAAGTGTACTTTTTTAAATGTTCATACTGAACTATAAATTTAAGTTTGATGACTTAAACTAGAATGACTCTGCAACCCCCTTACTTGTGTCTGGGATGTATTATCTCTACCTGACGAGTTCTTGGTAAATTCAAACACCAAGCCGATCAGATTTAATGCAGAATTACAAAACAATTGTAATCTTAACCAACTTTGGTAATATTTTAACCAATGTTTCCCCAGAAATTCCATGTGTAATGAAATGTCGTTTCTGTACTTCCGTAAATGAACCAGAAGATCTCCTTCTCTTAATATAGGGGTTCGTATTCATCAATCATAAATCTGGTTATAGCTTGCCCACATAATTCTGCATTTTTTGGATATAATGTTAGCCAATGGCAATTTTCATCATACAATTGGGTTCGAAAATGCTTTGCAGAGTGAAGCAAGTATGTCTTAAAAGTATTGGACATAATCGACCCATGTATGTTTTCCCCAAATGCAGTGATGCCAACTGAATATCAGCTAGAGGATGTGCTGGAACACATTTCCTGTCCTCGCATCATTACACTCATGAGTGCCCAATTACTGTTGGCACCCTGAGCGAGGCACAATAGACAGGTGTTATATATTTTTATATATTATTTACTGTTTCAGTCATAACAGTATCTTGGAGTAGGTGAGAAACCAAATAATGTTGGCCGCCAGGTTCATCCATAGCCTCACCAGTCCATACCGATATTGCAAAACTTGGTGCTACATCGGGAACACCCGGAATATTTCTATTGTGCTCTGGTGTATACACATAAGTAGGGACACCAGCTTCAGGGTCAGTTTCATCCTGCCCTGGTACTCACGAGTCTTGCTCTAGGAAGACTTCATCCAGACCCATGCAAGGCACTGGTGAATGAGATTCTCATTCTTTATAGGCACCATACTTAGTGTATGGAAACTCCCACGGAGCCTGCCTTAGAATCTCATGGGTCTTTAGAACCCTTGACTGATTAGAGTTTGGAGCATTTTATCTTGCTCTAGGGACCTCATCCACCTAACCAAGGTACTGGAGAATCAGAATTCCATTTTCATAGGCACCATACTCAGCGTATGGAAACTCCTTTGGAGCTTGCCTTACAGGAAGACATACATGGGTCTTAGAAGCCTTGACTAAGTCAAGTGTGGAGCATTTTCTCCATTTCCAGCCTTCCCCTCATTCTTGTCTTCCCTTGTAGGAGAGTTACTTTCTTTACTGTTTTGTATTTGTGCATAAATCATATATGTTTAAAATTATAATTCTGAGAGCCACATTCTGCTTGCAGAATATTTGTATTAACCTCAGTATCACACAGGGTTATATACATTTCCATAAAGGAAACTGCATCTGGTAACATATACACAGAGCAGACTTTATTTTACAATTGTGGGTATTTGGAGCCGGCATTTAGCGCAGCCGTTATCTCCAAACCCGATCTAAATAGCGGGAACCGGCTTTTAAATCAGCCTTATCTCCCGATCCGATCTAAATCGGAAATTGCAGTTTCAGCGCGTTCCATTAAATTACCGCAGTTTAAAAATACTTATACTCTAGCTGGCTCCGTATTTTCAAGCCAGATTTACAGAGTTTTCTTAAATGTTTCCAAAATACATAAACACTCTAGCTGGCTCTGCAGACTTAGAGTTTAAAAAACACTTGCAAGAAGTTCAACACTGACTTACCTGCGAGTTAAACTTACCGCTGGTGGGAGCTGCGCGCTCCACCCTGTCGGTGCCACATGCGTCGACGTAATGGCCGAACATGCGCCTGGCGGGGCTTCTTCACGTAGTCACTCACGTAACTCCGAAGTAAAATTAGATCTACTCCACCATTCAATCATGGCTGGTCTCTGCTCCTGATCCCATTTTCCTGCCTTCTCCCCATAACCCTTGATGCGCGTTGAAACCTCAGCTTGGATTCTGGCTTTAGCAAGCGCTAGAGCAACTGTTTGAGGTTTTGGCAGCACGTCAAGCTTGTAACTTCCACCTAGGAATGCCAGGGCTGTATGTGAATGAAGCAAAGTTCCCTACTTTAAGCATGGATCTATTTTCCTTTCTCTGAACACTTACTAAACTACACTGATTCACACAAGAACCTTGCCAATAACTGGGCAATCAGATTGTTGGCACTTTCATATTGCCACCCACAAATGTCATGTCATCTGTGGATCAGGCAAAATCAATTGCTAAAATAACCAGTTTAATGATTAAAAATTAGACTAGGAAAGATTATTCGCTGATCTGGGTTGTTGGGAAAGTAGAGGTTCACGGGGCATGTTAGAAGTGTTGGGTGAGGAAGAGAAGAAAAAAAAAGGTAATAAAAATGGCATCCCAAAAGGGCAGATAAAATCTGGCACCCCTTTGAAGATTTTGGGGGCTACTTGTTTGGTGTTAATGTGGAGAATGTAGGTACAGAAAAGCAGTTGAGCAAGTGAACTTCTCAATCGCAATTGAAAAATTAGTTCATGGGTCCAAGTTCAGATATAATTAGTTATACTGAATGAATTACGATAAATAGTAAGATTAAACGAGAACTTACCAGTTTGAAGTTTGATCTTTATTTTATGAGGAGTTGCGTTGAGCGATTACGTGAAGACCCCGCCAGCACGCATGCGCGACATTCTTCAAAGCAGCAGTGTCAAATCACAGATAACAGAAGTTGACTAATATATAGTATGATAAGAGAACTAAAATACCAGTTGACCTTTATATGGAGGGTTCTTTCTAATCCCTCTATTACATGTAATCCCTCAACGCAACTCCTCATAAAATAAAGATCAAACGTCTAACTGGTAAGTTCTCGTTTAATCTTACTGTTTCACTTCGGAGTGACTACGTGGAGATTTCAAAGCTCTGTGATTACATGCCGTGGAGACGAGTCCATGCATCACACACTGCATCAGTGAAGAGTGAATTTTAATAATGCATTCAGACATGACATAGGTATAGAAATGTTGATGCTATAAATGGACAAATAGTGATAATAGTAACCTCCCTCAACCGGGAGGAACTATAACACACACCTAAAATAGAGTTGGCAAATACCCCCGGTCTGGTAAAGGGTATTTCTAAAATGTTTGGTAAATCGTTCGTTAGTCCGTCCTGCAGCCGCCAGGATGTGTTCCCGCGAAATGTCCATCCCCTGCTGCTGATTCAGTTGCAGCCAGGGTGGAGTGAGACTTGTATGTCAGTGTTCACTCCTGTATCCCAGAACCCATATTAACCACCTGGCGATGGGCTGCAGTGATATTTCTTATGAGGCTTCATGTGACTAACAATGATAGCTAGTTCAGAGTCCCTAAGGCTCTAGTGACCTTAACATACTGGTGTAGATGTGTGGCCACACACAACCGAAGGTCCATGGGATATGCCAACAATTCTAGTTTGAGATCTAATGTCCCTGGTATATTCTGCTGATTAAGTCATAACATAAATGTAATTTCCCTGCAGAATAATCATCTTGTCCAGTCACAGCTATGCAAACCTGGACCTGTTGTACTGACTCGGCACCATGAGCATAACCACTTGGTTAGTGAGCCATGGGCAGGGATGTTCCAATGTTAACATCCCAAATCTTTGCGTACCTGGCCTGGGGGGTGTCGAGTTGAAGATACCCTTCATAATCTAGATATCAGAAGGTGACCCGAAGTGGATTCTGCTCCCCGCAGCCAATATGCTGAGAAGGCACGTGCGGCACAGTAAATGACACTCTTTTAATGATTGTCAAACCCCATATGGAAATTGAACTTCAAGACGTCAGTCATCAGTGTCAACTTATTTGTAATAACAGAATACTTCCCATCTCTTATGAGGGAAGTACTACTTATTTGGTGCTATCCCTGCAATTGCAGTGAGCACGTCCATAGTTCGGTTTAACAATTCTAGCCGCAGGAAACGGTCTTCCCAGTATGCAAGTCAATTAATTGATTTAAGTATGCAGAGGATGGTTCGCCGAGTCACAGCTAACCAGCAATATTGTGCCTGGAAATAACCATATAAGGTTCTATCATCATTCACAACATCAGCGGGAATCATGGCTGTATAGGCCAGTCAGGCACTACGAAAATGCCTGAAGTGGGAAATTGCTGAATTTGCAAGACTCCTGGTAAGGTAAATGGAGGGACACAAAGCGCATTCTTCCCCAGTGTAGCGAGAATGCATCCATCGCCACTGATGTGCCACGTATTCTTTCTATTGTTTCTATGGCAGGTACGGGATACTGAGTTGGATGATCAGCCATGATCACATTGAATGGCGGTGCAGGCTCGAAGGGCCGAATGGCCTACTCCTGCACCTATTTTTCTATGTTTTTTCTCTATGTATATTGCAACTGGTGAATGAGCCTGGATGCAACATTTTGATCTTTAGGTGTTCCATCGAGCCCACAATGTCCTTAAATACTTGCGATTCCACATCCATTCTGTGTAGTCATTGCGTTTCCATGATAATACTCCAATGCCAAATGGAGTTAGGTAAACTATTACCAGATACTTTGACTTGATTGCACCCATGTGATTAACATATAACAGTACCAGAGTGTATCAAGTTAGACTTGAGCATGCAGATTATGCATATTCGCACAAACTTTTAATCCACAGAATGCACCTAATGTGAATAGGTAGTTGATACCATATAACTGAACAATTGTTAACTTCTGCAACCCCATCCGCCTCCTTAACTAAAGATGGTATTTAGTAAGTATCCATCTTTAAGCATTAGCATCAGTTAGTAATTAACTGACGAGTACTGATGAAGGTTAGTGGAGCAGTGCTGAATACTGTTTGTCCACCATGGTGACTTTGATAGTTTCAGCTGGGAATAGCGTTGGTCTGGTAGTAATGACCTACATGGTACCTGTGAGCTTGCTCCTTGCATGCCGTATAGCTCTGATGGTGGAAAAGGCTCAAATAGCACAGCTGAAAACCAATATATTGCCAATCCCAGACAATTTAATAGCGTTAAAGGTAATCCTGATAATAATTTCAGTTGGTATCAACTTAAATTTAACTGGATGGATGAGAATCCAATTTCTGCAGAATAGTTTGTGGCTGATGCCACTGATTTGTCAAAATACAGCGTTTTAGAACATCATCCAGATAGCCCATGATAATAGCTTTTAGTTCTGAGCAGCCGAACACTGGTTTTAGTAATTTGCTAAATAGCCTGGGGCTGAAGTTTTGCCCATTTTGCAATGCTTTTGACTGCAACATTGTTCCATCCAGCTAAATTTCAATATCTTTGGTGAGCCCAGTGGAACTGTTCCCCTGTTGTTAGACAGTAATTAACTTTTCTATTCAGAAAGTCTATACTGCATATACGAGTTGAACCGGTATCTTTCATCGTGACAATGAGCGGCCCGCAACTGCGGCCTGTCTTGAAAGGCAACTCTGTCTTGTAAATTTACCAACTTGTAAATGGTCCACATACCTCATATTTCGGAAAGAACTAGACGCACCTACCTTCATGGTTACTGGGGGTCTTGTGGTAAGCCCAATGGTCCCTGGTGCGGGTTCTAATTCCGTCCCAGATTTGTAGAGTAGGATTGCTGGGGTGTGTGGACCCAATTTCCTGAGGACCGGTTTGGCCTTGGCCTGAAAGGCCTGTGCCCAGTTTTGAAGCTGCCACCAGCTTCAGTGAAACGCTTGCTGTCGATAGAGGCGTGGGGTGTGTTGCCGTGGTACTTTGATAAGCCGGACAGCTTTAATTCTTCATCCGGGTCTTACCTGTTTGTGCAGGTTCCTGAAGAGAGGATTCGGCGGCTGGACATTGCTGGCCTCACTTGAACCTGCAGTTTTTGAATTTAAGGCAGGTCCAATGGCGTTCTTCTGGAAGCAGTTCATTTTGAAGTGTGCATTGTACCCCCACATTGCGCTGTTCACTGCTGGTCCTTTTAGGAACAATTTTGCAGGTGCATGGTATCCCACCATCGGCACCTGTTCTAGTAATGAGCTGGCTGTTCCTTCACGAGGGAACTCTGGCCTTCAGGTTTCTTCGTTAGTGAAAGTCTTGATGCCATGCCAGAATTTTCTGGAACCTCACGTTTGTACTCCAGTATGTTCCCTGGACATACTTCCAAGTCTTCTGCTTCATGCGGGATGCGTAGGCGGTGGATCTTTCAGCCCGGACCCTGCCGAGTCTCTGGGGTTATCCGTTGGCGGGAAAATTCCTCCGCAGGCGGTGAATCTTAGAGCCCGGACCCTCCGAGTCTATGGGCTCATCCGCCGGCGGTATATTTGCAGCCTGGACGCTGCCGGGTCTCTGGGCTTACCATCGGCAGTATATATCTACTGATATGCCATACATCGACCATATCAGAAGGGAGCATTAGTGGGATGAGCGCTCTCTGACGCTATCCATGCTCCACATGGGTAAACGGCCGAGGACGTACCCATGTCGGAGGGGACCCTCCTGGCCTGCCCAGGCCTTTCAGACTCCATTGAACCTCTCTGGGCCACTGGAGTCTGAAAAATGCAGCCGGCTATCCGCACTTCTGCGGTCCGCAGCCATGTCTTCTCACGGTCCACTCACGCTAGGTCCCTGCGGCCGGGTTCATCCAACGATTTGCTTTCCTGCGGTCCCTGCGGCCGGGTTCATCCCGTGGTAGTCTTCCCGCGGTCCCCGCAGCCGGGTTTCCCCCCGAGCCGGGTTCACCCCGTGGTAGTTCTCCTGCGGTCCCCGCAGCCGGGTTTCTCCCCCCCTCCCCGAGCCGGGTTCACCCCGCGGTTTGGCTTCTTCAGACGGTCCTCCGCGGCCGGGTTTCCCCGAGCCGGGTTCGTCCCATGGAGAATCTTCCCGCGGTTGGATTTCTCCGAGCCGGGTTCACCCCGCGGCCAGAATCTTCCCGCGGTCTCCGCGGCTGGGTTCACCCCGCGGCTTGATTCCTTTTGTTGTCCCGGTTCCCCGCGGATCCTAGTCCGCGGTTTACCACAGCCGGGATTCCCTCGCTGTCCCTGGAGACGGGGTTCCCCGCGAAGTCTGTGGTGGGGTTCTCCCTTCCCCCCCCCCCCCCCCCCAACACACAAAGCCGGGCATCCCCGCGATTCTCGCAGCTGGGATTTCCCCGTGGTGTAGGGAAGCACGATATCTCCAGCAGGAACTCTATCAGAGCTTCCTGCAAGGAGAAAAAGCAGACCTGGAGTTAAGTTGAAAAACTTACGTTCAGGTTTCAAACTTACCGCTGGTGGAGCAGCGCTTCCACAGCCTGTCGATGCGCAATGCGGTGGACGATATGTCGCGCATGCGTGCTGGCGGGATCTTCACGTAGTCACTCACCTGACTCCGAAGTAAAATTACTGATTTACCTAGCTGTGACAAATAAACAAACTTGAAGTGTTCTAGATATACTGGTGACAACCATTCAGTGACCATTTTGATTTATTTGACGCCATAATGGTGTATATTGATCACAAACAGACTTTTCAAAATATCAGTAATTGTGAGATTATCGACTGCATGAAATTCTCAGAAATGATGAGAGATTTTTCTTACCTACATGAAATGCAGTTATATTTTTGCTGTTGACTTGGCTAACTGCTGGACAATTCTGTGGATCGCATCCGAAGTTAGGATAATTTTGCAAACCACCTACCTTTTTCGAAATGCCAAGAGGCACTTAATCCACACATTTCATGACGTGTGAAAAGAGTGGTACACTTATGAGATTATAGATGTTGCAACTACTGAAGTGAAGTGGTTTACCACCTCTGTTATGAGAGAGCCCATTAGTTCTGAAGGGGGTATTTTGTGACGTTTTTAAATGTATTTTCTCTGCTCTAACTTGAAATCTTTTGTGCTCCAACTGTTATGAGTGGAGTAATAACCCAAGATTATGTGCGATCTTGGTGAATGGTGGAACCACCACTGGCTCTAAACCAATGTGAACAAGGATAATGAAATGATGATGGGTGAAGTGGGGAAATTGGGTACAGAAAGAAAAAAGTGATACAGGAACAGCTTCTAATCATTCACTGCAGTTATTTCCTCCTGGGTAAGTGTAAACACACTGGAACATGGAACAGTTTCATCTGAGGTTCTCTTCCAAGCTGATATTGAAGAACTTTAACATTGCAAACAAGTTTTTTTAAAGATCTTTAACCCGAAGCATCAGCTCTCCATGGATGCAGCTTGACTTTAATTTTTTTTTTTGATACTTCAGTGGAGTTAGCAATCATTGTCAAAATAACGGAATCAATGCTTATTTTAACAGTCTGCACACAGCTAAAATTGTAGACTGCCGTCAAATATCCCTTGATATTGACATTCTCTTTCCCTATTCCGCAAACCCTTCATGTACCTTCCCAAATGCTCAAATTTTGGAAATTCTATTTTCTTTTAGATGGTTTTAGCTGGAATAAGTTTCCTTTGAATTGCTTGCACCTTCCATTGTGGATTCTCCAAAATTATAGGAGAGTACCTCTCTGCATTATTAACAACATTTCTGGTGCACTTCTAATAAATTGAAAAAGATGACCAGATTGCCAATTATTTATTATTGTGTAGTGTTTTTGTTAATCAATGCAAGGATGCACTAAATGAAAGTTCCAATTCATCTTGCACAGGAGTCTTATCTCCATCTCACAATTCTAAAATGTTAGATTTGTGCTTCCACTAACTTGATCCATAGTGATAAGCTATTTCTTACTTATATTCTTGTATAAAAGTGCATTATTGTTTATTAGGTAAGCTTTTCTGGACTGTTGTACGAGAGAAGATGAACCAAAATTTCTACTGACTGCTAGATTACCATTGATCCCACATTGCTTCACTCGGCAACTCCAGCATAATGATAAACTGGTGGACTGAATGAACTCCTACCTAGCCATTAGCTTCTGCTTCTGGGCCTCCATTGAATAATGGAACTCACTCAATGGAATAGGAAATACTGTCCGTTATGTTCAACTCTGTCACTGTCCATTGTGTCGTAACAGTTCACCTACAATTAAATGACATTTTAATTTCTAATCTTGCCACGAGCAGCCCAGGAGAGCAAAGACTAACCAAGTTTGTTACTGTCTAGCTTCTGCAGACTCGTAATGCCATTGTGCAGTCTGTGACAATTGTGCATGGTATTCTTTTGGTTACTTATACAGTTAACCAACTTGCTACCTCATTTGTTTGTACTCTTTGAAAATGCTTGTCAATGTGATATATGTGAGATTTTGTGAATAACTATCTTGTTCTGAGATCTGTTGCTAGATACATGGAATGTGAGTGTTTCCCCTTTCAGTCACGGTTCCCAATCAGCTAATTTTAATATAACCATGGAAAGAGTGCAGAGTAGATTTATGAGGATGTTGCCAGGACTTGAGTACCTAAGCTATAGGTAGAAGTTGGCCATGCGAGGACTTTAATCCTTGGAACGCAGGAGGCTGAGAGTAAGGTCTATACAATTGAGGGGAATAAATAGGATGAATGCACAGTATCTTATCCAGAGAATGAGAATCGAGACCAGAAGTTATAGGTTTAAGGGGAGAGGGGCAAGGTTTAATTGGAATCTGAGGGGCACCTTTTTCCAAAGGCTGCGAGATATATGGAATGAGCTTGTGTAGTAAAAAGGCCATTGCTGGTGAGGCCATAGATTTTACTGAACCAATAAGTGAACCATCAAATATGTTTCACTGTGACTGCTGATTGAACTGCTTCCCCACAATATTAAAGAATATAATTTTTGACAAGTGCAGGTCCTGAAACAATGATCAAATAGAGTGCTGTGGTGGGTAGATTTGAGGAAGCTTGCAACCACTCCATTATTCATTCACTCTGACTTTGGCAATCCTTGAATCTCGTGGAAGTCAAAGGAAAACCTGTTGGAAGCTGTATACAAAGTACCTGAGCAAAAGCTAAAGGAAAAAGTAGCAGATAGTTGAGAGGAAAGAAAAGTATGAACTCAGGACTGATTATGAAAATAAAAGCTATCAATATATAAAATGTTTATAAAATGGATATTAAAAGTGACTGGTAATTTGATAAATCTACTAATCTGTCACAAGAAGCAGAAACATTAGGTGGTTTATGCAGTTTAGTTTTCATTTTTTGGTGCAACAAAATAAAGGTGATTTTTTTTTCATTTAGCTTGAATAATGGTCCTGATCTTGAAATTGGATTGAAGAGTTGTGCATAATGTTTAAGTTTGATTTAATTGGATTATTTAAACATATTTGTTGTTCATTCTCAAGTTTACAACTTGGACCAACGGTCCATGAAAACTAGACTATTTGATTTCACTTAGATTCACCTTCCACCCTACCACCCGTCGCATACAACATATAATCCTCCGACATTTTCGCCACCTCCAATGGGATCCCACCACTGGCCACATCATCCCATCTCCTCCCCTTTCTGCTTTCCGCATAGACCGTTCCCTCCGTAACTCCCTGGTCAATTCCTCCCTTCCCACCCAAACCACCCCCTCCCTGGGTACTTTCCCTTGCAACTGCAGGAAATACTACACTTGTCGCTTTACCTCCCCTCTCAACTCCATCCAAGCGCCCAAGCAGTGTTTCCAGGTGAAGCAGAGGTTTACCTGCACCTTCTCCAACCTCATCTACTGCATCCACTGTTCTAGGTGTCAACTTCTGCACATTGCTGAGACCAAGCGCAGGCTTGGCGATCGCTTCGCCCAATACCTGCACTCAGTTCACACTAGCCAACCTGATCTCCCGGTGGCTCAGCACTTCAACTCCCCCTCCCATTCCGAATCTGACATTTCTGTCCAGGGCCTCCTCCATTGCCAGAGTGAGGCCCAGCGCAAATTGGAGGAGCAGCACCTCATATTTCACTTGAGTAGTTTACACCCCAGCGGTACGAACATTGACTTCTCCGATGTCAGGTAATCCTTGCTTTCTCCCTCCTTCCCCTCCCCTTCCCAGCTCGCCCACAGGTTGTCTCCGCCTCTTTTTCTCCCACTTCTCCCCCCCCCCCCCCGGCGACATCAGTCTGAAGGGTCTTGACCCGAAACGTCGCCGGTTCCTTCTCTCCATGGATGTTGCCTCACCCGCTGAGTTTTTCCAGCATTTTTGTCTACCTTCGATTTGTCCAGCATCTGCAGTTCTTTCTTAAACCTTAAGGGCCTGTCCCACTTGTCCTTGGCACGCAAATTACGCGACCTTGTCATCGCATTGAAGTGCACGGGCATTGTATGGTCGTGTGGGGCCGGTCCCACTGAGAAGCACAGAGGGGTATGTAGTTGTGTGCGACATCGCGCATGGGCTCCGAAATTTTTGTAGCAAACGAAATCTTCGCGTGGCACCAGCCTGTCGTGGAACTGACGGCCAAATTGGGACAGGCCTAAGACCCTGGCGCGATGCAACGTCTCACCTCCAACAGCAGCAGAAGCAGGCAAACGATCGCCGAGCTTGGCCTGGGGCTCACGGCCGTTGCGGTCCGGATCCGCCCCCACTTCTACTCCCAGAGCGGGGCCAAGAAAATTGAAGATAAACACAAAATGCAGGAGTAACTCAGCGGGACGGCAGCATCTCTGGCGAGAAGCAATGGGTGACGTTTCGGGTCAAGACCCTTCTTTCAGACTGAAAAAGTCTCGGCACAAAATGTCACCCATTCCTTCTCTCCAGAGATGCTGCTGATTCCGCTGAGTTACTCCTGCATTTTGTTTCCATCTTCAAATGACGTCACACGCTCCAGACTGCTGTGCGGGCGCATGAAATCGCGCGGGACCATCGTGTCTCAACTCGACCACGAGGTCGAGTAATTAGCGTGCCAAGGACACGTAAGTGAGACAGGGGCTTTGGATCCTGCAGGATCAGTTTAAACTGAGCAGTGCAAGGAAATATAGTCACAGGTATCGAGTACCAGATGCATTTGAGAGTTCTGGCAGATTGAAGTGTCGGGGACAGTTAGAACCAATCAATTTAACTGTTCTTTGGTGTTGATGAATAATTTGCTGTTACAAAAACATTAACAACTTATCAACCAACCAGAACCCCAGAAGCCAAATTGTGATTCTTTGAATCTGTTTTTCTTCAGTTTAAAGTTGCAATTATTTAGCAGTTCGCACAACTTTGATGTCTGATAGATTTTCAAACAAGTTTAATTGTTTCAAAATGTATCAACAGCTTAATCAAAGGAGGGAAAATGTGCATAAATGAATTATAAATTATTTCATGCCCACATCTGCTGACTTAACATCAATGTCAGACTTTTCAAGTCTGGCTGTAGCTTTAAGATATGGCAGAGCAAGTGCTTATCTGGGGACGTTTTGGGGCTGGATTTTGTTTCAACCACCCTTTTAGACGGGGAGATCCAAACCCACCATCTTCCCACAAGCAACTGACAGTTTGCTCCATTCTGTCGAATCCTTTCTGTTCCCTGCCAGTTGAACATCTTCAAAGGAAGATAATTTTCTGTCAAGGCCCCTCAATGCACTTCATAAAATCCAACATCCCTTGTGGAAGTAAAAAAAAAAATTAGCCAATGTCCTCTCCCCATAGCTTGATTTCTCCATCTCTGGAAAACCCTCTAAATCCAGTTGCATTACATCCCAGAGTCTCTATTTTTGACCAATAAAGGGGAATATAACCATTCTTAACCTGTCATGGTGTCTTTGATGACTCTGGACACTTCCCTGTATGTCTGCTCCTCTGCAATTAGTAAGCAACCGTTTTATGTTATCCTTTTCATCTTTCTAATGCATTCCGTCTCCAGATTGAATTCCATTGCCACAATTCTGTGCAGTAAATCAGTTCACAAACATGTCCCTGCAGTGTACAGATTTTATTGCTATCAACCTCAAATTCTAAATTTCAAATGTCACCTAAAGGATAGAAATGTGTTATTCAGAAGACATTTTCAATTGTTTGGAAGATGGGTCAGTTATTTCATTTCTGCTACCTTTTTTAGATTATTAACAGCCACAGCTTTCATTTTGTCTTTGCAGATATTATTGCCCACCCTACACTAGAAGAAGCAGCTCTTGGCTATGGAAACACTCCTGATGTTTTTTCTTGTGATAGTGACAGTAAATTTTTTCCAGTGAAAAGTTTCTGTCAAAATGCCAAAATCACGATCACAAGGCATATACGTGCAGATGAAAATGTCTTTATTTTCCTCTTCAGGTTAATTAAGATTATACAATTGCTCCTTTGTGATTGATAAAAAATACATCTATTGATGCTCCTGAACACATCAGTGATGTAACCTGGGGTCATTGGGTGTTTCGGGTCTTTCAACATCAGACACCCTCGCCCAGGCGACCAAGCCGTGATTGATCAGACCACGACTTGTGTTCAGATGGCATTCGCTCCTTCCCATGGAACTCCTCTCCTGATCCAGAGCCATCTCGAGGCCTTCTCTGCTGTCTCTGTGGTGTTCTTGATGGCTCTTCTCTCCATTCCGTTGATGCCAATTGCAATCAAGGTTTTGTAGAGCGATTGCCCTGCAAAACCTCTGCAGCCAACCTTGATGGGCATACACCTTGCCTTCCAGATCTTCATACTTGGTCATCTTCCTCTCATGGGACTCCTCCAGCCAGTCCTCCCACGGCACTGTCAGTTCCAACAAGACAATGTTTTTGGTCGCCTCTGAGACCAGGAGGATGTCTGGCCTCAGGGTGGTCGTGGCAATGTGCTGTGGGAACTTCAGCTGTTTCACCAGGTCTACAGAAAGCTGCCAGTCCTGCGCAGTCGCCAGGATTCCTGGCTGCTATGGTTCTTGGCAGCTACACTCCGGCCTTCACGAAGGTGATCATCTGGGTGGTGGATCGCGCCGTACAAATGTGGAAAAGTTTTTAGGATATTTTCCAATGATTTGAAAATTAAGAAATGCAGAACTATGAATAGTTATCAGTCATGACTGCACAAGTAGAATTAAGAAAGGTGTAGGAGGGTAAATGAGCTTTAACTTTTTTTAGTAAAGAATGTTTTGGAGTAAGATCTATAAAAGACCATGGTTTCAACATGCCGGATTTCAGATGAGATAAATGAGAGTTTGGGGCAACGAATGGAGTATGTACCATTGATAACCCATGACATTAGTGCTGGAAACTAAACAATATACATAGAAACATAGAAAATAGGTGCAGGAGTAGGCCATTCGGCCCTTCGAGCCTGCACCGCCATTCAATGTGATCATGGCTGATCATCCAACTCAGTATCCCGTACCTGCCTTCTCTCCATACCCCCTGATCCCTTTAGCCACAAGTGCCACATCTAACGCCCTCTTAAATATAGCCAATGAACTGGCCTCAACTACCTTCTGTGGCAGAGAATTCCAGAGACTCACCACTCTGGAATTCACCACTCACCACTCACCACTCACCACATACAGTAGCCTTACTGAAGCAAATGTGAAAATATGCATGTTTTTTTGCCATTGCCATTCTTGATGGGATGCTCTTCCACCACTCTCGCTAAGCTGTTAGTTTCACCTGTTGTGTCCAAAATGTGATCATTAAATGGATTTCTGTTGGAAAAAAACAAAAGTGTACCAATCTGGATGATTAGTGATGTTCACAGGCATGAGGGACAGATCTGCAGTACAGAAATATAAAATCTCAGGATTAGAAATTGAGCACTATTCAGTGTACTTGACCTGAGCCAAGCAGTGGCTATTGTTTGTTCTGGCGTATTTCTACCTTTGTCCTTAATTTGGCTTGGATGTCTTAAAAGGCGAACTTTAGGTTTTAAACCTAGAGGATCCTCGGTTTGCTTCAGCATCTTGTACTTTCTATTCTCACTCCACTCGGCTTTGGGTAAATTATTTTTGATTTGTATAATAGCCTCCAATTCTTTGAGCAGTGCCAATATCTACCTATTCTCTACACATGTTATACTCCTTGTTCTTGTTGACCAAAACAAATATACAAAATAGGAACAGGGCAGCACTGTGGTCAGCGATTGAGCTGCTGCTTCAGTGCCGGACATCCAGGTTCAGTCATGACTACGGGCGATGTCTGTGTGGAGTCTGTACGTTCTCCCTGCGACCGCATCGGTTTGCTCCAGTTTCCTCCCAAGCTCCCAAGACGTACAGGATTGATGGTGTTAATTGACTTCTGCAAATTGCCCCTAGCATGTAGGATGCGAAAGTGGGATAAATTATAACTAGTATACAGGTAATTAATGGGTGGCGTGAACTTGGTGGTCTGAAGGGCCTGCTTCCATGCTATATCTCTAAACTAATGTTCTTCACGAAAGGAAGAATATTTATTTAACATGGAAGACTAGTCTTTGATACTGATTTTTACAAGATAATTTTGAGTATTTTTCACCATCCTGCAAGTTTGTCGTAAGTTAGATTTTTCCTCTGTCCCATAGGTTTAGGTGTTAATATACATTTGTGAACTGAGGACAAGCAACTCTTTCAGGCTGTACTACATATATGTAATGGAGGGTCGGTATTGGTGGCTAATTGCATCAGTGTTGGGGGGAAAAAGACTCTATGTACAATGCAGATATCATGAAATAATCTGAAGTCGTGAGGTCCATTCACAGGGTCTACTATGAAGTAGTATCACACAAAAGGCTTTCTACGTAACTGTGATAATTAATCAAACAGCTAATTAAGCATCAATAACTGGGATACTTATCTCAATAACAACTGATGGGTACTGTTAGATGCCAGGCTTCATCTTAAACTGCCTACAGAAAAATACACAAAATAAGCAAATTAACAAAGAGTATTTATTGTACTAAATATTAGTTATTGGTAATCAGTCATGTTTTCATAGATCTTTTCTGGTGTGAAAGAAGTGTCTATTTTTTATTCTAAATTATAAACCAAAAATACTGGAAATACTCAGTAAATCAGGCACTATTTGGAAAGAGAAACTAAGTATTTTAGATGTAAGACCCTGCTTACTGTTTAATATTGAACTATTCCAATGTTTGCTGTTTATTTCAGATTACCAGCATATACATTTTTTTTAATTTTGTTTAATTCTGGTCTGGAAATCTAATGATGCTCAATTGTGTTAAATAAAAAGTAACAAAATACTTTTTCTCCTGCATCGTATTCCTTTTTTTCTAAACTGTCTGCAAAGAAGATCCACGGAAGAAGGGGTCATAATCTCACCATTGCGTGTCCCTGCTTTAATTATCCGGGTCTTGTCGCATTTACTCTGCACTAGCCTATAACAATGTTTGTGTATTACATTGACTTGTGACATTCAACAACAATATTTAATTGGCACTTTGCTGGACCAGTAACCATTGAAAGTTTACTTTCTAGAAATAATGAAACATACTATACATCTTAAATACAATGGAAAATGTCTTCTGTATTTGCAGGCATATTTGGGAAATTGAGTGAACAGATATTTACAAAATGGGCAGGAAAGATCTGCATCTGTTCAGAACACAACTTAAAACGTAATCGGTGCTGAATGGAAGATGTATCAAGTAATTGGTTTCTGAAAGGAGCTTTGTTGTAGAACCTTTTCACACTCCAAAACTGCAGACTTAAGCAAAAATCACATTCATTCAACACTTACTCGCAGGAAAGCAGTGCTGGAATATATCACTACCTGCAGCATAACTTTAAGGGCACTAAAGTTATCAATTGCCAAATCTAAAAGGTAAATGTAGACTGACAGCAGCTTCACACTGATGGAAATGTTGCCCATCAGGTTCCTAAGCCTTGGAGCTATTGACAATAGATAAACCTCAGATGATGCCATTGTAACAGTAGCTATGAATCATGTACTTTGGAGGCCTCTTCTGTTTTACAATTAGTTTTGGGGGCAAATATATTTTAAACTTACTACGGCTATGACATTTTTGTTATTAACATCTTCAGTGCATTTGTCCTTCAATTAACTTAGAATATAAGGTTTTTGACAAAACCTGCCTGTTGAAAAATTCATTAATGTATTTGGCTGGCAAACAATTCTGAATGCTTACTCAATGTGTTATTCCCTTTGTGACTGGGAGCAATTAACCGTACCAATTGCATCACAGTCACAGCTGGTAGGTATTATAGGCTTCAATGCAGAATATAAAAAGGCTCATTTCCATATGTAAGATCAGTTTGCATTAGGTCATCAATCTAATTTGAAAATTAAGTCAGTTTTATATTTTTACTAAACACCCACAACCTATTATTACTTTAAGCATCTCTTTAGAAGCTGATGCACAATTTTGATGCTAATTTTTAGCGCGTTGAAAGACTCGCTAAGCTTCATCACCTTGGGGCAAATCCAAGTTTGAATTGTGAACATGTACTTGGAATACTATTTTTTCAGATTTCTCAATTTTAAAAAAAAGTACAATTTTATAAAAACTTCCAGGAAATTGTCAATGCACTTGTTACCTACCATACTCAATTGGAGTGATTTTTTTCAAAACCACAGCTGGCAATTATGGAAAAAGTTCCAAAGTGGATTATTTGGATTTGGGAATTAATTTGTAACCTGGCCACAAGTTTTTGCATTTCTCAATGATGTATCTATAAATAAACTGGTATTGGACAATCATTTTCAAATTAACATGATCTATTCATATTGACCTTGTGAATTCTTTAAATTTGGAATCTGAATGTAATTGCTTCCTGAGACAAAGATTGTTATTGGCAGGAGAAAGGACCAACAGAAAATAAAACAATGCCAGAGGCAACTAATTATAACATGATTTCTCGTGTTATTTTCTATACCTGTTTGTCATACTTTGTTCCATAAACCCTACCCTCAGATACCATGTAAAACCTCAGAAAATACATATAAAGAAATTCAATTGGCACCAGGTTTAGAAATAATCCCATGGGTAATCTCAGTAATTACATTTAAAATGAAATTTTAATATGGTGTGCCCATCAATTAAACTAAGATGACTGTTTACTTCGATTGTAAGGGGGATGGGGGAAAACACGGTATAGTTCAAGTTTGGCAACAGAAGCTTGTGTAACACTGATCGTGCTCCAGGTGATAAAGTAGGTAATTTGACTAATCTGGAATATGTTTTTAAGTGCATTAAATATTTTCCATATCTCAAACTGAGTGCCGTTCCATCTGTAAATTGTTGGATCTCCAAATTGCATGGAAGAGGTTGAAGAGATCTAATGCAGGTGAGGCATATGGAAGGTCTCTGAGGCTTTGGGCTTGCCACCTGCTGGATGATCAGTGCAGTGAATGTGGGTGTTGAATTTGCGTAATACCCAAAACAGCACTAGTTTCACAACTGTCTTCTCCATTAAATAAATTCCCACTCTGCCTACTTTCTGACTGACCTTATCTCTGCATAAAATGAGCACTTGTCTGAATTCTGCACCCAGTCATAAAAGGACAGCATTTACCTTTATAAAAGGATAGTGGATTTCATGTCGATGCATTACTGGTCACTTGTACCACTATCAGCAAACATCCTGACTGTTGCTGCTGCTGCTTACAAGCCTCAAGGACAACTGCATCGGCATGTCTGCTTGGCTGCCCTGGGCCTGGCTAATAACATTATTTCCGGATACCATCTAATGGGTGGGCCCAGGAACTTTATGTCCAAGAGTATGAGCACAAATATTTGAAAGTTGCATTACAATGTAGTGATTAAACATAGTAACATTTATCTTCCATTTGATTTGGGTATTTCTTTGAAACACATGCACACACATGGACTGTTGTTTTCCAAGTCATTATTCTGTCAGTTTTGAGAGTCCCCAACACTGGTCATTGCTGCAGCTTTGAGGATTATGTATTGTGCTGATTTTACCAAGACATGCCAATAGGCCACCCTTCTTTCTCCAACAAACTAAATGTGAAACTTTTCTGACTTTGCACGTTAATAACATTACTGAATGATCTTATATGCAAATGAATACTGGAATCCCAAATCTGAAATAAAATGGAAATCACTGGAAATCCTCACATGTCTGGCAGCATCTGTGCAGCATAACAGCTTGATCATTCATTGGACATGTGCCCAAGATTGTAATTGTTTTTACAGATACTGCTATTTTCCTACCATGCACCAACATTACCTGCCCCCATTGTCATCAAGGGAATTCACTTGTTCCTTATCCAGCTGCTTTGTACTTGCCTTCAAGCAAGTCTGCCCAAAATCCTCATTTCATCCAGGACAACGCATCAAGCCATTAGGTAACGTGCAGCTCCATGTTAAAACATTTCCTCTTGTCTTCAGAGCTCTTCGCATTTGTTCAAAGTGCCCGCCATGAACTATTCAACTCATCTAACCCCCACAGTGTTTGAGTTATCCTTGTTGAATCCACTCAGTTATGCCCTCACAAGTATCGCCAGCAACCCAAAATCTAGACCAAAAATATTGTATTATTTGACGTAATTGCAGGCATTATTGTGAATGTATTAATGTGGTATAAGCCCCGTTGTGTATACGTGGTTGAGAATAAATTGCAGCTCTGGTCTAGCATTCTGAAAGCCTTTGCAAACACTTGCAAGCATAAATGGCAACTCCCGTGGTAGTCATGTGAGCTACACGGGGCAGTCAGGGACTATTTTGTGCATCTGGGATAGATCCGTCAAGTTTCTTTAGATGCATCGGTTCACAATAGAATGTGCGGTGGCCTTGAGTACTTGCAATAATGCAGTGCTCTGAAACATCTTTCCAACAACGTGGTCCAATTATGACTTCCTTATTAATAACACCACATGGTGACAGCACTTTGATCCTATGAGGATCTGTAACTTGCTCTTGTCATTCAAAGGTGCAATCGACATAGAGTTTAAGGAGCAATTATTCATGAAGTGTACTTTAAAATGCAAGGGCAATTGATGGGGATGAATTGATTTTGTGTTCTAGTCAGCTTGTTGTATAATTGTGCATGCATTGCTTTCATGCTGTATTCCAGAGGGATCTACAGTATGCCTTGCAAACACCAAGAGTGGGACTGATGTAACTGGGATGTGCAGGAGGAGCAGCAATTCTGCCATCTTGGTGGAAGATCCATATTATGGTGCTGTGCTTCTCGCCTCCTTCCCCAAAATAATTGATAAATTCCATTGCTTCATACAAATTGAAGGGGTTGTATTTTATTTCCAAGAACTGATCAGAACCATTCAATTCACTGTTTAGCACAAGCGTCATTTCAAATTGTGTACAAGATGTGTTCCGTTGATGGCTGAAATATACAATTAGTGGCCAATTCATGGTTTAATTAGTTGTGTTCACTGTTTATTGTACTATTTATCTTGCGGCAATCATTATCTTACTGTTTCCATGTCGTATAAGAGTGCTCCTTGGTATATGTGACTTTTCGTGAGTAGGTTTTATCTGCTGCATAATGTAGGTTTTAAAAGGAATTGTAACCTGATAAATGATACTGCTAATATTGATGTGTATCTTTCATTCATTGTTCTTTATCTCTCCACATCACCATCTATATCTCTCGTTTCCCTTATCCCTAACCAGTCTGAAGAAGGGTCTCGATCTGAAACATCACCTTTTCCTTCTCTCCAGAGATGCTGCCTGGCCCGCTGAGTTACTCCAGCTTTTTGTGTTTATCTTCTGCTAATATTGATATTTAGTAATACTGTGAATTCTGATTTTCCCAAACTCTGCACATTTTGCCCAACAAGGCTTGAAATCATTCTTGCGTGAACATTAGAGCTGATTAAATGGTGCTGAAAATATTCTTTACAATCATGCATTTTGTTTGTGCTACATAATTGTCCATTATAGATGAAGCATGGTGATTATAAAAATAATGGGTTTTCTTGCTATATGCCTATACGATAAGGACCATAGTCCATTTTCCACTGGGTTTGGCAGAGAAGCATCAAGGGTGAGGGTTGGACTAACCATGTACTACAATTAAATTCTGCTAATGTTAAGTGGGTTCATATTTGCATTTGTTAGTTTTAAGAAACCAACATCAGATCACCCCATTTATACACCAAACCCAATTTTTATTTATTTGACTTCAGTGTATATTGTAACTGTTGTTTACATTGGATGGTTTGTAGGTTTAAACTTAAAGAAACTAATCTGCAAGTAGAATTTGATCCAGCATAACCATATGGCACTAATTTGCACTCTCCAGATGCTTTCAGTACAACGGACAGCTCAGACACAATTTCTTTAAATCAAACTGCAGCTCTCTGTGCCTCCATATGAATTTAGCTTATGCCAAGTGAATACTGCACTTCCCTATATTGCCACAGTATA
Organism: Raja brachyura; assembly: GCA_963514005.1. The sequence continues at coordinate 78,497,710 of OY740783.1, forward strand.
TAATTACCTAAATTAGACCTACTTTAAGTATGAGCGCTCGGGGACATTTTGAATTTCTGAAACGCTGCTAAACTGAAAAGTATTTGTTATTCTATATTCTTCTAGCAAAAAGGAAATTAAATGGATTCCATTTAAATAAATGGGATGAACTTTGGGAAATTTCTCCAAACAAGCCTGATTACTTGCCATGCAGGGAAGGGGTAAAGTTATTAGGGGAGTGAGTCTTTATGCATGTAAATGCTTAACAATTCTTGTGAGATTTGCCAGGTTAATTTTAATCTGCATAAACAGTTGGACATGAGTCACGAGGGTGGCTAATGTTTATATATTGGATTCTGGATTCTTACCCACCTGAAACCCACCCACTGTCAGTTTAAACTGATGTCATGCAGCAGCATGCAACCAACTCTCAGTAGGCATGTAAAGGAAACTGTGTTACCACTTCAGCAGTATGTTAATTTGTAACAGCAAATGATTTCACAATCGGAGATGATAGAAAGTTAGAAAATCTTTATATGAAAGGTCCAGGAGCACCACAAATGCTTCCTCTTGCCCTCTGTCCAGTACTGCTCGGGATGTGTAGGGTCTGGTAGGTGGTTCAAATCCTCCAGTAATCAATAATTAAATAAAGTAATCAGTAATAATTAAAGAAAACTTCAAACGGGTTAATTGGGCACAAACTGCATTGATCATTTCCATTATTGGCTAAATTTGCCGATAACAGGGCTGTGGCGCAGAGGTAGAGTTGCTGCCTTACAGCATTTGCAACGCCAGAGACCCGGGTTCGATCCTGGCTACGGGTGCTTTCTACGGAGTTTGTACGTTCTCTCTGTGACCGCGGGGGTTTTCTCCGAGATCTTCGGTTTCCTCCCACACTTCAAAGACGTACAGGTATGTAGGTTAATTGGCTTGGTGTATGTGTAAATTGTCCCGTGTGTGTAGGATAGTGTTAATATGCGGGGATCGCTCGTCGATTAGAAGCCTGCCAGATGTCTAAAGTAAAAATACAGTTTTTATCTTCTGGTTTCCATTCTTACTAATACTTTGTATGGTTTTTAATGAAAAAAGTCACTCTGCAATATTTAATTTCCAGATCCCAGCAATTGTAGCAAGTCTTCGGGAGATTTCCATTTCTGTAACCATCATTGCATTTGTCGTGGAGTTAGACATATATAGACAAGTTATTTGGGAATCGATGAGGCTGTGAGAACAAAACATTGTCCATTTACCTCTGGGGCCTGTGCTTGAATCCAGACCGACAGATGGCAGAAAAGTTTCCTTTCTCAGCTGGCTGTTAATTATCTTAAATGAGTTTCAGTTCAGTTCCCAATGGACTTGTGTCCAGTGCAGAGAACTGCCCTTTCATTTTGAAGAGCTGGCATGCGATTAGCGTTTTTATTCAAAGAGGTTATGAGGATATGAACTCTGGGAGGATTAAGTCCCTCTGCACAGAGGATCTTCCAGGAGATTGGTCCGAAAGCTATGTTGTCAATGTAATGTATAGGGACATTGAATATGGGTCAGGATTGCTAAATATTGCATTTTACAGCAAAGTAGGAAATTGTAATTTAAAAACAAGATTCCTTCCATCGAGGCCCTAGATTTACACAGCGAGTCTAATTTCTTGTGTTGGAGTCCCACATTTAAATGTGTCACATGTATATTATTCCATTGAAATGGTAATCCCAGCTGTATGATAAGTAGTGATGATTGGGAAGGTGGGTAGGTTGTCCATAAAAGCATGCTTCTTTTCTCTTGCTTGAATGTGTTTGCTTCTTTTCATCTTCCAGGATAAGAGCTGTATCCATTGGGAATGATTTACCAGGAGCTTGCAGGTGGAAAAAAGATGGGAGGCTCCAAAATATGCCTGGAGTAGTGTGAAGTGTTGATGCAAAATGTCACTCCCAGCAACAAGGGATCACCATTGCAACACCAAACATTACCACGCTATTGTTGAATTTCAAGTTTTTCCTTTGTATTTACCAGCTCTGAGTCCATTAAGAATGATCTGTATGGTCTGTAATTAGAGTCTAAACATTTTCCTGCAAAATGATAGTTTGGATTTTACATGAGCTGCATAATGAAATTTTAACTTTTGGCCAGTGTTATTGGTCAATAAGCTGCTTGTGTTGACTTGTCAACTCTGACCTGAAATATTATCTGTTTCTCTTCCTCCAGATGCAGCCTGACCTGTATTTTTATTTTATAACTGCAGTATCTTAACCAGTTGTCATTTCCTGGAATGACAATCGGGCACCTTTTATTACTGTTAGGGTTCCTTAGGGGTAGTGCGCGATGGCATTGTGATTCTATTGCATAGAAAGAAATGTGGCATAATGTGAGAGAGCATTTGAGGCATACTTCATGAGCATCAATGACAAGGGGACTCTCCCGGTAACCCGCCCAGAACCCTGTTGGACAAAACAGCAAAACTAGATTATAGTTCCAAATGTAACAACAAATGTGCACATTTATTTTAGCGTGGATCCAGCTGTTATAAAAATTGCTGTGGAACAGCAGTTTCTATAGCAACAAGCATAGCTTCAAAGAAGCGTTCTGCGCCAGATGCAGACACCTCTGGTACAGCCATTCTTTTTATTTCCTCAGAAGCTGTTTCCCCCCTTTTTGTCAGTCTTGCCCTGTTGCACTTACCAGGGCATAACTTTATTTGCACTGCAGTCTACAACGATAAAAATGGGTTTTGTTTTTACACATTCACAAATCCAAAGTGTGAGTCTTAATAATGAAAAACCATCTGCAACAAATGTGAGACTCTCTATATCAAACTGTGTGCTTGAACAGCTGGCCGTTCCAAATTCTGGCTGTTACACGAGGAAAGAGCTTTATGCAGATCTGTTAGCACAGTTAATAGTAGGACTATTCATCTGAACCTGACAAGCCATTCCCCAAGCAATGCAAGGGTGACAGAAGCTGTAATTCATCTTAACTTTATCTGCTTTCTTAATTCAGAAACTGGCAGGAAATTGTGACACATAACCATATGCTAAATTAAAGAAGATGATGCTAAAATGGCTGTTCGCTTAGGTACCAAACTCGCAATTGAATGCTGGCGGGAGTTACTCGAGCATTTTGTGTCTAACTTTGGTTTAAACCAGCATCTGCAGTTCCTTCATACACAGATGTACTATCAATGTCACTGAATGATTTTCTATATAAATATGGGTGATGAGATGCCAATAAGAATAGTGAGAGAAGAGATGCACAGCAGTTATGTAAAATAATTTGATATTAACCACGTTTTATCCACACCTTTTATAAATTGCAAATATAATTATAATGTTTATTACACCTCATTGGAATTGCATTATTTCACTATGGATTGTGAAGAAATATTCAAGTAATTGCTCTTTTTAGAAATGCAGGAATTTTTTATCTCCTTTAAAACAGGCAAAATTCAGTTCTTGCTCAGCATTATCCATTTTGCCATCTATGTATCTCCATGGAGAATTCTACTGCAGTTATTGGAGCAAGAACTGATCACATGGTTGATATTGAGGAGAAGCTTGACTGCAGGAAGATACAGATGGTCTGATAAGTTAGGCTGAAAAACATTAAATGGAATTTAATTCTGAGAAGTATGGCTAACATAAGGTGTTGGTGTGTGGATGAACAAATGAAACTGGAATGTGCATCACAGGTTCCAGGACAGGACAGTAAGGTGGTTAAAGAGGCATCCAGGATGGGTTATTTTATTAATTGAGGCATCATGTATTAGAAGTTATACTAAAGTCATGCTTTGGCTGAACAAGTATTGTGAAAGATACTAGACAAATCTAGTCACCAAATCACAGGAAAGCTCTGTTTGCATGAGAGGATGCAGAAAAGATTTACAAGGACTTTACCAGAACTGAAAAAATGTTAATTATGAAGAAAGATGAGATAAACTGAAGCTGTTTCCACTGGGATGGTGAAGGCTAAGGGCAAGACTTAAGATCATCCAAAATTAGTGGACCCCTATACCCCTTGATTCCGTTAGCCCTAGGAGCTACAATCTAACTCTGATGAGGGGGTTAAATGCAGTGAGGGGGCTAATTGTGAAGGATTTCATTAAATCTGCAGAGGTGAAAACTCAGTATTATCCATTTTAGTGTTGATAATTATTGATACGATACAAAATTGAAAGAGTGGTGATAAAAATTGAAAGAGTTGATAGGAATTGAAAAGATGAGGATATTTCTAAGCAGTGGTTTCATGAACAATGAAATGAATCTGAGGGGAAAAGTAGGAAGATTTTGAGGCGTTATTAATTTCTGGGAATGGCTGCTCCTAGTTAAAGGAAGACAGGCCCAGTTATGGGAGAGACTATATTTTGAGGTGCAGTGCTGTGTTTTTAGAGTAAATTCTATTGCTTTGGCTCAAGAGACTTTGGCGAAGATGTTAAGCGTAGGAGAAGGTAAAATGATGAAAGGCCATTTTTCTTCATTGCTACCTCAGGTCTTGCTGCACTCAGGTTAGCAGTTGAGGCACTGATATGCTCCATCTGCAGGATGTGGGAGATCAGGGAAACTTCTTGCGCCTGAGATCTACACGTATGGGAAGTGTGGCCAGCTAAAGTTCCTGATGGACCGTATGAAGGAGCTGGAGCTAGACATTCTCTGGATCGTCCAGAAAGCTGAGGGGTTTGTCGAGTTGTAATCCGAGGTGCAGACAGAAACTACATGGCTGACTATCAGGAAAGAGAAAGGGTGTAAGCAGAAAGTGCAGGATTCCCCTGCCATTCCCCTCGAACAAGTATATTCTTTCGAAAAGAACAGCATCAGCAGCCAGATCACAGTTCAGTTTGGTTTATTGTCACGTGTACCGAGGTACAGTGAAAAGCTCTTGTTGCGTGCTATCCAGTCAGCAATACAATTACAATCGAGCCATTGTAGTGTATAGATATCATTGTTAAAGTAATAAATGTTGCTCTAGGAGTAGAGATTTAAGACTGGACCGATTGTAATACGTGATTGTAGATCTGCCTCTGTGGCTTGCATGCAAATGTTGCCTGGGTTGGGCGCCATGTTGGAAGCAGAATCTGCAAGCAGACCTGTGGCCCCAAGACTGGTTCTGAGCACAGTAGGGAAGAGTGAAGTCAGACAGAGGGATTGTGAGAGGAGACCCATTAAGTGGGGGTCAGACAGGAGACGCCATGACTCTAAACACGATTCCAGGATGGTGCATTGCCCCTTCAATGCCAGGGTCCAGGTTGTTTCTAGTGGCTGCAGAACATTTTCTAGGGAGAGGGTCAGCAGCCAGGAGTTATTGTGCGCATTGTCACAAGTGAGATTCGTAGGAAAAGGAACATGAAACTGTAGAGTGAATATAGGGCGATAGGCAAAGGGTTAAAAAGCAAGACCTCCAAGAAAGTGATCATCCATAAAAGTAGCATCACAGGTAAGTAGGGTGATGAAGGCGGCTTTTGGCATGCAAACCTTCAGTGAGGGAATTGAATATAGATGTTGCTATACTTGTACAAAATATTGGTGAGGCTCCACCAGGAGTCTTCTGTTTAGTTTTGGTAACCCTGCTCTAGAAAATATAACATTAAGCTGGAAAGAGTTATGAGAACATTTGAGGATGTTTGCAGGCCTCTAGGGCCTGAGCTATAGGAAGATATTTGCAGGCTAAGACTTTATTCCTTGGAGCACAGGAGTGTATATAATCACGAGGGGAATAGAAGGGTGAATGCACTCTTTTTCCCATAGGAGAAGAATCAAGAACTAGAGGGCATAGGTTTAAAGTGAGAGGGGAAATAATTAATCGGACCCTGAGATGCAATCTTTTCCACAGAGGGTGGGATTGTATGCAACAAGCTGCCAGAGTAGTTAGTTGAGGCAGATACAACAATTAGTTTAGTTTATTATTGTCATGTGTACCAAGGTACAGAGAAAAGCTTTTTGTTGTGTGTTATCCAGTCAAAGAGAAGACTATACATGTTTACAATCAAGCCACCCACTTCGTACAGATTTAGAAGATTTAAAAGATACTTGGACAGTTACATGAATAAAAAAGCTTTAGAGGGATGTGGGCCAAATGTGGACAAAGGAGGCTGGCTTAGCTTGGCCATCATGGTTGGCATGGACAAGTTGAGATAGGCCCAGGTTCCATGTTGTCCATCTCCATGAGGGTGGTGGAGGCTATGTGATTAGAAATAATGATTATGGAGATAGATAAATATTTGAGGAATGGAGGTGTTGGGGGATATGTGGAAATGGCACAGACTATGAGCCTGGAAGGATTTCTTGATTAGTACAGGTGTCAGAGATAATGAGGAGAATGGGGTTAGGAGGGAGAGATAGATCAGCCATGATTGAATGGTGGAGTAGACTTGATGGGCCGAATGACCTAATTCATCATTTATGATCTTATGAAGCTTTCTTGTTCTTGAAAAAGAATCGTTCCCTTACACCCTCGCGTCCTACCCAAGGGGTGGTAGAAGCTGAAGTCATTATCACAAAGCAGGATTGGTATGTATGAAGGATGGTGACCTCCCGGACTAGCAATCCAATGCTGGAAAGTAGGAAGCTGGCTTGCTCTTTTATGACTCCCATGAAATGGGCTTTTGTTATCATGGGGTAGAAAGTTGGCCACAGTCAGTCAGCAGCTCGTTCAACATCGATCTCTATGGTCCCAATGCAAATTGAGCACAGCAACTGTGGGTTGGATGTGTATGTACGGGAAACGAGATGGGGCCAGCTGTGCGTGGCCTAATTGCTGGAACACTGGGAATACTAAGCAATAAGGATGGGAACTCTGAACGTGAGACTGAGTTTTGCAATCAGCTTCCAGATTAGCCACAGGACAAACTGATCGCTGCATAGGAGAGCTGTTGGTGATGGAAAACAAATATAGGAATGGGCCCCGACAACTGGAGGGGATTGGGGTTAGTTCAGCCTGTGGCCAGGGTGGGAGGATCTGCAACAGCGATGATGGGGATTAGCAGGGATGGCCAAACCTTGTGTAAACCTGGAGACACAAGGAACTGTGTGCAATGCAAAGTTCTGGAGTAACTCAGCAGGTCGGACAGCATCTGTGGATGGAATGGATAGGCGATATTTCCAGGTTGGTACCTTTCTCCATACTGATTGTAGTAATCAGTATGGAGAAAGTATGGGGGGACAATGCCTGGCAAGTGATAGGTTGATGCAGGTGATTGGAAAATTGATGGCCAAATGCTAGACATGAAAAGGAAACGCATTGTGCTAGATAAGGAGAGAAGAGGAGCGAAATGTAGAGCTGGAGGGACAGATATGCAGTGCATTCAGAAAGTATTCAGACCTCTTCACTTTTTCCACATTTTGTTAGGTTCAACAGTGGCTGAATGGGAGAAGCCAGAGAGTAATGGTGGATGGCTGTTTGTCGGGTTGGAGGCAGGTGACTAGTGGGGTGCCTCAGGGATCTGTGTTGGGTCCTTTGTTGTTTGTCATGTACATCAATGATCTGGATGAAGGGGTGGTAAATTGGATTAGTAAGTATGCAGATGATACCAAGATAGGGGGTGTTGTGGATAATGAAGAGGATTTCCAAAGTCTACAGAGTGATTTAGGCCAGTTGGAAAAATGGGCTGAAAGATGGCAGATGGAGTTTAATGCTGATAAATGTGAGGTGCTACACCTTGGCAGGACAAATCAAAATAGGACGTACATGGTAAACGGTAGGGAATTGAAGAATACAGTTGAACAGAGGGATCTGGGAATAACCGTGCATAGTTCCTTGAAGGTGGAATCTCATATAGATAGGGTGGTAAAGAAAGCTTTTGGTATGCTAGCCTTTATAAATCAGAGCATTGAGTATAGAAGCTGGGATGTAATGTTAAAATTGTACAAGGCGTTGGTGAGACCAAATCTGGAGTATGGTGTGCAGTTTTGGTCACCCAATTATAGGAAGGATGTCAACAAAATAGAGAGGGTACAGAGGAGATTTACTAGAATGTTGCCTGGGTTTCAACAGCTAAGTTACAGAGATAGGTTAAATAAGTTAGGTCTCTATTCTCTGGAGCGCAGAAGGTTAAGGGGGGACTTGATAGAGGTCTTTAAAATGATGAGAGGGATAGACAGAGTTAATGTGGACAAGCTTTTCCCTTTGAGAATAGGGAAGATTCAAACACGAGGACATGACTTTAGAATTAAGGGACAGAGGTTTAGGGGTAACATGAGGGGGAACTTCTTTACTCAGAGAGTGGTAGCGGTGTGGAATGAGCTTCCAGTGGAAGTGGTGGCGGCAGGTTCGTTGGTATCATTTAAAAATAAATTGGATAGGCATATGGATGAGAAGGGTATGGAGGGTTATGGTATGAGTGCAGGCAGGTGGGACTAAGAGAAAAAAGTTGTTCGGCACGGACTTGAAGGGCCGAGATGGCCTGTTTCCGTGCTGTAATTGTTATATGGTTATAACCTCATATTTAAATGGATTCAATACCCCAGAATGAAGAGGCGAAAACAGGCGTTTAGAAATGTTTGCAAAGTAATTAAAAATAAATATGAAATATCACATTTCTTTAGTATTCAGACACTTTGCTATGACACTCAAAATTGAGCTTAGGTTCATCCTGTTTTCATTGATTATCCTTGCGATATTTCTACAATTTGAATAGAGTCCACCAGTAGTAAATTAAATTGATTGGACACGATTTGGAAAGGCGCACACCTGTCTATATAAGGTCCCACAGTTGACAGTGCATGTCAGAGCAAAAAGCAAGCCATAAAGATGAAGGAATTGTCCATAGACCTCCGAGAGAGGATTGTGGTGAGATACAGATCTGGGGAAGGGTATAAAACAATTTCTGCATTATTGCAGGTCCCGAAAAGCACAGTGGCCTCTGTCATTCTTAAATGGAAGAACTTTGGATCCACCAGGACTCTCCATAGAGGTGGCCGTCCGGCCAAACTGAGTAATTGGGGGAGAAGGGCCTTGGTCAGGGAGGTGACCAAGAACCCGATGGTTACTCTGACAGAGCTCCTGAGTTCCTCTGTGGAGATGGGAGAACCTTTCAGAAGGACAACTATATCTGCAGTACTCCACCAATCAGGCCTTTATGATAGAGTGGCCAGATGGAAGCCACTCCTCAGTAAAAGGCACATGACAGCCCACTTGGAGTTTGCCATAAGGTATGAGAAACAAGATTCTCTGGTTTGATGAAGCCAAGATTGAACTCTTTGGCCTGAATGCCAAGCGTCACATCTGGAGGAAACCAGGCACCGCTCATCCCCTGGCCAACACCATACCTACGGTGAAGCATGGTGGTGGCAGCATCATGCTGTGGGGATGTTTTTCAGGAACTGGGGGACTAGTCAGGATTGAGGGAAAGATGAACGGAGCAAAGTACAGAGAGATCCTTGATGAAAACCTGCTCCAGAGCGTTCTGGATTCAGACTGGGGCAGAGGTTCACCTTCCAACAGGACAACGACCCTAAGCACGCAGCCAAAACAATGCAGGAGCGGCTTCATGACAAGTCTGTGATTGTCCTTGAGTGGCCCAGCCAGAGCCCAGACTTGAACCTGATGAAACATCTCCAGAGGAACCTGAAAATAGCTGTGCATCGATGCTCCCCATCCAACCTGACAGAGCTTGCGAGGATCTGCAGAGAAAAATGAGAGAAATTACCCAAATGCAGGTGTGCCAAGCTTGTAGCATTATACCCAAGAAGACTCGGGGCTGTAATCGCTGCTAAAGGTGCTTCAACAAAGTACTGAGTAAAGGGTCTGAATACTTTTTGAATGCACTCATGTGAGGCGACGAGAGGATCAGGGTCTAGGGATGGGGGGGGGGGGGGGGGAGGAAGGGAGATCCTGGCCACTCTCTCTCTCTCTCTACTGGGCTACGGGGAGATCCGCGACACGGCTGTGGTTCAGATGGGACCAGGAGTTTCGCAAATTTATTCATTTGAAATCTGCAACCCCCCCCATGGCCGCAGCTAATTAACATCCAGATTGCTGCTACTTGTTCTGTGCAAATGTACAGTCAAAATTTGTCCCACACATATTATTAGAACTGCACCAATTATTTTTTTAAAATCTTAAATAGTTTGGATTTTGTCTGTCACTGGAATCTGCATGTTTATTTTTGTTTGCTGTTTCCCCTGTTCTCTTAACCCTGAGAAACGCTAGTTGTTTAAGGATTCAGTTGTGAACTTTCCGAGCAGGCTTACCACTGGTAATTAGAATACTGCTTAGCAAAATATTCGCCGGCATTTCATTAAGCCACTCGTTGTTTTGTTGGAGTGCTCGGTGCTTGTTTTGTGTTTGTTTTGTTTCTCTCAATCTCTAACTAGAGTCGCCACGGGAACTGGTTCCGCAGGCTCGGGGTCAGCAGGAGCCAAATCTGTGCCATCTGCTCGTGGCACTTGCAGCCAAACTGCATCGTGGAGACAGCACTGCCAGTGGCAGTGAAAGTCACCTCATGTATCGTCTGCTGCTTTTTTTTTCTAGCTCACAAAGGAATCAGTAAACGTGCTCCACTTATTACCCTTACCTCTGACAGGCAGAGGCGTTGGACACCAACCACTGGTAGCAAGTGATGCATTCTGGCTGAATGATAGCAGCATCAGTTTCGCCAGCCGGCTGCAGTTACTCGAGGAGGTTGCTGAGGACGTCCTGCAGAAGTAAGGGGTGATCACAGATCACGCGTTGCAGCCTTTCAATGCACGGAGGGTTCCAGGTGCAGTAGGCGCATTGATAGTTTAGTTTAGATATACAACGAGGAAACAGGCCCTTCAGCCCACCGAGTCCATGCCGACCAGCGATCCCCACACATTAACACAATCCTACACATACTAGGGACAATTTACATTCATACATATAATACATTTATACATATAAGCCAATTAACCTACAAGCCTGTATGTCTGGAGTGTGGTAGGAAACCGGAGCACCCGGAGAAAACCCACGCAGGTGACGGGGAGAATGTACAAACTCCATACAAAGAGCACCCATAGTCAGGATCGGAGCCGGGGCTCTAGATCTGTAAAGCAACAACTCTACTGCTGTGCCAACCTGTGCCGATGTGGAGATTGTCTTATGGTACACAATCGAGAGGAGCAATGTAAGTGTGGGTAGGATTGGCAAATGCAGAGAGCTTTGTAAACATTCAATTTGATATCGGCGATGAAAGGGAAAATAAGTTCTGCCAATGTATCTGCTGCCTTTATGGTGCAAGGTACAACTCCTTGTCTATTGGCAGGTGTTTAATCATAGTTTTATCGCAAATAATGCTGATGTTTCCTCAATACATTTCAGCTGCAGTTTGTGATTCACATCTGCAGCCAGGCCAGTCCAGATCACTCTTATCACCTCTCCCCCTCCCCCAACTGAGATAGGATCATTCACTACAGATCAGGCTTCAAATCAATGAGCCACTGTTCTCCAAGGTTTAATTGCACCATGTTGGTGTACCTTCCCAATAAAGCCCCTGCATATTTGGATGCATTGAATACAAAGGTTCGATAGACTTTGGAAACTAAATCTCTGACCTGCCTCATTTACTTTGCCAAGAAGTAGCATACAGCATGGGGCATCACAGGAGCAATGGCTGGGTAAGTGAGGAGATTGTGTGCTAGAGAAGTGAGAAAGTGACTGACGGAGAGTGGTGATGATGAGTGATCGATCCTGCTGGAAACAACCTGTGGGATAGGGACGCGTAAGTGATTCTTCCAGCTTGTGTATAGGAGAGGAAATTTAAACCTACCTTTATATGACATTTCATCGTGGCTTCCTTGATTGCAGATTTGTCCGGCATTTCCAACGCAGCACTGCAATGCAAGATATAGGGAAATACTAAAGTGTTTTATAAGTTATGGAGGTCAAGTGGGTAACTAGGAAAGAAGTCCCACAAGTAGCAATTTGTGCATGGATCAAACCTTAAATTAATTCATCTCATCCAACTTCACTAGAGAGCAGGACTTAGTGGTTGGAAACTTCAAAGAGCAAATTACTATCGAGAAGGAAAAGATAATCGATATCGCAGCAGCTTAGAGTTGAATAAATTCCCAGGACCCGATTCATTCTAGGCTTAACCATATAACAATTACAGCACGGAAACAGGCCATCTCGGCCCTTCAAGTCCGTGCCGAACAACTTTTTTCCCTTAGTCCCACTTGCCTGCACTCATACCATAACCCTTCATACCCTTCTCATCCATATGCCTATCCAATTTATTTTTAAGTGACACCAACGAACCTGCCGCCACCACTTCCACTGGAAGCTCATTCCACACCGCTACCACTCTCTGAGTAAAGAAGTTCTCCGTCATGTTACCCCTAAACTTCTGTCCCTTAATTCTAAAGTCATGTCCTCTTGTTTGAATCTTCCCTGTTCTCAAAGGGAAAAGCTTGTCCACATCAACTCTGTCTATCCCTCTCATCATTTTAAAGACCTCTATCAAGTCCCCCCTTAACCTTCTGCGCTCCAGAGAATAAAGACCTAACTTATTCAACCTATCTCTGTAACTCAGCTGTTGAAACCCAGGCAACATTCTAGTAAATCTCCTCTGTACCCTCTCTATTTTGTTGACATCCTTCCTATAATTGGGCGACCAAAATTGTACACCATTCTTCAGATTTGGTCTCACCAATGCCTTGTACAATTTTAACATTACATCCCAGCTTCTATACTCAATGCTCTGATTTATAAAGGCTAGCATACCAAAAGCTTTCTTTACCACCCTATCTATATGAGATTCCACCTTCAAGGAACTATGCACGGTTATTCCCAGATCCTTCTGTTCAACTGTATTCTTCCATTCCCTACCATTTCCCATGTACGTCCTATTTTGATTTGGCCTGCCAAGGTGTAGCACCTCACATTTATCAGCATTAAACTCCATCTGCCATCTTTCAGCCCATTTTTCCAACTGGCCTAAATCACTCTGTGGACTTTGGAAATCTTCATTATCCACAACACCCCCTATCTTGGTATCATCTGCATACTTACTAATCCAATTTACCACCCCTTCATCCAGATCATTGATGTACATGACAAACAACAAAGGACCCAACACAGATCCCTGAGGCACCCCACTAGTCACCTGCCTCCAACCCGACAAACAGCCATCCACCATTACCCTCTGGCTTCTCCCATTCAGCCACTGTTGAATCCATCTTGCTATTCCTGCATTTATACCCAACAGTTGAACCTTCTTAACCAACCTTCCATGAGGAACCTTGTCAAAGCCCTTACTAAAGTCCATATAGACAACATCCACTGCTTTACCCTCGTCAATTTCCCTAGTAACCTCTTCAAAAAATTCAAACATGACCTTCCAGGCATAAATCCATGTTGACTGTTCCTAATTAGACCCTGTTTATCCAGATGCTTATATATATTATCTCTAAGTATCTTTTCCACCAATTTGCCCACCACTGAAGTTAAACTAACCGGTCTATAATTGCTAGGTTTACTCTTAGAACCCTTTTTAAACAATGGAACAACATGCGCAGTACGCCAATCCTCGGGGACTATTCCCGTTTCTAATGACATTTGAAATATTTCTGTCATAGCTTATAGGAAGCAAGAACATCATCCAATCCCAAGGACAATCCCAAAAGATTTTATAAATACATAAGGGGCAAAAGGATAACAAGAGGGAGTGGGACCAGGAATCAAAGCAGTCACCCCTGTGTGGAGCCACAGGAGATGGGCAAGGTCCTAAATGAGTATTTAATCTCTGTATTTACCGCAGAGAAAGACAGTAGGACGGAGGAAATTGGAGCAGTCACTGGAAGTGTCTTGAGAGCAGTCAGGGTTACTGTCTAAGACGTACTGAAGGTGCTGTCGTGTTTGAAGGTAGACAAATCTCCAGGGCCTGATCTGATATATCCGAGCACATTGTAGGAAACTAGAGAGGAATTTGCGGGAGCCCTGGTTGAAATTTACGAGTCGTCCTCAAATACAGGAGAGGTGCCGGAAGACAGGAGGGTGGTAAATGTTGTACCTCTTTTCAAGAAGAGCTGCAGTGAAAATGCTGGGAACTATAGGCCGGTGAGCTTAACATCTGTCGTTGATAAGTTACTGGAGAATAAATATTCTGAGGGATAGGATATACAAGCATTTAGATGGGCAAGGGCCGATTAGGAATAGACAGCATGGTTTTTTACGTGGGAGGTCGTGTCTCACAAATCTGATTAATTTTTTTGAAGACATGACCAAAGAGGTTGAATATGGCAGACCCGTAGATGTGTACATGAACTTCAGAAACGCGTTCAACATGGTTCCACATGGTAGGCTGCTCTGGAAGGTTCGATCACATGGATCCAGGGAGAGATAGTGGAATGGATAGCAAATTGGCTTAGTGGAAAGAAGCAGAGAGTAATGGTGAAAGATTGCCTCCCAGACTGGATGCCTGTGACTAGTGGCATGCCTCAGGGTTCGGTGCTGGGCCCGTTACTGTTTGTCATCTACATCAATAACTGGGGTGAGAACATACTGGGCAAGATTAGCAAGTTTGGTGATGATACAAAAGTTAGTGGTTTTGCAGATAGTGAAGATGGTTGTGAACAATTGCAGCCGGAGCTGGATCGATTGACCAGGTGGGCGGAAGAACGGTTGATGGAATTTAATACAGAGAAGTGTGAGGTGTTGCATTTTGGAATGTCGAAAAAGGGCAGGACCTATACAGTAAATGGTAGGCCTCTGGGTATTGTTGTGGAGCAGAGGGATCTAGGAGTACAGGTGCATGTTTCCATGAAGGTCGAGTTCCAGGTAGATAAAGTGATCAAAAAGGCTTTCGGCACTTTGGCCTTCATCAATCATTGAGTATAAAAGTTGGGAGCTCGTGTTTAGTTTAGAGATACAAGATACAAGACAAGGCAAAGGGGAAAAGATTTAATAGGAATCCAAGGGGTAACTTTTTCACACAAACGGTGGTGGGTGTATGGAACAAGCTGCCAGAGGAGATAGTTGAGGCTGGGACTATCCCATTGTTTAAGAAACAGTTAGACAAGTACATGGATAGGACACGTTTGGAGGAATATGGACCAAGCGCAGGCAAGTGGGACTAGTTTAGCTGGGACATTGTTGGGCGAATTGGGCCGCAGGGCCTATTTCCACACTGTTTCACTCCAGGACTCTATCATTGGGGCTTCAATCTTTTTTTTTAATATGCTCCAGTAGTAGGAGCAGTGTTAGGTGACTGGAGGACAGTGAACATGGCCCCTTTATTAGCGTAGGGAGGCAGGGATACACCTGGTAAATGGAGGGTCTGGTGTTAGTGATCGGAAATTTAGAAATAAAATCTGAGGGAGAAAATTAATTTGCACTTGGAATGGCAGAGTTTGATTGAGAATAGTCAGTAGGGCTTTGTCAAGCGGAGATCCTAGCTGATTAATTTGCATTCAAAATTTGTGTTTCAAAGCAGTTACATTGCATGCCAATGAGGGTTGGTATACTAATCCATGTATCTTAGGGACAGGAGGTGATGGTTGGGATTGGAAAACCCGTAATAGTAGTAATGTATTGTTTTTCAGATTCACATACAGATTAGTGATATTGGTGATAGTAAGGAGGGCAGTGTTGGTAAAGTAAAGTAATGGCAAATGGAATTTAATCCTGAAAAAATGTGATGTGTTTTGGAAGGCGAGGATGTACACAATGAATGGTGGGACCTTCAGAAATGCAAAGAAAGGACCGTAGGTGATATATTAACACCACCGCACAGATAAGTCATCAGCTGGGCATGGGAAGTAAAAGCAGGAAGGTTAGGGTATGACAGGTACGTGGATACGAAAGGTTTAAAGGGATAAAGGCTTAACATGGGAATGTGGGAAATGGGGTGATAGTGTAGATGGGGCATCTTGGTCGGCATGGGCAAGTTGGGCTGAAAGGCCTGCTTCCGTGCTGTGTGACTGACTCTGAAACAGCTGGAATGGTGTGTGCATACCATGGAAAGGACTTTATTCCAATGGAGGACATGCAGAGAAGATTCACCAGGATGTTGGCAGTGACGGTGTACTCAGTTATGAGGGGAGGATGAGAGGAGTTTGTTTTCTTCAGAGCAGAGAAGGCAGAGGGGGGATTAGATTGAAGTATACAAAGTTATAAGGATTACTCATAAAGCAGATTATGAAAAACATTTCTTCTTAGCAGAGATGTATATAACCAGAGGGGATAGGTTTAAGGAAAGGAGATTTAGAAAGGATTTAAAGATTATTTATTCCCAGAGACTGGTTGAAATCTCAAATTCATTGCATGGTGAAGGTGAGAATGTTTACAACATTTAAGTATTCTGTTGAGCAATGCCACAGAAGGCTATAGACAGAGTGCTGGAAGTGAAATTAGTATTAATAGGTACTTGATGGCTGCCATAGACACAATGGCCTAAAGGGCCCGTGGGCACCAATGGGCAATTACTCAGCAGCAGCCTCAGATGTGGAGCTCTTCCACATGTGGAAGGAAAATCCCATTTCAGGCCTGTGCTCACATAAATTATGAAAATAATTTCTGTTTAGGCTGGAGGATGCGATTTAAAGTTTCTTTCTCAGACACAAAGTACAGAAGGTTTGCAGTTATATAATAACATTCATTATATATTAGCATTATATAATAACAATGTATTGCAGATGCAAGATGAGGGAGCTAACTTCTCCAAGTATCTGACCTGCCTGCTCTGCGAACTCGCCCCGCAATGGCTGCTGACTGTTGGAAGGAAACCCCACCTTCTGTTCCAATGTCAAGAACCATCTCCATTTGTATTTAGTCAGGTCAAGGATATTGTCCTGTCCAAACCTTCAGGCTTCGACTTGATATGTTACAGAAGGACAGGAGACACCTCGGTCTCATTCCACTCAATTCCTATTGTCGCAATCAATCTTCGATATTCACTGGAGGTGCAAGGGACTGTCAATGGTGGAATCTTGAGTAAAAAACAAAGTGCTGGAGGAACTTGGAGGTCAGGCGGTTTGTGTGGGAAATGGACAAATGGCATTTCAAGTCAGGACTGTTCTTCAGACTGTCTGAAGAAGGATCTCAACCCAAAATGTTGCCCGTCCATTTCCCTGACTCAGTGGGGCAGATGTTACCCGACTCGCTGAGTTCTTCCCGCAGTTTGTTTTTCACTGATGTTTATTTTTCTTCAGCACAGATTCAATTCTCAGATTCAGCTGGGCTCTGCCATGGCTCCAACACCTTTCTAACTCTTTCTTACTGCAGTTTAGTATCTTGTGATATAGTACCAACAAGCTTCCCGCTGGAATGGAGCAATGATGAATAAAACCCACATTGCAGCCAGTCCAGAACTAAAGTAACATCCACCTCAGTCAGTAGTCTGCAGTGTGGATATAACACTAGTTCTTGCACATGTTAAAAAGGTGAAATACAGCCACAATATGTTCCTTGATCAACCTGCCCCCGTTTGCTTTTCCTCCACAGAACCAGAGGTGAGGCAATTCATATTTGATCCCCATGGACTGCCTAAAAGGGAGATTCACACCAATTCTAACTTGACAAGGTATCAGGATGTGAACAACTTTAAAAAGGTGACGAGTGAAAGCTGAGGGTGTTTTGATAAGGGAACATAACAAATGTAGTTCAGATTTTGGAGGAGTGGGCTTCATGCTTGCCATTTTGGTGCAATAGGTGACCTCACAGAGCCCCACAAAACACCCCAATGCCAGATTTCTAAGTCAGGTTTTGAAATTCCTTGTGCTTGATTTTTTTTAATTTTATATATTAAAGGCAGAGTAATTGCAAATGCGGGACTAAAAATAGCTCACAGGTCCTGCCAACACAGGTTCCCAATTATGCTGACAGGACTGAGACCTCCACAAGATGGTAGTCTAGTGATGAATTAATGGTCTGACAGCTCCAAGAATAATGCAAGAAGTTGACAGGCTCTTCCAGAATCCACTCCTAATTCTTAAATCACAATTTGTATGTCTGCCTCTTTTCAGCTTATTGACATGTTGGTAGCGAACTATTAAGCTGTCATCTTAATGATATTCCTCTTGCAAACCAATTTCTTTGCATTCTCCTGCCTTTGGACGTGACATTGCGAGCACCATTTTAGGTGAGAATTGTATTGCTGCACTTTGTGTATGGTTTACAATATAAAGATCTGACTGAGTGTGCAATTCTGCGCTGCTGCTGGAAGTTAACTTGTGAAATTTAAGCACTGGCAATACCTGATGTGTGTGCCACAAGGTCATCACACAAGGTAATTCTCGAGTTTGCACCACCAGCAGGAAACCTTCCTTTTCTGACAGATCACTGGGATACCAAGCTGCTTTGCACATGATTTTTGTCCATTAATAGTCTGGATGATAAAAACACAATTTCCTGTGATATATACAGTTAACCGCGGAGTCCTTTCAGTCGTACCAGCCGGGAAGATAATCTCCAAGGTAACAAATTTCAAGGAACAGTATAAGACAGAGCTGAATAAGGACCCATTCCTTGTACAGACTTTCAATCACCTAAACTCAAGAGTACATTAGACTATCCTTATTACACAGTTATTCCCAGAACAATAGCCCAATAAAACATTTTCTCAAGCTTGCTATTGGTCTATTACTGTCCTGTGTACCAAGGTACAGTGAAAAAGTTTGCTTGGCATGCTATCCAAGGTGATAATAGACTGAGGAAGGGTCTCGACCTGAAACATCCCCCATTCCTTCTCTCCAGCAAAAAAAAACAAACAAACTTTATTGTCATTTAGAAATACATTGATGTATGCAGTTCCAAACGAAATTACATTGCATTTGGCTCCCTGTGCAACACAATAAATTAACCGAAGGATAGGCATGGATGAAAAGGATAAATAGACAATGGTGGCAGCCCATTACATGGCATTCAGGAGTCTGACGGCTCGTGGGAAGAAGCTGTTGCAGAACCTTGATGTTCTGCTCCTTATGCTGCGATATATTTTTCCCGAGGGCAGCAGAGTGAACAGTCCGTGATGGAGATGTGTGGGGTCAATGCTGCCTGTCCTGCTGAGTTACTCCAGCTTTTTGTGTCTATTTTTGGTTCCTACAGATAATACCAAACATGCGTATATTAGGCAGCGCAAAAAAAGAAAAGAAAAAGTACCGTGTTACAGTCCCTGCAAAGAAAGTTCAGTTTGTAAAAGGTGCAAGAGCCACAACAAGGTAGAGATGAGGAGGGAATACATCCTTTGTATTTGAGAGGTCTGATAATAGTATCATAGAAGCTATTTGGAACCTGGTGGTGTGTGATTTCAAGCTCTTGTACCCTCTATGCAGAGTAGAGAAGAGGGAATGAGCTGATTATGTTGGCAGTTTTCCCGATGCAGGATAAAATGCAGATGGAGTTTGGAAATACAGCATGGAAACGGGCCCTTCTGCCCACCTACTGCACGCTGACCATCAAATATCTGTACACCAGGTTTTTTTTATCCTACTTTTGCATCCTATAATCTGGGGCAAATTTACAGAAGTCAATTAATCTACAAACATACACATCTTTGGAACATGGAAGGAAACTGGAGCAACCAGAGAAAACCCACATGCTCACTGGGAGCATGTACAAACTCTGCACATATGGCACCTTTCCTCTGGAAATGTGAGGCTCTATGGCTGTGCCACTTTGCTGCCCCAAAGTTGAATCAGAGTGGGATGGGGAGGGCTGGTTTGAGGTCAACTGGGTTTAGTGAATACTGATACTTTATGATGTGGTATGTAACAGTTGGAAAGTCACAATTTCTGTCCCTTTCCGTCTGTTGAACTGCAGATGGATCACATCAGCATCATATTGGGCATCCTATTACTGGCTTCTGTTAAGATTAGCATGTAACCATAAGGGGACACTATTGTCCTTACTTAAATCCAAGGAGAGTGTAGGCAATTGGGTCCAAGAAAGATTGTCTTGTGGAGGCCGATTGTAGCTGTAACACTGTACTTTGCATCCATCTTTAGCAGAATCCAATGTGTGAAGGAGGAGATTGTGAAGGAGGATTGTGAAGTTCAGTGTGAAGGAGGAGTTTGCAGAGAATGTGAAGGGGATAAAAATTAATTAACAGGAGTAAAAAAGTTTACAGCAATCAACCCAGGAAAGCCGCAAGGAATGCATTGTAACCATCTTGATTGACATCTTTGATAAGTATTAGGGCTTTGATGAAGATTGCACATTTTGCGTATATATGTGGAGATTCAAACAACATTTGATAAATTACCACATAGTAGACTTGTTAGCAAAATTGAAGGTCATGCAGTTGTAGGACCAATGATTGTATAGAAACCACAATAAAGAAAACGATTCATCCTCCTGAAATAATGACAACTGCAGTTTCCCGCAAATGCTCAGTATTAGACTAACTGCTCTTTTTTTAAACATTTTAATGACCTAGTTCTTGCTAAACCAAACCAAACTTCAAAGTCTGCAGATAACATTCAACTCAGAAATGTCATGAATGGTGCGGAGAAGAGTAATAGACTTCCTCATGTCAGAAGTTGACTGCTGAAATAGGTAAGTGGTTGTCAGATGAAAGCAAAGGCTAAAGTGATTCCTTGCCGTTCTCACAGAGATAATTCAAACTAAGGGGTACCATTTTACAGAAATGCAAGAACAGAGAAACACGAGGATAAGTCTACACAAATCTGTCAATGTTTAGGATATGTTGTGCTAGCTGTCGAAAGGAATGAGAGATATTTTGCTTCACATAATTAAACAAAACTATTATAGATTACGAAAGGCTGGCAGTCACTCTGTACCTTTATTTAACACTAGTTAAGCCCAAGATGGAATATTATGGAACATCTGAACACCACACTTGCTCTTATGAATGGTATGGAGGATATTTCCAGGAATGCAACCACAATTGCGCAATTCACAAAAGCATGATAAAGAGAAGCATTTGCTTGTCCACCATTCAATAAGATCATGGTAGATCTGATCTTATTCTCAGTTCCACTTTTCCCCAATCCCCATAATCCTCAATTCCTTTATACGGCAAAACTTTATCTCAGCCTTAAAATATTAAGGAACATCCTTTTGTTTAAGGCTGAGATAAAAGCTAAGATTCCGCACTGAGAGAAATTTCTCCTCATCTGTCTTAAATGGGCAGATCTGTCTTATTCCAAAGCTATGCCCATTATAAATTCCTCCATGAAGAGGAACATTCTCCTGGCATCTACATTGTCAAACTTTCTCAGAATATTGGAAAAAAAAAAGCAAAGTGCAGCCTCTTGTGTTCCCCTCAATGTTTCAATGAATGCTTTGTAGTGCACTGATGTGACAGTGTTAACTCAATTCAGCTCTGCTGACCTGAAATACATGATCATAAAATGGCCTCCTATCTACCAAAGACATTCACCACTACCAAAGGTAGACACAAAATGCTGGAGTAACTCAGCGGGACAAGCAGCATCTCTGGAGAGAAGGAATGGGTGACCACTACCACCTTGTTGTCAATTTACATAACACCCAATGCCAATGTGGCCCTGGATGAATCATACTTTGTCATCAACGTCCTTGAGATAGCACATCCTGATGTCCTATTCTTCTACACCAGTGACTCTGTCAAAAAAAGCTAAGGAACCAATTACCATCAGCATGTCTCCTGCCACACAAGGTGTGTTTAGACGCTAGACCACTGTTACTCCACCATCAAATATGCCTGTCGATCCATCTCTCACCCTCATTTTGACAAACATGATCAGTTCTTTAAGTTACTCCTACCTACTTACAGGCAAGAGATTGAAGCCCAAGGCACCAACAAAGAGAATAATGCAGCAGTGGTCTAAAGATGCTGAGGTCTGTTAAGATTAAGATCTGCCTTGAATTAGTAGCTTGGAATATGTTGAATTCTTTCAATATTTATTTGTCTTTTTTTAATATACTGAACTTTTTTCCTGTTTTTTTTTTTGGATACTATTATGAGTACTATGTTTACATATCTATTGTGCTGCTGCAAGTAAGAATATATTTGTTCTGTTTCGGGACATATGACAATAAAACACTTATCCAGCTTGAATGAATATACTCAGTCATCACCATTTTCATCAAGAAATACATAGACAACTGCGTACCTACAAAGACAATCAGAGTTAACGTAACCAGAGACATTAGCAGAGTGTGAATCTCCCTGTTTGCTCAATGTCCCAATCTGAGGCTTTCCAAGAAGGATGACCCAGTACAATAAACAAGGCCAAGTATGACCTCTGCAAGGCTAACAGGTAGACACGAGAGAATTCCAGAACAAGTTAAAGGCTCAATTCAATCAAAGGATGTCGGGCAACTGTGGCAGAGTCTGAATACCATCGTGGACGACAGGTTGAAGTCAGGCGATCTCAGGCAATGGCACACCTCTACGGGATGAGCTCAGTCAGACAGTTCCACTAAGGCATGTTCCTCCGCCCCCAAATGCAGGCTTTAACATCCCCATCCCCCACACACCCAATAATCTTAGTGGCTGGTCGTCAGATCTGTGTCCACAATGGTAAACCTACAAGGTCTGAATCCTTTTATTGGTCTTCCTTGTTGTTATCCCAATTGCTCTCTATTGATGGACTCGTCAAGGAGTTTTACAGCTGGCTGCCAACATCTCATGGTAATCCTGCAATTAAAGTGGGAAATATGCTTGCTGAAACTACAACAGGATAAATCTGGTGCAGGATCAGTAACTTCATTCAAAGGAGAGCCATTGTTGCAAGGGAGAAAGGTAATTCACAAGTTTTAATTGAGTTAAATGCATTTGGTTGTTCAAAGTGCTTTCTAGTATTTTTGTTTTAAGACTTTTTAACTAAAATTGCATATTAATAGTTTGATTGAATTTGTTGAATGTTCGTGAATGAAACTTTGACATAATGGCAACCAATATGCTTTGGCAAAGCTTTCTAACATACCAGGCTATGTTTTAGATGGTTTAACAGATGAGATCAGAGCAATTTTGTCCAGGAAACTACGTCTTGGGATGCTCAGCTAATGAAAATCATGTCCTTGGCATCAAAGTATGTATGACCCATGTCCAGTACATCAGACTCCATCCTGGAGGAACAAAATGGAAATCAAGGACTTGATAAATCTCAGTTAAACTCTAATTTTTAATAATGATCATTTTTTAATCTAAATACCATGAATTAATGGGCAAAATAATGTATTGGTCATTATCTAGTTTTTGTCACATGGCTGCTTGTGGGAGCCAGTTGCTTCCAATCTTGACTGATGCATTTCCTGCAGGAGCAGTAGTCACACTTCAAACGTCATTCATTGGCTATAAGGCACTGTGGGATATACTGAAAGGAATATTGAAGATGCTTTCTGATAGCAGGTCTTCTTCAGTGAAGCCTCAACGACTAACCCTGATCTTTCGGCAGAAATTATATCATCAAACCAGGGCTGACATCTTAAAAGAATGTCCCTACAACCAACCTTCCTCAGGTAGCTGCTAAACCTGTGATCCTCAACTGCTGCCTTGAATCCTGGCTTACGCATTTGCCAGCCAGCCAGCCGGATAATCAGGTGGCTGCTGCTCAAAAAGTAGCAAACAGCAAATGAAAATAGCAAACAGCAAATGAATTTGATTAAATCGGGCAGAACCTATGCATTCTTGGTGTTTCCAGCATTCACTGCCAGTCAGATACCCCACTTTGTTCATAACTGCATATATCAGAAGATACATGATTGAAATAAATAGAGAATTGTAGAATCATGCAGCCTAGACAGAAACAATTCAACCTATCCGTGCCGCCTTCTCTAAAGAACATCAAATTTGTCCTCTCTCTTTCTCCTTCCTTACAGCTTTATTTGCTTGCCCCTGTAAGAATCTATACAGTATGTATTTGAAAGTAACTAGTGGCTCTGCTTCAACCACCCCCTTCAGCCAATTCATTTTTGATCACTTCATTACATACAGATATTCTCCACTTGTTCCAGGTTCTTTGGCCAGTTAACTTAAATGTCCTTATTTGATTTCCTACATTTCTGCCACTGGAAATTATCTTTCTCTAACCTGAGAAAACCCTCCAAACTTTTGAACTCCTTTTCAGAATTTCTCAGTTACCTCCTCTGCTGTAAGAAGGCAAAATACAGTTGCCGTGCATCTTAGAAGATACAAGTCTAATGCCTTTATTCAAGAAAGGGGAAAGATAAGTAAATTATTAAGAGGACATTTAGAACATCATAGTGCATTCAAACAACGTTATTATTTAAGGAAAATAGAATTTAACAAATCTTTGAAGATGCAACAAGTGGGATGAATAAATGGGAAGTATTAGATGCAATGTTTCTGCAAGGTGCCAAGCAGACTATTACTGCTCAAGACAAGAGCTCGTGTACAGGATGGAGAACTGGCTACATAGAGTCAGAATCAATGGGTCATTTTCATGCTGTAAATGGTCAGATGTGTCTGAGGCCTGAAGTAGAGCCTTTTCTATTTACTATTATATTAATGATTTAGCTGAATGGACTAAACATATTGTAGGTAATGTTTCTTATGATACAAAGTTAGACAGCAAATTATTCGGGAAACACAAAGAGACCAGAAAATGATTATGGGTAGGTTGAGTGAATTTTCTATTTTTTGTAGATGTAATATTACTCCCAAAAAGTGCAGGTTTGTAGGTTAATTGGCTCTGTTAATTGACCTTAGTATATAAGATGTAAAGTGGGATAAAGTAGCACTAGTGTACGGGTGATTAATGGTCGACTTGGACTCGGTGGGCTGAAGGTCCTGTTTCCACGCAGTTTCTCTCAACTAAAAAAAATGACATGGAGATATGCGAGGTAATATTCTTTGTGTTTATAAAAGAAAAACAGAGATAAGCTTACTTGGTATTCAAATGCTGAAGGCTGAGCTGCAATCAATAAATAGCATCCTGACATCGGTGTTCTTATTGCCAAGGTGATCAGGAGCTGAATGTATTGCAAAGGAGATGGAGTCCTTCATAATTTTCCTGAATTCAAATTGCAGGATGTTTAAATTGTTTAAGACTGATATAGAGATAGGCCATTAACAATCTTTATCACCACTTCATTATGGTCTATGTCAGAACTACTGTGCAGCAATTGTTGAGAGATAGCACTATGTTTTTTTTGCACTGGAATGACGGAGATTTCCTTGAAGCAATTGGGGACAGTAGACTGTTGAAGTGAATGGCTATAGAGGTCGGCTAAGATTGTGACCTGTTGATTGGCACACAATTTAAGAATCCGTCCAGGGACTTCATCAGAGCTGACTGGTTTACCTCACTGGTAAATTTTAATGCCCTTGCAGTGCACTTCATACACGTGAATTTTATCATATTTCAACCTCAAAACATCCATTACTGAAAAGAATCTTCTGCAACTCCGCTAAAAGATAGTGGTTTCTGCAGGGGTACAATCTGCAAAGCAGTAATGGCTGATGCTTCACCTTACTCTGAAATTCAGTTCTAATGACATCTGTCGATCTAAAGTTTGTAAAGAGATTCAATGCACAACCATCAACACCAGAAATTTTGCAGAATAAAGGATTTCTACCTTACTGTTCTTCAAAATATTAATTTCACAGTCCTATCTAAACCTCAGCCGTCTCACGGTCATGGGGCCGACACTAAACCTCTTTCATGCTTCAATATCACCATTTTTGTTGATCTTGCTTTAACCCTATCTATACCACTGACAAATCAATGAAATACCAGAGAGACACTAAAGTTAAGTTCCATAAAGTGTTGACAATTAAAAAGATCTGGTTTAATTCTCATCCCTGTGAATCGCTTTTGGTATCAGCCCAGGTTAATCTTTTTTGAAGTCTAGTGAAATCACCACGGAATTCCAATGTAAACCAAGGAGGTAACTTTCCTCTGTAACTTTAACAATTCCCACTTGTTGAGGTAAGTACTAATTCTGGTAGGATTACAAAGGATTGGTGGGAACAGAATTTTACTTAGGAGGAAATTTACTTAGAATTTTCATTTTGATGAAAATCTATCTTTGATTTGAAGAAACCTCACAAGCTATTATCATGCAACTTAGTGGTTTAGTTTAAAAAAAAACCCATTAGAACCAGTTTTATGTTTTTCAATTCCCCAGGACATCATAAAATAATTCACAGTGGAATAAAGTATGTGGTTACCTGGGTCCTTACTCAGTACGTTGTAGCTGCTGTTATATCAGGATAATCAGAAACAAAAAAAACAAGAAATGCTGGAAGCACTCAGCAATTCAGATGGCATCTGTCGGGAAAGGGAGTGAGTTAAGATTTCAGGTCAAGGACATTTTATAGGAACTGAAAAAAGTGAAGAAATTGCAGAAAGGGGCGAGGTAGAGAAAGACAAGAGTTTGGGAGTGGGGGAGGGGGAGCTATCAGAGATCTCTTGCCATACACACTGCAGTGAATCAGATATTGTACGAAGTAATAATTGAGAGGCAATACAGTGGCGCAGCAGTAGAGCTGCTGCCTCCCAGCACCAGATACCTGGGTTTGATCGTGACTATGAGTGCTGTCTGTATGGAGTTTGTATGTTCTCTGTGAATGCATGGGTTTTCTCCGGTTGCTCTGATTTTCTCCCACACAAAGACATATATGTTTGTAGGTTGATTGGCTTCTGTGAAAAAAGTGTAAATTGTCTCTAGTGTGTAGGATAGTGCTAGCGTTTGGGGTGATCGCTAGTCGGTGCAGACTCGGTAGGCCGAAGGTCCAGTTTCCCATGGCTGTGGCGGGTTCAGGCGTTCCGGTCGCCCGACTCGGAGCTGTGGCGGCTTTCCGGTGGCGGTGGCAGCGACTTCAGAGACCCGGCCGCGGGCCCAGTGGACGACATTGTCGGGAGCTCGCAGGTCACAGGTTGGTGACCCGTTTTTCCGCGCTCCCGCTGCATCCGCTGCGTTCGGAGGCCCAGGGCCGTGGAGTTGAACCGGCCCATTCACGGAGCACG
Organism: Raja brachyura; assembly: GCA_963514005.1. Next base: position 78,524,508 of record OY740783.1, read on the forward strand.
GTTCAGCCGCGGTACTTACTTACATCACCCGGTGGGGTCATACCCAGAGGGCTATTGACAACGCCCAGAAGATTGTCGGCTGCCCTCTCCTCACTTTGGAGGACCTACACAGTTCCCACTGTCTCAAGAAATTCCAGAACATTATAAAGGACATTTCCCACCCTGGCCACTCCCTGTTTGAACTGTTGCCATCAGGCAGACGGTACAGATCAATGAGGACAAGGACAAACAGACTAAATAACAGTTTTTATCCCACAGCAATAACTAGACTTAATGTAGCCACCAAATGAGCGCAGGTGCGCTACATACCAAATGGATTGTGAAATCGACAGAAGAATGTATGGTTGTGTGTTTATGCTTATTTTATGGTGGTGTGTGTATGCTTACGTATCGTTAGCTTTTTGAAATGTGTGAATGGTGCACTGACTGGTTGGTATTTTAATTTCATTGTACATGTTCACATGTTATAATGACAATAAAGATTATCTATCTATCTATATAACATCGGAGGCTTGGATCGCCTCAGCGCAGAGGAAGAGGAAGAACAAGAAGGGAAGAGACAAAGACTTAAGATTTTGCCTTCCATCACAGTGAGGAGGTGTCCACAGATCCATAGTCCACAAAATTGCTCACATTTTCCCAGCAAAGGGCATCAGTATGTTGGTTGGAGAACAGGTCACTGGAATGCTGTTGGAATACAGTGTTAATGTAGTCAAATGGCAGAATGGGCGGTTAGAGTTGCTGCAACATGGGTTCAGCGACTGGAAATTGTACATTCGAGTAATTGATTCTGGAATAAAAATAAAAATCACAAAATTGATGTTGGAGTAAAACATCTTGTTTATTTATATCCTTCAAGGAATGAGATTTACCATCTTCATCTGGTTTGGCCTATGTGCGACTCTAGACTCATTCATGTCTCTTAACTGCCCTTCAGAAGTCAAATGCGATGGGTGATGAATCATTGTATTGTTAATGATATCCACACCCCATGAACGAATAAATACAAATAACTGCCAAAGCCTCTTCAAAAACTCGATTCCAAAGCCAGGATGGTAGCATTCTGTGCTAACAAAGCAGCAAGCTGAACTTTAGTGACAGAAGTAAACCAGTCTTGAAGAACCCACAAGACAGGACATTTCCACTTATGTAGCACTGTAAAAAGAGGCATCACTACCCATTACTGCACAATGGTTGGATCTCCAAGTGTTGACATGGACTGGATGAACTGTTTATATGCTGCAATGGGTTATATGCTGCAATGTTATATGCTGCAATGACCAGGCCATCCATTTAGGATCCTATCTACTCCAATCCCATTTATCAGAACTTGGTCTGTAGCTGTCAAAGCCTTAGCGATTCAAATTCTTCTTTAATGCGAGGTTACCTGCATCCGCCACAGATAACCTCATGGGGCGTGCCAAATCCCAACTCTCCTTTTGGCAAAATATTTCCTTTGGTCTTCTCTAAACCTCTTACCCTTACACTAAATCTATGTCCTTTGGTTTTAGATACTTCTACTATGAAGAGGAACATCTTACAATCTATCATATCTTTATCCGCTCATCATTCTGTAAAACATCTTTATCAGATTCTCCTCAGCCTCTTCCACTCCAAAGGAAACAAATGTGGCCTACCCAGCCTCACCTCGTGCTCCATCCCAAACTCCATCGTGGTGAATCCCTTCTGCACCCTTGCAGGTGCGATCTCATTGCTCCTTTAGTATGTTGACCAGAGCTGCGCATAATTCCGCAGTTCAGCCCGAAACAATGTTTTGGAAAGTTGTATCATAATGTCCAGGCTGAAACAATGTTTTGGAAAGTTGTATAGTAACCTCCCGTGTCTCATGTTCAACGCCACAGCTAATGAAGGCAAATATCCTAGGTACCTTCTTCACCACCTATTTATCTGTGTTGCCTTACATCAGGGATCCTTGGACTTGTAGAGTGAGATTCCTCTATTCTTAAATCAATGAAGATTTATAGATCTCCATCAGGACCCCAGCAATCTTATCCACTGTGTCCTAAACTTATTAGTCCTCCCGAAGTACTTCACCTCACATTTGCCAGGATTAAATTCCACCTGTGATTTCTCTGTACATTTATCAATGGATTAATATCATCCTTTAACCCACATCTATGCTCCTCAATATTGACACCATTTTTTCTGCCATTAGCAAATGTTCTAATCATTCCTCCTACATTCATATCTAAACTGTTAATGCAGAACGCAAACTACACGGATCCCAGCATCAATGCCTGTGGCGCACCACTGGCAACAGGCTTCCAATCATAAAAACACCCTCTGCCTTCTCAAACCAAGTAAACTTTGAATCCAGTTGGCCAACTTATCCTGGACAGCCTGGGCTCTAACCCTTTGTTTCCCTGTTAGGAGGACTTACTGAAGTCCACATGGCCCACATACATCTTGTTTCCTCTGAAAATGTAGATGAAATTAATCAAATAGAATGCACCACCAACAAATCTGTACTGACTATTCCAGATTAAATGCTGTAGATTTATCCTTCCCCTCAGAATAATTTACAATAAACTTCCTTCTACTGATGTTTGACTCTCTAGATCGTAATGGTGTGGGTTATTCCCACTACCCTTCTTAAGTAAAGGCACCACACATGTTGCCTCCAGTCAAGGGGCACCTCACCTGTGGTCTCTGTCAGGGCCCCAGCAATCCCTTTCCTTGTTTTCCACAGCAGCCTAGGATAGATCTCATAGGGCCACAAGGAAAGTTTCTACCTTTTGTCGACCAAGGCATTTGACACCTTTTTACTGATACATTGATTTCCATCACCTCCCTGAATTCGTACATTGTCTTTCTCCTCAATGAAAACAGTTGAGAAATTTTGTAGGAAGGAACTGCAGATGCTGGTTTAAACCAAAGATAGACACTAAACTCAGCGGGACAGGCAGTATCTCTGGATAGAAGGAATGGGTGATGTTTCGGGTCAAGACCCTTCTTCAGACTTGTCCAGTTGCAAAGTATTCATTTAAAACCTTATCTACAGTGCATCTCAGGTCCATGCAGATATTGCTCGTTTGCCCCTAATACACCTACTCTTTTCTCCATTATCCTCGTGCCCTTAAGGAATGCTTTGGAATTTTCTTTATCTTGTTAGCCAGTAATATTCCATCCCCTTTACCCTCCTATTTTTTTTTTCAGTATGCTCATACACTTACAATATACACTCTTAGCAGCTTACAATGCTTTCAGGTATCTAAACCGTCCATATGCTTCCATTGCTTTTTGTAATCCAGCCGCATCTTTTGATATCAGGTTCTTTAGACTTTCTGTAATCCTCTTGGCAACGTGTTGGTCCAGAATTCTCTTTATTTCACTTTTGAATATCCTTCTATTCTCAGTGATAATCTTACTGAAACACCGGCTTACCAATTGGAAGTCGCTGCTTTTAATCTACTTTTGCCAAGTCCCGTCATGTAATATTGAAATCAACAGTCCTTTTATTCAGGAACTAAAATCTGGGCTATCCTTATCCACTTCCTTAACTTCTTTGAATTTTCCGAGTTATGGTCACTAAAGAATGAGGGGAACCTCCGTTCCCTAAAGAATGAGGACATCTCCGATGCCCTGGTTTGGAAACCATCAGAGATGTCCTCATTCTTTAGGGAATGAGGGTTCCTCTCTTCTACTATAGATGAGGCTCTCACCAGGGTCTCTTCTATACCCTGTGACTCTGCTCTCACTTCCCATCCCCCCCCACTCGTAACAAGGGCAGAGTCCCCCTTGTCCTCACCTTCCACCCTACCAGCCGTCACATGCAACAAATAATCCTCCGACATTTTCGCCACCTCCAATGGGATCGCACCACTGGCCACATCTTCACATCTCCTCCCCTTTCGGCTTTCCGCAGAGACCGCTCCCTCTGAAACTCCCTGGTCAATTCATCCCTTCTCACCCAAGCCACCCCCTCTCCTGGCACTTTCCCTTGCAACTGCAGGAAATACTACACTTGTCGCTTTACCTCCCACCTTGACTCCATCCAAGGACCCAAGCAATCTTTCCAGGTGCGGCAGAGGTTCACCTGCACCTCCTCCAACCTCATCTATTGCATCCGCTGCTCTAGGTGTCAGCTGCTCAGGTGAGACCAGGCGTAGGCTTGACGATCGCTTCACCCAACACCTCAGCTCAGATTTTTTTTTTTATATTTCAAAATAGACTTTATTCAAGTAATAAATAGATACAATACATCAATTGTGCGAAAAATCCATCCGACATTTTCGGAGGCTATACAAATTGTTCCATACAGTCTATATACATTTCTCAAATTTCGCGAATCGATCCCCCACCCGTGCCACTCATGTGGCCCCCCCTGGCGTGGGATACCTTCCCTTATTTTGAGGGGCATCTCCACCATACCGTGCCCCCCATTCACCTCTGCTCAGTTCGCAATAACTAACCTGATCTCCCAGTGGCTCAGCACTTCAACTCCCCCTCCCATTCCAAATCTGACCTTTCTGTTCTGGTCCTCCTCCATGGCCAGAGTGAGGCCCACCGTAAATTGGAGGAGCAGCACCTCATATTTTGCATGGGTAGTTTACACCTCAGCGGTATGAACATCGACTTCTCCAATTTTAGGTAGTCCCTGCTTTCTCATTCTTTCCCCTCGCCTCCCAGCTCTCCCACAGCCCACTGTCGCCGCCTCTTCCTTTCTTCTTCCCGTCTCCCCCCCCCCCCCCCCCCACCCCACATCAGTCTGAAGAAGGGTCTCGACCCGAAACGTCGCCCATTTCCTTTGCTCCATAGGTGCTGCCTCACCTGCTGAGTTTCTCCAGCATTTTTGTCTACCTTCGATTTTCCAGCATCTGCAGTTCCTTCTTAAACATTCTGGATTTGGTGTTGTGCAAGAGGCAGTGATCATAATATGATAAAAATTCCTCTGCAGACCAAGAGGGAGAAGCTGAAACCAGATGTATCAATATTTACTGTTGATTAAAGGTACTACAGAGGCATAAGGCAAAAGTCAATTGGAAGGGGACCCTAGCAGGAATTACAGTGAAGTAGCAATAGCGGGAGTCGCGGGGAGTAATTCAGAAGACATAAAAGGCATCCCAAAAAGGAAGAAACATACCAAGGGGAAAATGAGGCCACTGTGGCTGACAAAGGAAGTCAAAGAGAGCATACAAGCAAAAGAGATGGCATATGGAATAGTGATTAGTGGGTAGCTGGAGGAAGCTTTTAAAAACAAACAGAAGGCAACTTAAAAATCAATGAGAAGAATAGATGAAATATGAAGGTAGGCTTGAAAAATATAGACGAGGATAGCAATACTTTTTATGAATGTATAAAGAGTAAAAGAAAGGCAAGGGTACATATTAGATTGCTGGAAAATGACGTAGAAGATGTAGTAATGGGAAAACAATAATTTGCGGATTAACTGAATAGGTTTTTTGCCTCAGTCTTCACAGCAGAAAACACCAGAAATTCAAGAGAATCAGGGGGCAGAAGTAAATGTAGTCGCTATCACTGAGGAGAAGGTGTTTGGAAGGCTGAAAGGTCTGAAGATGGATAAGTAACTTGGACCAGATGGACTGCACTCTAGGGTTCTGAAACAGATAACTGTAGCAATTGTGGGGGCATTAGCAGTGATCTTTCAAGAATCACTAGAGTCAGGAATGGTTCCAGTAGATTGGAAATTTGCAAATGCAACTTCACTCTTTAAAGAAGGGTGCGAGGCAAAAGAACGGAAATTATAGGCCAGTTAGGCCACTTCTGTGGTTATTCACATTTTAGAGTCGAATAGTAAGGATGAGGTTATGGGGTACTTGGAAGCACATAGTAAAGTACGCAGAAGTCAGCATGGTTTTATTAAGGGGAGATTTTGCCTGACAAATCTGTTGACATTTTTTGAGGAAGCAACAAGCAGAATAGACAAAGGAGAGTCAGTGGATGTTGTTTACTTGGATTCTCAGAAGGTCTTTGATACGGTGCTGCATCTGAGGCTGCTAAACAAAATAGTACAGCATTGGTATTAGAGGCAAGGTACTAGCATGGATAGAAGATTGGCTGACAGGCAGAAAGCAAAGAGTGGGAATAAAGGGGTCCCTTTCTTGTTGGCTGCCAGTGACTAGTGGCATTCGGTGTTGGATCCGCTACTTTTTGCATTTTATGTTAATGATCTGGATGATGGAATTGTTGGCTTTGTGGCCAGGTTGCGGATGATACGAAGATAGGTGGAGTGGCAGGTAGTGTTGAGGAAGGAGGGAGACGCAGAAGAACTTAGACAGGTTGGGAGAGCGAGCAAAGAAATGGCAAATGGAGTACAGTGTGGCAAAGTGTGCGGTCATGCATTTTTGTAGAAGGAATAAAGGCACAGACTACTTTCTAAATTGGGAAATGATTCAGAAATCAGAGGTGTAAAGGGACTTGGGAGTGCTGGTGCAGGATTCCCAAAAGGTTAATTTGCAGGTTGAGTTGCTGGTAAGGAAAGCAAGTGCAATGCTAACATTCATTTTGAAGGGACTGGAATATAGTTCAAGTCCAAGTTACATTTATTATCATTTGCATCTGGTACAGTGAGATTTGAATTACCATACGAAGAAAAAGAACACAATAAACGATAGAGATTTACCATGAACATCCCCCACACAGCAGAATCAACGTTTCCCACTGTGAGGGAAGGCAATGAAATTCAGTCAACTTCCTCTATGCTCACCCGTGTTCGGGGCCTTTGAGTCCTCCACAGTCGCTGCTACGGATGGCCCGATGTTCAGGCCCTCTCGCCGGGATGATCGGAATTCCGACGTCAGAATGGAAGAACACACTCAGCTGCTTGGACTTTCCGAATCGGGCGCTTCCTACCAGACAAGAGCGGAACTCGCTATCAAAACATGGCGGGGATGGGGGACACAATTTTTTGGCAGCCGCGCGCGCATGCGCACACTCACAGACACATATGCAAGGCTTCGGAGCAAAGATACTAGAGGAGTATCTTTATTTTTATTATCTTTATAGATACTCTAGTATCTTTGCTTCGGAGGCTCAATCCAGCGCTAAATGCAGCTCAACTCTGCCTCTCGCCGGGTTAACTGCAGCCCTGACTGGACTGATGGGACACCAGCGCTGCTTCTCCACGCTGGCCATATTTCCCGCAAGCCCAGGCAAGTTCACCTGGCGGGACAGGCAGAATGAGCTGGGTTTAGCGCTGCTTCTCTGCGCTGGCTGTGGGCGGGACAGGGACAGCGTGGGTGGGGAAGGGACAGCGCCGGAGACCAGGCTGGGATCGATCCTGGCTGTGGATGAGGCGCAGGTCCAAAGATACTAGAGAATACCTCTAGTATCTTTGCGCAGGTCTGTGCCACGTCTCCCTCCTCCAATCATCGCACTCCCATGTCCTGCCCCCATTGCCTTCCCATGTCCCACCCCCATTGGCTGCTGACCGACGTCTCTCTCGTCCAATCGGAGCCCTCGATCAGCAGCCAATGGGGGTGGGACATGGGAAGGCAATGTCTTGCGAAAGCGGAGATTTTAAAATCTGGATGACAAAAACTTGGGGAGGGGATGTCCCAAAACATGGAGGGGACGTGTCCCCTCTGCCCCCCGCGTTTTCTGCCCCTGCTACCAGACACCACGGCTCCCGAAGTCCACAGGCCGAGCTGGGCAGAGCTCCAACACTGGCACCCGCGGCAAAAGGTCCCAGGACTCCGCGATGTTAAAGTCAGCGCCACCCACGGCTGGAAGCTCCGCAAACCACAACTCCACGCAGGCCCAACACTGCCCCCCCCCCCCCCACATAAAAAAGACTAAGAAAGGCACTGGTGTATATTTAGCATATTGTGAGCAGTTTTGCGCCCCATATCTGAGGAAGGCTGTGCTAGCTCTGGAGAGGGTCCAGAGGAGGTTTACGAGAATGATACCAGGGATGATCAGGTTAACGTATGAGGAGCATTTGAAGGCTCTGGGCCTGTACTCGCCGGAGTTTAGAAGGATGAGGGGTGACCTTATTGAAACCTTCAGGATAATGAAAGGCCTTGATGGAGTAGACGCAGAATATATGTTTCCAGTAATGTGAGAGTTTTGATCCAAAGCCACAGCCTCAGAAAAATGGATGTACCTTTAGAATGGAGATGAGAAGGACATTCTTTAGCCAGAGTGTGGTGGATCTGTGGAATTCACAGAGGGCTGTGGAAGCCAAGACTGTGTATTTTTAAGACAGATTGATAAATTCTTGATGTCAAAGGATGTCATAGGTTATGGGGAGAAGGCAGGAGAATGGGGTTGAAAGGGAAAAATAGATCATCCACAATTGAATGATAGAGTGGAATCAATGGGGTGAACGTCCTGACTCTGCTCCTACAGTATGTCTTATATTAGATTGAGTCCTGTCTCATCTGTAGTAGGACTACCATGTACTGATTCAAAAAGCTTTCCTGGACTCGCTTTAAGGTATCTACCCATCAATATCTTTCATACTGATTCCAATTAATATTAGGAAAGCATATCTGCATTGTTCTTAAATCTCCCATTAATTTGTCTACGTACAGTATCTGCTAACTATTAGGAGGCTTGCCACATGCTCCTAGCAAAGCAGCAGCTCCTTGTCTGTTCTTAAACACTCCCAAATGGTCTCATTTCTAAAATATCCTCCCTCATTACTGCAGTAAAAGAGTCCTTAATCAATACTGTGATGCTAACTCCTATTTTACATCCCCTCCCCCCACCCCCCGCCACACTTGCAGATTCTACACCCTGGAGCAGCATTTGTCGACCGGGGTTCCCTTGGACTGCTAGGGTTCCACGGAAGGTCGCTAGGGGTTCCGAGAGAAATAATGATAAATAGGCTAATCATATGTAAATGCAATTTTGAGTCATTTTTGTGTTTAATTTCATATTCGTAATTTTATTATACACGTACAGCATATTTAGCAATGCCTATTTAGCAACATCTATTCGGCGCCAGTGTGAAATGGCCTTTTAGTGGTAAGTGGACAGGAGCGGTGCGGGACGGATTTGTGTATCATCAAGTGACTCACATGCACATCAAGTGACTCACAGACGCATGCACAGTCTCCATCAGTCCTGTCTGTGCTTCCTGGCGTGCAGGTACAGTCCCTCATTCACCCCCGTTATTTAGTAATTTTTACCCATCATTTAGGGATGTTATATGAATTAAAAACATTTAAGTATGTTAATGTTTATTTTTGGTATGTATGTTTTTGTTAGTTTATGAAAAGTTTGTGTGTTGCTTTCTCTCTTTCTCTCTCTCTCTCTCTCCCCCCTCCAAGGTTAGTTCTGTTTGCTTTTATTTGCATTAGTTTTGAACAAGCAGTTTGATTTCAGGTGTGGTTTTTTTTTGCATTGTCAATAAACTTGCGAAAAGCGTGTTAGTTATTTGCTTAAACCAGTTATCAGAAAAATATATTATGTTTGCTATATGAACTTTAAGTTTATGAAAGAGAAAGAAATAGATTAATAAAGATATATAATAATTTTTATGTAGGGGTTCCCTGAGACATGAAAATTATATCAAGGGTTCCAGACAGGTAAAAATGTTGAGAAACGCAGCCCAGGAGTCATGCCCTGGTTACATGCCTCTCTTTTAAACACATTGCAGTGATAGTAACAATATCAAGAGTCAGTGTCAAGAATGTTCAGTCATATGTACCGACAATGGAACAGTTAAACCCCTGTCTCACGATGCGAGTTGTCCCACGAGTTTTCACTCGCGGTAATCCCGTACAATCAACGTAGCGGAAACGTCGGAATTCGCGCGAGCAACTTAGCGACTCGTGGTGCTAATGGTAGGTACCCGTGAAACTTGTGAACTCGTGAAAAAAATCAAACATGTTTGATATTTTCCACGAGTCAAATGTAATGTTCAAGTTAAAAATTGAAACATTTAAACTCGTTGTCATAACGTAGTGGCCCGTGCGTTTACCTTATTGATTCGTGAGTCTACCATGGCACCGTCAATGGAAACTTTTCATTCCCCAGGTGGGAATGGAGTTACCCGAGGCCAGACTCCAATAATAGCAGCATTGAAAGTGACAGCAGAAGGCGGGAGCAGGAACCTTCATTTGAATTTACACTGAGGTTAAATGGATTGTCTTCCATGATCATAAAAAGTCGCATATTGGATGTAGTGGGTTTATTTACGGGTGACTGTGGCTACCGATGACTGTGACTGTGATCCAGGAGGAGGGGGGGGGGGGCACACTATTCACTTTCCCACAAGCATTTACCAAGATTGTCTAATATTTTGTTGACCTCATGTACATGCTTTCAATATTCACTTTACACCACGTATTGTGACTTTGTCAAGACCCTTCTGGAAGTCCGTATTCAGGTTGTTAATGTTTGCCCTCAGCATTCATTGCTTTCAGAAAGATGCTTGCTACCGACAAACTCACCACGACAATGCACAACTACCCGATACAAACAACATTAGGTTTAGATTTATTACTTTCATGTGTAAAGTTATGTTTTGCATGCTATCCAGTCAAATCAGATAATACTATACATAAATAGAAATAAACTAAATTCAAGTACATAGATCGGGACATAAATAAAATGCAGATCTTGTCGTTCTCAATATTTTAGCGCTGAATTCCAAAGACAAAGACCAATGGCCACAATGGGGTAGAGGAGAATCGAACGGTCCCCCAACTTATGGAAGGACCATTCAAAAGCCTGATAACAGAGGGAAAGAATGCATTCCTGATTCTACTGATGCGCGCTTTTAAGCTTCTCTTTCTTCTTCCGATGGGAGCGGGGAGAGGAAGGAATGGCCCTGGTAGGAAAGGTCTTTAGTTCAGATGGCTGCTTTCCCGAAGCAGCATGAAATCGACTTGTAGTCAATGGTGGGGAGTTTGATCTGTATGATGAGACGCAGAGATGTAGAGTGGGGGTAGAGTTGGGGAAGTACCACTAGTTCCCCACACATACAGCGTCTGCTCCTGTCCCTCTGCCCCTGTTCTGCCTGTGCTTCCTACACACCCTGGCTCTTCTGTACTGTTTTGTTTTCATTATTGCTTCATACTGCACAGAAACGGGCCCTTCAGGTTGGGAACTACAGTTAGTTTGGAAATTAGCAAGCAGACAAAAATGCTTCCATGTAGCCTTCCAGCAGTGACGAGGCACCATGATCTCATGATCAACCCAATCACCGGAGCCCAACTATGGGTTTAACTACCATGGAAATTGACAAACAATCGCTTCCTTTGATATTTGAACAACGAAACTCTATTAAACAAAGTAACACACAACCTTTGTATTTTAGCTTGCAGTAACATAAATAAACTTAGTTATTCAAAACACCACAGGAAAATAACTTGATTACTGCAAGGGTGAAACACCTTTTCCCCATTGCTATGATTTTCTATTAAAAAAACTACGTTACTTCGCAAAGCAACAATCATGTTACAGCAGAATTACTGTCCTTGTTGAATGTGAGTGTCTCTGTCTCCATCTTCTCTTCAAGCCTTTAACCTATTCCTGTTGGGACCCAATACCCGTGCTCGTTCTTTCAGGCTGGGTTCGGCTTCCCAAACACTTTTCCACTCGCTGTGTGCGGCTCCCACGCTCCCGTCAAACTCACCTGCTTCTGATTCCCGCACTCCCTCCTTGATTTGGTTCCCGCACTTCCTAACCACCCCATCTAGCTGTGCTAAGTAGAAACATATAACTGCAGATGCTGGTTTATACCAAAGATAGACACAAAGTGCCCGAGTAACTCCATAGATCAGGCAGTATTTCTGGAGAAATGTTTTGGATCCGGACCCGTCTAACGAAACGACACCCACCCTTTTTCTCCACAGATGCTGCCTGACCCACGGAGTTACTCCGGCACGTTGTGTCTATCTTTTATCCAGTTGTGATGTTGCCTTCAAGTAATTTGTTTTCACTTGTACAACAACGTTCCTGGTTGATACGATATTCCCAATGTTGCTACCACTCATTGCACATGTCCGAATTTTTCAGCGCTCCTAAAGTGCAACACCTCAGACCTATCATCATTATATTTCACTTGCCCCTCCAAATATAACAAACCTTCGCCAGCTGGTCTTCTAACTACGTGATGTGCGTTTCTAACAAATCATAAGTATAACTGCTCTGGCACTGGAGGGTGCGCATTTTCCCTTTTATAGGTTATATAAATAGATGCAGCCGCGCTGAATTCTATCTTTAACTCAAAGCCACAGGATGGAGATGTTTTCTTTAACATTGTTGCTTTATTAAAACATACCTTCATTCACGGTTGGCTCAAGTGTAACGGGAGGGGAACTTGGTAACTCTGGAGACAAACTCGGAACATCGCAGATTACCATACCCGTGGGAACTCGCCTCAAACACTTGCACATCAACTTGGAATATCGTACACAACCACGAGTCTGTCACTCTGGGTCACTCGTGTGTCAACTCGCACCGTGAGACAGGGCCTTTACATTCATACATGCAGCATCATCACTGGCCTGTAAACATGATACAAATGGATAATATATAGTACACAAAACTTCAGTTAATTAATAAGCCAAATACTGGTGCAAAAATAATCTCCAAAGTCCTTCATGCAACCAAGACCATCCATAGAACTTAATAGTTTAGGATAGTCAAAATATAGAAACAAAGAACTGCAGATGCTGGTTACTACACAAAAATGACAAAAAGTGCTGGAGTAACTCAGAAGCAGGCAAAAAACTGGAGACACTAAACGGGTAAGCAGCATCTATGCAGGTCAGTTGGGATCCCTGGAGAACATGGATAGGTGTAATTTGAGACCAGACTGATTGGGGGGAGGGGGGAGGGGAGGGAGGGGAGGGGGGGGAAGAAAGCTGGAAAAGGGGAGAGACAGGACAAAGCACATAAGGGAGCAATGAGAGAAGGTCTTACAGAACTCTTGACAAAGAGAGGGGGGAAAAAAACTACAAAAGTAGGCATACCTTCTGGAGATGTTGCAGTGTTGAGTTTAATGTTGTGTGGTGTTTAACAGTCTGATGGTTGTTGGGAAGAAACAATTGTTGAAGCTGATGGTATGGTTTTCAGCTCTGATACCTTCTTCACAATGGTAGGAGTGAAATGACAGTGTGATGACATTGGTCTTGGATGATATTGCCTGCCTTTGAGGCATATTCGTATTCTTATGTAATGATCAATCTTTTTATCTCTCATTAGCCAGACTCCTTGTAAAAATAAATGCAATTTTGCCTTACACATCTTCCGTGATCCTCATCATGGCCTTGTCTACTCTACCGACTGGATTGGCTTAATTTTCCTTCTGTATTTTAATACACCTTTCCTCCAACAGTACATCTACCCTGCTCCCCAATCCCATGCAAATTAATTTTAAACCCTTTCCAATTGTGCTATCAAAACTCTCTGCAAGGAAGATATGATAGCTTAATTGGCAAGAGTTTAAATTAATTTGGTTCAGCTGCAACCATCCAGCTTCTGCAGATCCACCTATTCCAAGAATCATGCCAAAGATTCATAAATCTAAAGCTATGCATCTAGGCCAGACCTTTGGGTACACATTCATCTGACCTATCCTCCTATTCTACTACTCACTAGTTGTTGGCACTCAGGGCCGGTCCTAGGCCGATTGGACTGATTTTTCCAAATTGGGCCCCACGCCCAAGGGGGGGGCACGCGTTAATTTTCCGTATTGCATATGGAAATACAAATTTGGTTTTTTTTACATGGTTTTGTACATGGAAAACAAGTGCTGTACGGTCATCAGACACAAACGATGTGTTAACCACTGTAGTGTTAACAGCCAGTTGTGTTAACAGCTAGTAATTAACAAGTAGTTATGCAATGCATCATCAATGCGTCGATCCACATTCCTCAGTAAATGTGTAATTGTGTTTTAGACGAAGTATTAATGACGCTGTGGTCACAACATCGGAGGCCTGGATCGCCTCAGCGCAGAGGGAGAACAAGGAGGGAAGAGACAAAGACTAAGACTTTTGCCTTCCATCACAGTGAGGGGGTGTTTGGTGAACTCACTGTGGTGGATGTTAAATTTGTGTTTATTGTGTGTTTTTGTTACTTTTAATATACGTATGACTGCAGGCACGAAATTTCGTTCAGACCGAAAGGTCTGAATGACAATAAAGGTAATCTGAATCTGAATCTGAATACAATTCACACGGCGTCATTAACACTTTTCAAAACATAATTACATTTTACTGAGGAATGTAGATTGATGCATTGATGACACATTGAGATTTTATGAAAACTCACGATCATGAGTAAGAACTTCCTCTTGACAAGGTTCTTGGTGTGCAGGTTAGTCATTCAATTTACCTACCGACCCACATTGTGTCTCTCCGTCTTTCACTCTCTCCATCCCTCTCTCTCGTGTGCGTGCGCTCTCTCTCTCCCGTTCCCCAGCTCTCCCTCTAGATCTCTCGGCTTTCCCGGAATCATTGACGTTTTGTGGTAGACAAAAATGCTGGAGAAACTTAGTGGGTGAGGCAGCATCTATGGAGCAAAGGAAATATGCAATGTTTCGGGTCATTCCACACCAAGTTTCTTAGACAATAATACATTTTATGCAATTATTACAACATTTTGTTGGATATGGATAAACCTATGGTACATGCTCGTAAATTAGTAAAACAAATGTTAAGTACTGTTGTTTCTGGGATGGGATTTCTGATAACAAATAACCTCCATTCTATATTTTGTCATAATGTGGCTGAAACAATGGCATATTTTGTGATATTTATTGAGATAGAAAGATACAACTGAGTTTGGGCAAGATATTACCTTGCAACATTCTCTATGTCTGATAGATATTGTGAAATGGAACTCAGAAATGATGGGAGGATTACATAAAACTACAATTCAAAGGTAATGAATATACAGAGTATTCTTATTTCCATTATGAACATACAATAGTGATATAGGACACCAGGTCCTACTACGGTAAACTCACAAGCTACTACGGTATGACTACATGTTTAAACAGTATCAAATTTTTACATCCTGAGTATATTTTACATGTGGACATTTTTCAACATGTTGAAAAATCTTCACGAGTTACCACGTTTCCCGAGTACCTGCCATTAGCGCTAAGAAATGGCATGTTGACCTTTATAACAAGAGGAATCGAATACAGAAGCAAAGAGGTCCTTCTGTAGTTGTACAGAGTTCTAGTGAGACCGCATCTGGAGTATTGTGTGCAGTTTTGGTCCCCGAATTTGAGGAAGGTCATTCCTGCTATTGAGGGAGTGCAGCATAGGTTTACAAGGTTAATTCCCGGGATGGCAGGACTGTCATATGCTGAGAGAATGGAGCAGCTGGGCTTGTACACTCTGGAGTTTAGAAGGATGAGAGGGGATCTCATTGAAACATATAGATTGTTAAGTGCTTGGACATGCTAGAGGCAGGAAACATGTTCCCGATAGTGGGGGAGTCCAGAACCAGGGACCACAGTCTAAGAATAAGGGGTAAGCCATTTAGAACGGAGACGAGGAAACACTTTTTCTCACAGAGAGTGGTTAGTCTGTGGAATTCTCTGCCTCAGAGGGCGGTGGAGGTAGGGTCTCTGAATGCTTTCAAGAGAGAGCTAGATAGGGCTCTTAAAAATAACTGAGTCAGGGGACATGGGGAGAAGGCAGGAATGGGATACTGATTGTGGATGGTCAGCCATGATCACATTGAATGGTGGTGCTGGCTCGAAGGACCAAATGGCCTGCTCCTGAACCTATTGTTTATTGTCTATTGAAATGTCCCGAGCTCCGACGTACCCGCTATGTTCGTCCTACGTGTTTACCACGAGTTTTGATTTTTTTTAAACTTGGGAGAGCTCTTGGGTGAACTCACACAGTGGGACAGGGCTTCACACATGCTGAGTTTTTCCAGCATTTTTGTCTACCTTCGATTTTCCAACATCTGCAGTTCCTTCTTAGACGTTTTGCGGTGATGGCTGCATCTGCGGTTCCTTTCTGTTGGGGGGGGGGGGGGGGGGGAAGTGTCCATGGCGGCTCCTGATAAGTGATATGTTCCCTCCTCGGGTGCTGCCTCGCCCGCTGAGTTCCTCCAGCACTCTGTGTTTTTTGTTTGGCTCTGAAGTTGAAGGTGTCTGTGTCTACCTTCAACTCCCTGTCTGTGGTGGCTCAGTGGGACGGGCAGGGGCTCTGGGGAGAGGGCTGCGGTTCTGGTCGAGACCCTTCTTCAGACAATCACAATTACTCTCACCGATGAGAGTTCAGTTCAGTCTGAAGAAGGGTCTTCTCTCCAGAGGCACTGCGTTGCCTGTTCTGCTGAGCTACTCCAACTTATGTCTATCTTCAATTTCAGAGTTAGATACAATTTCTCATGGGGGGCTTATAGCGTCTACCCCCCCCCCCCCCCCCCCCCCCCCTTCCCCACACCACCTTCCCAACCTCAGCCTCACGGACCTTAGCGCACCCCTAGTTCCTAAAACCCATTTTCATCACTGATTGCAATATATATGTAACACGACATTGCAGGTTCTACAGAGATTTTCGTGGTTTCTGTAAATATGCCTAAAAGACAAAGGGACATCGGCAGAACATATTTGAGTGGCAGTAAGAATAGGGGTATAGCCAAGGCAAAGAAGGCCGAAGCAAAAAAGGAGAAATGTGCATTAGATAAGTATTTCAGCAAAACTATCTCAGAAAAATGCAGAAGAGCAAGTGGAGCCACAACACAGTGAAGATGATGACACTGAAGGAAGCCAGTCTGAAGAAGTTATGCAAGATGATCAAAGTGGGAATTAATTTACGGTAAGTGAAATCACCCATTTCGAAAGTGTTGAATTTGACAAACAAGGAAACTTGCCTGTTGACATGGCTTCTGGTGCTCTGAGGCAAGCGAGAACGGGAATTCAAAATCTGCCAGTTTTGTAGAATTAACAGATGATCCTGCAACATGGCCAGAAATGATGAATCCGAGTGTCAGGGACTATCTAGTGAAAAAAGGACCACCTACAATTATAGCAGAATTTTTCCCCAAGAATGACAGTGGATCACGTTTTTCAAAATTTCACTGCAAAAGAAAACTGCCAAATGGTGAAATTGTAGATCGTCCATGGCTAATATACTCTGCACCAACTGATAAAATCTTCTGTTACTACTGCAAGCTTTTTGATAATAACGCAGCAATTGCACTTGCAAGTTGTGGTTTTAATAACTGGCCGAACATTCATACAAGACTAGCTGAGCATGAGAACTCCAAAAAGCATTTGCAAGCTATGCTCAGTTGCTGTGAACTACAGCAAAGATTATCTATGAAAAAACTAATGATGAAGTGGTAGAAAAACTAATCGGACAAGAAGCAAAACGCTGGCATCAAGTGTTTGAGCGACTGGTAGCTACTGTACAGTTTCTGGCAGAAAGAAACTTGCCATTCCGGGGGTCTGAGGAACACCACATAATGGAAATTTCCTTGGTGTTATTGACTTGCTAGGAAAATTTGATCCAGTAATCCAAGACCATCTGCGAAAAATCCAGAATAAGGAAATACATGATCATTATTTAGGAAAAAGAATCCAGAATCCAGAATGTTTAAATTAAACATCTATTCTTTCTTTAAAAAAAAAGAATCCAGGATGAGCTTATTAATATAATGGGTCACGATGTTCTACAGGAAATCATTTTGAGAATCAAGTCTGCTAAGTATTTTGCAATAATTCTTGACTGTACTCCTGACATCAGTCATCAGGAGCAAATGTCGATGGTAATTAGATATGTAGCTGATGGTGTGCAATCAAATGCTCCAGCAGGAATATATGAACATTTCATCAAGATTTTAGTGGTGGAAAGTAGCACAGGTGAAAATTTGTACAACACCCTTCTGCATGAACTTGAAACATTAGGGCTGGATGTTGAAAATATCCGTGGACAAGGGTATGATAATGGTGCCAATATGAAGGGACACACCTCAGGTGTGCAGGCACAACTTCCACAGAAGAATTCAAGAGCTTTCTTTACACCATGAGCATGTCACAACTACAACCTAGCTTTTGGAGACATGCAAAGACATGTCCAGATGCAATTACTTTCTTTGGAACTCTGCAACGTATTTACACCATTTTTGCATCATCTACTAAAAGATGGGCTGTTTTTAGAAAACATGTGACAGGTTTAAAATAAAACCTCTCTCTGAAACACGATGGGAATGTAGAATGGAAAGTGTCAAAGCTGTACGGTACCAGGCTGCTGAAGTTTCTAATGCACTAGAAGAGTTAGCAGAAAAACACTGATGACGCTCAAGCAAAAAGTGATGCTGAATCGTTAGTCAGTCAAATGAGAGATTACAAGTTTCTGGTCTCACTAGTTTCCTGGCACTCCTTACTCTTTCAAGTAAATTTTGTGAGTAAGGAACTTCAGGGTGATACCATGGATGTTGCTACAGGGCTTTCTTCATTTCAAAAGCTTTGTAACTGGTTAAAGACATACAGGGAAAAAGGTTTTGATGAAGCCTTGATTGACGCTAGTGAACTTGCCAAAGACCTAGATGCTGAGCCCATATTCAAGACTCGGAGTAAGCGCTTATGCAAAAAAAGACAATTCTTTGATTTTGAATCTGCAGATGAACCTTTGCCAGATCCAAAAACCACCTTCAGAGTGCAATGTTTTAATCAAGTGGTAGATAAAGCACTGCAAACACTTGAGCCACGGTTTGAACAAATGAAAAAGTATCAACATTTCTTTGGATTCTTGTGCAATTTTCACGACCTGTCCAAGGACACCATAAGAAAATGTGCAGCAGATCTGGAAATGGCATTAACAGAGGTCAAGCTGGGACAGGAAAAAGATCAAGTTAAAACCACAAAACTGGCTGATGTGGATGGATACATGCTTTGTGAGGAGATGGAGGCACTAAAGCCAATTCTGCCACCCGAGATTCCAAAACCCCATGAAAATGCTTGAATTCCTTGCTTGCAACAACAGGTCTACCGCATTTCCAAATTTATTTATTGCTCTTCGATTTTCTTGATAATCCCAGTGACTGTGGCATCTGGAGAAAGGAGTTTTTCCAAGCTGAAACTGATCAAAACTTACTTGAGGTCATCAATTCAGCAACAACGTTTGGACAGTTTTGCAATTATGTCCATTGAATCTGAAATTAGCAGGAGTTTAAACTTTGACAAAATTCTAAAAGACTTTGCAGAGAAAAAGTAAGAAAGATAACTTACACATAAAAGGCAATAATAATATGACCCGTCACGTGCCGTCAAGGTAGGCAAGGAAGGCACTGCCTACCCTGACTAAAATTATATAATGATAATTATTAAATATAAATAATAAAGGCATGGGAAAATGATGCCTACCTAAGAGATTGATTTCTTGGGTAGGCATAATTCTCGCTGCCTTTCATGCGCAGTACATTTAAAACAGGAAAGTGTGTGCAGCTGACGTGCCGTCTGCGGTGCTTCAAGCCGTCAATGACAATGAGAGCTGAAGGCAGCTGAAATTCTGCCTTTGCAGCATGGACTGTGTACTGTGCATGCGCAGCAGGCTACTGCACATGCGCAGCGTAAGTTTCTTGGCGGGTTTTTCAAACATGGATAGTCAGTATCTTATGAGTATCTTAAGAAACAAAGAGAGAAGAGTTTGTGTACAAATAATGTGGTAAGTAGATTTCTTTGAGCTAAATGTAAAAATACCGTATATTTCCCAGCAATGAAGACACTATTTTTTACCCCAAAATAAGACACGAAAATGTAGCCATGTTACAAAACCTACCTTTATGGGCGCTGCAGTTCTCCCCACTAGCTGAGTGCGTGACTTTGCTTGCTGCCTTTGGGGTTGGGTTGGGGGGGGGGGGGGGGGGGGGATTAAAATGCAGGTTGTTTCGCTTGTATCTGCTAGCTGATGAAGAAAAAATCGATCGGAGTTCCGTTCCTGGCTTTTTTTTTCTATAAACGCCAGACAATTTAATAATTGGATTAAAATAAAATGCGACTTTGAACGCCCTCAACGCCTACAATGTGACGGATTGTAATAACAGCACAAAACAAAGGGCAAGTCATCTATTTTACATATAATCTTGCTTCTTGGTATGGCTTTAATCTAATTTTACGTTATGTTATTTGGGCCTCATATGAACCGGCAGTGTCTTTCCTGCTGATATGGGGTTAAAACTCACTGCAGCGGCAATGTTCCAATCAATCGCATTCCAGAAACACCCACTCGCAAGATGATTTAAATGTTCATTTTTGTTGGACAATCATGTCCTAAGAGCATCTAAATAGTCTATATTTTGTGTTATTGTCTATCCATGGTCAATATTTTTATACTAAATATACACATGTATTGTGCAAAAAATAATTTTGATTATCTTGAGTGGATGTTTCTAGATTAATTTATGGGAATTAAACATTAAATTCCTTCCATCTGGCATAAATTAATGGCAGTGAGATTTAAAAATTATGTTATATTGTGAATTTTTGTGTGAATGGGATTAATTTGTTATTTGGATACTTAGGCTATTTTTTTTAATTATCTTTTTCTTAAGAAATTGAATCTACAGGACATTCTTAATGGGAAAGTAGTGGGCAGAAAGGCATGTCATGCGTGGTTTGAAGAGCAAAAACTTGTAGCCAAAATTGAAAAGTTGAGAAAAAACAAGGTATACAGAGTTGCTTATTGGTTACAATCTGAGGAATATGATGATGCTACTGATTATGATATGCCAATGTACCAACTAGCAACTGATCTTCTCCATAAAGACCTGGTCTATTGCTAGAAATTATAATTTATTTACCTATCTGTTATGGACTTGCAGCATAAAATACAATAATATTAAAGTTCTGATCTTGAAAATATCACATTTTGAATTTTCAAGGCAGTCTGGGCATTTTTTACTATTTCCGTCACAACGGTCAATTTTGTAATGGCTGTAATTAGGTAATTGACTAATTATATGCTTTAATTTCAAGTCATCCAAGTATTTGTTTCACAGTGCTTCAATCTATAATAACTGAAAATTTCATTCAGTTCTCTTAATTTTTAAGAAAGTTATGGGTTTTTGACTGTCCTCAATCACAGCTTTTGTGTTAAGTCAATGGAAAAGCAATAGGGAACAAGATGCTAATTTCCGAGTATGAAAATGGCCATAACATTTTTTAATACTGAAGATATGAAAGTGAATTAGGTGTCAAATTAAACTTCTTTTTATGCTTTATCTGATGGGATAAATTGCAGGCTTGATTTTTAAAATCTCAAAATGTTGTAACATTGCTAGAAAATGTACCTGCATCTTGGAGGCCAAAGGATAGGTTGTTAGCCAAGAAAGACAGACTTCATTATCCCTTAGTACAGCAACATGAAGTATGATGTTGTTGTACTGAGATATAGCCAAGTCTATCCCTCATTGCTAGCAGCTGATGGGAAGTGGCTGTAAAAGGGGGGGGGGGGGGGGGTGGGGAGAGAGAGTTCCTTTCATAGCGTGCGGGTAGTCTGTCCATGGGTAAAGTTGCGGGGAGGGCAGGAGGGTTGAGAAGGAGAGGGTCGGCCGGGGATCATCCAGCTCAAAAATGGGTCAGAGGGCAATGGATAATAGGACAGCGGGTGGTGGAGCTTACTCCACATGTCAGTGCGAGTAACCTCAATTGATCCCTTGATCGCGCTGACACAGGAGTAAGCTCCACTGCCCGCTGTGATTTTATCCATCACCCGCTGACCCACTCCGCTCTATGATATTTGCTCTCGAGCTGGTCCTCTCACTGTTCAGACGGAGAGCACTGCCAGAGGTGAGTGTGCCGACAGAATGCACTGAGATGGCAGTCGGTTCCGCTGTCTGGTGATGGCGGCCGCTCGTAGCCACATGAGCTGCTTCCCTCCCTGGCCACAATGCGGTGGCGCCCGGAGTGCTGCGGCAGCGGTGAGCGAGCGAGTTACTGGCATGAACCCCACCCTCTCCTTCTCAATGCTCCTTCCCTCCTCGCAACTTTACCCCTGGCTAGTCTCCCCACACGCTGTGAAAGGAACTCTCCCCCCGATTGCCATGTTACTCACGACACGTGACTCGTTTATAATTATTTATTTATATTTCTCCGAAAATGTTTCCCAATCGGGCCCCGCACCTCCTAAGGCCGGCCCTGCTGGCACTGGAAGTAATCCAGACATTGCAGCTCTGTTCTTTACAGGGTCCTGCATTTTAAACTGTGACCTAGCTTTCAGCACCATATCGCCTTTTTACTGATGTAGACCACAATCTCTAACTGTTTAACACGATGCACATCCTCACTGTCCTCCCCAGCCGACTTAAAATCCTGTTGGTGAGACCACACATGGGGTGTTGTGTGCAGTTCTGGTCGTCATACTATAGGAATGTGATTAAGCTAGAGAGGATGCAGAAATAATTGATGGAACTGGAGGGTTGAGTTACAGGGAGAGATTAGATAGACTGGGGCTATTTTCCCTGGAGTGAAGGAGGCTGATAGGTGACTTTATAGAGGTTTATAAAATAATGAGGGGTAAATATACGATGGATGGTCACAATCTTTTTTCCCAGGGTTGGGAAGACTAAAACGAAAGTGCCAATTGCAGCAAACATGACTGGCTCAGGAAAACACCTTGGTTGGCGTGGATGGGTCGGTCTGGGGAACCTGTTTCAGTTCACCAGGGAAGCAATGCTCCCACTTTCATGCATTCTGTGGCCAAGGAAGTGTCAGTCCGTTTCCTACCACTATTAACCTTGGACGCTCAGTCTTCCCCCTTGTGCAGCCCATGATGCTGTAACCATACTCTGACTGGCCTCCTCGGAGGTACATTCACTGGGACCATTTACCAACAAGGAGGTAGACACAAAATGCTGGAGTGTCTTAGCGGGACAGGCAGCATAATTGGAGAGAAGGAATGAGTGTCGTTTTGGGTCGAGACCCTTCTTCAGACTGAAGAAGGGACTCGACCTGAAACGTCATCCATACCTTCTCTCCAGTTATGCTGCCTGTCCCACTGTTACTCCAGCATTTGAGTCTATCTTCGGTTTAAACCAGCATCAGCAGTTCCTTTCTACCAACAACGAGAAATGATCAAGGTGCTCTCTGATGTTTCCGGCCTCCCTTCATCTGTAGCTAAGCTCTCTGGTGGTGCTTTGAACTCCTCATATAGGTTTTCAGGCAGACCTGCCATTACACCAACCATATTCGCATGCCTACTCATTAGTCAGTAAGGTACTTCTTGAGGTGTTCTGTAATCTCTAGAGCAAAACTGGTGTGTGAACTTGCCCTTCCAGGTAGCTGATGTATAAGCAAGCGTTCCTACTGGCCTAACCACCGCCCCCCTCATGCCTGGACATTAAACTCCAGAGTACACAGCCTGTCGCAAGGCGAGCTGATGGATGCGATTGACAAGTGTTCTCTTCTTCTAACACATAAATTGAGGAAGCCACTATTGGTATGGTGAAGGGACGGAGCAGGTAGAAGGGGTAAATTGGATGTTGTAGGATGGAAGGGACTATGGAAATAAGGGAGAGTGAGATGTGAGAAGAGGAATTACATATGAAGTGAGCGATATCCCCTTTATGTCCCTTCCTCCACTGGTCACCCACTCTAGCAAGGCTCGTTTCCCCTCTCTTGTGGTTTCATCACTTCATCAGAAAAATTGTCGCTCATCGTGTTGTAAAAACAAACACACCTGAAGAAGGGTCTCGAGCCGAAACATCACCCATCCTTTATCTCAGAGATGCTGCCTCACCTGCTGAGTTACTCCACCACTCTGTGTCTATCTATGATATACATCCGCAGGCTTGAATATTTAGCAGGCATACGATGACCGATGGTAAAAAACAAACTTTAAAATGTGAATTCAGTATTGTGAATTCAGTATTTTAAATTTTTCAACATTGAATTTCAATTAGGCAAATAATTGACTGCCTGAATACTAAATGAATGCTGTTAGAGTGAGGATTTACATCAATTAATTAAATCACCAAAGGCCTCACTGAGAAACCTTTTATTTCAACCCACACCCAGATATTTGGTTTTAATAGCACTCGGCTTCTCTGCATATGTAGCTTAAACTCTCAGGAAAATATGTAACTCCGGACATTCCTGTACTGTCAGCGCTAATCTGAGCATGAACGTGGGATATCAAAAGAGTTTACTCAATGTTCGGACAGAGTAGCAGGATGCACATTGTCGCCATGCAGTTTGGAAGGTAATCCAGAAACACTACAACGTTACAATAAGCGTGTCCCGCTACTCGGTGCCAACCCAGGCCCTAATCTTCACCACCAACACCAGTAATGGACACGTTTATGTTGAACACACAATACAGACTGGAATCTACAACAAGAAACAAACTGTGGGAGGAACTCAGTAGGTCAGGCGGCATCTGTGGAAGAAGGGGGATTGCCGATGTTTTGGGTTGAATCCCTGTTTATGTTACACACTGAAGTACAAAAATTAAAATTGAGTGTTTTTGATTAATTACTACTGGAAGCTAGTGAATTAGCTACTATTGATAAATAATATCAATTTAATTGCTGATACACTGATTCTACTGTAGAACTGTCAATCTACTTATATGGAACAATTCTGATCCATACAAAACCTTCATGCAAAATGCTTCCTCAGTCTATAGTCAGTACTGCAGTGCATATTTGCTTTTTGTCAAACTATATTTGTCCAGTTTGTATGCTCGTTCATAGCCACATGTGCTCTTTCATTGTGATGCTGCAGCACTAGAATTTATTTATCTTCATCTTTTCACAAGTCCTGACTATTGCTGTGGAACACCTCACCTTATGTCTCCACTGATGTCCACTGCAGCTTATCTAACAAGTGCAACTGGTTATTTATATTTAAATAGTGACTAGTTATTTTATTTAATAAAGTTAACTTTTTCACTAGAACCTCAGGACTATTTGTTTTGTAGTTAACAGTATAAAAACATGCAGAGTTCATATATTTTGGATTCTACAATATGTCTGGCCAATTATAGCGGACAGAGCTGCTGATTCCACCCCAACACCACCCTCGGGTTACCAAGTGCACCAGCGAGCCTTTCTTCACTCAGCGCACGGCATGGTTGACGCGGCTATTGTTGTGGCTCACGTTATAGGCCCTGGGAACAACACTTTTGTCAGGCTGTCGCCACTGACAGGACAAACTCGGTCTCCATAGGGCTCCCTCCCCTCTCACCAGCTGATGTTTCTTTGCCACTCGGCCTTTCCTCCCGCCTCCACCGCTACTTCTCCTCCTCCCTCGCACCCAGACTCTCCAACACACTCCACCTTGGAAGATGTCAGAGGCTGCGGGAAAGAAGGAAGAGGAGGTGGCGGTGGGCACTATTCCTACCGCCCGCTAATGGTCCATTATAACAAGGGTTTACTGTACTTAAATCTATTAAATAGTTTCTATTCCAAATATGGCATAAGGAAACCTGCTAAACTTATATCATTGGGCGCAAAAGGGAAAACACTCCAATGATTGTAGTTATACCTTGCACAAGGATGCTTCTGGTTTTCGAAGGTTAATCATGCTAACGCCAGGATATCACTGCGAGAGTTTGCCCTGAGCCCAACCATCTTCAGCTGTCTCATCAATCCCCTTCATTCCTTCTTAAGGTCTGAAGTGGGAATGTGCGCTCATTATTTCATGCATATTCAATTCCAAATGCAATTTTGCAGCCAATGAATCAGTCCATGCCTGCATGGCACAATACCCAGGCAACATGCAGTCATGGGCTCATAAGTGACAAATAGCAATCTTGGCACAAAAATGTCATGCAACTTAGGAAGGAGAAACAGCTTGGAAAGTGTGGAGCGGTGGCTCTGTAAATTAATGATAATCTTAGAACAGCAGAGAGGGAAATCAGGACATAGGTACAATTTGGACATAGATGAAAAATAAAGGCAAAGAATCATTAGTAGGAGTGGTGTACAGACCCCCTGACAGGAACCACATGGTAGAACTGAGTAGAAAGGAAGAAATATTGGGAGCTTGAGGAAAGGTGCAATAATTATCATGGAATATTTTAATTTACAAAATCAGATGGACAAAGGAAGCCTAGATGATGAATTTGGGTAGCGCTATCAGGATAGTTACTGTACTTTGTACAAGATGTTCTGAACCCAATCAAAATGAAAGCTTTTCTTAACTGTTATTGTGCATAAAGCAGGATTAATTAGTAACCTCAAACTGAAGGCATCCCGAGGTGGCAGCAATCATAATATGATTGAATTTTACATGCAACCAGAGGGAGAATAATGGGTCCTAGACTAGTATTTAAAATTTAAATAAGGGGACGTTATAAGTGATAAAAGCAGAGCTAATTAAAATGAACTGGTAAATCAGGTTAAGAGATAAGTCAGTCAAGATGCAATGGGTGGCATTTCAGACAAACTTTGTGAATACACAGAACAGATCCATTCGTCCAGCCATCCATCTCTGATCTTGTTATCTTCCAGTATAGCAGTCTTTCTATTTGCTCAAAGACGATTTGTGATAGTGCTACGATTTTTCACCAGTTCCCTCACCGTTCTCTTGTGCTGCGAATGTGGCAAGTTTTGTTCCGATCGGTTGAATATCGTAAAAGTTAGCGATGTTTAAAAATCTTAAAAACCGCGCATGCACAGATCGATCTCTTCTTCTGCCAGTCGGCACCGGATTAGTCTCTTCCACTGTCACTCCCCAGGATGGTCCGCCCCTTCCTGCGCCATTGCGTCTTTACTGGAGCTGAGGGTGGCCGGTGGAGGTTTCCAACCGGACTTTAAGTCCCCATCGCCAGCCAATTCTAGCCACTACCTCTGGTCCCCCTCGCTGGCTCCACCCCCCACCCTCCCACATGCTCATCCCTGTCTTTTCTCCAAGCTCACTCCCCCCCCCCCACACATCCCTCTCCCCCCCCCCACAACTACCCCCCACACACACCACCCCTCCCACACACACACCCCGCCCCCACATACCACCCCGCCCCCACACACTCCCGCCCCCACAACCCCCCTCCCCCACACACCCACGCCCCCTCCCACATGCACACCCCCTCACACACCCTGCCACCCACACACCCCCCTGCCCACACCCGCCCCCACCCCCCCACAAAACCCCCGCCCCCGCAAACCCCCCCACCCCCACAAACCCCCCCCCCACCCCCACAAACCCCCCCACCCCCACAACCCCCCCACACCCCAACCCTCCCAGAAACCCCCCCCACAACCCACCCCGCCCCTGCTCGCCACCACAACCCCCCCGCCCCCCACTACCCCCCCACCCGCCACCCCCACATTCCCCCCCCACCAAAACACCCCACGCCCCCACAACCCCCCCTGTTCCCACAACCCCCACAAATCGCCCCCGCACTCCGGCCCGCATACCCCCCACCCACACACACCCCCCCACGCATACATTCACCCCCGCCCACACGCACCTCCCGCCCACACGCACCCACCGCCCACATCCCTCCTGCCCACATACACACCTCCCCCAACCCCCCCCCCCCCCCCCGCGGTACAATTCCCAAGGGAATAATATGAATAACGTTTAGTGCAAGACAAAGTCCAGTAAAGTCTGATTAAAGGTAATCAGAGGGTCTCCAATGAGGTAGAAAGTAGCTCAAGGCTGCTCTCTAGTTGCTAGGCTAACTCAGTTGCTTGATAACAGCTGGGAAGAAACTGTGCCTGAATCTGGAGATGTGTGTTTTCACACTTCTATACTATTTGCCCGATGAGAAAGGGGAGAAGAGGGAGTCGCCAGGGTGCAACTCATCCTTGATTATGCCGCTGGCCTTGCCGAGGCAGCATGAGGTATACATTGAGTCAATAGAAGGGAGGTTGGTTTGTTTTGATGGTCTGGGCTGCGTCTACTTGAAAAGCTTGCCAACACACAAGGCAAAGCAGGCCACTTGAACCATCCACCATCCTAAGCATTCACTTCCTCCACTGGGAGCACAGTGGCTTCAAGGGAGTCCCATCTGCATATACACTGAAGTTACTTGCCTAGTTTACTTTGAAAACAACTCCCAACCTGTGACCTCTTATACCAAAGACAGCACCATTTGTGGGTTCTCCTAAAGACACACTTCATCCTGATGTAACTGTCATGAATTACCACTGGATCCAAATCGTGCAATGCTCTCACCATTGCAGCAGCACCTTCACTTGAAGGGTTGCAGCAGTTCAAAGTGGCTGCTCACTAGCACCCTCTCAAAGTCAATTAAGAATGGGTATTATATGATGTTCTTGCATGAAAACTTAGGCAACCGACATTATCACTGAACCAAACCAACACAAGAATGCATACACTGAATAGGTTCAGCAAAGTTAAATCATTGGTCCAGTAAACACAACTAGTCCCTTAACACACCTTCAATACTTCAATGCGATTCCATTACTTGAGGTGCAACATCAACCTTGTTTATTTAACAACATGCACCTTTCTGGAGAAATAATGTAGATGGAGCAGCTTGGAAATCTAATTTACATTATTGTTTAATCTGTGGAAAAATCAATGCTCCTGTCCTACACAGGAAGCTAGCACAAACAGTATTGTGAAAAGACGAGTAATCGATGATTCTGTGATGATGGCTGATGGATAAAGGTTGTTCCGGATGCAGAACATCTCCTCAGTTTTTGGATCATGCAACAGGATCAATTTCAGCCACCTAAAGGCTACAATAGGGACTTGATTTAAATAAATAAAATGTGAAATAAATTTGATGTTTAGCAACAACTTTTTAAGCATAAAAATGCAGTTAACCCAGCCATTGATATATAGCACTGGGCATTTCTGTGCCCTTTCTGTAATTGCAAAGTTGACATTTTTCTTATATCTGAAGCTGATCGAACGTCATCACGATTTGCACAACCGCTTCTGCCTTTCCCGACATAACCTGGAGCTTTAGGATGCCATCTATCACTGTTGTTGGATAGTCACAGTACAACTAGAAGTATCATGTGCTTGTTTGTTGCTTTGTTCCCTACAGAGAACAATACTCTGCTGACATCCATGTTCCTCAAACACTTTCCAATTACTACTTCGGACAGTGAGTATTTGCTCCTGTATTTGGCTGTTACAGTCATCATGCTCTGAGTATTTACTCTGCCGCCAGCTCTCTATGACTGGCAACCCAGGGTGGGTCAGGACTGCAAGCAATGTCCATTGTGTATTCCCACATGATCTTCAGAGGCAACAATTCCTACCCAGCCCTTTCTGATGATCAATGATTTTACACACTTAGGTTTTCCAAGGCTCTCATCACAGAGATGTGACTTTCCACGGGAAGACCTTTAGCCTCAACATGTACACAACTAGACATCTTCTGCATGGAATTCGAGGTCCTGATGGCTCTTATCTTCCTGTCCAAAACTGCAGGGAGAACTATCAATTGGAAGTGCACAAAAGGACACAAAGTGCTGGAGTAAGTCAACAGGTCAGGCAGCATCTCTGGAGAACATGGATAGGTAACTTTTGAGTTGTGATTTTTCTTCAGATTGAGTAGGTCCTGTATTAGCATGTACTTGGGTCTTGAGCCAAAATGGCCCCGATCCATTTTCTCCAGAGATACTACCTGATCTATACTCCAGCACTTTGTATCCATTTGTGTATTAAACCAGCATCTACAGTTCTTTATTTCTATCATCCCTTTGAAGTGCTGGAAAGAGGGATGGTAAGGAGTGTGTCTGATGGTGGAATATTGTTGGAGCTAGAGCAAGGCCAATCCCAATGTAACGGCAATCCCACTGGTAACTTTTCACCACTAGGCTTATCCTGAATTCTACCACTGCCTGAAAAATAATCAAAGGCTCAACTTCCACTGAGCAAGAGAATTCCAAAGACTCATTGTTATATGAGAATTTCCCCAAACAGTCTGTCACGCATAGCATTGTGGCCATAGCACTATGTTTAAAGCTCATGGCGCTGCAGCAGGTAGCGCTGTATTTAGAACCCATAGCGCTGCAGCCGACAGCTCTTTGTTTACATTCACATGCATTAAACTGACATGCTCTGTTTAAACATTTGAGCGCCAAACCAGCAGTACTGTGCTGGTTTACCTGTGTATTACCTTCACATCCCTTCGCGGGCAGGATGCGGAAATTTCCCGAAATTATTCAATTTCCCTAAAATTACCCGAAGACAACCAGAATTTCCAGAATTCAGGTAATTTCCTTCATAGTGGAAACACTGATCCCTCACCCACGTCTCCTCTGTGTCCTGTAATTCTGCTTTTGTTCCCCTCCCAGACGGAACAAGGATAGAGTCCCCCTGGTTCTCACCATTCACCCCACCAGCCTCCGCATCCAATACATCATACTCCGACATTTCTGTCACTTCCAACATGATCCCACCACTAGTCACATCTTCCCATCTCCACCCCTTACCACTTTCTGCAGAGACTGCTCCCTCTGCAACTCCTTGATTCATTCATCCCTTCCCACCCAAACCACCCCAGGTGCTTTCCCCAGCAACTGCAGGAGATGTATACTACCCTGTACTGCCTCCTTTGCCTCCATCCAGGGACTCCAGCAGTCCGTACAGGTGAGACAGAGGATCACGTGCACCTCCTCTAACCTCATCTACTGTCATGTGGTCTCCTGTACATGGATGAGATCAAGCGTCGACTAGGTGACCGTTTCGCTGAACACTTACATTCAGTCTGCCAAGATCTGCTGGTATCTATGCATTTTAAGTGCCCTTTCCATTCCCACACTGACCTTTCTGATATGGGCTTCCTCTATTGCCAGAGTTAGGCTACTTGCAAACTGGAGGAACAGCACCTCATATTCTGCTGTGGATATATTACAACTCAACGTTGTGAAGGTTGGATTCTCCAATTTTAGGTAACGTCTAACTATACCTCTCCCCCTTTCCCCATCTCTCTCTTCCCCTCCCCCTCCCCTCCAAGATGCTGCCTGCACTGCTGAGATACTCCAGCACTTTGTGTCCTATTGTGTATTAACCAGCATCTGCAGATCTTTGTTTCATAGTATACCTTTCCAATTTCCAAAGGGTAAATTCAAATTTTCGAAAATAAAGCAATCCCTCAAAACTGCACTGAAATGCCAAATTGGGTAATGTACTATCCTCTTTTGAGAGGGGCTTGAACCGATGGCTCTCCGAATCAAAGACAAGAAGATTTGTAAAGAAGAAGTGCCAGACCTGGCACCCACTGATTTGCACATTAAACTGTGAAGAAAGCAATTCCTCATAAACATAACAATTTTGCTTGCTGAACCACACATGACTTCTGCCAAATTAATTCACAGCTATCATATTGGTTATGAGCAATGTTTTGTCTGTAGCACATAGACTCTGCTAAATGACAACTGGCAAAATGTGTTTTAACTGCAATGCTCATATTAAGGTTAATCTAAGGGAAGTGCATATTTGAAACCCTTCCACCCACTCCTAATTGCATTGATGGCTCAATAAAATATTTTCCCTTTTTGGTGTCTGATACAGGCTAATCCCTTTTCAGAGGTTCATTTGTTATAACTAATGTGAAAAAATAAAGTTGCATTTGCTCTGACTATCCAGGGACATTTATAACGAAGTCATATTAGTTGACTGTTCTTTTACAAACAGAAACCATTAAGGCAAATCAGAATGTCAAAGCATGAAAATATTCACGCACGGCAATGCCATCGCTCTATAATAATAAAATGTCACTCCTGAAATTGCAGCTTGTTAATGGTGTCTTCACTACATTTCTGCAGTGACGTTCGGGTAATTGTTTCACATTATACTTTCTGTACTTTAGACGTGGCATCAACCATTTTACTCTTTATCTGTGTTACTTTTTCTTTAATTACCATTTTTGCCTTTCTATATATATTCAAATCTCCTCCATTTTCAAACAGAAATGTCTCCCTCTGACAGACTTCTTCATGTCTCATTTACATAATGAGTCATCCCGCTGCACAAACTAAAATGCTGGGAGCTCTTTTGCCCATTGTTGCCCCTAATGGAGGTATGAAGGGTATGTAGATTTTCTGAAACGGTGGCACCCTTACACTGGATTTCAGAAGGATGATTTTCAAGCTGCAATAACAATTAAAAATACATTTATTTCATTTGAATTCACAGTCATTTCTTCCAGCCAGCTTTCACCTGACAATTATAAAAATTTATTCCAGCAGTTGAATTTAATATCTGCCCTGCTTCCAAATTAAATTGGCTACACCACAATTGTTGGCTGCAAATTTGATTTTTGAATTGTTTTTAAAGCATTTCATTTCAGAAGCAATTTTGCAGTGTTTTTGGCTTATGGAATGAAAACATCTATACATTCTTTTGTGCACCACACATCTTAATTCCACAACTGCATTAACCAAGGGGATTAATCTTAACACTGAATTTTAATGAGTCCTTTAAGCGTTACTAATGTTTGGTATCTCATTATAAGTTTCCCACATTAATTGCGAGCCTCACATGTGAAAAAACACCAATCCAAAAATTAAAGGGGAAAAAATGCAAACTGAAAAGCAAAATTAAAGGCTTTTTGTCTCTCACTGTTGGCTCAGAGGCCTGAATCCAAACATACCTCTTACGGCAGGGCCACGTTCGGCAGGTCTGAGCTGTGCCATGGGATCGAGCTCCACTGGAGTTGACACATCTTGGCAGAAGGAGCGACTAACACTACCTTGCTTACTCTTCTTTCAATTCACTTCCACATGGCCTTGTCACAAATTTTTGAAGGAAGTGTTAAGGTGAGGGGGGAAAGCTTGAATAGGAACCTAAGGAGCAACCTTTTTACACAAAGGGTGGTGGGTGTATGGAAGAGCTGCCAGAGGAGGTAATTGAGGCAGGTACTATCACAAATTTTAAGAAACATTTAGACTGGTACGTCGATAGGATAGGTTTAGAGGGATATGGGGCAAAAACAAGCAGGTGGGATTATTGTAGATGGGACATGTTGGTCAGTGTGGGCAAGTTGGGCCGAAGGGTCTGTTTCCACACCATGACTATGACACTGTGACTCTAAGTTAATGGAGGCATTCAGAGGTGGGGGGGTGGAGAGAGGAGAGAGGGGGGGTGGGGGAGAGAAGGGGGGGGGCAGAGTGAGAGGGGGTGAGAGGGGGGGGTGAGGGAGAGGCGGGGTGAGAGAGAGGCAGGAGGAGAGATGAAACCCGAGCCAAGGCGCGAGTGTGTGTCCACCAAAGCTCTCGGGAGTTCTCGGGAAATCTGAGCCGAGTCACGAGAGTGCGTCGACCAATGCTCTCAGGAGCTCTTGGGTACAGGGGCCAAGCCGAGACGCGAACGTCTTCAATTGACAGGGCGACTTTTGAACAACCGGGGAGTAGGGAGGGGTGGGAGGTGACGTTAGTCGCAGAGCGAGCAGACGGCAGACACATCCAGTCATGTCATCAGTGGAAAATCAGGCGTTTTGAATTCAAAGTTGGATCAGATTTGTGAACATTTTTATTAATAACTCAAGAAATAAAGCACAAAATGTTCAGGTAAACCGATTTTTGACTCCATGGGTAAATCTCTACCAGAATATGTAAAGTCTTCCCCTTAGCGCGCATTTCTTTGAGTAGATGTGATCACACACAAACAAATAAATACACACACACACACACACACATTCAAGATCAGAGTTTTACAGTTATAAGGATAGACCAAGTGGGACCCGTTGGGTACCGTCACCTCAACCCATTGCGGGGGGGCGGCCTGCGGTGTCACACACGTACTAACCACGTGTAACTAACCACGCGTACAACCCCCCCCCACACACACACACACACATACACTAACCACCCCACCCCCCCCACACACACACATACCAACCACCCCCAGAGCCAGAGAGAAAAGGGGCAGAGACAGAGAGAGAGGGGCAGAGACAGAGAGGGGAGGAGTAGGGAGAAGGAAGAGAGAGGCCAGGGAAGAGGGGGGGAAGAGAAGAGAGGGGAATAGAGGGTGACGAGGGGAAGAGGTGGAGGAGAGGCTGGGGGAAGGGGGTGTGGAAGACAGGCAGGGGGAGAGGGCCTTGGGGGGGAGAGGGCCCGAGGGGGAAAGTGGTCGGGGAGGGGGGAGAGAGAGAGGCCGGGGAGAGAGAGCCCGGGGCCAGGAGGCAGGTGGGCCCGGAGCAAAGACCTTGTGAGGTTAGCAGCTGGGCAACTGTTATATTAAAAAAAATGTCAGTTTGGTCAACAATTTTAATAAATATGTCGGGACCACGAGAAAGGGCATTGTGAGGTCAGCAGCTGGGCAACTGTTATATTTTTTTTAAAATGTCAGTTTGGTGATACATTTACCAGGAGTGGAAATCACAAGGAAAGTCTCTACTGAAATATGTAAAGATTTCCCCGTTTCGGCATCTGATTTTCGAGGAGATACGTTTCAAAGGCAAAATGACACATGCATGCGCACACAATTTATATAGATATGATATGATATGGATAGCAGTAAATTTACTGAAATTAATTGGTATTGGTTTATGATTATACGAGTTGAACTTACTGTGAAGATAAAATGCAAACCGTGTGCGACATATATAAATATCAATTAACAATTGCTCCAAAATGAACATAAATGAACAAAGATAGAGTATTAATCACTGCTCAGTTTATAGCAATCTTATAGTGGTCAGAAGGTTGTCAACATTACCAAATGGATTACATCAGTGTACATGGGAATTTGCTTTGCAGAAATCAGCCACCATCTGGCCTGCTTTACAACAGTGAATGCACATTAGACCAACTTAATCTTGTTGCTTAGCACTTTGAAACATCCTTAGGTCATACAACATTCTCTCAATACATATCTATTTTAGTTTTAAAAAAGACACAAAAGTGCCAGAGTCAAGCAGCATCCCTGCGATAGGTGATGTTTTGGGTGGGAATCCAAAAACGTCAGATACTACAGGTCCAGTTTGGTTTGGTTTATTATTGTCACATGTACCAAGATACAGTGACAAGCTTGTTCCCTGAGCAATTCAATCAAATCATACTAGACATGAGTACGATCATACACAAGTAAAAGAGTGAATCGATTAGTAGATCCTCTTCTGGGACAGCATGCAAAGAGTTATTACATTCTGGTACATGCAATTATATTATTTACTCAATTTAAGGGTCAGTGACTTGGCAACACTGGATCAATGATGATATGTGGCTCCTATTCTTATATAGTAAAAGTCCATTATAACGGATCATGTGGGGGGGGGGGGGGGGGGCTGGTGTCCATTATTACCGATTGTCCATTCTCACCGAGCAAGGGATTACCGGGTAATAGAGTATTACCTATTGCACAAGTGGTAGAAACAAAGAACAGCAGATGCTGGGCAAGATGCAAAAGGACACAAATTGCTGGAGTAACTCAGTGGATCACATGGAGTACATGGATAGGTGAAGTTTCAGGTTGGTACCCCTTTTCAGAATCTCTGTCTAGAAATGGGCCTGGAATCCCGGTGAGTTGATGGACATGATCTGCAGGGCACCGGGGTAGAGGCGAGAATTGGTGGAGTCATTGGTTACGGCCCATGGGTGGCCGGAGTGCAGGTGAGGATCGGCGGAGGCGGTGGCAGACACGGCCTGGAAGCGGCAGAGGAAGTTGTGTGGGATGGCAGTGGTGGCAGTAGGTCTGGCCTGGCAGTGGCCAGGGAGGCGGTGTGGGCCAGCACTGCAGTCCGGCCTGGCGGTGAAGGTTGGAAGGTCCGGCCTGGATGTGGACGGGGAGGCAGTGCGGGCCTGTGGGATTACCGTGGGAAAGCTCCGTCTGCTAGAACCAAAATCCATTATGAAGAGGTCTGTAATACCGAGGGTTTACTGTATTGTAAGACTTTTTTTATTACAGACCACATAATTCCGAATTACATGAACAATCAATTTGATGGAAGAAGTTTCAACCTGAAATATAGTTACAAATCAAAAGGCTTGTGAGATTTTTAATTGGTTTATTTGTGGAATCTAAGCATTTTCTATATACATAAGAATATATTAAGAAACCCTGCAGAAGGCTGGTTGCTCCTAATTAGGCCTTGCCTTCAGGCACTGCAATGCTCAAGTTTACTAGTATCCTGCAGTTAGATAGAGGAATATCATTATTGGCAACAACAAATGAAGTGACATGAAAAATGTGGTATCTCCTCAGCAAATACTGAATACTACACTTCATGAAAAACAATGTGAAGAGCCAACATCAACAAAGAAACAAACAGAAAGGCTGGAAAAGGGTAAAAACAGTATTATGTTCCACTGACATTGTGTATTAAAGCAAGACGCTCTCAGAAAGAAAATTAATGTCAATTTCCAATATAGATTAAGGGACAGAAGTTTAGGGGTAACATGAGGAGGAACTTCTTTACTCAGAGAGTGGTGGCTGTGTGGAATGATCTTCCTGCAGAAGTGGTGGAGGCAGGATCGATTTTAACATTTAAAAGTAAAGTGGATAGGTATATGGATGGGAAGGGAATGGAGGGGTATGGTCTGAGTGCAGGTAGATGGGACTAGAGGAAAATAAATGGTCCGCACGGACTGGAAGGGCCGAGAAGGCCTGTTTCCGTGCTGTAATTGTTATATGGTTATATGATTAGATTGACTTTGGATTAATATTTTTCCACTGTCTGACTTTATCATGGGTCTATTTCCCAAAAATTAGTTATCAAGTCAAGTCACTTTTATTTCTATAGCACATTTCAAAAAACAATTATCGTTGACCAAAGAGCTTTACATTGGTGGAGGTACTAGCATTATACAACATTGGGTCATAGATTAAGTACATACATAAATACATACATATAACCCTCCCTCACAGGACGTCAAGAAAGGTGAGAGTAAAGATGAGTTTTTAGTCTCCACATAAAAGAGTCGATGGAGGGGGCAGTTCTGATGGGAAGAGGGATGCTGTTCCACAGTCTAGGAGCTGCAACCGCAAAGGCGCGGTCGCCCCTGAGCGTATGCCTAGACCGCGGGATGTTCAGTAACCCCAAGTCGGCCGATCTGAGGGACTTGGAGGTGGTGTGGTGGGTAAGCAGACTTTTGATGTAGGTGGGGGCGAGCCCATTAAGGGCTTTGTAGCCATAAAGAAGGATCTTGAAATTTATTCGGAACCGCACCGGGAGTCACTGGAGAAAGAGTTTCCTATGTTAGGAGAGAAACTACCTTTGAGGTAGGAGATGAACCAGCTCAGGGCAGTGCCATCAATACCAACCCCGTACCGGAGACAGTCAATTAGGATGGTGTGGTCGACTGTATAAAATACTGCGCTGAGGTCGAGAAGGAGCAGGATTGCACAGTCGCAGGAGTCAATGGTGAGCAATAATAGGTCATTGTGTACCTTCAACAAGGCAGACTCTGTGCTGTGGTGCGCTCTGAAACCTGATTGGAAAGTTTCCAAGATAGTATTTTGGTGAAGGTAAGGCATATGTTGACTTACAATTACCTTTTCAAGTCCTTTTGAAAGGAAAGGCAGTTTTGAAAGAGGTCTGTAGTTGCTTGGCAAGGTGGGGTTGAGGTTAATTTTTTACAGGAGGGGCTGGACTACTGCATGCTTGAAGCAGGTAGGAACGGTGCCAGTGGCCAGAGAACTGTTGAAGATGGCGAGGATGCTGGGACAGGCTATTGTAATGATATCCTTCAGAAGGGCAGAGGGGACAGTGTCGAGGGGGCAGGTAGTAGGTTTCATGGTGGTGACCAGTTTTACAAGGAAGGGTAGAGTAACGGGTTGGAAACAGTCTAATTTTGAAGAACAGACCAATGAGACAGCCAGGTCACGGATGGGAGGGGAAATATTCGTTATGATGTTCTTAACTTTGCTGGTGAAAAATGTAGTAAATTCCTCGCACTTAGCAGGGGACCCAGTTAAGCTGGTGCTGGGGGTAGCGCATATGACAGAGGTGATGGTACTAAAAGGGACCTTGGAGTTATGAGCGTTTTGGGAAATAAGGGCAGAAAAGTATTTTGTTATTGCAGATTTTACTGCTTCTTGGTATTTGTGAAGATTGTTTTTCAGGAGTTCAAAGGAAATTTGAAGCTTATCAGATTTGTACTTCCGTTCTGATTTTCTGCATTCTCTTCTTAGTGCTCTGGTGGTGTCATTGAGCCATGACCGGCCTTTAGGATTAGGCTTTTTCATTTTAAGAGGAGCAACAGAATCCAGGATGGAAGAACAAGTAGTATTGAATAACAAAATTTGGTCGTCGGTGCTGAGATGGAGGGGAGACGCCTCAATAGTGCAGATGTCGGGGCGGCTATGAGTGCCTCAGAGTTGGTTATGGTGTTATAAACCAAAGGGTGACATAGCACCAGAAACATTAATAGAGTTGGGCAACAATTTCCCTAAAAAAAAAGTATCTTGAAGACATCAGGTCCTATGGGGAGGTAGTAGGAAACTTTAAGGGCCTGTCCCACCAGCATGCAACTCTATGCGATGAACGCGATCAAACCGGCAGCGGGGGCCGCGCGGAGGTCGGGTGATCCCCTGTACAGGGCCGTTCCCACCAGCATGCGCCTGCATGCGGCAAGCGCAACCAAACCGGCAGCAGGGGCCGCGCGGAGGTCGGGTGAGTGGCGCAACGCGGCGCAAAGTGAGGCGAACTTGGAGCGAAGTCCAAGGTAAGTTCGCCAGGACAGAGAGGGGCACACAGAGAGGGGCACCGAGGCACACACACACACAGGGCCACGGAGCCACACACATAGAGGGTCACGGAGGCACTTACAAATAGGTTCACGGAGGCACGATGTCCGGGCGGTGTGTAAATGTCGAGGCGACTGCGAGCCGACAAGCCGTTGCCGTGCGGAATTTTTGGACATAGTCGGTTTTTCGGAGCCCCGCGCGGTGTCGGGACGAACTCCGCACAATTCCACACGGCTCCGGCGATCGAAGTGGGACCGGCCCCGCGACGCCGGACGGCTCAAGCAACCACGTTAGGTCGCGCTAATCGCATAGAGTTGCATGCTGGTGGGACAGGCCCTTTACGTGCTTCTTTATTTTCCATGCAATGTTGTGACTTTAATAAGAATTGCTTGATCAGCCCGTTTCTCAAGGCTGCAGTGTCCTGGTTTGCCAGTTTGTAAGGTCAGCTGTGTCTATTGCAAGTGCAATGAAATGACAGCCCATTATAGGACACGTTCTCATCTAATAACCCCTCTGCATGCTGGCACTTGCATCTCCAAATTTGCTTACTGTGCTGTAAAGGAGGATCACAAAAATCTCTCTCAAGAGACAACTCTTATAATGCACTTCCACAAGCAAACATTCATCTTAGAACAAATATAAACAGTGCCACTCAAGGAAGAGGCTATTAACAGCCCATCTGTGCCAGCTAATAATGCTGCTTCGCCATTTACAATCTATCTAGAACTAGGCCAATTATTAGTTCAAGCTCAGAGAAATATAGTGGCAAATTATAACCTTCAAACAATTACAAATAAGTTGTTGGCTGCTGTGAAATTGTTCTCAAACTTTGAAAGCAGTGAATTTCATAGAATTGGTAGTTACAAATATTTATAGACAGTTCCTAGAGATTAAAATATTCTGCAATGTGAATCATTTTCCTGGTACAATGCTAAATAAACAATTAACTGGTCAACCATCTTATTGTCCAGCTGGGGAAATTGTTATTGCCTAAAAGCTGCCACTTTCAGCTACTTATCAAACCACTGCACTGACATTAATTACAGGCATCAAGTTATTTTGGATGCTTTGAGGTGGCATGGTGTTGTACAAACAGAAATCTTGCTGATATTTCTTGTTTTGCATCTGCCATAGTTGAGCGGTGACATTCTGAGTCAGAGTTATGGCTCTATGTAGAAATTTAATGGCTCCACAAGTACATTGGAATGGCCTGAGATTGAAAAAAATACTATATTAACCAAGCTCCTTCTTTTAAAATAGATTTGGCATATTTGAATGGATCATTTTAATCTGTGATTAGTATGCTTAAAATACAGATCTGTAAACCTTGATGCACCACTTGATGCACCATATTCATCATTTAACACCTCAGAAAATACATTCAAAAGACAGTCGATTAAGGCTGTTGCAATGATTTTGAATATCATTGTTGTGATGAATCAGAGGCCAGGCTAATGAAATTCTTCTTCAAGGTGCACATAATGTTTCTGTTTGCATTAATAGTTGGTCCAGAGGGCCTCTGATCTTCCCATTTCAACACAATGAAATATTGTTTATCTTCTGAGTTATGATTTAAATAACATCTTATGGAGTACAGATTATTTCTGGCAATTGAAACATATATAATAATAATAGAATGGTCTTGACCCAAAACGTCACCCATTCCTTCTCTCCAGAGATGCTCCCTGTCCTGTTGTTACTCCAGCATTTTGTGTCTACCTTCGATATATACAGTGCATTCAGAAAGTATTCTGACCCCTTCACTTTTTCCACATTTTGTTACATTACAGCCTTATTCGAAAATGGATTAAATTATTTTTTTTATCATCAATCTACATAGAATACCCCATAATAAAAATGTGAATACAGGTGTTTAGAAACTTTTGCAAAGTAATTAAAAAGAAATAACAGAAATATCACATCTACATAAGTACTCAGGCCCTTTACACAATACTTTGTTGAGGCACCTTTGGCAGCGATTACTACCTCAAGTCTACTTGGGTATGACGCTACAAGCTTGGCATACCTGTATTTGGGTAATGTCTCACATTCTTCTCTGCAGATCCTCTAAAGCTCTGTCAGATTGGATGAGGCGCGTCGAAGCACAGCTATTTTCAGGTCCCTCCAGAGATGTTCGATCAGGTTCTAGTCCGGGCTCTGGCTGGGCCATTCAAGGACATTCACAGACTTGTCACAAAGCCACTCCTGCATTGTCTTGGCTGTGTGCTTTGGGTCGTTGTCCAGTTGGAAGGTGAACCTCTGCCCCAGTCTGAGGTCCAGAAATCTCTGAAGCAGGTTTTCATCAAGGATCTCTCTGTACTTTGCTCTGTTAATCTTTCCCTCAATCCTGACTAGTCTCCCAGTTCCTGCCGCTGAAAAACATCCACACAGCATGATGCTACCACCACCATGCTTCACTGTAGGTATGGTGTTGGCCAGGTGATGAGCAGTGCCTGGTTTCCTCCAGACGTGATGCTTGGCATTCAGGCGAAAGAGTTCAATCTTGGTTT
This sequence comes from Raja brachyura, assembly GCA_963514005.1. The sequence goes on from OY740783.1 coordinate 78,565,488, forward strand.
AATCAGGCCAGAGAATCGTGTTTCTCATGCCTTTTGGTAAACTCCAAGCGGGCTGTCATGTGTCTTTTAATGAGGAGTGACTTCCGTTCGGCCACTCTACCATAAAGGCCTGATTGGTGGAGTGTGGCAGAAATAGATGTCCTTCTGGAAGGTTCTCCAATCTCCACAGAGGAACTTTGGAACTTTGTCAGAGTGACCATCGGGTTCTTGGTCACCTCCCTGACCAAGGCCCTTCTTCCCCAATTACTCAGTTTGGCCGGACGGTCAGCTCCATGGAGAGTCCTAGTGGTTCCAAAGTTATTAATTTAAGAATGACAGAGGCCACTGTGCTTTTCGGGACCTGCAATGCTGCAGAAATTGTTTTATACCCTTCCCCAGATTTGTATCTCAACACAATCCTGTCTACGGACAATTCCTTCATCTTCATGGCTTGCTTTTTGCTCTGACATGCACTGTTAACTGTGGGACCTTATATAGACAGGTGTGTGCCTTTCCAAATCATGTCCAATCAATTTAATTTACTACTGGTGGACTCTATTCAAGTTGTAGAAACATCTCAAGTTTAATCAATGGAAACAGGATGAACCTTAGCTCAATTTTGAATGTCATAGCAAAGGGTCTGAATACATAGTTATTTATTTTTAATTACTTTGCAACCATTTCTAAACACTTGTTTTTGCCTCTTCATTCTGGGGTATTGTGTGTAAATTGATTATTAAAAATAAGAATTTAATCAAATTTAAAATAAGGCTGTAACAACAGATGTGGGAAAAGTGAAGGAGTCTGAATGCTTTCTGAATGCACTGTACAATTGAATTGTAATACCCATTGCCATAATGTCACATTTGCAAATATGTCTGAATGCTTATAATGCCCTAAATGGAAATAATAATACACATTTTACATTGATGGATCTATATATAACATTTTATACACTGACACTACCACTTTTAGTGACGGCACCATTTCTTCTGATCTGCATACAAAACAGTTTCTTGTTTTGCATCCAGGTCCATGGTACGGTACGGCCACTAAATAACTTATTCTATCTGATGACCAAATCTTCTCAATTTCTGTGACATATTTACACCCATTCCTATGAAATATTTTGTCCTCCCGGATCTTTAGAAATTATGGTAGTGCAGTCAAGGAGAGATAATGAACCAGATGGTCTGGATGGCACGGTAGTGCCACGGTTGAGTTGCTGCCTTACAATACCAGAGACCCAGGTTTGATCCTCACCGCGGGTGATGTCTGTACAGAATTTGTACGTTCTCCCAGTGACCTGCGTGGGTTTTCTCCAGGTGCTCTAAATTGCTCCCGCATTCCAAAGATGTGCAGATTTGTATGCTGCTTGCAGTATAGCTGTTGGCAGTGTAGCTGCTGCTGCTTACTGCTGCTGGCGCCAACGGACATTTAAACCCAGGAAAAAAAGACCACTATCTACTCTATCTATGCCTCTTGTAATGTATATACTTCAATCAAATTATCCCTCAACCTCCAGAGAAAGAAATACAATTTTGTCCAACCTATCCTTATAGCAAAAACGCTACAATCCAAACATGTTGTGAAACTCTTTTGCACCCTCTCAAAAGGCCCCACATCCTTCCTGTAATGTGGCAACCAGAACTGCACACAATGGTCCAAATGAGGCCTTACCAAAGTTTTATACAGCTACAATATGACTTCCCAACTTTTATATTTAATACCCTGACCAATAAAGGCAAGTATATTCAATGCTTTCTTTTCCAACATTTCTAGTTGTGTTTTTGGAGAACTATGGATGCGATGGAGGGAACGGACATATGATGGAGTAGAGGGGAGAAAGTGAGAAAGGAGAGGTAGGAGCATTGATACATGGTAGTGATCCTGGGGTGGATCCTTTGCCTGGGATTGCTCCAACCGCAGCCTGCGGACTGACCATCGAGAGCTCGCAGTCTCGGGAGAAGCTAATTTGGAGCTCCGACGAAAGCAGAGGTTCAACCAGCACTGACGTGGGGTTCGATCGCCCGGCACAGGGGAGCTGACATCCCCCCCGAGCTGGATCACCTCAACGCGGAGGGCCCAAATCACCGCCACCTACGGGAGCGAAGATCGTCCATTCAATGGAGAGCTAAAGGCCCCCGACCGCGGGTGAGCTAAGGGAAGAGATTGAACTTTTTTTTCGCCTTCCATCACAGTGAGGAATGTGGTGCCTCTGTAGTGGATATTAATATCAAAATGTGTTTGGTGTGTTCTGTTGCTTTTTATTTGTATGACTGACTTGGCAAATGAAATTCCTCATATGTTGCAAACCATACTTGGCTAATAAAGTATTATTGTGATTGTGATTGATTATTGTGATTGTGATTGAAATTTCAGCACCTGCAGTCTCTTGTGTACAGATTCATTGCTACATATCTGATTATTGGGTGGTAGAGCAGAAGGTTGCTGAAAGTTTCAGTGGGAGTGGCTACAAGAGGCTGAAGGGCAACCTAGAGGAGATGGCGGCCTAAAATAACTAGCCATAGATTGTACCGTCTTGCTCTGGCAGTTTGCAACAAAAGCACTTGCGATGTGGCAGAGGTGAGTCTACTGTAATCCTAACACAATATTCATGGCCCACTGCCATTCCCCCCTAAGCAGCAGCACATCACCAACCCTGGTAATCTCTTGGAGAAAACATTACTGCAATACTTTGAGAATCTCATGAAACCTCTGAACATTGTATCCTCAGCCATGATAGCAGCTATCTTCACTTCCACTACAGCACTCAGGCAAAGGACATTTCTATGGGTTTGTTTTATGTAGGAAGGAACTGCAGATGCTGGTTTAAACCAAAGATAGACACACAATGCTGGAGCAATTCAGCGGGATAGGCAGCATCTCTGGAGCGAAGGAACGGGTGACTGAAGAAGGGTCTCGATCCGAAACACCACCCATTCCTTCTCTCCAGTGATGCTGCCTGGCCTGCTGAGTTACTCTAGCATTTTGAGTCAACATAGAAAGTAGGTGCAGGAGTTGGCCATTCAGCCCTTCAAGCCAGCACCGCCATTCAATATGATCATGGCTGATCATCAAGAATCAGTACCCTATTCCTGCTTTCTCCCCATATCCCTTAAATCCATTAGCCCTAAGAACTTCAAAAAGTAATTAGCCACCACCTCAAGGTAATAATGAACTCCAGACTATCTGCAAAGCCCTGGGCAATGTTAAATCTGAAACCTTACTGTCTCCTTTGGCATCACATCTCGGCTCTCAGGGGGGCCTACTCATATTCCAAGCATTTCATTGAGCACATCCATTCATTTTCCTCTATAAGCTGCATCATCCATATCCTCTTCTGAACTCAGGGGGGCATACAACTGTGAAGGACCATGTCTAACTTGGGACTAACAATTGGGCTACACCACCCTGCCCTAACTGTGCTCATTATGTTCACTGACTCACTATGAGCAGATCCCAGATGAAAGCTGCTGCTACAATATTCAGAGTAAGAGCACTTGAGCTGGAGACTGCTGGAGACAGGACAAGTGTGCACAGAAATTGTGACAGGAATAAACAGCTGATTATCTGTTTGAGTGCATGATCCACACACAATTCATAGCGGAATTAATTCCATGGGAGTTTGGGAAGCCTGGAGCTAACTATGGCCGATCAGGGAGATCAAACACATTGAAAGCAAATTTAACTGTGTTTCTCTCTCCACAGATGTTGCTTGACCTGCTGAGTGTTTCCCGTACTTTGTTTACGTGTGATTTTCTGTCATGGCAATGGATGATTTGCTTGGCATGCTAGCAAAGTAGTTTCTTTACCCAGCAAGGATTCAGGAAGCTCCTCCAGTTCCATGATGACGCTGTTGTGGGTGGAGTCTGCATATTGTCAGAAGTGAAGCCGAAGGACATAGATGTTTAATGATCTCTCACACTAGTTCAAGGTCGAGATGAGTACAGCCATCAGCAAATGCCATCTTCCCTTGCCGGACTGATTGGTGCATCCACTGTCAGTCATCGGCGGCACCCGCCTTCTGGTCAGCACCAAAGATTATATCATCTTTGGTCAGCACGGTCTCCAGTCAAGGCAACCTCCGGTCAGAGGAGCGGCAACCTTAAGATCGTGAGGAGGGAGAGTGGGATAATTGAGGGAGAGGAGGGGGTAGGGTGGGAGAGGCGGGGAAACTGGGGAAGGTGATGAGGGAGACTGTGGGGATTGAGGGACAGGAAGGGGTAGGGAGGGAGAAGGAGGTGAATGTGGGGGAGGTGAGGAGGGAGAGTGGGAGGTAGAGGGAGAGGAGGGAGTAGGGAGAGGTGAGGAGTTATGGAGAGAGGTAAGGAGAGGTGAGGGTAGGATTGGAGAGGGTAGGAGGAGAGGGGAAAGAAGAGGGGGGAGGTGAGGAGGGAGAGTGTGGGAAGAGGTGGAATAGAAGTAGAGGAGTGGGGGAGGTAGGGAGTGGGAAATAGATGTAGAGGAGGGCAGTGGGGGAGGTGAGGAGGGATAGGTGGGAGGATAGGGAAGGTGAGGAGTGGGGGAGGTGGTGGATAGTGGGATAGAAGGGGGTAGGGAAGGGAGATGGGTTATGGAGGGAGGGAGTGACTGAGGGTAGAGGAAAAGAGAGTGAGGGAGATATGAGGGAGGGATGGGGAGGAGGAGAGGGGAAAGAAGAGGAGGGGGAGAGAGTGCTGGGGATGAGGAGAAATGAGTCGTGCCTGCGCAGTTGGGGGCTATGGGTGAGTGGTGGAATATTGCGTTGGGGGAATGGGCCTCCCTTGTGACATGGAACCAACAGGTCCCACCTAGTCTACTAATATAATAATATGGATGCTGAAAATATGAAATGAAAACAGAAAAATCTGTAATATTCAGCAGGTTAGCCAGTGCCCGAGAGAATCAATTATTCTGTCAAGCTGATGACCGCTAATACTGGGTAGTTTTTGCACCAATCTCACATTCTGCTTGGCGGCACTAACGACAGCTGATATGTTGGACAACGAACACTACAGAATCAAATTTTATGGGCTAAAGTGTTGCCAAATTACCCTGATTTATGGAAGCTTTTATGTTATAATTATACAAATAAGCTTGAGAAAACTTGGAACTCAATTTCATTTCAGAAATACATCTCAAATTTGAATAGAATGTTCTAGGAATACTGATGGTGCTCCAAGCACAGGCAATATCCCTATAGCCCCTGGTTGTTTATCAATAGGGTATGTTTGTTATAGGAAAGCTGTCCTATAAACTGAAATATAGTCCTGCAAAATGTCATGGAGAGGTTTTGTTCACCTCACCAGAATGGAAACATTTATCCTGGTTTATCCGGATTCCGTTTTTTGTTGCAGGCACAATGTCTGAAAATCCTTAGAATGATCAAAACACCCCCATTTAATGGCAATGAACCTTACCATGCTGAATAAAATCATCTCAATAAACATTGCACTCTAATCAATGACGAAAACTTGGTTTGGCTTTTCATTGAACCATTCAGTTAATGCATTAGTTCATTATCTTCATATTTCATTGCGAGGAGGAGCTTTGAAAAAAAACATCGTTCTTGCTTTTGTTTGGCACAGCTTTTTAAATATTTTAACTGGTGCGCTGTTTTGTTTCAGGTGCTCCAAATTGTTGGTGGCTCAATGATAGATGATCCCAGATGTTGCCAGATGTACAGTTGGCTTACTGATAGGAGAGCGAATCACTTATTGGACCTGGACTAATTTCAAAATCATAATTTGGCCGCATAGCTTGACAATAATAATGATCTTTCTCAGTCATTGCCGATCATGTTAAGGCTCTAGAATGAATAAGTAGGATGAATTAATGCTGTGCAAGCCATCTGTTCATTGCTGTTCTGTGGGTGGACTGAATATAGTCTTACATTTTAAAACTAACAGCAGCGTTAATGACCAGTAATATAAGATAACATTTAAGGTGAAGTAGGAAAAATTTAATAGGATGGTGAGGGGCAATATTTTCACACAGAGGGCAGTACTTATATGGATGAGCTGTCAGAAGTGGTAGAGGTAGGTACGATAACAACATTTAAAAGACATTTAGACATAGGTAGGAAGGGTTTAGAGAAATACTATATCAGTAAAACATGGACAAGTAAGGCTTACTTAAATGGGCATCTTGAGTGGTATGCATGAATTGAGTCATAACTCATAAGTGATAGGAGCAGAATTAGGCCGTTCAGCCCATCAAGTCTACTCCACCATGCATTCATGGCTGATCTATCCCTCCTAACCCCATTCCTCTGTGTTCTCCCCATAACCCCTGTCACCCATAGTAAAAATCTATCTATCTTTGCCTTAAAAATATCCATTGACGGCCTTCACAACCTTCTGTGGCAAAGAATTCCACAGATTCACCACCCTCTGACAAAAAATCCCCCTCATATCTATATAATTAAAACTCTGATCTTGACCACTTCCTGTTGCACTGCATATTGATTTTAGAAAAAACACCACTTACGGCTGTGATTTTTGGCCATCTTACTCAGAGACCCCTCCGCTGCGCAGGGCAAGAGGATTTTTCCCATTGATTAAAAATAAAAGACTTATTAATGTTATAAAAATGTTCAGATTCTCCTGTCAATCACGCCATGAAGGCCACGCCCCTTCTGGTGAGAGGTGGGTTAAAACCCGGAAGAGTGGCGGTGTCTCAATTCTCTGCAAGATGGGGGAGCGACAGGTCATGACTCTAAGTCTCAGCTGTGAATAACACTGAACAAATGTCTACTAAACTGTGGGTGGTTTTACTGACCTGTCAGTGCCCTTAATGTGTTTGAAAATATAGTTTGCAAAAGTGGTTGGTTTGAAAATGAAAAAGGTGGTTTGAAAATGCAAAAGAATTGCTTTGAAAATGCAAAAGGTTTGGTTTGAAAATGCAAAACGATGCTTTGAAAATGCAAAAAGGTTTGGTTTGAAAATGAAAAAGGTTTGGCTTGAAAATGCAAAAGGTGTGGTTTTTCAATGGAAAATGTTTGGTTTGAAAATGCAAAAGGTTTGGATTGAAAATGCAAAAGGTTTGGTTTGAAAATGCAAATGGTGCTGTTTGGTTTGAAAATGCAAAATGTTTTGTTTGAAAATACAAAAGGATTGGTTTGGAAATGCAAAAGGTGGTTTACTTTGAAAATGCAAAAGGTGGTTTTCTTTGAAAATGCCAAAGGTGGTTTGCTTTGAAAATGCAAAAGGTGGTTTGCTTTGACAATGCAAAAGTGGTTTGCTTTGAAAATGCAAAAGGTAAGTGTGGCTTGCTTTGAAAATGCAAAGGCAAGTAATTAAAAGTCAAATGTTGACCACTTCCTGTTTGCACTGCATATTGATTTTAGAAAAATTGCTACCACTTTCGGCTGTGATTTTTGGCCATGTTACTCAGAGTCCCCTTCCAGCTGCCAGGGCCAGAGGATTTTTCCCATTGATGAAAAATAAAAGACTTATTAATGGTTTAAAAATGTTGAGATTCTCTCTCCTGTAAATCATGCCATGAAGGCCATGACCCTTCCTGTGGGAGGGGGAGGGACTATAAAACCCAGAAGTGTGGACATGCCATAGTTGCTGCAAGTTGGGGGGGAGAGGTCACGAATCTCAGTTTGAGCTATGATAAACTGAACACATGTCTACTAAACTGAGTGTGGTTTTATGTGCTTTTATGTGGTTTATCTGGAACTGTGTTTGGAAGGAATAAATGTTTTTATGTGCCTTTTGACTGTGCCGTTAATTGAAAAAATGTGCCTTTTGACTGTGCCGCTAATGGAAAAGTGTGCCTTTTGACTGTGCCGCTAATTGAAAAGTGTGCCTTTTGACTGTGCCTTTAATTGAAAACTGTGCCTTTTGACTGTGCCACTAATTGAAAACTGTGCCTTTTGACTATGCCACTAATTGAAAACTGTGCCTTTTGACTGTGCCACTAATTGAAAGCTGTGCCTTTTGACTGTGCCGCTAATTGAAAACTGTGCTTTTTGACTGTGCCGCTAATTGAAAACTGTGCTTTTTGACTGTGCCGCTAATTGAAAACTGTGCCTTTTGACTGTGCCGCTAATTGAAAAGTGTGCCTTTTGACTGTGCCGCTATTTGGAAAGTGTGCTTTTTGACTGTGCGGCTAATTGAAAAGTGTGCCTTTTGATTGTGCCGCTAATTGAAAGTGTGCCTTTTGACTGTGCCGCTAATTGAAAAGTGTGCCTTTTGACTGTGCCGCTAAACTGTGCCTTTATTATAAAATGTTGCTTGCATTTTAAATGTGGCTTGCGTTTTAAATGTGGCTTGCTGTGCAACCGTTTTTGGAAAGAAAAACAGTGAATAAATGTTTTATTAGATCAGGACTGTGTTTAATGCAAAATTGCCGCTCATTCCATGACTTCCGCTTAGTGGATAGGTGATGCTGATTGTGTCATTTCCGGTGAGTTCAGAGGTGGCGCTGAGTGCGGAAAGCCTAAAGTGGAGACACCGCCCTGAACCGTTTGAGTAATTCAAGAGAGCTTACTGCCATACATATGGTGAGTGTGTGCGTGTGTTTGTTGAAAGTTATTTAAAGCACGTTTTTGCAGTAGCAGCAGCTCTAGAGGAGTGTTTCAGAATGAAAATGGTTTTAAACATTTGAATCATTAGACACACCCGTGTTCTTATTTTGAAACTACTTACATTGAGTATGTTAGTAACAGGATTCAATATGCTTACCACATTCTGAAGTTACTTGGCATTTTAGTATTGGTGCTGTGTGTGAATGTGTGTTTGTGTGTGTGTGTGTATGTGTGTGTCTTTGTGTTTGTGTGTATGTGTGTGTGTTTGTGTGTGTCTTTGTTTCTGTGTGCGTGTCCCCGTGTGTGTGTCCCTGTGTGTGTCCCTGTGTGTGTGCCTCTCTGTTTGTGTGTGTCTCTGTTTGTGTATGTCTCTGTTTGTGTGTCTCTGCTTGAAGTGCTGCAAGGTTGGACTTGCTGCCTACATTCTGCTTGGAGTGCTGTGAGGTTGGATTTGCTGCCTGCACTCTGCTTGCTGTCAGGTTGGACTTGCTGCTCGGAGTGCTGTGAGGTTGGACTTGCTGCCTGCACTCTGCTTGGACTGCTGTGAGGTTGGATTTGCAATGTTTTAAGACCCATTCACATTTTAAACTTTAATAAATCCTTTTTCCACTTGCCATGTCTGCGTGTTCTTCATCACAATGGGTACCTAATAGGCAGGAATGGCTGCACTGATGGAGAACCACTAAGAGTGCATGGGGGGGAGGTTGAGGGGAGATGGACTGAATGTGTGGGGGGGGTGGGGAATGGCAAGTAGCAGAGTTGGAGGGTGAAGGGAGGAGGGGTAACTGAGTGAACTGCCACCACACCAGCTGTAAGTGACTGAAGTGCCAGCCCACCAGCCATGGCTTAGTGAACTGCCAGCCCACTGCCATGACCAAATGTCCATACTAGCCCTTTGGAAACCAGTCCACCCATACTAGTGCTCCAGAGATCCATGCAAGGATAGACTCTCCTCCTTCATTGCTGTGATCTATTTAAAAAATGTAAATGTCTCAAATTGATTGTCCACCCGCTCCCCCTTTTCTCTCACAGAGTCTGTCACCTGTTTTCAGCAGAATTTCTGGGAGTGTCTGAGCTTCCAGCCCACCAGGCCTGAGTTTCTGAGCTGCCAGCCTGCCAGGCCTGAGTGACTGAGCTGCCACGCCTCAGTGACTGAGCTGCCAGCCCACGAATCCATTCGGCCTACAATTTTCATACTAGCCCTCTGGAAACCAGTCCCTTCGGCCCACAAAACCCATGTTAGCACTCCAGAAATCCCCCCCCCCCTCCACTGGCCAGCAATATTGGAATTGGTGGAGAGGTGGAATATTGCATTGGGGGACCAGCCCTCCCGTGTGAAGCTGGGATCCAACGGGTCCCACTTAGAAACATAGAAACATAGAAGCATAGAAAATAGGTGCAGGAGTAGGCCATTCGGCCCTTCGAGCCTGCATCACCATTCAATATGATCATGGCTGATCATCCAACTCAGTATCCTGTACCTGCCTTCTCTCCATACCCCCTGATCCCTTTAGCCACAAGGGCCACATCTAACTCCCTCTTAAATATAGCCAATGAACTGGCCTCAACTACCTTCTGTGGCAGATAATTCCAGAGACTCACCACTCTCTGTGTGAAAAATGTTTTCCTCATCTCGGTCCTAAAGGAATTTCCCCCTTATCCTCAGACTGTGACCCCTTGTTCTGGACCTCCGCAACATCGGGAACAATCTTCCTGCATCTAGCCTATCCAACCCCTTAAGAATTTTGTAAGTTTCTATACGATCCCCCCTCAGTCTTCTAAATTCTAGCGAGTACAAGCTAAGTCTATCCAGTCTTTCCTCATATGAAAGTTCTGACATCCACTTAGTCTAGTATAAAATAAAAAAACTCTGATATTGGACGTTTACTTGTGGGGATGTTTGCTTGAACTTTTTCTTTGATTCCCATCTCCTCGAAAACCCGACACGGTAACGGTGACATTTTTACATATTCCGGTAGAGATTTACCTCATGATTTAAAAAATACGCTCATCTGTAAATTTGATTCAATATTCCCTGAGTTTTTTACTAAAATTGTTCACCAATCTGCCATATTTTTAAAATCTAACACATTTGATGCCCTCCCTCTCTGCCCTGCACTCTCTGCCCCAATCTCTCTGCCCTCCACCCCTTTTTCTGCCCCTCCCTCTCTAGGGAGGGGTGAATATTAGGAACTATGGTTGAGTGGTGGAGTATTGCGTTCGGGAACCAGCCCTCCCCTGTGATGCTGCACCCCACCACCCCTCGATCTCTATGCCATCCCTCTCTAACCCCCACCCCTCCCTCTCCACCCCCACCCCCTTCTCTAGCCACACCTGCGCAGTTGGGGGGTTGTGCGTGAGTGGATAGGGTGGGGGATGGGGTAAAAGGAGCAAATTAATAATATTAATATAATATCAAGGGGGGGTTAGTGTGTGTGTAACGCCAAAGGGCGCCCCTCCCCCCCGCAACTGTGCATTGAGGGGAAGGGACCCAATGGGTCCCCCTTGGTCTACCCCTTCCTTAAAGGACATCCTTTAATTCTGAGGCTATGACTTCTAGTGGAAGCATACTTTCTACATCCACTCTATCCAAGCCTTTGCGGGCCTGTCCCAATTAGGCGATTGTTTAGCGGACTGCCGGCGACTGTCAAGTTACCGGTAGTCACCTGAAAAACCTGCAACAGGCGACTGTCAGAGTGGTACACACACACAAACACATCGCTTCCTTCACCTGCCTGTTATGCAGGTGGGGCACAGGGCAAACGGGGCAGCGCTGTCTAAACAATTCACAGTGCAAATCCAAGGTGAAACAGACACACACCACAATGTACAGGAAGGTTGGCACTGTAAAAAGACAGCTAAAGCACAGTGTACGGTAAGTCCTTTAAAAGGGGGGGGGGGGGGAGAAGGGGGTAGAAGGCGTGGAGACAACTTTTGAGAAGCCAGAGATACACCACTGTGAAGCTCGGCCGACATTTAACATTACCGATCAGTTATCCTTAGTTCTGAAAACTACTTACTTTTTTTTTCTCAATGAGCCAATGAAATTCACTGGTCAGCACCGGCTACAACCTACGGGAACCTCCGAGAACCTTCGATCTCCTGGCAACCCACTAGGACGTCCTGACGACCCACCTACGGCACAAGAATTCTCACTAATCTCCATGGTGGCTTCATTCTAGCCGCCGCAAATTTTTCAATATGTTGAAAAATTCACAGCAACCATAATGAGGCCACGACTAGTTCCCAAAATCCTCACGACCATGAAGGCGACTACCCGGCAACCACCGGCGGGCACGTGGCGACCATGTGGCGACTGCATAGTCTCCTGCAATTGCCTAAAAGGTTGCATAAATGGGACAGGCCCATAAACTATATGGTACGTTTCAATGAGGTCCCCCTTCATTCTTCTAAACTGCAGATAGTACAGGCCCAGTGCTGTTAAATGCTCTTTTACCATGTTGTATGACTCTCTGACTTTAGAATGAACAGTTTGGACCAATGCATGAAGGATATGGCCTTTCCTTTGCCTGTGAGAATCTATATGGTGTCTGACAGTGCACTTGGGAACATTCCCTCAACAATTGGTGATAAATAGTTACTAGCTTCAGGGAATGTAGACCAATGCTTTGTCAAACACAGCCAAGTTGTTAACGGCCTATATAATTTCAATATATAACAGGGAATGTACACCATTTTGCATTTGCTGGGATCGTATAAAAAGCAATGATCACCAAAGCAATTGAATTGAATGGAATATCTCCTTTCCTGTCAGCTATGTGTTCCTTTGAAGTTTAAAGCTACTACACAAATCTTCAGGAATTATTGATTGAGCAACATTTTGATGTCAAATACTTTGAAGTCCAGAAAGCTATTATAGTTTCATTAACTCAGGATGGAGACATTCTGGACAAACTATAGATTTACTTTTTGCAGAACACACTTCCAGAATTGGCCCTGTGACCCTAAGATTACCTTGAATGCTGTAAATCTTCACAGAACATTAAATGCACACTTTTCTCTTGGAATCTATATCAAACGATTTAACACAAAGCTACACATTGATCTATCATTAGTGCTCAAACAATTCAAACTACAGGGATGTGTAGGGCACATGTGGATCTCAAAAGGCACACAAACCAAGCTAAACATCTGAAGGACAGAAATCCAGTTGACAACCTTGGGTCAGATAGTTGTGATAGAATGAACCAAGTGGCCAAAGTGCCAGTGCAAGATGAAATTAATTATACTTATATTCATCAGCAAGCAATCATGAGCAGCACATACAGTGGCTTGCAAAAGTATTCATACCCCTTGAGCTTTTCCACATTTTGTCACGTTACAGCCGCAAACGTAAATGTATTTTATTGGGATTTTATGTGATAGACCAACACAAAGTGGTGCATAATTGTGAAGTGGAAGGAAAATGATACATGGTTTCCAAATTTTATTACAAATAAAAAACTGAAAAGCGTGGCGTGCAAAAGTATTCAGCCCCCCTGAGTCAATACTTTGTAGAACCATCTTTCGCTGCAATTACAGCTGCAAGTCTTTTGGGTATGTCTCTACCGGCTTTGCACATCTAGAGACTATAATTTTTGCCCATTCTTCTTTGCAAAATAGCTCAAGCTCAGTCAGATTGGATGGAGAGCGTCTGTGAACAGCAATTTTCAAGTCTTGCCAGAGATTCTCAATTGGATTTAGGTCTGGACTGACAGGGCCATTCTAACACATGAATATGCTTTGATCTAAACCATTCCATTGTAGCTCTGGCTGTATGTTTAGGATCGTTGTCCTGCTGGAAGGTGAACCTCCGCCCTAGTCTCAAGTCTTTTGCAGACTCTAACAGGTTTTATTCCAAGATTGCCCTGTATTTGGCTCCATCCATCTTCCCATCAACTCTGACCAGCTTCCCTGTCTTCGCTGAAGAAAAGCATCCCCACAGCATGATGCTGCCACCACCATGTTTCACAGTGGGGATGGTGTGTTGAGGGTGATGTGCAGTGTTAGTTTTCCGCCACACATAGCGTTTTGCATTTAGGCCAAAAACTTCAATTTTGGTCTCATCAGACCAGAGCACCTTCCTCCACATGTTTGCTGTGTCAAACTGCAAATGGGACTTCTTATGGCTTTGTTTCAACAATGGCTTTCTTCTTGCCACTCTTCCATAAAGGCCCGATTTGTGGCGTGCACGACTAATAGTTGTCCTGTGGACAGATTCTCCCACCTGAGCTGTGGATCTCTGCAGCTCCTCCAGAGTTACCATGGGCCTCTTGGCTGCTTCTCTGATCAATGCTCTCCAAACGTACCAAGACGTGGCCTGTCAGATTAGGTGGACGGCCATGTCTTGGTAGGTTTGCAGTTGTGCCATACTCTTTCCATTTTCGGATGATGGATTGAACAGTGCTCCGTGAGATGTTCAAAGCTTGGGATTTTCTTTATAACCTAACCCTGCTTTAAACTTCTCCACAACTTTATCCCAGACCTGTCTGGTGTGTTCCTTGGGCTTCATGATGCTGTTTGTTCACTAATGTTCTCTAACAAACCTCTGAGGCCTTCACAGAACAGCTGTATTTATACTGTGATTAGATTACACACAAGTGGACTCTATTTACTAATTAGGTGACTTCCAAAGGCAATTGGTTGCACTGGATTTTATTTAGGGGTATCAGAGTAAAGGGGGCTGAATACTTTTGCACGCCACACTTTTCAGTTTTTTATTTGTAAAAAAAATTGAAAACCATGTATCATTTTCCTTCCACTTCACAATTATGCGCCTCTTTGTGTTGGTCTATCACATAAAATCCCAATAAAATAAATTTACGTTTGTGGTTGTAACGTGACAAAATGTGTAAAAGTTCAAGGGGTATGAATACTTTTGCAAGCCACTGTATATATCAGTGCATTGCAAGCAACAAGGTTCCTGACATGGTAAGTGTTCATATCTTATTTTTCTGTTTAGTCCCATAAGCACTAAGCTAGTTTACTTTCTATCAATTATATTAAATCTTGCACAATTAAAATTACATTATGTAAACTCAATCTTATTTACTGTTCGTTATTGCTTAGAGTCTACCTTTAGATGAGGTTATTATAGCTGTGTTTCTTCTGCTTACCATTTCACTGGAGCGCAGGAGGATGAGGGGTGATGTTATAAAATCATGAAAGGAATAGATCTGGTAAGAGTCTCTTGCCCAGTGTAGGGGAATTGAGCACCAGAGGAAATAGGATTAAGGTGATAGGGAAAAGATTTAATAAGAATCTGAGGAGTGATTTTTTTTACACAATGGGTGGTGGGTGTATGGAACAAGGTGCCACAGGAGGTAGTTGAGGCAGGGACTATTTAAGAAACAATTACGTAGTACATGGATTGGACAGGTTTAGAGGGATATGGGCTAAACGCAGGCTTGTGGGACTAGTGTAGATGGCACATCTTGGTGGATGTGGGCATGTCCATGCTGTATGACTATGAGTCTTTGACTGAAATTGAAATGCCTGTTTGGGTTGAATTCCAGTCCCTGGTTTTTCAGCAGTTCAGTATGGTACATGCTAACCAGCCCATCATTCTCTATGAGTCACAAAGACTACCACAGAATAGAGGATCAGAGAATATGGTAGGATGAGATGAAATTAAAAACATGAGAGATCCATGGATTTAGTTCAAGAGTATTAAAAGTAAGAAAGCTATATTGAATCTTTATAAATCACAGATTTGACCTGAGCTGAGGTATCATTGCGAATTCCAGATACCATGTTTCAGGAAGAATGCGTATACCTTAACATAGAAACATAGAAATTAGGTGCAGGAGTAGGCCATTCGGCCCTTTGAGCCTGCACCGCCATTCAATATGATCATGGCTGATCATCCAACTCAGTATCCCATACCTGCCTTCTCTCCATACCCTCTGATCCCCTTAGCCACAAGGGCCACATCTAACTCCCTCTTAAATATAGCCAATGAACTGGCCTCAACTACCTTCTCATCTCGGTCCTAAAGGATTTCCCCCTTATCCTTAAGCTGTGACCCCTTGTCCTGGACCTCCCCAACATCGGGAACAATCTTCCTACATCTAGCCTGTCCAACCCCTTAAGAATCTTGTAAGTTTCTATAAGATCCCCTCTCAATCTCCTAAATTCTAGAGAGTATAAACCGAGTCTATGCAGTCTTTGTTCATAAGACAGTCCTGACATCCCAGGAATCAGTCTGGTGAACCTTCTCTGCACTCCCTCTATGGCAATAATGTCTTTCCTCAGATTTGGAGACCAGAACTGTACTCAATACTCCAGGTGTAGTCTCACCAAGACCCTATACAACTGAAGTAGAATCTCCCTGCTCCTATACTCAAATCCTTTTGCTATGAAAGCTAACATACCATTTGCTTCTTCACTGCCTGCTGTACCTGCATGCCTACTTAAAGTGGGGCCAGAGCGAACTTATCAAAAGGCTACCATGTATCAGTATGAAAGAGGTTAGAGCTGATTCCCTCATCAAAAAGGCTAAAATGAGATTTAAAAGGGATGGCCAAAATCATGAAGGATTAACTAAGTTGGGACAAGCATGTTTAAGAGTTGTAAAATAGGTGCCAAAACACCTAATGTAATTGCAGAATTGGTATTAATATGAGTCAAGACATAAGAAATTTCAGGAGTAATCTGTTTAATCCCTTGTGCCTGCATTGCCATTCGACTGCAGAACCAACCAATCCCAGACTACTGATGCTCTCCTCTGCCCAGCGGAGCTGGCCTTTACCCTTAACAACTTTTTGTTTGACTCATCCCATTTCCTCCAAGCACAAGGCGTAGCTATGGGCATGTGCATGGGTCCTAGCTATGCCTGCCACTTTATAGCGTACGTCGAACAATCTTTGTTCGAGGCGTACCAGGGCCCTATCCCCAAACTCTACCTCTGCTACATCGACAACTGCATTGGTGCTACCTCCTGCACCCGCACACAACTTACTGACTTCATCCATTTCACCACTAACTTCCATCCGGCACTCAAATACCCATGCACCATTTCCGACATTTCCCTACCATTTCTAGACCTCACTATCTCCATCGCAGGTGATAGACTACTGACAGACATCCACTATAAACCCACTGACTCCAAGGGCTATCTGGACTACACATCTTCCCACTCTGCTTCCTGTAAAGACTCCATCCCCTACTCCCAATTCCGCTGTCTACGCCGCATCTGCACCCGGGATGAGGTGTTCCACACCAGGTCATCGGAGATGTCCTCATTCTTCAGGGAAGTGAGTTCCCTTTTTCTACTATAGATGAGGCACTCACCAGGGTGCCCCATAACCCATAACTCTGTTCTCACTCCCCATCTCCCCACTCGTAACAAGGGCAGAGTCCCCCTTGTCCTCACCTTCCACCCCACCAGCCGTCACATACAACAAATAATCCTCCGACACTTTCGCCACCTCCAACGGGATCTCACCACCAGCCACATCTTCCCATCTCCTCCCTTGTCTGCTTTCCGCAGAGACCTCCGTAACTCCCTGGTCAATTTGTCCCTTCCCACCCAAACCACCCCCTCTCCTGGCACTTTCCCTTGCAACCGCAGGAAATGCTACACTTGTCGCTTTACCTCCACCCTTGACTCCATTCAAGGACCCAAGCAGTCTTTCCAAGTGCGGCAGAGGTTCACCTGCACCTCCTCCAACCTCATCTATTGCATCCGCTGCTCTAGGTGTTAGCTGCTCTACATCAGTGAGGTCAAGTGTAGGCTTGGTGATCGCTTCGCCCAACACCTCCGCTCGGTTCGCAATAACCAACCTGATCTCCCGGTGGCTCAGCACTTCAACTCCCCCTCCCATTCCGAATCCGACCTTTCTGTCCTGGGCCGCCTCCATGGCCAGAGTGAGGAGGAGCACCTCATATTTTGCTTGAGCAGTTTACACCCCAACAGTATGAACATTGACTTCTCTAATTTCAGGTAGTCTCTGCTTTCTTCTCCCCTTCTCAGCTCTCCCTCAGCCCACTGTCTCCGCCTCTTCCTTTCTTCTTCCCGCCCCCCCCACCCTCACATCAGTCTGAAGAAGGGCCTTGACCCGAAACGTTGCCTATTTCCTTCGCTCCATAGATGCTGCCTCACCCACTGAGTTTCTCCAGCATTTTTGTCTACCTGCCATTCAATAAGATCATGACTAATATTTTTTACTTATGACCACTTTCCTACATTAAACTCATCCTTCTTGATTCCACAATAAATAAATAAAATGTCACTGTCTTGAAATCTGTTCAATGACTGTGGTTTCACAGCATTCTTGATTGAATGATTTTTCATGGAAACAGACCACAGAGTCCACGTTGACCATTGATCACCCTTTCACACGAGTTATAGGTTATCCCACTTTACCATCGCTTCCCTAGATACTAAGGGCAATTTAACGCCTCCCTGGTTACTAAGGCCAATAAAAGAGCATACAAACCTACATACTCTTTGAGATGTGGGAGGAAACCAGAGCGCCTGAAGGAAACCCATGCAGACACAGGGAGAATAGGCAAACTCCACACAGACAGCATCCAAGGTCTTGATTGAACCAGACCTCTGGCACTGTGAGGTAGCAGCTCCAGCATCTGTGCCACTGTGCAGCCCTTGAGATTGTGATCCCCCGGTTCTCAACACCCTAGTCAGAGGAAAGATTGAAGCTGCACCTATTCTTCGAGCCCTCTAAAGCAGCTCCGAGGGCAAATTTCTGAATGTATTAAGGCATTTCACACATTCTGATGGGACCTATTTCATTTTAAAACTTAATAGGTTAAAATGACCCTTACAGCATTGGTTTAGCAGTGTCCGAAGAACTAATCCAGTTTTTAAATGGAATGTTGTAGCCCATCGTTGAAAGGGTGTATATTTGAAAAAAATAATTAGCTGACAGTGGAGTCAAAAGGTCCACAAATCTACTTCTTGGCTCCTTTGACATGTCATTACCCATTTGTGAATCCAATTCAATTTGCTCTTCCCTCACTATAAATTTCTCATCCCTGCAGGTCAAGAAGGGAGGAGAATTCACTGCTGTCCTATTCAGTATTGTGAAATATTTTCCATTCATCTACAGTTTTTGGAATTAAATGCCTCCAAAAAAATCCAGGTGTGGAATTATATTGGCCCATCGTACATGGCATAAAAGGACTTGAACCGATTTGGACCTCTTACCAGTAACAACAACATGATTATTTTCCTGTGACAATTGGTAGTAATTACTACCATTTAGAACACATTTTCCACTGTGCATGAGATGCAAACATTAATTCTGTCTGCCAGTTTAATTTAAAATCACATATAAGACTATTATGTTCAATGTGCTACAAGTGCAATTTGCCACGATTAATTATAGTGATAATTCATGGTTGTTTTCTTAGATTAACATGAAACTGATCAAAATATCAATAAACTCATCTAAGCAAGATAAAGCCACGAGAAGCTGCTAATTGACTGTTCCATTCCGAGGAAGGTTCAAACAGTGGCAGTAACTCTGGTAATACCAGTGGAGGACAGCAGCAGAGCCTGCAGAGGAAGCAGCTGAAGAAGGGAGGGATTGGAAGGCACATCCTTGTCCAGAATAAAATATATGAATGGCAGGTCTCTGGGAAGTGCTGTAGAGCAGAGGGATCTAAGAGTGCAGACACATAGTTCCTTGAAAGTGGCGTCACAGGTAGAAATGGAAGTCAAGAAGGCTTTCGACACTTTGGCCTTCATCAATCAGAGTATTGAGAATAGAAGTTGGGAGGTTGTTTTATGTTACAGTTGTACAAAACATCGATGAGGCCACATTTGGATTATCGTGTTCAGTTTGGGGCACCATGTTATAGAAAGACTGTTGTCAAGCTGGAAAGTGTTCAGAGAAGATTAACGAGGATGTTGCCAGGACTCGAGGGCCTGAGTTATAGTGAGAGGTTGAGCAGGCTAGGACTTTATTCCCTGAAGCACAGGAGGATGAGGGGTGATTTCATAGAGGTGTATAAGATCATGAGGGAATTAGATAGGGTAAATGCACAGTCATAAGTTCAAAAGTCATAGGAGCAGTAGGCCATTCGATCCTTCAAATCTACATCATTCAATCATAGCTGGTCACTCGCCTTTCCTTGAGGAAAGACATCCTTGCCATAGAGGGGGTACAGAGAAGATTCACCAGACTGATTCCTGCGATGTCAGGACTTTCATATGAGGAAAGATTGGATAGACTCGGCTTGTAATCGCTGGAATTTAGAAGATTGAGGGGGGATCTTATAGAAACTTACAAAATTCTTAAGGGGTTGGACAAGCTAGATGCTGGAAGATTGTTCCCGATGTTGGGGGAGTCCAGAACAAGGGTTCACAGTCTAAGGATAAGGGGGAATTCCTTTAGGACCGAGATGAGGAAAACATTCTTTACACAGAGAGTGGTAAGTCTCTGGAATTCTCTGCCACAGAAGGTAGTTGAGGCCAGTTCATTGGCTATACTTAAGAGGGCGTTAGATGTGGCACTTGTGGCTAAAGGGATCAGGGGGTATGGAGAGAAGGCAGGTACGGGATATTGAGTTGGATGATCAGCCATGATCACATTGAATGGCGGTGCAGGCTCGAAGGGCCGAATGGCCTACTCCAGCACCTATTTTTCTATGTTTTCTATTTTCTATGTTTCTAATCTCTCCTTCTCAATCCAATTCTTATGCCTTCTTCCTACAACCCTGACACCCCTATCAAACAAGTATCTGTCAATCTCCGCCTTAAAAATACCAAATGACTTGGCCTCCACAGCCGTCTGTGGCAATGAATTTCACAGATTCACCACCCTCTGACTGAAGAAATTCCTCCTCATCTCCCTTCTAAATGTACGTCCTTTTATTATGAGGCTGTGCCCTCTGGTTCTAGACTATCCCACTAGTGGAAACATCCTCTCCACATACACTTAAACTCGCCTTTTACCTGTCATTTACCCAGAGTATCGGAATCAAGAACCAGAGGACATGGATTTAAGGTGAGGTGGGAAAGATTTAATAGGAGCCTGGTATGCAACTTTTTTACACAAAGGGTGGTGGGTATATGGAACAAGCCACCAGAGGAGGTAGTTGAGGTAAATCCTATCACAACATTTAAATGTCATTTACACAGATATATGGATGGGAAAGGTTTAGAAGGATATGGGCTAAACACAGAGAGATGGGACATGTTGGTTGGCATGGGAAAGCTGAGCCAAAGGGCCTGTTTCAAGTTCAAGTTCACATTTATTGCCACATGCACCAATTAAGCTACAGAAGAATTTGATTTGCCATGCAGCCATACAATCAAAAAGAGCACGATACACAATAGAATATAACATGAACATCCACCACAGTGGAATCAACATTCTTAACTGTGGTGGAAGGTAATAACGTTCAGCCAATCCTCCTTTGTTCATCCGTGGTCGGGGCCATGAACCCTCTGTAGTCGCCGCAATGGACGGCCCGATGTACAGGCCCACTCGTCGGGATGCTCGAAACTCCGACGTCGGGACGGATGGACACTCCGCGGCTTGGAGGTCCAGAATCGGCCGCTTCCTACCGGAGACCGCAGCTTCACGATGTTATAGGCCGCAGGCCAGCGGTCGGAGCTCTTCTCTGGCAATCCCCAGCGAGAGAGCCCAGACGCCGCAATGGAGAGTCCACGCCGCGCCTGCGGCTAGAAGCTCCGCATCGCTTCAGGATGTTGTAGTCAGCGACAAGGAGAAAAGTCGCCTTCACCCTCACACAAGTAAGTGACTAAAAACAGTTTCCCCCTTCCCTGCCCCCACCCCCCCCCACACTAAAACACACTTTTAGATATACTAAAAACAGAAAAAAGTCAAAAGGTTGAACAGCTGCAGGCGAAGCTGCCGGCTCGCGGCGCCACCCTGTGCCGGCGCTGTGTGACTCTATGACTCCATGATTCTATGTCTGATCGACCAGTAGGATTGATCTCATATCAATAATTGTTCAAAGCTTTTATTGGCTACTATTCATCTGGAATATGAATAGCAACTTCACTTCTACCTTCCAAACCCAATTTTAGAATTATCATCTGAATTTCCAAAATCTCTTAATCCCCAGTTGCCACTACAAGCACTCAGTGGATGCTCCTGGGTTCAATCTGAACATAACACTGCTGCATGATATGGAAACTCATTCTACTGAGCACTTCAAGTGATTGAAGCCAACAACTTTTATGTACACGTGCCTTTCAGCAATCCATCACGGAGGCATCAATCATTTGCACTGCTTTTGGGTCACTATGATTCCATTAACTAATGGGAAATAATATTTATGGAATTAAAGTCTGATAATGAGAACTTTTTTTAGAGACCTGCAGCGTTAAAGGCAAAAAAAAGTTTTCCATTATTAGATCTGCTAGTTTATGAATAGCTGTATACTTTACCTGTGGATGTCCCTGTTTAACAATCAAAGCTTATTGAATTTGCATGTCTTCGAACTGTAAAAAAGAAAATTAGTATTGCAGTTTATATTTCTTCTGGATCAATTGATGAGTACTTTGTGCTCTCTGGCTCTGCTTGCTTTTGAAAACATATGACATCTATATTACTAAAGGTCTGATCTTGACCACTTCCTGTTCTGAATATTGATTTTAGGAAAAACGCTGCTACTTACGGCTGTGATTTCTAGCCATCTTACTCAGAGTCCCCCTCTGCTGTGCAGGACAAGAGGGTTTTTTCCCATCCATGAAAAATAAAAGCGTTATTAGTGTTTGAAAAATGTTGAGATCTCTCTCCTGAAGGCCATGCCCCTTCCGGAGGGACTGTAAAACATGGAAGTATTGAGTGCTTCAGTCAGTCTCTGCAAGATGGGGGAGTGTTATTCCTGACACATCTCTCATTTGGGAATAACACTGAACGCATGTCTACTAAACTGTGAGTGTGGTTTTACTGAACTTGAGTGCCCTTAATGTGGTTTGAAAATGAAAATGTGGTCGGTTTGAAATAAAGCAAAACCAATGGTGGTTGGTAGTGCTTGCTTTAAAATAAAGCACCGCACATGGTGGTTGGTTTGAAATAAAGCACAGCAAATGGTTGTTGATGGTGGTTAGTTTGAAATAAAACACCACAAATAGTTGTTGATGATGGTTGGTTTGAAATAAAGCACTGCAGATGGTTGTTGGTTTGAAATAAAGCACTGCAGATGGTTGTTGGTTTGAAATAAAGCACTGCAAATGGTGGTTGGTTTGAAATAAAGCTACAAATGGTGGTTGATTTGAAATAAAGCACTGCAAATGGTTGTTCTTGGTTGTTAGTTTGAAATAAAGCACTGCAAATGGGGTTGGTTTGAAATAAAGCACTGCAACTGGTGGTTGGTTGGTTTGAAATAAAGCACTACAAATGGTGGTTGGTTTGAAATAAAGCACTGCAACTGGTGGTTGGTGGTGGTTGGTTTGAAATAAAGCACTGCAAATGGTTGTTGGTTTGAAATAAAGCACTGCAACTGGTGGTTGGTTTGAAATAAAGCACTACAAATGGTGGTTGGTTTGAAATAAAGCACTGCAAATGGTTGATGGTGGTAGTTGGTTCTAAATAAAGCACTGCAAATGGTTGTTGGTGGTGGTTGGTTTGAAATAAAAAAATGATTAAAAGTCTAAACTTGACAACTTCCTGTTTGCACTGTATATTGATTTTAGATAAAACACTACCACTTACGGCTGTGGTTTTTGGCCATTTTACTCAGTCCCCCTCTGCTCAACAGGTGCAGTGGATTCTTCCCATTAATGGAAATTAAAGTAATGAAGGCCATACCCCTTCTGGTGAGAGTGATGAGGGGTTATAAAACCCAGAAGTGTGGGTGTGGCTCAGTCTCTGCA
Organism: Raja brachyura; assembly: GCA_963514005.1. Next base: position 78,588,800 of record OY740783.1, read on the forward strand.
AGATGGGGGAGGGAGAGGTCATGACTCTGTCTGAGCTGTGAATCAACTGAACACACTGAATATCTACTGAACAGTGAGTGTGGTGTTTTGTGTGGTTTTTGGTGGTTTCACCCTGCTTGAAATGGTATGAAACTGCATTTGAATGTGGTGGCCTTGCACCCTGCTTGAACTGGTATGGAACTGCACTTGAATTTCGTGGCCTTGCACCCTGCTTGAAATGGCATGAAACTGCACTTGAATTTGGTGGACTTGTAACCTGCATGAAGTGGTATGAAACTGCACTTGAGTTTGGTGGCCTTGCACCCTGCTTGAAGTGGTATGAAACTGCATTTGAATTTGGTGGCCTTGCACCCTGCTTGAAATGGCATGAAACTGCATTTGAATTTGGTGGCCTTGCACCCTGCTTGAAGTGGCATGAAACTGCATTTGAATTTGGTGGCCTTGCACCCTGCTTGAAGTGGCATGAAACTGCACTTGAATTTGGTGGCCTTGCACCCTGCTTGAAGTGGCATGAAACTACACTTGAATTTGGTGGCCTTGCCCATACTAGCCCTCTGGAAACCAGTCCCTTCAGCCCACACCACCCATACTAGCACTCCAGAAAGCCCCCCTCCCCCCCCACCCCCCCACTGGCCACCAATATTGGAATTGGCAGGCCACCAATATTGGAATTGGCAGAGAGGTGGAATATTGTGTTGGGGGACCAGCCCCGGGTCCCACTTAGTCTAGTAGGTGATATAACTAAATGTTGCATCTTAGCTAATAATTAAACATTTTTAAATATTAATAACAAATATCTTTTACACTTTGGCATCACTGTGATGTTGGTGATACTCATTCATTTATCTTGAGAGTGATTATGTCATAGTTTAGAGTAAATCAGTATGAAGGTATTCACCAACGTCCCTATGCACTTTAAACAGATATTAAATTTGATAGTTTTCATCTGGTGTGCAATTGCCAACCTGCATACAAATTGGAGGCAGTTGTCAAAGTTGTATTAGGAATTCGATAAAATAATGGCCATGTTATTAGAACACTAATATAAAGGACAGAGCTACAAATCTCAAGGCATGAGTTCAAATCCCACCAAGCCAGCTATAGATCTCTGTTCATTTAATTAAATGAATCTGGAATAAAAGCAAAACATAAATAAAATCAGTAGAAATCCACAGCATTATTGTTAAAGTCTCTCTGGTTATTGACTGTTGTTTACTGAAGGGAATTTGATGTCCTTCGCTGACTCATGAATTGCTTGGTCACAAATGGTTGCTGAAATCTCTGTGATATCACCTCTGAGATCTCTGTAGGTACTATTGGTAGAAATAACTGATGCATGCAAACAAGCAAATGCTAAAGTCACCTTGACAATATTTCTTGAGCAGATTGAAATTGTTAGATTAAAGTGATATCAGGTGCTATCTATCTTGGTTGGCCATATGGATGACATCCTGAATATTTACCATCAGTGTGCAACTATGAATTTGTTCATTTGCAGAGATGCATTCAAATGGTGAAAGGGTATGCATTAAAATAACGATACGATTCTTGTTATTAACCTGGTTACAATTGATATAAACAAACTAAAAAGTACTGGCAGCATCAGTTTCAAGTGAGACCATTGTGTATCAGGAATTTCCTCATTAATAATAAACATAGAGGCTAGAAGGAAAATGCAATGAAGCAAAATATATTTTGTTGACTATATTATATGATGTGGTGAGATGTTACATAAATACTTACTGAGAGATTTATTCTGAAAAAATAATTTAAATTTGTCAGATAAAATACTGTCAGACATCACAAAATTGTGACTCACATACTTAACAGACTCACTCACCTCCACTAAGCTTTTATCCAAGTAATTCAAGTAGGTGAAAACCCAGGAACATCCAATGCCAGATACAGATGGAGATGTTCACCATTGGTCATCAATACAAAAAATGTGGAGTAGTATTGATTGCACTGCATTTGTCTCTGTGCATTCAATTCCAAGTGGAACCAAATCTGTGAGAGTTTAGAACAATCAGCATCTAATAATCTTACACTTGCTTGGTGCTAACTTTCTCCACCTTGAAGTTTTAATTACCTAATGATTTATAAGTTATTGTTGCTGGTCATTATCTTTGTGATTTCATTTAAGTGTTAAACAGTAATTTTTGAAACATTAGTCTTTTCTAAATCCCTAGATTCACGATTTCAAACAAAATAAACCAATGCATACTAAAATGTAAGCAGAAAATGGACTGGATTACCTTTCTTCTCAACCAGTAAAAAAAGGTGGCTTGGATCTGCATGTGGTCAATGGACTGGATTGCAATAAGACTACTCACATCCTCTACAGAATGCCAGATTACTTTCTCCTTCACCACAGAGTCACACTTATCAAGGATGTGGTATTTGCCTGCTTGTTGATGAAGGATCTCGACCTGAAACATCACCCATTCCTTCTCTCCAGGGATGCTCCAGCATTTTGAGTCAATCTTTTGTTGTTATTTGACCAGCCTTTGGAGGGTAGGTTGTGCTTTACTATCTACTATGCTATGGAATTAATTTCTTCACAGATGATTTTGGGACAAGATTTAGAAACATAGAAACATAGAAATTAGATGCAGGAGTAGGCCATTCGGCCCTTCGAGCCTGCACCGCCATTCAATATGATCATGGCTGAGCATCCAACTCAGTATCCCGTACCTGCCTTCTCTCCATACCCTCTGATCCCCTTAGCCACAAGGGCCACATCTAACTCCGTCTTAAATATAGCCAATGAACTGGCCTCAACTACCCTCTGTGGCAGAGAGTTCCAGAGACCCACCACTCTCTGTGTGAAAAAATGTCCTTCTCATCTCAGTCCTAAAGGATTTCTCCCCTTATACTTAAGCTGTGACCCCTTGACCTGGACCTCCCCAACATCGGAAACAATCTTCCTGCATCTAGCCTGTCCAACCCCTTAAGAATTTTGTAAGTTTCTATAAGATTCCCTCTCAATCTCCTAAATTCTAGAGAGTATAAACCAAGTCTAACCAGTCTTTCTTCATAAGACAGTCCTGACATCCCAGGAATCAGTCTGGTGAACCTTCTCTGCACTCCCTCTATGGCAATAATGTCTTTCCTCAGATTTGGAGACCAGAACTGTACTCAATACTCCAGGTGTAGTCTCACCAAGACCCTATACAACTGAAGTAGAATCTCCCTGCTCCTATACTCAAATCCTTTTGCTATGAAAGCTAACATACCATTTGCTTCTTCACTGCCTGCTGCACCTGCATGCCTACTTTGAATGAGTGGTGTACCATGACACCCAGGTCGCGCTGCATCTCCCCTTTTCCTAATCGGCCACCATTTAGATAATAGTCTGCTTTCCTGTTTTTGCCACCAAAGTGGATAATAATGTATATTGTAAATAGCTGGGGTGCCATCACTGAGCCTTGCGGTACCCCAGTAGTCACTGCCTGCCATTGTGAAAAGGACCTGTTTACTCCTACTTTTTGCTTCCTGTTGCCAGCCAGTTCTCCATCCACATCAGTACTGAACCCCCAATACCGTATGCTTTAAGTTTTTATACTAATCTCTTATGTGGGACCTTGTCGAAAGCCTTCTGGAAGTCCGGATACACCACATCCACTGGTTCTCCCCTATCCACGCTACTAGTTACATCCTCGAAAAATTCCACAAGATTCGTCAGACATGATTTACCTTTCATAAATCCATGCTGAATTTGTCCAATGATTTCACCACTTTCCAAATGTGCTGCTATCCCATCTTTAATTACTGACTCTAGCAGTTTCCCCACTACCGATGTTAGACTAACTGGTCTGTAATTCCCCATTTTCTCTCTCCCTCCCTTCTTAAAAAGAGGGGTTACGTTTGCTACCCGCCAATCCTCAGGAACTACTCCAGAATCTAAAGAGTTTTGAAAGATTATCACTAATGCATCCACTATTTCCGGAGCTACTTCCTTAAGTACTTTGGGATGCAGCCTATCTGGCCCTGGGGATTTATCGGCCTTTAATCCATTCAATTTACCCAACACCACTTCCCGACTAACCTGGATTTCACTCAATTCCTCCTTTGACCCGCGGTCCCCTGCTATTTCCGGCAGATTATTTATGTCTTCATTAGTGAAGACGGAACCAAAGTAGTTATTCAATTGTTCCGCCATATCCTTGTTCCCCATGATCAACTCACACGTTTCTGAATGCAAGGGACCTACATTTGTTTCAACTAATCTCTTTCTCCTCACATATCTATAAAAACCTTTGCAATCAGTTTTTATGTTCCCTGCCGGTTTTCTTTCATAATCTATTTTTCCTTTCCTAATCAAGCCCTTTGTCCTCCTCTGCTGGTCTCTGAATTTCTCCCAGTCCTCTGGTATGCTGCTTTTTCTGGCTACTTTGTATGCATCATCCTTTGCTTTGATACTATCCCTGATTTCCCTTGTTATCCACGGATGCACTACCTTTCCTGATTTATTCCTTTGCCAAACTGGGATGAACAATTTTTGTAGTTCATCCATGTAGTCTTTAAATGTCTTCCATTGCGTATCCACTGTCAACCCTTTTAGAATTGATTGCCAGTCAATCTTGGCCAATTCACGTCTCATACCCTCAAAGTTACCTTTCTTTAAGTTCAGAACCATTGTTTCTGAATTAACAATGTCACTCTCCATCCTAATGAAGAACTCGACCATGTTATGGTCACTCTTGCCCAAGGGGGCACGCACAACAAGACTGCTAACTAACCCTTCCTCATTACTCAATACCCAGTCTAAAATAGCCTGCTCTCTTGTTGGTTCCTCTACAAGTTGATTTAGATAACTATCCCGCATGCATTCCAAAAAATCCTCTTCCTCAGCGCCCCTGCCAATTTGATTCACCCAATTATATGTAGATTGAAGTCACCCATTATAACTGTTTTGCCTTTGTCGCACGTATTTCTAATTTCCTGTTTGATACCATCCCCAACTTCACTACTACTGTTAGGTGGCCTGTACACAACACCCACCAGAGTTTTCTGCCCTTTAGTGTTTCGCAGCTCTCCCCATACCGATTCCACATCCTCCAAGCTAATGTCCTTCCTTTCCTTTGCGTTAATCTCCTCTCTAACCAGCAACGCTACCCCACCTCCTTTTCCTTTCTCTCTATCCCTCCTGAATATTGAATATCCATGGATGTTCAGCTCCCAGCCTTGGTCACCCTGGAGCCATGTCTCCGTGATCCCAACCATATCATAATGATTAAAAGCTATCTGCACGTTCAACTCATCCACCTTATTACAAATACTCCTTGCATTGAGACACAAAGCCTTCAGGCTTGTTTTACAATGCTCTTACCCCTTATACAATTATGTTGAGAAGTGGCCCCTTTTGATTTTTGCCCTGGTTTTGTCTGCCTGCCACTTTTACTTTTCACTTTGCTCCCTTTTGCTTCTACCCTCGTTTTACACCCACCTGCCTCTCTGCTCTTGTACCCATCCCCCTGCTACATTAGTTTAAATCCTACCTGACAGCACTAGCAAACACTCCCCCAAGGACATTGGTTCCATTCTAGCCCAGGTGCAGACCGTCCTGTTTGTACTGGTCCCACCTCCCCCAGAAATGGTTCCAGTGCCCTAAAAATTTGAATCCCTCCCCCTTGCACCATTTTTCAAGCCATGTATTCATCTGCAATATCCTCCTATTTCTACTCTGACTGGCTCGTGGTACTGGTAATAATCCAGAGATTATTACCTTTGAGGTCCTACTTTTAAGTTTATCTCCTAGCTCCCTAAATTCACCTTGTAGGACCTCATCCCTTTTTTTTACCTATATCGTTGGTGCCAATATGCACCACGACAACTGGCTGTTCACCCTCCCCCTCCAGAATGTTCTGCAGCCGTTCAGTGACATCCCTGACCCTTGCACCAAGAAGGCAACATACCATCCTGGAGTCTCGTTTGAGGCCACAGAAATGCCTATCTATTCCCCTGACAATTGAACCCCTATTACTATTGCCCTTCCCTTTTTTCCCCCCATCATGTACTGCAGAGCCACCCATGGTGCCATGAACTTGGCTGCTGCTGCATTCCCCTGATGAGCCATCTCCCTCAACAGTATCCAAAATGGTATACCTGTTTACGAGGAAGATGACCGCAGGGGACTCCTGCACTACCTGCCTACTGCTTTGCTGGCTATTGGCCACCCGCTCCCTTTCTGTCCTCTTACCTTTTACCTGCGGTGTGACCAACTCACTGTACGTGCTATCCATGACTTTCTCCGCATCGTGGATGCTCCAGTATGAATCCAGCCACAGCTCCAATCGTTCAATGTGGTCTGCCAGGAGCTGCAGCTGGACACACTTCCTGCAAATGTAGTCACCAGGGACACCAACCATATCCCTGATCTCCCACATGTTGCAGGCTGAGCAAGGCACGGGGCCAATCTCTACTGACATATCTTACTCCCAAATTACTGTCTTAAATATATACATATATATATATATTTTTTTAATTTTATTTATTTTTTATTAAACCCAAAACTTTATCCTTTAAACTTTACTAATAAATACTGAATCCTTAATTCCCAGAATCCATAAACCTGAACGCAGAAATGTAAAAATGTAAACCCCGGGTTGCACCCGATCAGCTGCTTACTCTGGTCCTCTTCAACCAATCAGAGGCTTCCACCAGATTCCCTCTCTGGAAGATGGAACCAAAGATTTGGGTGGAATGTTGCAGAAGTTGGTCTCACAGCGCAGATAACTTCACCCTCTCTCACTAACGGCTCCCCAGGCCTCTGTGAAAAGCAAGCCCCGCGCTAGATTTATACTCACAGCGCAGGTAACTTCACCCTCTCTCACCAACGGCTTCCCGGGCCTCTGTGAAAAGCAAGCCCCGCGCTAGATTTATACTCACAGCGCAGGTAACTCCACCCTCTCTCACCAACGGTTCCCTGGGCCTCTGTGAAAAGCCCGGGGGATTCCATTTATAATTCCATTTATATCAGGTTATATATTTAAACAATCATATAATTTAAACAACCATATAACAACCATATATTTAAATAACCATAACCAAACCTCAGATTTTAAGTTAATGATAATGATCAAGTAAGACTGTTTCATTATGCACTTGAGGAGGAAAATAGTTGGTTTCGATAATTAATGGAAGCCTTGCCAATTTTATCTGAAAATGTGCTCACTACCAAGTTTTGAGTGGCAGAAACTTAAACAAGCCAAGTGTAGAGATGCTGCATAGACAGTCCACACCAGTGCAGTATCAGACTACATAGAACATAGAACAATACACACAAAATTTTGGAATAACTCAGCGGAAAAGGCAGCATCTCTGGAGAGAAGGAATGGGTGATGTTTCAGGTTGAGACCCTTCTTCAAGGGTCTCGACCCGAAACGTCACCCATTCCTTCTCTCCAGAGATGCTGCCTGTCCTGCCGAGTTACTCCAGCATTTTGTGTCTAACTTTGATTTAAACCAGCATCTGCAGTTCTTTCACACACATAGAACAATACACCACAGGAATAGGATATTTGCCCACAATGTCCGTGCCGAACATGATGCCAGTGTAAACTACTTTCCTCTATCTGCACATGATCCATATCCCTGAATTTCCATGCACATGTCCAAAAGCCTTTTAAATCCCACTATAGTATCTGCCTCCACCATCACCCCTGGCAGCACATTTCAGCACCCGCTATTCTCTGTAAAAAACGTTGCACAAATCTCCTTTAAACTTTTCCCCACTCACCTTAAAGTTGTCCACTAGTCTACAACATTTCCTCCCTGGGAAAAAGATTTTGTCTGTCTGCTGTATTTATGCCTCTCATAATTGTATATACATCTTTCATGTCTCCACTCAAACTACGGCTTTCCGGAGAAAACAATTCAAGTTTATCTAACCTCTCCTTATAGCTAATACCTTCTAATCCAAGGCACCATTCTACTAAATGTCTTCTGCAACATCACCAAAGCCCCCATATCCTCTGTAATGGGGTGACCAGAACTGCACAGAAAACTCCAAATGTGGCTTAAATCAGCCACCCAAGTCAAAAAGATACACCTGCATGCTCATGGGAAGGAAAATCTAGCCAACTCAACTAAGTGGAGGGATATGGATCACTTGCAGGCAGTGGAGATTAGTTTAACTTAGTGGTATGTTCGGCACATACATTCTGGGCCAAAGCGCCTGTCCCTTTGCTGTACTATGTTCTATATACTATGTTGATCAAAACTGTTGCTTGTTGTTTTATTTTGCTATGAAATAAAAGGAATCTAATAATTTATATAAAGTTCATCTCAACCAAACTACTGTCTAACATTTTTAATAAATGTAAGGAAATAATTTGGTTTGTCGAGTCTATGCAGCACCTGAGAACATTCCCATCAATCACATTCTGTCCCATCACCTGTCAACTCCCCCGATTCACCTGCCACACACCCACACTGGGGCTAATTTACAGTAGCCAACTAACCTGCCAGCATGTCTTTGCATTGTGGGAGGAAATCAGAGAATGAGCAAACTCAACTGCTGAGGTAAAGTTGGAGTTGTCCACAGCAGCATTAATGACTGTGCTGCCGGTAACAAAGGCTGAAAATATATGTGTGCAAAAGCCTTGAACATCTAATCTAAATTGTGAGCAGTCAAATGCATGTATTGCATAATGTGTTATAAATCAAACCATCCAAGATAATTGAAAGTAAGAAACTCTACTTGTATGTGTGATTATACACTGTTTTATTTCGGAGTCACCTGAGTGACTACGTGAAGAGCCCGCCAGCCAGCATGCGCGTCATTACGTCCAACCCATGGCGCACGACTGGTTGGCAGGCGCATCGCTCCTCCAGAGGTAAGTTTCAAAACCTGAAGGTCAGTTTTGAACTTATTTTTTAGGTTGTGTTTTTTCTCGCAGGAAGCTCTTTTACAAAGTTCCTGCTGGATGACGTTCCGGGGTCTAATCCTGTCTCCGCGAGGAAACCCGGCCACGGAGACCACGGGGAATCCCGGCTCCGCGGGGAGGAGGGGGAAACCCGGCACGGGGAAACCCGGCTACGGAGACCACGGGGAATCCCAGCTCCGTGGGGAGATCCGGTTCTGCAGGGACACCCGGCTCGGGGAAACTCCGCTACGGAAGCCGCGGGGAATCCCGGCTCTGCGGGGAGACCCGGCTCAGCAGGCCAGTTGATTTCGGATGAGTCCGGCCAGGAGGGTTCGCCTCCTGCCTGTTGCAGGGGTGCTTACAAATTTCACTCTCTGTGGAGTGGAGTGCGAGGGTTCAGTGTGTGACTGACTCCAAACTCGGAAGTATGTCCGTGAAACATACTGGAGTGCATTACAGGAACAAAGTGCCAGCAGTGAACAGCGCTATCTGGGGAAACTATGGATCGCGAGGCCAGCAATGTCCAGCCGCTGAATCTTCTCCTTGGAGAAGACCTAGCCAAACAGGCAAAAAACCTGGATGAGGAAGTAAAACTGTCGGACCAGTCAAGGTACCTACGACGAGCAAAAGCCTCACCGTTGCGGCGACTAAACCCCTACGCCTCCATCGGCAGTAAGTGGTTCACTGAAGCTGGTGGCAGCTTAAAAGCTGATTCTCTGGGCAGAGGTATTTTAGGTCAATGCCCAAGCTGACCCTGAGGGAAAATGTGCAATCCACGCACCCCAGCAGTCCTATCCTCCAAATTCAAGGATGGAATTAGAACCTGAGGACGGAAACAGAACCCGCATCAGGGGCCTTTGGGCTTACCATAAGACCACCGATAACCATGGAGGTAGGTGGGTCTGGTTCTTTCCGAAACATGAGGTGTGTGGACTAGTTACAAGTTGGTAACAGATTACACTTGTTTTTGCACGAATGTCGACGAATAACATCATATGAGCTTATGCTGCACACCCTTACAATATACACCAAATTGGGCATCTATTCATTCCAAACAAAAAGGTTTGGGTATACAAGCAGATATCCAAACAAGCGAAAGATGGATGATGTCGATCACCCTTGATTAACTCACATTCACATATGCAGTATAGACTTTTTAATGGGGAACTAAAAACCAGCAAGACTCCACCTCAGGCTTTTGATAGTGCCTGACTGGCCTACACAGCCATGGGTCCACTCATACTGCGAATGATAACAGAGCCTTTTATGGCTGTTCCCAAACGCAGAAATCTGCTGGTTTACCCCGTGTCTGGGGAGAACCATCCTCTGCATGAGCGAATCAAATTGTTGGTTTGCAGACTATGAGAAGGCCTTTCCTGGGGTATGGACTGTCAGGTTGTACAGTGGATGTAATCACTGCGGCCTGAAGAGATATTACCAAGACACAGTACATCTCCTATATCAAGGAATGGGAAGTGTCCTTTTTACAGTCCAATATATCGTATGACACGGTACGTATAACAGATGTCTTGGTATTCCTCTCAAAGCTATATTTCACTAGAGATTGAGTTATAGTGCTATAAATTGTGCCAGAAGTGCCTTGTGGTCCTACTTCCTGCTAGGGTCGGGACACCACGCTGTCGGGTCTCGACCTCTGATATCCAGATTTATGAAGGGTATCTTCAACTCAAATTCCCCCAGGCCCAGGTACTTGGAGGTATGGGATGTTTATGTCCTGCTGACTCTGCATCGCCGGTGGGCTCCAGCTACATCCCTGTCCTCGGTCTAAATCACTTACAGACTGGTTACCCTCATGGCGCTGGGTTCAGCGCAATGGGTCCAGTCTACGACTGGACAGGATGGTTACAGCTGCAAATAATATGATACTTTATGTTCATGACTTAGTCTTGCAGAGTAGACCAGGGGTGTCGGGTCTCAAACAAGTTTCATGGCATACCCCATGGACCTTTGGTTGTGTGTGTGGTCACACATCTACAACAGTGATCATGTCACCTAAAGCCTTAGAGGCTCTGAACTAGCAATGTTGTTAGTTACAAAAGAACCTCAAACGTAGGTATCAGTATATACCATCCCCAGGTGATTAAACGGGTTTTGGCTTGTGCAGGAGTGAACATTGATGTTTTCATATTTAATCCCACCAGGGCTGCAACTACATCAGCAGCGAGGGTTATGGATGTTCGCTGGACCTCATCCTAGCGGCTGCAGGATGGTCAAACAAGTGAATTTCCAAATGTGTTATAACAAACCCATTGCCAGACCGGGGGTATTTGCCAACACTATTAGTGTATTAGGTTCTATTTTTTTCTAATTCCTCCTGGATGAGTGGGATTACTATAATTATAATTTCATCATTAAAAAGCATCAGCATGTTTAAATCTATGTCATGCTTTATTAAATTTCACTCATCCCTGGTCAATTGATGCAGTGTGTGACGCATGGACGCATTTCCACGGCATGAAATTGCAGAGCTTTGAAATCTTCACATAGTCACTCAAGTGACTCCGAAGTAAAATAGTAAGATTAAACGAGAACTTACTAGTTTGAAGTTTGATCTTTATTTATGAGGAGTTACGATGAGGGTTTACGTGCCCTCCACTCCCACCCCTCTCTCATAAAGGTCAGCTGATAGGTCTAGTTTCTGGAATCTTACTATATTCAGTTCAACAACTGTTATCTGTGATTTCACACCACTGCTTTGAAGATTGACGGGCATGGGGGCTGGCGGGCTCTTCACATAATCCCTCATCGTAACTCCTCATAAAATAAAGATCAAACTTCAAACTGGTATGTTCTCGTTTAATCTTACTATTAATCTTAAGAAAATGCTAAGATAAGTATGTATTTATAAGGAAAGAGAGTTTATAATATATATATTTGAATAGTTAGTTGCTTTCTTAAAATCTTCCCAAGTTCCAACGAGAAAACTTTTTTTACCAGTTTGGAAAAGTTTATCCCAGCTGTTTTTTGTTTGTTGCCCTGCCAAGCAGATGTTTGATCATTGATTGATGATGGTCATGTTCTACCACGAAACAGGATGATATCATCTCCCATCCTAAATTAGTTACCGACTGTGCACCTCATGTACGCTGCTCCAACATCCAGGCTATTTTGTTGCTGAATACTCTGTGCATGCAACTTTGCACAGGTTGCAACTTTTAAGTGCATGCAATGCCCCAGCATGTGGAGACTGCTAAGCATGTGCAGCATCACCAAACAGTGTATGGCATGCTGCTCTGTGTAATCTAAGTGGAGAGAAAATTGTCTTTCATCACTCCTGTTTACTATGACCCACCATCCACATCAGGCACCAGTTAGACTGGCCTCTGTACATTTGGTTCATTCATGGAGATGAGCACAACCAGAAAATGTTATTTTCTTGTGCTTAGTTCTGGTGATCAAATTTAAATTCCTCCCTTGAGTATAAATACCTCTGTCAAAATAGCATACTACAAATAGTAAACATATATATAAATATTTACGATGCTAAATTTCATTGCCTTGCCTAAACAGCAAAAGCATCAGTCTAAAAGCTTGGAATACCTTACACAACAATACTGTGGGACTACCTTCACCTGATTGACTGCAGTTGTTCAAGATCCCAAGGTATTATCATATTCACGGGTAATTAGGGATGGCCAATAAATGTTGATCGATTATTTAGAGTTAAAAATCTAAATTCCTGCAACTTTGATGGTATTAGACAGCAACTCACTCATGTTGATCGGAGCATGTTGTTCACTGGAAAAGGAATGTCCGGAAAGTGAGATGCTTTTAAAGTGTGCTAACAGGAGTCCAGGGCATGCATGTTCCTGTTAGAGTGAAGGTCAAGGCGTCAGAAAGCTTGGATGACAAGAGAAGTTGAGGCTCTGTTCAAGAATAAGAAGGAGGCATGGAACAGGTATCGACAACTGGGATCAAGTGTATCCCTGGAGGAATTCTGGGAACTGAGGAGCACGCTAAAGAAGGAATTCAGGAAGGCAAAAAGAGGGCAGGATAAGGATATGAAGCATAAACCAAAGAGATTTTTATCAATGCATTAAGGGAAAAAGGGCAACTAGTGTCGCCTTGGGAATCAAAGCAGGCATCTCTGTGTGGAGCCACAGGAGATGGGCAAGACCCTCAATGAGTGATTCTCCTTTGTCTTTACCATGGAGAAAGACATGAGGACTGGGGAACTTGGGGCAGTCAATGGAAGTATCTTGAGGGCAGTAAGTATTATAGTCAAGGAGGTGCTGAACATCTTAACCTGAATGAAGGGATACAAATCTTTGTACCTGATCATATATATCCGAGGACACAATGGGAAGCTAGAGAGGACATTGTCGGTGCCCTGGCTGAGATTTATGTCATCATTAAATATGGGTGAGTTGCCGCATGACTGGAGGGTGGTAAATGTTGTGCCTCTATTTGAGAAGGGTTGAGAGGAAAAGCCTGGGAACTATAGGCTTTTGTTATTAATTTTAATTTTGTCGCAGAGTTTATGTTCAATGGTATTATTAAAATATCACAAATTTATATTAAATGAGCCATATAGCACATCTTGACAGGGTTTTCCACCTTGACGCATGAGAGGATAAAAAGATGGAGTCCTCTCAGTTCATGTTCCATATATTGCCATATAGAGTGGCTTGCAAAGTTTTCATACCCCTTGAACTTTTCCACATTTTGTCATGTTACAACCACAAACGTAAATGTATTTTATTGGGATTTTATGTGATAGACACACAAAGTGGCACATAATTGTGAAGTCGGATGAAAATGATACATGGTTTTCAAATTTGTTTACAAATAAAAAACTGAAAAGTGTGGTGTGCAAAAGTATTCAGCCCCCTTTACTCTGATACCCCTAAATAAAATCCAGTGCAAACAATTGCCTTCAGAAGTCACCTAATTAGTAAATAGAGTCCACTTGTGTGTAATCTAATCTCAGTATAAATACAGCTGTTCTGTGAAGGCCTCAGAGGTTTGTTAGAGAACATTAATGAACAAACAGCATCATGAAGCCCAAGGAACACACCAGACAGGTCAGGGATAAAGTTGTGGAGAAGTTTAAAGCAGAGTTGGGTTATAAAAAAATATCTCAAGCTTTGAACATCTCACGGAGCACTGATCAATCCATCATCCAAAAATGGAAAGCGTATGGCACAACTGCAAACCTACCAAGACATGGCCGTCCACCTAAACTGACAGGCTGGGCAAGGAGAGCATTGATCAGAGAAGCAGCCAAGAGGCCCATGGTAACTCTGGAGGAGCTGCAGAGATCCACAGCTCAGGTGGGAGAATCTGTCCACAGGACAACTATTAGTCGTGCATTCCACAAATCGGGTCTTTATGGAAGAGTGGGAAGAAGAAAGCCATTGTTGAAACAAAGCCATAAGAAGTCCCGTTTGCAGTTTGCCACAAGCCATGTGGGGGACACAGCAAACATGTGGAGGAAGGTGCTCTGGTCTGATGAGACCAAATTTGAAGTTTTTTAACCAAATGCAAAACGCTATGTGAGACACGGTGGTGGCAGCATCATGCTGTGGGGATGCTTTTCTTCAGCAGGGATCAGGGAAGTTGGTCAGAGTTGATGGGTAGATGGATGGAGCCAAATACAGGGCAATCTTGGAAGAAAACCTGTTAGAGTCGGCAAAAGACTTGAGACTGGGGCGGAGGTTCACCTTCCAGCAGGACAACGACCCATAACATACAGCCAGAGCTACAATGGAATGGTTTAGATCAAAGTATATTCATGTGTTAGAATGGCCCAGTCAAAGTCCAGACCTAAATCCAATTGAGAATCTTAGGCAAGACTTGAAAATTGCTGTTCACAGATGCTCTCCATCCAATCTGACTGAGCTTGAGCTATTTTGCAAAGAAGAATGGCAAAAATTTCAGTCTCTAGATATGCAAAGCTGGTAGAGACATACCCCAAAAGACTTACAGCTGTAATTGCAGCTAAAGGCGGTTCCACAAAGTATTAACTCAGGGGGGCGGAATTCTTTTGCACGCCACACCTTTCAGTTTTTATTTGTAATAAAATTTGGAAACCATGTATCATTTTCCTTCAACTTCACAATTATTCACCACTTTGTGTTGGTCTATCACATACAACCACAAATGTAAATGTATTTTATTGGGTTTTAACGTGACAAAATGTGGATAATTTCAAGGGGTATGAATACTTTGGGAAGCCACTGTATGTGGTGAGAAAGATGCTAGAGAGCATTGTGAGTGATAAGACATACACACATTTAGATGGATAAGTTCTGATTAAGCATAGTCAGCACAGTTTTGTATGTTGTGAGATTGTTTCCCATAAATCTGATTGAGTTCTTTGCAGATGTAACCAACATGGTTGATGAGGGCAGAGCAGTAGAGGTATATATGGATTACAGCAAGGCATTGGGCAAGGTTTAGCATAGTAGGCTGCACCGGAAGGTTAGATCATGAGGGGTCCAAAGAGAGCTAATAGAAAATTGACTTCATGGAAGGAAGCAGAGGGTGATTGTGGAACGTTGTTTTTTGGACTGGAGTCCTATGACTAGTTGTGTTCCTCAAGGATCTGTGCTGGGCCCATTGCTGTTTGCGGTTTATATCAATGATTTGGGTGAGAACATACAAGGAATCATTAGTAAGTTTTACGATGACACTAACGTGGGAGGTATTGTAGATAGCGAATATAGTTATCAAAGGTTACAGCAGGATCATGATCAGTTGGACAAGTGGGCAGAGGAATGGTTTAATGCAGATAAATGTGAGGTGCCGCATATTGAGAAGTTTAACCAGGGCAGGACCTTTACAGTAAATGGCAGGACTTTGGGGAATGTTGTAGAAATCGAGGAGTGCAAGTATTTAGTTCCTTGAAAGTATTGGCACGAATAGATAGAGCGGTCAAGCAGGCTTTTGACACATTGGCCTTCATCAGTCCGAGCTTTGAGTATGGAGGTTGGGATGTTATGTTACAGCTGTATAAGGTGCTGGTGAGGCCACAGTTGGATTATTCTGTTCAGGTTGGGTCACTCTTCTATAGGAAAGATGTTGTTAAGCTGGAAAGAGTGCAGCAAAGATTTATAAAGATTTTGCTAGAACTCGAAGGTCTGAGCTATAGGGAAAGGTTGAGCAGACTAGGACTGTATTCTGTGAAGCTCAGGACGATCAGAGGTGATCTTATAGAGGTGGATAAGATCATAAGGGAATTAGGTAGGGTAGACAGAGTAATTTACTTAGACTAGGGGAAATCAAGAACCAGAGGACAAAGGTTCAAGGTGAGAGGGGAAAGATTTAACAGGAATCTGAGGGGCAACTTTTTCACACAGAGGGTGGTTGGTATATGGAATGACTTACCAGTGGAGGTAGTTGAGGCAGAAACTTTAACAACTTTTTAAAGACATTTGAACAGATATATGGATAGGAAAGGTTTAGAGGGATATTGGCTAAACATTGGCAGGTGGGACAAGTGTACATGGGGCACTTTAGTCAGCATGGATAAGCCTGGCCAAAGGGCCTGGTTCAATGCTGAATTATTCTATGACTATATAAGTGATGACCAGATCTGATGCATTGGAAAAAAAGGGGGGACCAAATGTATTGAAAGTACACATTTTGCCTCAAACAGAGTTAAAACAAAGGGGTAATTGGTAAAATGTTGATATGATCAAAGAAAGAAGAAAGCTACTATATGGGTAATTTAAATACTGCGTTGTTTTTGACATTTTTGGCTGTTATTTGTCTTTTATAAAATTCTGTATCAAAAAAAGGCAAATACTGCAATGGAAGCACCGGCAGCAATGGAATATCTAGTGAAGTTCCTTTAGAACCATAATTGGATGTATGCAGACTAAAATAAATGCTAATATTGCTCAGTACAACAAAATGGAAAATTAAACTTATTTGCTAGGCCTATATACTCAGGCATATTATGTTTAAACTTATTTGCTCGTCATAAAAAATTATAATTTATTAAATTTTATAGAAGACTTTATTACACCCTCGGGCTAGATGCATGGAATGATGAGCTAACACATGACATAAAATATTCCTCACTGTCACTTTCAATCTTCAGAGAACAAAATTAAAACCCATTTGGCTTCCGATATCATATATCAGTGCAAGTGCCGAGAACCGTCAACATGATATATATGCTAGTCATGATATTCACATCATAAATTTATACACAAATAAGTAATATTTGTGGGTGTAAAGGAAGCCTGGGTTAATTTTCCAATAAAGAGTAATTTTTAAATTGATATTTTCAAGATTGAGTAATTTGCACCACATTCAAAAGGTGGGCCTAGCTTTAAACATTACTCTTTCCTATTTCTGATCCATCTGGTCAAAGTGATTAGCATCAGCACCAGTGTACCAGGTTTAAATGTTTTGTCAAGCAGTTTCAGCATCACTGCAAGATGGAGTGTAATGAAATGCGTTGCATCTCCTTAAACTATGCCATGTGATAATGATGCATGAATACTCAGCAGATTTGTCTGAAACTTCTCTCTACGAATTTAATGGAACTGCTAATACAATATTTTTAAATTGGTTAACCCCTCTATTCAAACCTGGATTAGAGGAAGAGTTATGTGTTCAAAGTGTAGTATCACCTTTAAGGCTATTTGTAACTGTACCCAATATAAAGACTACCCAGTGAGGTATCTATAGTTAAACTCTATAGTTTATAGTGCTTTAACTGGTCTTTGAATGGAATGTCTCAGTTATGAAGAGAAATTGAAAATAGAATATCGAACAGTACAGCGCAGGAACGGGTCGTTTGGCCCACAATGCCTGTGCCAAAGATTGCAAAGTAAAACTAATCTCTGCCTGCAGGTGATCCACATCCTTCCATTCATTGCATATCCACATGCCTATCTAACAGCCTCTTCAATGTCACTATTATATCTGCTTCCACCACACCCCTGGCGGTGAGTCCAGGCACCCACTGCCCTCTGCGTAACAAAAACATTTAGGAAGCATTTGCAAAAGCATTTGACTCACCAAGGTAGAGTAGGCTAAAGGGCCTGTCCCACTTGGGCTTCATTTGTGCGTCACGCAGATGTCGTGCATCATGACGCGTAAATGATGTCGCGTAAATGACGCGCAAATGACGCCCAAGTGGGACAGGCCCTTAACTAACTCAGGGCAATGGAATTAGTATAGATAGGTACTTGATAGATAAGTACTTGATAAACAAGATGGAAGGAAGGGCCTGTTTCTATGCTGCATAATTCTATGATAATAATGTGATTCACTTCACCATTATCAGTGAAGCTGTCCACTGCATTCCCTTCCTGACCATTGTGGCCTCTGTCTCACTTTTTCTTCAACATAGAACCACCACAGAACTTTTCTTCTTATGGAAGAACTCGTCCTGATTGAATGTGTGTCCAATTTTCTATGATAGCACTCACATGCCATAGGAGCTTTTGCAACGGAAAGGCATTATATGAGGCTGTTTGTTATTGTTGTTAATGTTTATCTGGCTATTGAAGATTTAAAACAGAGGTGCATATCTATTAACTTTGTTTACATTTCTACTGGTATTGGTTATTGAATGTTATTATATTTTACATTAATTGCAATCTAGGTTTCTAAAGCTATCAAGTAAATTAAAGGCCATTGAGAGCAACTACAACATTGTTATAATTTACATAATTATAATTCACTTATTTCATGTCACTACTTGTGTGGCTACAAAGACCAGGGAACCTAAATTAGATTTAAAATATTCTGTCAAGGAAGTAATTTTGCTTTTCATAATTTTGCAAAATAAGTGTGAAACAGGAACTCCCACTTTTTATTCATGGTGCTATTTTTCTTCAAAACTAACCAAATTCCGATTCCCTCCACACCCAAACCTTCATCTTATAATGAAGCACCACAGAGCTCACTTAATTATCACTTCATATTTAATCAGAATTCTAAATATACTGCACTACAGAATTAACTTTGCTTCTTGACGACGAAAGTTTGCTGCTTGGCAAATGACCATCAACTGCCTGGCACATTGCCATTTCATTATTGAAACCCGTGCACAGATTTATCCCAGATAAATGAAGTTAGCGTACATTGCGACATGAGATTGGGATATAGATTCACAGCACAAACTGGCCATAATTTATTATAACTTCGCAAATGATCAAATAAGGAGAGATGTCAGAGAATTAAAGCACTGTTGCAGCTCAACACCATCTGACATTGTGATTAAGGCACATTGTTGAGAAGGTGCTTTTTTTAATCAATTCAATATCGTGTCTAATATCCTTTTTCCTCTCCTGTTTGTGATATCTGGATGGAAATCTAGGTGGTTTGATTAGTAAATTTGTAGACGTCATGAGAAGCGGTGAAGTTGTGAGTCGTGCGGAAGATTGCCAAAGGATACAGCAGATATAGATCAGTTGGAAATTTAGGTAGAGAAATGGTAAATCGAATTTAATGTGGGCGAGTGTGCAGGGTTGTATTATCGGGGGTCATATGCAAGATGAAATAATACAGTAAGTGGAAGGACACTTAGGCGCATTGATGTACAGAGGGATCTTGGGGTGCAAGCCAAGATCCTTCTGTACATCACAAAGTGGCAACACAAGTATGCTTGCCTTTGACAGTGGAGGCATTGAGTATGACAGCTGGGAAGCCATGTTGCAAAATTAAATTTGACCACACTGTTGTTTAAAAATTTAATTTGAACACATTTGGCATATTGTGTGCACTTCTGTTTGACACTACAGGAAAATTGTTGAGGCTTTGGAGAGGGTGCAGAAGAAATTTACTGGGATGCGGCTTGGATTGGAGAGCATAAGCTATAAGGAAAGGTTGGACCATTATGCAAACCAGCCTCCCTTCCTTGACTCCATCTACACTTCACGCTTCCTCAGCAAGGCAACCAGTGTAATTAAGGACCAATCTCACCCTGGTCACTCCCTCCTCTCCTCTCTCATCAGGCAGGAGGTAGAGAAGTTTGAAAATGCAAAGCTCCAGATTCAGGAATAGCTTCTTCCCAACAGTTATCAGGCAACTCATCAGCGAGACTGCAGTTCTGACCACCCACCTACCTCATTGAAGACCTTTAAACTATTTATAATTGGACTTTATCAGACTTTAATTTTATATTTTTGCAATTAAATGGTGTACCCTTTATCCTTTATCTGTGCACTGTGGATGATTTGATTGTATTCATGTAAAGTATTTTCTTTGACTGGATAGCATGAAAACAAAAGGTTTTCCCTGTACATTGGTACACGTGACAATAATAAACTAAACTAAACAAAACTAAACAAACTTGAATTGTTTTCCAGGTTGGAAATGTTAAATATTAGAGTGCATAGATTTAAGTTGAGAGAAAAGGTTCAAAGAAGATTTGCGAGTTTTTTTGCTTCACACAAATAGTGGTAGGTGCATCAAATGTACCACCACGGGATGTGGTGAAAGCAGATATGTATGCAATGTTTCTGAGTCATTTAGATAGACATGAACAGGCAGGGAATATTGGCTTATGGACCATGTGCATGCAGATGGGAATACTTAGAATGGGATAATGGTTGATGTAGATATGATGGGCAGAAGAGGCTGTCCCCATGCTGTACTGTTCAATATTCTACATTACTGATAACTTCTGCTGCAAATTAGCAACAACTGATATTGATACAACATGACGATGTTAAGTCCTACCATTCATGTTTCATAGTGTACAGTAGTCCATATCACCTCAGCCAAATATTTTTTAATCTACAGCAAACAATGGCAGTCACCAGGTTTTAAAGAAGCCTTAGAACTTTAATACATTTTGCAGAGACATTCATATCTGATCACCATCATCCACAGGTATTCACAATTGACAGTCAAAGGCCTATGTCAAATCAACGAACACCAAATACAGGTTGTAATGTTGTCCTTTATACTTTTCCTGGATTTAAAAGAAATGAGGGTCATATCAATTGAAATGAAGGTCATATTAGTTGATATGAAGATGATATCAGTTGATATGAAGGTCATATCAGTTGATATGAAAGTCGTAACAGTTGATATGAAGGTCATATCAGTGGGATGGTCAAAATCCATCTGGATTTATTTGGCAAAGGAAAATCATTAGTGTAAGGGATGAGGATTTTCCAGTTGTAGGGACCAAGACAAAGCCTTGAGGGACAAACACTAGACACTTTCTGTCGCTTTGGGAGCTACTTCTTTCAAAGTTACCAACACCAACTTTGAGATTCTGCACAGGATCCAGCATACAACCATTTCCTGGGGGCACAATACACTGCAGATGGTGGATCTGTAGCAAAAGGAGATTTGCAGGAGAAACTCAGCAGGTCAGGCATCATATGTGCAGGGATTTGAGCAGTCGATGTTTTGGGTCAGGATTCTTCATCTGGACTGAAAGTTTAGAGGAGAAGTAGGCAGCATGAACAGGTGGGGAGAAGTGGTGGGATAAGAGCAAGTAAGCAATAGGTGGATATAGGTGAGGAAAGATTGATTTGCCAGGAACAGTCATGAGGGGGAGGGTGGGAAGAGATAGCAGCATACTCTGGTTGGTGGTAAGTGGAAAACAAAAGGTTGCAGATTCTGGATACTAATAGGAGAGGAGAGTGAACAGTGGAACTGAATAAGGAGGTGTTGTGATGGATCAGAACAACAGTAGAAGGGGTAGGCAGTGGGGGGGGGGGGGGGGGGAAGAGGCGAGCAGAAGATTAGGCAAGGGGATCCTGTGGGAAGAATATGTGGGTGCTCGGCAGATGGAGTAGGCGAAGGGTGGGGTTAGTGTGGGAAGAAGGGTGAGTATGAGAGGACCAGAGTAGATAGGAGAGAGAACGAGACAGAATGGGTGCAGTTCACTTCACATTTGAGAATTCAATGTTCATGCTGTAGATTACCCAGATGGAATATGAAGTGCTGTCCTTCCAGCCTGCACTTGGCCTTACCCTGGCAATAAAGGAGACTAAAGACTAATGGGTCAGTGTGAGAATGGGAAGCGGAATTAAAATGACCAACAACTGGGAGATCCAGATGACCGCAGTGGACAGTGTGCAGGTAATCGGTAAAGCTGTTGTTTTGTCTGCGTCTGGCCTCATCAATGAAGAGGGTTTTATGTAGATGTTTGGGGGTTAGAATCAGACTCGTGAGTCATTACAATATCTACATGTAAATCTGTGACAAAAATCATTCTCAACTGAAGGGACTGCTGATGCTGATGACGCTTCATATTAAGGTGATGAAAAAGAAGATATGAGTTTTATATTAGTATCAATAGGGAAAATGTAACTTCGATTAGGCTCAAAGTTGGCAATGTCGGTTTTCCCTTGGGGCTAGCGTGAGACCCAAGGATTAAACATCTGACTGTGATCAGTGGCAGTGGCAGCCTGGAAAGATATCGGTGAACTGCCAGGACTAAACTGATTGACTCCAGTCTAGGAGGGAGAAGTGACAAGCGGATGGAGCCAGAATTTGGGGCCCAGAGGAAGCTGCAGAAGAAAATTAAGTTGGGTTTTAGTTTCGTTTAGAGATGCAGCGCTGAAACAGGCCCTTTCGCCTACCGAGTCTGCGCCACCAGTGATTCCACACACTAACACTATCCTACGCAGACTAGGGACAATTTACAATTTTACCAAGCCAATTAGCCCTCAAACCTGTACACCTTTGGAATGTGGGAGGAAACCGGAGCACTCAGAGAAAACCCACGCAAGCTACGGGGGGAAAGGTAGAAACTCCATGCAGACAACACCCGTAATAAGGATCGAACCCAGGATCTTTGGCGCTGTAAGGTAGCAACTCTACTGCTGTGCCATCGTGCAGTTACCTTGGGTGTTTTTTGTGGTTCATCTGTAGACCCCTGATTGGACTGCTCCTTATTTGCTATTGAAGAGTGGGGTGTACATGATGTGTTTTCCACTTATTTGAAGCTAGAAATGCAGGCGGTCCTCCAATTGACTTTGCACTCTGCCTTCAATAGTTAAGCAGTCTCACACTTGTTTCATGCAGCTTTGCCTTTCCTCCATTTACCAGCCTGCAGGAAAACCTTCATTGGTGATTGACTATCCATCACCAAAGTACCCAAAGTTCTCCACCAAAATAACGTCAACTTTCCATCATCAACTTCCTGTCCCAGGCAATAAACTCAATGCCGACATTAGAAATCATCTTCAATGTTATTCAATAAGTTGGCAAAATGGAATTTACCCAGTGACACATGGAACAACATCATTCCCCGTGTAACTTGGCATTGCCCTGGAAATTAGGTCTCATTGTCCTAAGGAGCACCCGTCATTGGCTACTCCTGGAACAGTCAACATGGACCCGGTGGGCCGAAGGGCCTGTTTCTGTGCTGTATCTCCAAAGTCTAAAGGCGCTTCAGCAAGTTGAGATCAAATCCCACATTGACAGCTGTGGAATTTAAATTCAATGAATATTCTGGAAAGAAAAGATCAGTGGTTGGTAATGAAGACTACGAAATTATCAATATGTTGCAGATTCAGTATTTGGCTCAGTAATGTCCGTCAAAATAAAACCTTACTATCCTCCCCAAGTCGTCTGGACTATCCAACTAAGATTTTTTCAATGCCTCCTTTCTGTGGGTCCACATTCACATTTCATGATTGTGTGGCCTATGTTTTGATTTCTGGGCACATAATGTGCTCTGCATGAGCTCCTGTTCACCAGGCCTCTCTCCTTACAATTCTCAGAGCTAGTCCCAGATTTCACACTTTCTCTGCCACATGGTCATCAGTGTGTGGGGTCAGTGTGCAGCAGCAATGCACTGGCAATCATGGTCAGCAATGTAATTCGCAGCAACAGACCGATAGTTGAAATAAGCACTGGTGTGCCATTCAGCCTTTAATGCCACAGATCAAATTCATCGTCTTATACTCAATCACTATGCTTCAAACTGCTGATGGAAAAAAAAAAAACTTTTTTCTCAAGGTGTTACTTTACCTATGGCAGAGGATTTTAATCACACCCTGATGTTAAAAGTTGGAAAACTGATGATTGTTCTCAATCTAAATATTTTCACCAAACCAAAAAATATATACTTTTCTGAAACATTCTCAGTTTGATTTACCAGCTATAATTTTGGTCAGACACACAGATGTGCCAATTTTAACCAAACACACTTTGCAATGTAAGGTGACGTGGAGTGGGAGGCTGATTTTGTGACTCTTCATCGATATAAATGAAATTAGGCAGGATATAACTCCGATATATGGTACAAAACTAAATCTATTCTCCAGGAACAAGTTAGGCTTAAAGTCAAGGGCAGACACAAGAAGCTGGAGTAACTCAGTGGGACGGGCAGCATCTCTGGAGAGAAGGAATGGGTGACATTTCAGGTCAAGAAGAAGGGTCTGAAGAAGGATCTCGACCCAAAACATCACCCATTCCTTCTCTACAGAGATGCTGCCTGTCTCGCTGAGTTAATCCAGCTGTTTGTGTCTATCTTCAGTTTAGACCAGCATCTGCAGTTCCTTCTTACATTAAAGTCAAGGGCAATTATTTTCGTTATTCTTTGATTCTCAGTTACATTCAGCAGTTCGCTTTGAGGAAATACGGTTACTAATTGCAACCAGTAGCTGCAAATGAACAAAGAGCATGGAAAAAAAAGGAATTTGTACTAAGTCAATTTTACAACCATACACATAAGTATCAGTTTCACATCATGTGTTAATGTCAAACAAACTCAAGAAATGTTCATTCATGAAACAACCTGCATTAGCCTTGGGGAAGCCATTGGTTTATTATGGTATTCCTACCTTGATAAATTTGATGTGTCCCATCACATGTATTTTAATAGCATCGTGATACACCTTAGTATTATTAAGAAGGAATTGTGTTTCTTTAGGTTTAGGTTTATTATTGTCATGTGAACTGAGGCACAACAAAAAGGTTTGTTTTGCATCATATCCATTCAGATCAGATAATACTATACATAAATACAATCAAGACAAACTCAAAGATATTAGGTAGAGCAAAGGGTAAGATACAAAGTGCAGAATATAGTTCTCAGCATGGTAGCTCACGGTAAGATATAGTAAAGGCAGCTTTTCTTAAATGCTGAGGGGGAAAATCGCATAGTGCATGAAGATTGGTAGCCTTAGATTTTGCTTTTTTAAAATTGTTAATAGAGATTTGAAAAAAGAATTGCTTCTAAATAGCATTTGGCTGCAGTATACCCAAGATATAATGTTCATGGAGTTAGACAGATTCATATAACATGCTGAAAATTGTCAATTGCAATATGTCATTATGCGTTTAGACAGCTACACAACTGATAGTGCTCAAATGATCAGTGTATGCCACTATCAAATCACAGCTTAAATATCAGTGAGCAAATGGATCGACATTACGAGCGATTTGAAAGACAGACAATTAAACTGAGCTTGAGACATCAGACAAGTGTTCATTAGAATGAGCTATCCCCTGTCATAAGTGCATAAGTGCATGTAGGTAGATGGCATAAAGTAATTTTAATCAGTTATTTCCATATATTGTAACTTTCCCCTGGGCATATGTCTGTATTTTAAATGAGGTAATAATGAATTCATTGTCATCCATTGTGTGTATATATTAAATATAAAATAGCAGCTATGCAATTATGTCAGCAACCTAACGATGGAATTTAGATGATGGTTTTTGAATTCCCAGAGGTGGGATTACAGTTTTGCAATTGCTCTCGGTTATCTTTTGTTTCTTCAGAATATAAAAGCAAACTTAGGACTAGTTTTACTTGTTTGGGTTCTCCAATGATATGTATAGTTTTTATCATTGTTAATGATATTTATAGGTTAGTCTGTACGTCAAAATCACGAATGCCATTGCATATATCACAATCTTTTAAGCGATGTTTTTACCTGTAAAAATAAATAGTTTCACGGACCAGCTCAGTTTTTACACTTTAGCTGAATCATGACCCAATATGTAAAGGAATCTGGAAACAGAAAGCTCAAGGTGAACAAAGCTGGGGCAAACAGCATGCAACGCCATGTACACTGAATCTCTTTGATTGATGAACAAATAGCTGTCTGTGTCACGTGACAACCTGCAGTTGATTTATTAAGAAGAAATATTAGAAGAAAGAGCAGATGGAGTACATTTCACTAGATTAAAAGAATTTTCGTAAAATTACAACCACTCATCAAAAACCATAAAGAAGTCTAGTGCCCTTGGAGTTCCTGACAAGATACGGTTTATTGCACAGTGATTAACAGATGCCTGCTTAGTCGTCCTGTTAAACTGTCAGTTCACTGAAGGCCAACAATTTTTTTTTGTTCCAGGGCTCGCTGCTTGGGAAATTAAATGCTCATGAGACTCAAGTCTTACCTGCTGAATGCTCTTCCGATCCTGTCCTTCTCTGTGGCAGAACCTGTCATGGGGATTAGCAAAGCGTTGGGCTGGGTTGCACTAGAGTGGGTGGTGTGTTTGGATTTCAGGGGTAGGGTTACAGGAATTAGAGAATAAAAGATCAAGCACTGGAAAAGGACCCGGGATACAGAGGGCTAAAGCTGGATTTGTAGATAGAAGGGTTGAGGCAAGGATTGATAGACCAAATGGGTTGATGGTTAGATGGTGGGGTTTGCATGTGTGTGTGGTGGATTGTAGGGTGGCCGAGGCCCCTTTTCAGATTGATGGAGTCATGGGGAGTAAGTTGGATAAAACAGCTTTGCATGGAAGGAAAACTGTTGTGCGAAGTGGTGGGGGGGGGGGGGGGGGGGGGTACAAGTACCTTTGATCCTTCAACAGTGAAGCCTGGTAATAGAGCTGGAAGCCGCATGGGACAAGATGGTGGCAAAGGCAAGTGCTGAGGAAAGACATGTGGGTACAGAAGTGAGTCAGGGTCAGATTATGGTCAGAGAGCAGGAGAGCAGCTGGCATCACAAGGGGGGGGGGGGGGAGGTTTTGGCAATGAGAGAGGGTCTCACTGATCTCCCATCGGACAGAGAATGAGAATTTCAAAATAGACATATTTTGATGATGTGTTGCAACGGAGGGGTAAAGTGGACAAAAATAAACTATATGTGCTGGAATCTTGAACTAAAACCAGAGTGGAGGAACTCAATGGATCAGGCAACATCTACGAGGGGAATGGAAGACATGGAACCTTCTTCAGATCTATGGAGCGGGGGGCGGGGGGGGAAGCGAGAGATTGCAGAAAACGTTATTACCCCTCTTTAGCGGCAGCAATTATAGCACACATATATGAAGCTAAATGTCCCAACCTTGTTGGCAGGCTCCACTTGTGGTTTCCGAGCTGCAATTGTTGTTGAATTTCTCAGAGTTCCTGTGTTCCCCAGCTGTAGCACTGGACAATCAGAGCGGTGAGCACCTATATTTGCATGGAGCTGAATGACTGCTGGAGAGAAACTTATGCATAATATAAATTAGATACTGTGTTTTACTTAATGAATAAATACATTAATTATATAATATATTTTGAGGCGTTTTAATTGATTTACTTAAAAAAATAGTGCATACATTTTTAAACATTTTTTTATTTATGCGACAAAAAATGTTTTGGAATAGTACTTGATGTCAAGGGTAATCATGACTTTTTTTAAGTCCCTGAAAGCTTTGGCAGCCAAAAAGCTGCAGCACAGTTTAGCCAGTTTTTCCATCCACTTTCAGGTAGAATTTTTTCTGCACCACCCACAGGATACCAATACACCATTCTCTACCCTATAACCTATGTTGGGGATCAAAGGACAAATTGAACAAAGAGACTCTCAATTAAAGCTTTAGTATACCTTAGTCTTTATTAGTGCCCAAGTCACTTAGAATGCTGGCGTACATTTAATTTGCAATAACTTTGCATTTGATTCACTGACCGGACTCATTATACTGACCTGTTCATTATAGTAAATCTCAAACTCATGGATTAGACTTAAATACTACCAGGGTAAAGTAAACTGCCTAGGCTCACTCTAATGGGGGTGGTAATCTTTTCTGAGTCCCAAACTTAGGGTCTTCCTTCTGTGATGGTTGTTCCTGGGTTATCACCGCTAATGTCCTTGATGGTACCTCTTATGCATGGTTTCCTCTGATCTTCTGGGAGGTTTGTTGACATACCCCTGCTCAGGATCTCATAACTCTGAGGTCAATCATTCAAGGGTTGGGCAAACAGGATGCATCCATTGCATCTGTAAAGGGGTTGTCCCACTGCGGTGACTTAATGCGCGATTTCAGACGCGTTTGCCCTCGATTCATACTTGCAACATGGTCGACATGAAGTCCTAGGAGGTCTTTGTAACTCTCCTTCATGCTTGAGAGTACTCCCTGTGTACTCGAGGCCTCAGCTAAGTCGCGGAGTATTTTTCAACATGGTCAAAAAATGCCTGCGAGTAAAAAAAGGTCGCCATGAAAAAAATCTATATTTTTTTACTCATGGGTTCAGTCGAGGTAGGTCGTAGTAGGCCATAACGCTATTTTTAGGCAATCAAAGTAAATCGCAGTTAATCAAAGGGAGTCCAAAGTAAAGCTCGTTCAGAAAAAAAGTAAGTAAACTGAACGGTAATGTTAAATGCCCGCTAAACTTTATTAAAGGTTGTCTAGCTTCTTAAAAGTTTCTCCCCCCTCTCTCCCCCCTTCTCCCCCGCCCACCAATTCTCCCCCCTTCTCCACCCCCCCTTCTCCCCCCCCCCCACATTCTCCCCCCCCCCCCATTCTCCCCCCCTTCTCCCTCCCCCCACTCCCCCCATTCTCCCCCCCACAGGCTGTAATTTTTCACTGACAAAGGTTAAGGAATTCTGACAAATGCAAGGATTCTCCATTTTATAATGTCTTATATTTGGTCAATATTAACATTCCCGCATTTTATCATTTATGATAATCCTCATCATTAATGATAAGCAAAATACAATAATGACTGCTTCACTCTAACAAATGTCCTAACAAAAAGATGCTGATGTATTTTCCCAGAATTTCATCAAGCTTCTCGAGTTTTCATGGACGTAGCTTCATGATTTCCGTCTTCACCTCCTGAGTTTCCGTGGGTGTGAATCCCATCCATAAACCTTGATAGTTCATCTGTGCTTGATCCATAATAGAGTATAGAGTTCCTAAGAGAACTTGGGATGAAGTAAGTTAACAGTCCATACTTTCACTGATAGTTTTAGTGGTGGAAACATAGAAACATAGAAAATAGGTGCAGGAGTAGGCCATTCAGCCCTTCGAGCCTGCACCACCATTCAATATGATCATGGCTGATCATCCAACTCAGTAACCTGTACCTGCCTTCTCTCCATACCCCCTGATCCCTTTAGCCACAAGGGCCACATCTAACTCCCTCTTCAATATAGCCAATGAACTGGCCTCAACTACCTTCTGTGGCAGAGAATTCCACAGATTCACCACTCTCTGTGTGAAAAATGATTTTCTCATCTCGGTCCTAAAATACTTCCCCCTTATCCTTTAACTGTGACCCCTTGTTCTGGACTTCCCCAACATTGGGAACAATCTTCCTGCATCTAGCCTGTCCAACCCCTTAAGAATTTTGTAAGTCTCTATAAGATCCCCCCTCAATCTTCTAAATTCCAGCGAGTATAAGCCGAGCTTATCCAGTCTGTCTTCATATGGAAGTCCTGCCATCCCAGGAATCAGTCTGGTGAACCTTCTCTGTACCCCCTATATGGCAAGAATGTCTTTCCTCAGATTAGGAGACCAAAACTGTATGCAATACTCCAGGTGTGGCCTCACCAAGACCCTGTACAACTGCAGTAGAACCTCCCTGCTCTTGGTGGCCGATTAGGAAAAGGGGAGATGCAGCGCGACCTGGGTGTCATGGTACACCAGTCATTGAAAGTAGGCATGCAGGTGCAGCAGGCAGTGAAGAAAGCGAATGGTATGTTAGCTTTCATAGCAAAAGGATTTGCGTATAGGAGCAGGGAGGTTCTACTTCAGTTGTATAGGGTCTTGGTGAGACCACACCTTGAGTACAGTTCTGGTCTCCAAATCTGAGGAAGGACATTATTGCCATAGAGGGAGTGCAGAGAAGGTTCACCAGACTGATTCCTGGGATGTCAGGATTGTCTTGTGAAGAAAGACTGGATAGACTCGATTTATACTCTCTAGCATTTAGGAGATTGAGAGGGGGTCTTATAGAAACTTACAAAATTCTTAAGGGGTTGGACAGGCTAGATGCAGGAAGATTGTTCCCAATGTTGGGGAGGTCCAGGACAAGGGGTCACAGCTTAAGGATAAGGGGGAAATCCTTTAGGACCGAGATGAGAGTGGTGGGTCTCTGGAATTCTCTGCCACAGATGGTAGTTGAGGCCAGTTCATTGGCTATATTTAAGACTGAGTTAGATGTGGCCCTTGTGGCTAAGGGGAGCAGAGGGTATGGAGAGAAGGCAGGTACGGGATACTGAGTTGGATGAATCTGTCATGCAAGTCTGCCCTCCTGGAGTGGTCCATCGTCCAGTCAAACAATCCAGTACACACCCAAGTTGTCTCCACCATTCCTTATCTATTTCAGTTGCCTTCAGAGGCACGGCAATTATTATTCATAAAGATATACCATTTAAATCAAAGAATATCATAACAGATAAGGAAGGGAGATATCTTATAGTTACCGGAGGGATTCATGCTACCCCAATTATCATGGTAAATATTTATACGCCTAATTTTGATAACCCCAAATTTTTAAATAAAATCCTGAATATAATTTCGGAGTTTAATTATTTGAAAAAGTTTCCAATTTCTTCAATTGGAAGAAAATTGAAGACTTCCAATTTTTTAAGTCTTTAAAAATTTTAACTCTACACTAACACAGAAACTAATTAATTAATTTGGGACCGTTTAAAAAAATACTTACCGGAGCTGTTTGATGTCGCGCTAATGACGTCATCAGAAATCGCCACAAAAATAACGGTGGTTTAAGGCACTTTTAAATGAAAAAGTGATTCTTGTCCAAAGCCCTCAAAGATCTGTTACAAAACATCTTTTGAAAAATCAACAAATATCTGAAGACTTAACCTCTGAATTAACCTCTGAAATGGCTACAAGGGCAAAGACTGAAATGGCTACAAAGGAAAAAGAGCTGGAAGAAATAAAGCAGTCGGTAAGAGATTTAAGTTGTGAGATTGCTTCTGGGAATAAAAGTATGATGGAGAACATGAACCTTGGGAATCAGAAAATTATTGACTCAATGAGCAATTTAAATAAACACATTGATGATGTGGAAGTTGGGCTAACTGTGAAAATTGACCAGGTGGAAGAAGCTTGCATGGAGAAGTTTGACTCTGTTCACCAAACTATTACATCATATAAGACTGCTATGAAAAATATGGAAACATCTATGTTACAAATGTCTGAAGATATGAAGAGAATGAAGAAAGATCAGGAGCACGTCGTGGGGCAATTGGCTAAAATGTCTGATAAATGCCTTGATTTGGAAGCACAGGTCCACAAGGTGGTATATATTTAAAACAACAGATGGAACTTTTTTTCGAGACCAATGACACCCCAGATATTTCACCCGCTTTACTATGGGAATCTTTCAAAGCATTTATCAGAGGATCTATAATTTCATACCAAGCTTTTCAAAATAAAAAGAATAAGAATGAACAAATGCAGTTAGAAGAACGAATTAGACAATTGGATCTAGATAATACTAAAGAGCCAACTTAAGATAAACATAATAAAATAACAATATTTAAATTTAAATTAAATTAAATATTATCAGCAAAAGTTATAAGATTATTTCAAATTACAAAACAGGAAAACTTTGAAATTGGTGATAAATCACATAAACGTTTGGCACGTGAACTAAAAAAAATGGGAAAAAGATCATACGATTTTAAAGATTAAATAAGATAAAGGTGAATTGTTAACACTACCTAATGATATTAATAAAAGATTTGCTCAATTTTATCAAAATTTATATACATCTAAAATGTCAACATATAGTACTAAAGTTATAGAGTTCTTGGATAACTGTAATCTTCCAAAACTTAACCTGATTGAACAAGAGGAATTAGGAGCACAGATCTCAATTAAGGAAATAGAAGAAACAATAAACTCATTGAAGGAAGGAAAAACAGCAGGACCAGATGGGTTTAGTAATGAATTTTATCAAATATTTTATGAGATAATTTCACCACGTTTACATAAAATGTATACATATACTTTCAAAGAACAAATATTACCAGAAACATTAGCGGAATCAATAATTACACTTATACCTAAAAAAGATAAAGATTTAGAAGACCCTGGTTCATACATAAAAACATAGAAAATAGGTGCAGGACTAGGCCATTTGGCCCTTTGAGCCTGCACAGCCATTCAATATGATCATTGCTGATCATCCAACTCAGTATCCTGTACCTGCCTTCTCTCCGTACCCCCTGATCCCTTTAGCCACAAGGGCCACATCTAACTCCCTCTTAAATATAGCCAATGAACTGGCCTCAACTACCTTCTGTGGCAGAGAATTCCAGAGACTCAGCACTCTCTGTGAGAAAAATGTTTTCCTCATCTCGGTCCTAAAGGAGTTCCCCCTTACCCTTAGACTGTGATCCCTTGTTCTGGACCTCTCCAACATCGGGAACAATCTTCTTGCATCTAGCGTGTCCCCCCTCAATCTTCTAAATTCTAGCGAGTACAAGCCGAGTCTATCCCATCTTTCCTCAAATGAAAGTCCTGACATCCCAGGAGTCAGTCTGGTGAACCTTCTCTGTACCCCTTCTATGGCAAGAATGTCTTTCCTCAGATTTGGAGACCAAAACTGTACGCAATGCTCCAGGTGTGGTCTCACCAAAACCCTGTACAACTGCAGTAGAACCACTATGCTCCTATACTCAAATCCTTTTGCTATGAATGCTAACATACCATTTGCTTTCTTCACTGCCTGCTGCACCTGCATGCCTACTTTCAATGACTGGTGTACCATGACACCCAGATCTCGTTGCATCTTCCCTTTTCCTAATCTGCCACCATTCAGATAAAAGTCTACCCTCCTGTTTTTGCCACCAAAGTGGATAACCTCACATTTATCCACATTATACTGCATCTGCCATGCATTTGCCCATTCACCCAGCCTATCCAAGTTACCTTGCAGCCTCCTAGCATCCTCCTCACACCTAACAGTACCCCCCAGCTTAGTGTCACCCGCAAACTTTGAGATGTTGCATTCAATTCCCTCATCCAAATCATTAATATGTATTGTAAATAGCTGGGGTCCCAGCACTGAGCCTTGCGGTACCCCACTAGTCACTGCCATTATACCACCCCACTAAACTGCCAACCCACTCTACAGAGCCATTGCACTGTTAAATACAGATCAAAAAATACTAGCGAAAACATTAGCTAGCAGATTAAGTAAATATGTTAGTAAATTAATAAATGCGGATCAAACGGGGTTTATACCCATGAGATACTCATGCAATAATCTGAGATGTCTGTTTAATATAATGCATTCATATAAAACTGGAGAACAAAACTTATCAATTATTTCATTAGATGCAGAAAAAGCATTTGATCAAGTGGTGTGGGACTACATGGTTAAAGTATTGCAAAAATTTCAAATGGGAGAGAATTTTATCTCGTGGGTAAAACTATTACATGACAGGCCCACTGCTAGAATATTAACTAATAACATGTTGTCTCCAAAATTTCAATTATCCAGGGGCAACAGACAGGGATGCTCACTATCACCTCTGCTATTTGCTCTTGTAATAGAACCTCTAGCTGAAAGCATTAGAACACATCTGAACATCCATGGTTATAATACAAAATGCTCAAATACCAAAATATCATTATACACAGATGATGTACTACTGTACATCACAAAATCAAAAATCAGTATACCAAATATATTAAATCCAATAGAGGAATTTGGATCCTTTTCAGGATATAGAATAAATTGGAATAAAAGTGAAATTATGACGATGAAACCTCAAGACTCAACACATCTGCTAAAATTCCCTTTTAAAATTGCTACAGAAAAATTTAAATATTTGGGAAACAAAATTACCAGAAAATATAAATCTTTATTTAATGCAAACTATATGCCCCTACTTAACAAATTAAACGCCCTGAGTAAAACTGGATTTTTTTTTTTTTGTTTTTGTTGGGTTTTTTTGTTTTTGTTCATTTTATTCGAAGTTAATACAGTACAAAACAAAACAATACAACTATGTCACAATGTAATACATTCTATGCACAACCTCTAGTTTTATGTTTTTGAAAAGGAAATAAAAAAGACAAGAAAGAGAGAAGAAAAAAGAGGAAAAATAGATAGTAGAAAATAGAAAAACGTGAAGTGTGTATATAAGAAAAGAAAAAGTAGAAAGTAGAAATAGGAGAAAAAGACCCTTAAAAAAGAAAATTTTCACATCTTTATTCGGAGATGTAATTCCACCCACGGATTCTGATATCACAAATTTTATATGAGAGTATAAATCTCATAGAATTCAAGGAAGTCATTTGTGCAAACCCAAAGAATTTGGTGGATTAACACTCCCTAATTTTTTGTATTATTATTGGGAAGCAAACGTCAAAAATGTGATTCACCTGTTGGACAACTCTGCCCAGCAGGTGGATTGGATAGTAATGGAGAGAGAGGATTGTGCCCCTTTTAATATAGGAGTGATCCTTCTCTCACCAATAAAACTGAATAATACAATATACAGTTAAAATCCAATTATTGATAGTACTATTATAATTTGG
The DNA here is from genome assembly GCA_963514005.1 of Raja brachyura. The sequence goes on from OY740783.1 coordinate 78,623,316, forward strand.
AAACAAATAAAATTAACCCTTAAATTACGAAATGTATCCCTTCTCATCGCTATAGTTAATAATCCGTCATTTAAACCTTCCAGTATTGATAAATCATTTACATATTGGGAAAGAATAGGAATTAAAACCTTTGGAGACATGTATGAAGATGGAAATTTCTTATCAATCCAACAACTACAACTTAAATACAATCTGAGAAGTAATCAATATTTTAAATATTTTCAAATTCATGATTATTTGAAAAGATATACACAAGAATATCAAAATTTGTCTCCAGACTTATTAGTCGAAGTCTAATGAATATAAAGGCGGACTCAACTAATTTAATATCATATGTGTAATATTATCCTAAATATAGAAACACCAACATCCGATAGAATTAGGATTGGGAACAAGAACTAGCTATAAAAATCTCGAAAGAGAGTTGGGATAAACACTTGTTATATGTGCACAAATGCTCGATCAATGTAAGACATATTTTAATCCAATTTAAAACCTACACAGACTACATTATTCAAAAACTAAAATAAGTACATTTTTCCAAAGGTCTCCCCAATTTGTGATAAATGTCTAGCCCAAGAAGCAACCATAGCACATTCCTTTGTTTTTTGCATAAAAATCCAAAAATTCTGGAATAAATTATTTGAAATTTTTACAAAATTATTCAAAATAAAACTGAAACCGAATGCAGAAGTGATTATTTTTGGAACAATGGAAGCTAGCTTTGTGCTGACTTCATTCCAAAACATGTTCTTAATTATGGCTTAATAATGTCAAAAAAACTTATACTTAAATTCTGGAAAAACGCTCGCACATCAACGATAAAAATGTGGATTTCAAATATGTCCGAAATGTTACATCTCGAAGATATGAGATTCCTCCTAGCAGGCAAATCAGACCATTTCCAAAAGATTTGGTCCCCATTTATCGACTTATTACAAGCATAGGGTGCAACACAACGTTGAAAATAAATGGTATCAGGACCTGGCGAGGGGTGTGTAAAGATACAAAGTAGGTACATCCCTTTTATCTTATTTTACTTTTTTATATTTTCTCTCTTCTATTTTTCTCTTTCTTTTCCTTTGGTTTTCTTTTTTATTCTTTCATGTGTTTTACTCTTCTACGGGTTCTTCCTGATCACTCTCTCACGCACTTACTATCTTATCTAACTTTCTCTAGTCTTCTTCTTCTTAAAGTTTAAAATAAGAAGTGGTATAGGAAATGTATTATGTTATTTTTGGCTTATATCACTGTAATGTACATTACTTCTAAGAAATAAAATAAAAAAAATAAAAAATAAAGATTTTTGCTTCAGCCGGTATTTGGGCTAGGATATGGGCAGGGTTTGGCATGGAGCGGTTCCACAACAGAGTTGATTTTTCTCAGATCTTGCACAAGTCTATATTGGCCCTCCTTTCCCGGTTTTAGAACGGCAAGAATAGGGGTGTTAAAAATCGATTGGTACTCACCAGTATTCCTTGTTCCAGCAAACCCCGAATTAATTTGTCAATGCTGCTGACGGCCTGTAATTTTAGTGGATATTGTTGTATTGAAGGAAGTGTTCCCCCTTTCTGGAGAACTACATGGATGGGATTGATGTTCAGGCATCCTACCTGAACTGTGTCCTCCGCCCACACTTAAGGGTCCACATACTCACATACCTCACTCCCCAGATGATGATTTAAGTGGTTAACAACTGTCCTTGGGGCCTGATAAAATTCAACAACATATTGATTAGACAAATTTTGCTTTTGGTAATTATTCGGCTCTGCCATGGTGATTGCCTTTCTTGCCATCATTCCTAGGTCTTTGAACGCCGGGTAGTTCACCTTTTGGGTAATGTGAGGAGCAACTCCTGCAGTTCTTTTCCATAGTTGTGCTGGTATTTTGGTATATTTGGCAGTGCCCTCTTTTCCCTCAACTAGTGCCAACACTTCCACCTCCCAATCCTGTCCTTTATGTGGTTTAAAGAAGGCTTCCAGCTCTTTATTCCTCCCACTCCCATTTTTGGTCTTATATCTAGGCTTCTGGCTAAGTCAATTGGCTGTTGAAGGGTGTTTGCAAGGGCCATTAAAACAGCCTCTTCGCTTGCACTATTGTCCGCTGTTATATTCGCTAGAGCTTCATACATCAGATATCCTAGAATTGTTAGGAATCTGGTGTGTTCACTTGGGGTAATTATTTGCTGAATCACTGCCCATAAATCTCGGGAATCTGCGTGATATACGCGTATAGTAATTCTTAGGTGATCCACAAAGGAAGCAGGTGATTTTCTAAGATCGGGTATTTTTCTTAAAATGGCCATCATCTCATTGGGCTTCCATGGGGTATAGATTTTCATTGTACTGGGATTATTTGCACTCAGTGTGTTGACCGAATCAAAAGAAGGATTAGGCATTTCCCCAACAGGGAGCTGTCTGAGGGTTGTTTGTTTAGGTTTTGTACTTTCTGCCATATCAAGATCTATCTTGGTTTCTTCAATTGTTGTCTCACCCCCAGATGTATCTTCCCCCTCACTAGAGGGTTCACAGTACTTTATAAATGACTCCCTTTCTTCTCTCGCTACTCGTTCAACTCGTCTAGATTTGAGCTCACAAGAATACCCTGGTTTCTGTACCCTTCCTCTACCTTCTTTGTCCTTAACTAAAGTTTTCTTTTTCGTTTGTCTTCTGGTACCATGAACTCTCAGTCTATCTATTATTAATGGCGCGGTCGGGTTTAAGGAATCCTGTGCTACAGAATCTGATTGTCTATTCCGTTCACAAGCTACACAATGCGCATCAGAAGTACGGGGATCGCAAGAGGAATAAGGTGGTGGTCGTGGATCTCTACCTCTAACACTTTGCCAATCTTCTAAATACTCATCGTCGCCCCCCTCAAAACTAACTAAGCTCGAGATTTACTGGTGCCAGTTTCCCTTTGGAAGATTTCCGTCTCCCCTTATCTTTAATACATCCATGCCCTTCTCTCAAGACGCCTGGAGTATCCTCCAATTCTATCCCCCGCTTCAGAGTTGCTTCCTGCCAACTTGCCATTCTTTCAGCGTCTCTACTTGCCTTCTATTCCTCATAATAATTTTTCCACAATCCAATTAATTCCCTTGCCTCTTCACTATCGCTGCATTGCCAGATAATTTGTTCAATGTACTTCAATCCCTTCAATGTACCAACACCACCCTCGTTGGTACCATAATTCGCTCCCAAATTCTTTATTTAATACACCGGAAAGATTTCTCAATCGTTCAGCTCTCCGTAGAAACTCGCTACATATTAATTGTAACGGACTGTCAGAATCGTCAGTCATATCTCGTTCCACGTGATTCCCCATTCTTTTGGACAATGGAAGCAACTCCTAAACCACTCACACCTTCTTAACAATTCACCCCTTATCTCAATCTTCGAGACTACCAAGCTCGCTCCCGAACAATGGCGAACAGCTCCGAAGCGCTAGCAATCTCACACCTCTTTCACACAATCGCACAATCAATCTTTCCAATCTACTATTCAAATACTTCTACTGTCTCCCACAAATCCACACAATTTCAACTCTACAATTTTAACAATCTTCAATCATCCAAAGATTAAGCTCCAGGGAACAATCAAACACAATCAAACACATTCTTGCAGCCCATTTCCTATACCCAGAGCAACCTCAATCCAAACACATGTAAATGAGCTCCAAACACGCAAGCAAAACCGTGCACAGACAAGAAATGACACTATTTATTATTATCATGCACAAGCACACTCCTATCACAACCATTCGTCAAATATCGCATTTGTTAACTGTACAGTTCCAAAAGCAAATCACAGTATATTTAAATCCCTCCTCGTGGTGTGCTCGGTCAACGGAACAATCCCTCCCCCGACACTGCGATTGGAAGGATACGAACCCCTGGCCGAACAATCACGAGTCAGACTCCGATAATAACAACAGTCCCGATTACAACAATTATTACAACAGTCTATCTAACATTCAAAATTTAAATCAAAGGCAATACACAGTAAACACAATGCAACAACAGCAGTCTTACAGACACCTTATACACAAGTTTTATTGTCATACACAGATTAATTTGAAAGGAAATGAGCACACTTTAAATTGTCCAGCACCTCAATGTGAGATTCTGAATATTAGTAAATTTGAATCGAAGAATTTTCAACTCGTTCTGCCCAGACTAATTATTTTTGCTGCGTAGATTCGACGTACGCAAATTTGAATTCAAAATTTGCTCAGAAATGGAATTCTTGAATTGATTTGAGTATTTTCGATAATCTATACTCTAATCACCGAGTGCCGGATACCTTTACGAGACTCCTCCCATGTCCTTTCAGAGATCTAGATATCTCACACAGGCAGGGACTTGAACCCACATAGGCTCACCCTACCAAAAAGGCTTCTTCCTTTCCAACTGCTTGGCACCGGGCGTTAGTGCGTAATCTCTTCACGCTGGCAGTCAATGCCAATCTTTGGAGCACGCTTCCAATCTGCACCCCCAGCAATGACGCAGTACTTTGCCTCTTAGCACTGTCAGCAATGTATAACACAGCAAAGAGTAGCAAGAAGCCAGAGGATTGGGAAACTTTCATCGGACAACAGAAGGAAACAAAATGGGCAATACGGGCTGAAAAGATGAAGTACAAAGGGAAGCTGGCCAGGAATATAAAGAAGGACAGTAAAAGCTTCTTTAGATATGTTAAGGGAAAAAGAGTAGCAAAGTCAAATGTGGGTCCCTTGAAGGCAGACACGGGTGAAATAATTATGGGCAACAAGGAAATGGCAGAAGAGTTGAATAGGTACTTCGGATATGTCTTCACTAAGGAAGACACAAACAATCTCCCAGATGTACTGGAGGATCTAAGGGGGTAGAGGAACTGAAATAAATTTTCATTAGTGGAGAAATAATATTGGGTAGGCTAATGGGACTGAAGGATGATAAGTCCCCTGGGCCTGATGGTCTGCATTCCAGGGTCCTCAGGGAGGTGGCTCTAGAAATAGTGGATGCATTGATGATCATTTTCCAATGTTCAATAGATTCAGGATCAGTTCCTGTGGATTGGAGGATACCTAATGTTATCCCACTTTTCAAGAAAGGAGCGAGAGAGAAAACGGGGAATTACACACCAATTAGCCTGACTTCGGTGGTGGGAAAGATGCTGGAGTCAATTATTAAAGAGGTAATAATGGGGCATTGGGATAGCAGTAAAAGGATTAGTCCAAGTCAACATGGATTTATGAAAGTGAAATCATGCTTGACTAATCTTCTGGAATGTTTTGAGAATGTGACAAGTAAAATGGATGAAGGGGTGCCAGTGGACGTAGTGTATCTAGACTTTCAGAAAGCCTTTGATAAGGTCCCGCATGGTAAACTGGTAATTAAAATTAGAGCACATGATATTGGGGGTAGGATGTTGACATGAATAGAAAATTGGTTGGCAGATGGGAAGCAAAGAGTAGGAGTGAACGGGTCCTTTTCAGAATGGCAGGCAGTGGCGAGTGGAGTGCCGCAAGGCTCGGCGTTGGGGCTGCAACTGTTTACCATATATATTAATGATTTGGAAGAGGGAATTAGGAGCAACACTAGCAAGTTTGCAGATGACTCAAAGCTGGGTGGCAGTGTGAACTGTGAAGAGGACGTTAGGAGGTCGCAGGGTGAACTGAACAGGTTGAGTGAGTGGGCGGATGCATGGCAGATGCAGTATAATAGTGTTACAGGCCTTTAACCCAAAGGAGAGGGACTTTAACCCAACCCTAGAAGGGGGCCTCTAACCCAACCCTAGAAGGTTGGGTTAGAGGTCTCCAACCCCAAAGGCACGAATGCCCCCAGTGCTTGCTAGACTCAGTTCTACAATCTTGTTGGGACCCTTTCCCAAGTCCGCAAATGATCGATCTGCTCCGAATAGCAAAGTGAGGAAAACTGATGCGAAAACCGCACCGTGGCGCCGATTTCTTCACTCGCGATCTGGAACAGCTCAACACCCTTAATCGCAAACTTGTGTTTGGGGGTCCGTTGAGATCCCAGATGAGCCCCCAATGTAAATATGCTCCTAAAGCTTACCCACCTAGTCTAGTTCAGTAAAAACAGGGTGACTCAATCACTGGACCAGCTAATGTTTATTTTTAGGTCAAACTCAAATCCCTCTATACGATACCGAAACCACCATCGGTTTGATCCTTGTCTCTGCCTGGTCAAGCCCATCAGCCTCCTTCAAGCAGACATTTCCCAAAAGGTCTTGCAGTCCCAAGCGCCCTTCCAGAAGATTGACTCCGATCTAAAATGCGGCTACCTTTGAAAGGTCCATGAACCTTGGGCCGAACTACATGGGGTGGTCCCCTTACATTCCAATCAAACATATCAATTACATGATTGACAGTTCCCCAACCCAATTACAGGGAGCCTTAAACAATGTTTCTTGTAGAAGCTTCTGGAAGAAAGCTAGTCAACTGAATAATTCAATTTTTACCCTGGAACACAAAACAATTCTGCCAGGGCTTAACACTTTGGCCATTCAACAAACAGCAGGGTAACTGTCTTGCAACATTATTTACATTATTTATAATTTCTTTGCAGCAATCCAATCATATCACTGCATTTGAGTTTATTTGCAGAGTTTTAATACATATTATCAATAAGGGGGAAATGAGGAGAACACCTGGATCTTTCACCATCCTGCATATCAATCTGAGGCTCAGACTCTCCGGCACCATCCACAGTCTATAATTTTCCACTGACAAAGGTTAAGGAATTCTGACAAATGCAGGGATTCTCCATTTTATAGTGTCTTGAATTTGGTCAATATTAACAGGAGCAGGCCTAGGAATCATACTACTGAAACATGTTCCAATCTGATATATTTATTCAACCTGAGGATGTCCTGAAATCCTTTGCTTTGTGAATGTGGTCACTGCTGTAACTAGGGAAAATGGCATAAATCAAGGTCCAAAGACAGCATTGGGGTAAATGACAAGATATCACTAAACAGCTTTATGGATATAGGAGAGTTAGTTATTTTTCACACAATATTGGGCATAACATTAATTGAGTTAAACATTTACTTAAATTATTTATACTGAAACTTGGTAATTTATAATGTTTCTCATGTCCATTAATATCTAAATACGTAATGCTATTGTTTGGATAGTTTACAGTGCAGATTGAGATATATTCTGGAATATATTGGGTAACATTGTCAACTATTCGATTAGTGTCAGTTACTAGATAGTGCTGATATTTTGGTCTTGAAATTATAAAACAAATGCAGCATGTCCTACAACAAGTCTATTTCCATCTAATCATGTTGGCACAAGCTGATTGTACACTGGTTTAAAGTTATGGTCTGTTTCTATCTGCTTATAATTTGACCTGACATATACTTTTGGTTACATCTAATTAATACCATCACATCAGTGCAAAACATGCTATACAACTTGATTCATCCTGCCTAGCAGAGCACAATCGCAGGTGGAAATATTTCCATTAAAATACTATTTTTAAGTATGAAGCAAACAAAGTTAGTGAGTAACCAAATCAATTGTATAGTATACATCTAAGCAATGACATAATTCATTAGGTATCCTAGAAATATTATGCAGATAATTTTGAAAGCAGCAAAGTTACCAAAGGGATAACCCTGGATGATCTTTCAATCAAAGAAAGATATTCTAGCCCTTTAGAGACATTTGCTATGAATAAAATTGCATCAAGACTGGAGCAAAATTCATACATTTGTTAAACTGAGGGATCTGAAAATGACCATGAGTGGCATTGCCAGTAAGATAAGCATTTTTTAACCTTAAGTAGCCTTAAATGTGCATTTTAATTGTACTTCATGCCATATTATCATAGTTGTTATTTTGACAAGAGAAGTGTTTCTTACTACAGAATGGATCTTCACTTGGCCCACCATCACCAGTCATCTGTTTCTTCTCGTGCTTTCAACAGGCATGGTGTATTGGTGCAGCCTCAGCAGTCAGATATCCCAACGTGAGACCAGTGGAGTCTACTAAGGCTCGTACTGACCCATTGGACCCTGTGGGGAATCGACTGAGGCAATACAGGAACAGCTGGCAGTAAAGCTGCAGGCACAGAAACTATCACCGCAGGATTATGCACCTGTTAGCACTGGACTTCACCTGAGAAACTCAATCGTCTAAGCATCAGTGGCGGCATCTGCTCAGAAGAACTGGGACATATGTGCCCCCCATCTCTGTGGTGCAACAGAGAGATGCTGAAAATATTGAACTCTCACTAACAAATTTGAAAATGTCAAAGGATTTACCAATAGCATATATGTTATACCACATCCATTAGATTATACTTTTTGGATATTTCAATTGGTTCTTTTGCTTATACAGACATTCTCTGACTTATGCAATGGGTGACTTACATACACTCGCACTTGCATAAACAATTTTGTACTCAGTCCAGAGAACAATCAAGGCAGTTTGTAATTTCTACAATTACAATCATTTTACATTGGAATCTAGCCGGCAGTGGCAGTGGTGCTTACAGATAAGTGTGGAAACTGACCCTTCGGCCCACCGAGACAACGTCGACCAGCAATCACCCACATACTAGTTCTATTCGACACACTGGGGACAATTTTACTTCGGAGTCACGTGAGTCACTACATGAAGAAGAACCGCCAGGTGCACGCGCGTCATTACATCCGATGCATGGCGCATCGAAGGGGTGGAGAGCGCAGCTCCACTAGCGATAAGTAGCAAACTCGCAGGTAAGTGGGTTTTTGAAATCTTTTCCTGTGACTATTTAAACTCTGTACGTCTGGCTCGGGAGCCAGCGGGAGTTAGTGGTTATGGAGGGTACCGTTAGGAAAACTGTTCGAAGTAGGAGCGGAACACGCAAGCCCGCGGTTCCAGCCCGCAGATTGGGTTGATAGATAACAAATGCGGTAACGCCGGCGCCGATACCGGTTGCTGTTTTACCGGCAGTTCAACAGCCTCCATCAGCTCCAGTGCCTCATGGCACTGAGGCCACTACAACAGGGAGAAAAGCCACGAGAAAGTCTCTCAGGCTCGTTTTATCTGACGGGTCTGATGAGGAGGAAGACTCCCCTCCTGAAAACAAGAAAGTATGGGGACGGCTCGACCAAATGTAGAGGATGCTCCAGACATTAATTAGCCATGAGATATTTCAATCGGGGTCCAGTGCCCCAAGGATTCCCCAGGTAGCCTCTCAATATCAATGGGAATCACCCTCTCCAGCACTTCGTTTAGGGCTGGAAGAGACCTCCCTTGAGCATGACTCGGGAGAGCCAGGGCAGGAGGAGTCTGACCCTGAAGCTGGAGTCACTGCTTTTGAGCACACACCAGAGCACATGAGCCATGCTCCAGGTGTCCCAGACGTAGAGAGGAACTTCACTATTCCGGAAGGGACTGGTGAGGCTATGGAGGAAAACCTGGCCACCAATGTTAATTACATGGCTTCTCACCAGCTCCAGGATACCATTATGGAAGAGAAGGCCACAAGATATAAAACATCTGTTAATTGTGCTTCGCTCAAAGTGCCCACCGTGAACTCTGCTATATGGGCACAAATGAGTGCAACGATGCGTGAACAGGAAATCAGGTTTCAGCGCATCCTCAAGTTGGTGGCAGCAGGCATCACTGCATTTGGAAAAATGGTCTGGGGGACACCGATGTCTGGCACACAACGAAATATGCTGGCTCTGTTCTGTAACGCATATTTTGAGGTCAACTGCATAAGAAAAATTGCTATAAAACCGACGCTGAACCCGAAATTTGCAGCTTTGTGCAGGTCTACCAACATCCAAGCCCCAGAATATTTATTTGGGGTAGACCTCATCAAACAAATCAAGGACCTGGAGGACGAGGCCAAAACAATCGGTCTCATGAAGACATACATCCCTACTCCCAGGATGCCACCTCGCAGGTCGGTTTTATCACGAAGGGGCTCGGATCCAGGGGCAGGGCCAAGCAGAGTGGGGACAGTGGGACGACGGTATTACCCACCTCTGTATCCCAGCTACAACCATAAAAATGGGAAGAAGGAGGACTTTGAGGCCGACTGTAGAGGTACAGGTGATTAATTCTGTCCAGGATAAGATATCTGTGGAACAACCTCCGGTTGGGGGTAGGTTGCAATTGTTTTATGATGAATGGTGCTGCATAACATCTGATCGGTTTATACTAGACACTGTGTCAGGCTCTCGAATAGAGTGTATGTCAGGAATTGAACAACCTGTACAGAATATGCCTAATAGAGTATTAGTTTTTTCTGCACCAGAAACTCAGCAGGTAAAAGAAGAAATTACAATTTTCCCAAAAAGGGGTAATTGAGAGGATGACTAACCATCCTCAACAATTTGTGTCCAATATATTCACAGACAGAAAAAAAGATGGGGGGTGTAGAGTGATTCTGGACCTAACCCAGTTAAATTCCTATGTTCAGTATAGGCATTTTAAAATGGACACCTTCAATACTACTAAACAGCTGTTATCAAAAGGCTGTTATATGGCAACTATAGATCTGAAAGATGCATATTATTCAGTACCAATTCGTCATTAGTATTGGAGATACTTGAAATTTAGTTGGATGGGACAGCTGTGGCAATTTAAAGCATTGCCCAATGGGTTAACATCAGCTCCTAGACTGTTCATGAAATTGTTGAAACCAGTGCTGGCGCTACTTCGAGCCCAGAATCACATTGTAATGGCTTATCTATATGATATTTTAATCATAAGCAACACTCAGGAAACAGCTGTGGAATCGGTTTCAGCAACCAAACGCCTGTTTGAAAGGTTAGGGTTTCTGGTCCATCCAACAAAATCCAAGTTAGAGCCATCCCGAAAATTTATTATTTTGGATTTGTCATGGATTCAGTTGATATGTCAGTGATTTTGCCTACAGCCAAGGCTGTGGAGATCAGGGAGGTCTGTACTAGTCTCGCTGTAAAACAATATCTCTCCATCTGGGAAGTAGCCAGTGTTATTGGTAAATTCGTAGCAGCTTTCCTTGCAGTGGAGTTTGGACCTCTGCACTAACAAAGTCTACAACGAGCTAGAGAACAAGCACTAAAAGAACATGCAGGTCATTTTGATAGATCTATGCAGTTACCAACTAGAGCCATAGCTGAATTACAATGGTGGATTATCAATATTGTACAAACTACCAAAAACATTTTGGTTCAGCAACCTTCAGTGGTTTTACAGACAAGTGTGAGTGCTCTTGGATGAGGGGGGGGGGGGGGGGGGTTATGAACAGCGAGTCTAGCTGTGGTGGTAGATGGAGTGTGCAACAGGATTTAATCCTGCACATGCATGGTATAAATTACTTAGAATTGTTGGGTGCATTCTATGGAATCAAAGCTTATTGTTCAACAATGAATAATTTACATGTTCAACTCCAGATTGATAATACCATGGCTGTGGCATATATCAATCACATGGGAGGAATAAGGTCAGTATCATGTGATAATCTGGCTAACCTCATGTGGCACTGGTGTATTTCTAGAAACATCTGGGTCTCAGCTATCTACCTACCAGGTACAGATAATGTGGTGGCAGACAACAGGTCATGAAAATTTAATGGCAACATGGAATGGATGTTAAATCATGAAGTTTTTAAAATGATTGTCAGCAGCTATGATTTGCCAGATATTGATCTGTTTGCATCCAGGGTAAATCACCAGTTGTCTAAATATGTTTCATGGGAACCGGATCTAGGAGCAGTAGCGGTGGATGCATTCTCGCTACATTTAATGGGAACACTGATCCAGGAGCAGTAGCGGTGATTGCATTCTCACTACATTTGGGACGTACGTTCTTTTATGCTTTTCCCCCATTCTGCCTGATTAGGCAATGCCTCACCAAAATAGAGCAGGACTCCGCCTCAGGTATTTTGGTGGTTCCGGACTGGCCTACACAGCCATGGTTCCCATTGGTGCTCAGAATGATGACTCAGCTATTCATGACTGTCCCCAACTGCAATAATTTGTTGGTGCATCCAGTAACAGGAGAAATCATTCGGTACATGATCGTATTAATTTGTTGATCTGCAGGTTCTGACCAGGCCGTTCCAAGGCCTTGGACTGTCGAATAGGACCATGGATGTGATAAATGCGGCTAGGAGAGATAAATTAAAGATCAAACTTCAAACTGGTAAGTTCTCATTTAATCTTACTATTAACTTACAAATCTGCACATTTCTGGAAGAAGAGAAGAAGCTGGAACACCTGGGGAAAACCCACGCACAACAGGGAGACCATACAAACTCTGTACAGAGCACCCGTAGTCAGGATCGAACCTGGGTTTCTGTCGCCGTAAGGCAGCAGCTCTACTGCTGCGCCACTCAAGCCAGCAATAATGGCAGTGCTAATCCAGAATGCTGTACACCACAGAAATTTCCCCAATGGTGAAACGGAACTCAAGCTGGCAATAGCAGCACTGCTTACCCAGAAGGCTACATGCTGCAGAAAGTGCCCCAAACACAGCTGGATGCTGCCGAGCCAGTTAAAACTCTCACTGTGCCATTTCAGACAGGGGATGGGGATGGTGAATCTGAGATGTAAAATAGAAAGATTAAATGAGAACTTACCAGTTTGAAGTTTGATCTTTATTTTATGAGGAGTTACAATGAGCGACTACGTGAAGAACCTCACCAGTGCGCATGCACGTCATACTTCAAAGCAACGGCATGAAAACACAGAAACTATAGCCAAAGGGATATAGTAAGACTCGGAAGACTAGAACTACCACATGATCTTTGCGTTTATGAGGGCCGGGAGCGGAGGGCACGTAATCCCTCATCGTAACTCCTCATAAAATAAAGATCAAACTTCAAACTGGTAAGTTCTCGTTTAATCTGCAAATCAATAGATAAATACAGTCATGTAATGGATGTTGCTCCCCAGTTACAGGGTGCACCAGTAGGTTACTACGTTTCGGGACAGTCATAAGAGGCTGCGTTATTATTCCCAAAATGAATGGGAACCATGGCTGAGTAGGCCAGTTGTGTACCACCAAAACTCCTGAGGCGGAGTCCTGCTTGATCTTGAGCAAGCACCGAGGCAAAATGGAGGAAATGGATATAAAAATATTCCACCCCAGTGTAACGAGAATGCATCTACCGCTACTGCCCCTGGGTCTGGTTCCCATGAAACATACTCCAGTCTGAAGAAGGGTCTCGACCCGAAACGTCGCCTATCTCCTTCACTCCTTAGATGCTGCTGCACCCGCTGAGTTTCTCCAGCTTTTTGTGTAACCCTCGATTCTCCAGCATCTGCAGTTCCTTCTTTAACAAACATACTTCGGTAACTGGTGATTGAGTCTGGATGCAAACAAATCATTATCTGGTACCCCATACCGAGCAACAATATAATTAAATACATCATGATTCAACATGCATTCTGTGTTGATATTGAATTTGCGTGACCTGGTGTCTGCCACCATGTTGAATTTACCTGGTAAGGCAAGGATGCTGTCTTTCTCCTACTCTCTTTGTTTTGTGTATTGAACCCTTAGCACAAGCAATAAGGCAGAGAGAAAACCTGCAGGGGGTCAAAATAAGGGGGAAAGAAACTATTATTGGTCTTTTCACTGATGATATTATTATTTTTCTTGAACGACCAGATATATGTTTCCCAAATCTAATGAACCTATTTGAAACATATGGATACTACTCAGGGTATAAATTGAATATAACAAAAACACAAATTCTTTCATTCAATTATTCTCCATCCCAACAAATCAGAGATGCATATAACCTGAAATGGAACTCTAAAATGATGCAGTATCTTGGTGTAACTATAACCAAAACACTTTCCAACTTGTTTGAAACTAATTATAACAAAATTGAATAAAACTTCAAAAAGGATGTTGAGAGATGGTCGACCCTTCCTTTAGACTTCAGTGCCAGAATACAAAGGGTAAAAATGAATATCCTACCTAAACTACTATATTTATTCCAATCTCTCCCAATTAATGGTCCCCGAGATAAATTCATAGCCTGGGATAAAATGATCTCTAGATTCATTTGGAATAGCAAAAAAAACAAGAATAAAACTAACAACACTTCAACTGCCGAAAAGCAAGGGTGGAATGGCTTTACCAAATCCGAAGAAAAACTTTTATGCAGCTCACCTCAGACCTCTGGCTTGTTGGTGTAGACCTGATTATGAATCTCGATGGAAAGAAATGGAAAGGGAGATACAGGGTTACCAGACCCATATTTTGGTGGGAAACAAATATCTGAGAGGGGCTTTGAGACATGCTATGGATCCAATAGTAGCATTTATGTTAGAAATATGGAATGTTATAGTGGAAAAATACAAATTAAAAAGAGTGGTTCATGCATTGAAGTGGTTCGCATAAGACTCAAAGTTTAAGCCAGGGGTGTATGATTCAAAATTCAAAGAATGGGCACCAAAAGGCATAACAGCAATGTATACAGTTTCAGAAAATGGCGGGTTTATGAACTTCCAAGATTTAAAGTCAAAGTATGGTCTCGAAAACAAAGATTTTTTTAAGATACTTGCAATAAAGAGACTACTTTATAAAAGAGATAAGGCTAGAACTAGATGAAAGTTCAAATAATGCGATCAAGGTGATTGTGGATGCATATAAACAGAAGGGGTTCCGGGTCATCTCTGCTTACTACCAAGCTCTGGTGGAAAGCGGGGTAGAATAGTAAGATTAAATGAGAACTTACCTGTTCGAAGTTTGATTTTTATTTTATGAGGAGTTACGACGGGGGATTACGTGAAGAAGCCCCGCCTGGCGCTTGATCGGCATACTTCAAAGCAGCAGCATGAAAAACACAGAACCAATAGCTGGAGTAAGATAGTAAGGCTCAACATAGACTAGAACTACCAGATGATCATTTATATTATGAGGGCTGGGAGCGGAGGGCACGTAATCCCTCATCGTAACTCCTCATAAAATAAAGATCAAACTTCGAACAGGTAAGTTCTCGTTTAATCTTACTATTTTACTTCGGAGTCATGTGAGTGACTACGTGAAGATTTTAAAGCTCTGTGTTTTTTATTGCATAGATTAATTCCATACGACACTCTGTTTCGTCAATACGGTAGTTAGTAAATAATATTTTTAAAACATTGTTTCAATTTATGTAATGTCTTTTAATCATAAAAATAACAATTTTTTAAATAATAACCCCTCTATCCCAGGGGAAAATATTTCAACAAAAGTGATAATGATATCAAATGATAACATAAATCGATAATATAAATCGATAATATAAAACAAAGCAAGCATTTAAAGCGAACCCAACACTGCGTGTCCAAATCCTGGCACCGTGACAACAGGTTTATCGTAGAACTTTGAAAAAGTTTCTTCATTACTCCACCCTGCGGCCTCTAAAATTTTATCGAGTGGTACGTCCTGTACCTTCGCAGCGGTCGCAGCTGCAGCGCTAGTGGAGTGAAACTTAAACACATCAGTGTCCACTCCTGCTAAATCCAAAACCTGTTCTAACCATCTAGAAATGGTTTGAACTGCAACTTTTGTATGTGGTTTTTTTTGTGTGCGTTATCAGTAACGCTGTCTCAGCACCTCGGAGATTTTGATTACTTTAATCAATCAATCAATCGGTTTTATTCATCACATTGCACACAAAGTGCAAGTGAATGAATTTGTCAGCAGTGGTACATGATAAAGTGGCACAATGATAACTTAACTTCAATATATTTAGTTAAATGCTTAACTACCCACAATGATTCATTGACAGGATATGCTTTTAAACATTACCTTGGCTCTAGTTTTTCCTGGTCTGCTTTGTTTGGTCAGATCATAAACATAAAACACAATGTTATCTGAAGCCACATGCATGCAATCTAACCGTAACAATTGCAAAGTTTGTACTCTTTGAGCTGACACTAATGCCATTACATTACTACCTTCAATGTTAACTTCTGCAAAGACATTGAAGTAATTAGAGTCCATTGCTTAAGCAAAGTGAGAACAATGCTAACATCCCAAAATTCTGTATATCTGGACTTGGGAGGATTTTTATTAAAAATTCCTTTCATGAATCGGGATACTAATGGGTGAGACCCAACTGAATCCCAATCAGAATTTTTGCTAAGTAGGATGACAATGCACTACGAGCACAATTAATGGTACTATAACTCAAATGCTCATCAAAATGTCACCCAGCAAGGAACTCCAATACATTTGAAATGTTTGCAGTATGATAAGATATCTTTAACTGTGTACAAAAATTTCACATTTCCTTATATGTGACATATATTGTTTTTTAGTGCTATTCCTCAAAGCTGCATCTATAACATCCACGGTCATGTCCGACAGTTCAAACTCTTGCAATGGTCTGGTCAGAACCTGCAGATTAACAAATTCATATGATCATGCAATGAATGAATTTCTTTTGTTACTGGTTGTGTCAACAGATTGTCGCAACTGGGAATCATCATACATGGTTCAATAATCTTTTTTAGCATCAATGGGAACCATGACTGCGTAGGCCAATTTGGCACCACCAAAATGCCTTTGGCAGCGTCTTGCGCTATTTTCTTGAGACATTGCCCAATCAGAGAGAATGGGGAAAAAACATAAAAGAATGTATTCCCCCAGTGTAGCGAGAAAGCATCCACCGCTACTGCCCCTGGATCGTGTTCCCAAGACATGTATTTGGGCAATTGGTGATTCAATCTAGATGCAAACAGATCAATGTCCGGCACTCCATACCGACTGACTATATTTTTGAAAAATTTGTGGATTAACATCCATTCTGTATTGTCTTTAAATATTCATGATCTTTTGTCTGCCACAACATTGTCTCTCCCTGGGAGATAAATAGCTGACAGCCAAATATTTTTTACCAAAACATCATTGCCACATCAGATTTACCAGGTGATCACATGATATTGATCTGACACCACCCATGTGATTGATATAAGCCACAGCTGTGGTATTGTCGATTGTATTTGGACATGCAAATCCTTTAAAGTAGAACAATAAGCTTTTAATCCATAAAATGCTCCCAGTAGCTCCAAATAATTAATACCATATGATTGGAGCAATAAATCCTCTTGGACAGTCCATCTGCCCCCACAGCTGGTCTCATTATCCGTAACCCCCCCCCATCCGAGAGAACTTGCATCAGTTTGCAAAAACACTACTGGCTGCTGAACTAAAATGTTCTTAGCAGCTTGTGGAACATTCTCAATCTACCAATGCAATTCTGATAAAGCTTCCTTTGACAATTGCATAGGCCTATTAAAATAGCCTGCTCGCTGTACAAGCGCTTGAGTTTTTGCCCTTTGATATTTTGGTAATGTAGTGGACCAAATTCTACTGTGGAATTGCTGCTACCAACTTCCCAATAACCTTAGCAACTTCTCGGATGGAGGGCTAAGGTTTGTTAATCAGGCTCTGACACAAATTTGTCAAATCAATCACCTTTTCCATTGGTAAAGTTACCAACATGGTAACTGATTTAATCCCAGATATTCAATGGTTTGGGATGGCTGTAACTTAGATTTTGTTGGATGAATCCGGAACCCCAGCTTTTCAACCAAGCTTGTAGTTGCTGAGACTGATTTTTCAGCTTAGCATTGACAATTTAATGTCATCTAGATAAGCCATAACAATGTGTTTTTGTGCCCTTAGCAGTGCAATTGCTGGCTTCAACAATTTAGTGAACAATCCAGGTGCTGAGCTTAATCCATTATGTAATGCTTTGTATTGCCACAGCCGTCCCATCCATTTAAACTTTAAATACCTGTGGAAGCGCTGATGAATTGGAACTGAATAATATGCATCTTCAAATCTATTGTAGCCATATAACAACCTGTTGATACCAGCTGCATTGTAGTGTTGAATGTGTCCATTTTAAAATGTTTATACTGGACAAATGTATTCAATAGATCTAAATGATTCTACAACCCCCATCTCTTTAGTCTGGGGAAAATATTTGACACAAATTGTTGTGGATCCTCTCTTATTTTCTCAATAACTCCTTTCTCACACAAATTCTTAACCTCTTTGTCAATTTGAACTTTTTTCCCCCAAGAACAGAAAACATCAAAGAATGATTAGACTAATTCTGACCCAATGGGTCCATATATACTACAAAATGAATGGTAGATCCTAAAACAGTATTTAATAGAACACAATCAGATGTTATACTGTCCCATTCATTATAAAACATTCGGAGTCTACCACCAAACTGAGGTTCATCGAACATTTCTTCTTCAATAGGATAAAGTTTTGTACCTTTCCAACCAGACGAAGTGATCTCCTTTTCCCAATAATGAGTGTACATTCGGCTGTGCTGGCTGGTAATTTTCCTTATCATACTCCTGCCTCGGCTTGTTCCAGCTCCAAAATCAAATCCCCTTCTCATTTGACCTGCCCTCCTCTGGCCAACATTGAAGGGTTTCATAAGGCCAATAGTTTTTGCCTCTTCATCAATTTCTTAATTTGTTTAGACAGATTTCCTCTGAACAAATAACCAAGAGCTTGAACATTGCTTGCCCTGCACAACCCTGCAAATCTTGGATGTAAAAGAGGCCGAATGGCAATCATCCTTATATAATTTATCGCAAAAAATGAGTTGCAGAATAAACCCAACATATGGTTCTGAACTTTGGTCTTTCAACAACCTTCCAGCTTGTCTTCCAAAAGACAGTGATGCCAAAATTAGCTTGAGGATTCTTTGAATCGTAATTCCTGCGCCCGCATTATTAATGACATTGGCGCCCAAATAGCTGGATTCACCATAGGTGTTTAAATCCAAATCTGCTGCTACACCATAACAGCTTTTTGAGGCAGGTGAGAGACCATATAATTAATATTGGCCGCCAGGTTTCCTTCCATGGCCTCACCGCCTCCTCCAGGTATAGCAAACTTTGTGCCACATCAGACACACCTGGATTTTGTATTGTGGTGGGTACTTCTGACCGCAAACACCACTTTCAGGATCAGTCTCATACAGCCCTGGTACTCCTGAAACTTGTTCAAGGAGACGTCCTCCAGCCCAATCCCGGGCACTGGAGTTTCAATTCCCAATTCAAACTGGTACCATATTCATGATATGGAACCCCCTCAGGGGCTGCCTGGGAATATTCTGGGTACTTAGACCCTTGGTCGATTATTGTTTGGAGTATTTTCTCCATTAGATCCATTCTTAGCCAAAAGGCTTTCCTTTCAGGATCTTTCAGAAACCTCAAGCTTTTCTTTTACATTTTAGGCACTGGGTTTTCAAAGTTTTTGTTTGTGGAGCAACCAAAGGCTCACTAACGGGTATTTCAACTGCCACCGTTATCGGAACTGGCTCCGCAATAATCTGCTGTCCCGACTTTCCTACACCCCGGGACGCACGTTTTACCTGCAATTTAAAAAATATATATATTTTAATTTAACTCCTCCTGGTTTACCCACCAGCCTACGGAGTTTTTAGAAAACGCCCTGGAAGTAAAATAATTTTACTTACCTGCGGGCCGTTTCCTTACCGCTGTGTTGGAGCTGCGCTCTGCAGCTCTTCCTCTACCGATAGCATTGACGTAATGCCGATCCAGCGCCAGGCGGGGCTTCTTCACGTAGTCACCCATGTGACTCCGAAGTAAAATAATTCTGCTGAATCAACCATAACAGCTTCTTGAAGCTGGTGAGAGACCAAATAATTTACGTTGGCCGCCAGGTTTTCTTCCATGGCCTCACCGCCTCCTCCAGGTTTAGAAAACGTTGTGCCACATCAGACACACCTGGAACAATATTTTTGTATAGTGGTGGGTACTCATGACCGAAATCACCACCTTCAGGATCAGTCTCATGCAGCCCTGGTACTCCTGAGACTTTGCTCAAGGATTTTCTCCAGCCCAATCCCAGGCTCTGGAGTTTCAAATTCCCAATTTAAACTGGCACCATATTCATGATATGGAACCCCCTCAGGGGCTGCCTGGGAATATTTTGGGTTTTTAGACCCTTGGTTGATTATTGTTTGGGGTATTTTCCCCATTTGTATCCAATCTAAGCCATAAAGCTTTTCTCTCTGGAGAACTTTCAGAATTAGATTCATCAGAACCCACACGCCTTTCAGATTTTCTTTTACATTTTTTAGGCACTGAGTTTTCCTCCGTGGTTTCTGTTTGTGGAGTAACCAAAGGCTCACTAACGGGTATTTCAACGGCCACCGGTATCGGAACCGGCTCCGTAATAATCTGCTGTCCCGACTCTCTTCACCCCGGGACGCACGTTTTACCCGTTTTTCGATTTTTTAACTTTCTCATTTTAATTTTAAACTCCTCCTGGTTTACCCACCAGTCTACGGTGTTTTGAAAACGCCCTGGAAGTAAAAATAATTTACTTACCTGCGGGCCTGTTCCTTACCGCTGGTGGAGCTGCGCTCTGCAGCTCTTTCCCTACTGACAGCGTCGACGTAATGCCGATCAAGCGCCAGGCGGGGCTTCTTCACGTAGTCACTCACATGACTCCGAAGTAAAATCAAATCTCCACATAAAAACAAAATGGGAAGCAGAATTAAAAATTCAAATAACAGAAGAAGAATGGTATCAAATGTGTGAAACACAACGTTCATCCACAAGCTCACTAGTATGGAGAGAAGTTTGCTGGAAGAATCTATTTCGCTTTTTTATAACACCCAAAATAAAAAGCAGACAACTTGCTGTCCAACAACACTGTTGGAGGCTGTGTGGGAGTACGGAGGCAGACCGCTCGCATATTTTCTGGAACTGTGCAAAGATAAGGCCATACTGGGAAAATGTTAATGCAGCTGTAAATAATATCTTGGGTTATAAAATCCCAAATACCTGCCCTGTGATGTATCTGGGGCATACTAAAGATAGTGTAAAAATAGATGATACATATTTAATTAAAGCTTTGCTTGTAGCAAGTAAGAAGGCCATTACCAAGCAGTGGCTTAATGAAAAAAGTCCAAAACAGGAACAGTGGTTAGAAATTGTGCGAGACATCTTTAATATGAAGAAATTGACATATTCCTTGAGAGTCAAGGAGAATTCATTTGAGAAGATCTGGGAAAAATGGACTGTTTATTTCAACCATGACCAATTAGATAAATGCCGAGCTAGATATGGGAAGATTGCGTTATATAGATGGTATGTTTGTATGAATGTTGAATTATCTCCAGATAACTAATCAATGTAATGTTTTTTTCTTATTTTTAATTTGGTAAGTGAACCACATGGTCTTATTCCAATTTTTTTTATTTACTTATTTCTTTTTTTTTCCTTTTTTTCCCCCCCCATCTACTTATTTTCTTATTTTGATTGCTATTTTTCTTACTTTGTTTTATTTATGGTGATGGTGTTGCACTGTTTTGAAAATATCTCTTAAAAATCAATAACAATTTAAGTGAAAAAAAAGCTACCTAGTAGGTAGATAGCTGAAACCCAAATGTTTCTTGTAATACACCAGTGCCAAATAAGGTTAGCCAATCTATCCCAAGATTCCGACTTGATTCCACCATGTAATTAACATACACCACTGCCATAGTGTTGTCAATCTGAAGCTGAACATGCAAGTGATGCATACTAGTACAATAAGACTTAAGACCATAGAATGCTCCCAACAGATCTAAATAGTTAATTCCATATGATTGAAGAATAAGTGCCTCATGCATATTCCATCTGCCTCCACAGCTAGAGATGGTATCAGTGGCACCCCATCCTAGGGCACTAACACCAGTCTGTAAAACAACTGAAGGTTTCTCAATCAGAACTTTACTGGGGCAACTCAAAATGTTCACTATCCACCACTGCACTTCAGCAATGGCTTTAGCTGCTAATTGCATGGGCCTGTCAAAATGACCTGCATTTATCCTGAGTGCCTGCTCCTTTGCACGTTGTAAATTTTGGTAATGCAAAGGTCCAAACTGTGCAGCTGGAAAGGCAGCCGCTAATTTGCCAGTCATGCTGGCCACCTGTATGATTGAAGGTTGCAGCTCCACCATGAGCTTGTTACAGCCTTCAATTGTCTAATCTCTTGCACCTGGGCAGGGTCACAGACATGTGAGTTGAGTTAATGGTGAATCCCAAATAATCAATAACTCTAACTGGTATCAATTTAGATTTAACTGGATGGATGAGAAACCCCCATCTCTCAAACATTAGTTTACCAGCTGAAACAGATAATTCAGCTGCTTCCCGTGTCTTCCCTATGATTAAGATATCATCCAAATAAGCCATTACAATATGACCCTGAGCCTGGAGTATCCCCAGCACTGGTTTTAACAGTTTTGTAAATAATCTATGATCTGAGGTTAACCCATTAGCCAATGCTTTAAATTGCCATAATTGCCTCATCCAGCTAAACTTCAAATATCTCTGATTATCCTTATGAACAGGCACTGAATAATATGCATCTTTAAGATCTATACATGCCATATAACATCCTCTGGAAATCAGTTGTTTGGCAGTAACAAAGGTTTCCATTTTGAAATGTTTATACTGCACAAAGTGATTAAGGCTCGTTAAGTCAAGGATGATTCAACACCCCCCATCCTTCTTTGGCCTGGGAACAATATTAGACACAAATTGGTGAGATTGGTGAACCGCCTTCTCAATTACCCCTTTTCTGTATAACTTTTCAATTTCAGCTTGTACCTCCAAATTCTCTTGTGAAAAAAACAATGTCCGGCTTGGTGTATGCTGTGTGGTATAATGTGGATAAATGTGAGGTTGTCCACTTTGGTGGCAAAAACTGGAAAATAGACTATTATTTGAATGGTGGCCGATTAGGAAAAGGGGAGATGCAAAGAGACCTGAGTTTCATGGTACACCAGTCATTGAAAGTAGGCATGCAGGTACAGTAGACAGTGAAGAAAGCGAATGGTATGTTAGCATTCATAGCAAAAGGATTTGAGTATAGGAGCAGGGAGGTTCTACTGCAGTTTTACAGGGTCTTGGTAGACAGTAAGCAAAGAGTAGGAGTAAACAGGTCCTTTTCAGAATGGCAGGCAGTGACTTGTGGGGTACCGCAAGGCTCAGTGCTGGGAATATTGGAATTCACCCTGGAATATTCCAATATTCCACCCTGGAATATTGCGTACAGTTTTGGTCTCCAAACCTGAGGAAATACATTCTTGCCATAGAGGACAAGAGAAGGTTCACCAGAGGTACAGAGAAGGTTCACCAGACTGATTCCTGGGATGTCAGGACTTTCATATGAAGAAAGACTGGATAGACTCAGCATGTACTCGCTAGAATTTAGAAGATTGAAGGGGGATCTTACAGAAACGTACAAAATTCTTAAGGGTTGAACAGGCTAATGCAGGAAGATTGTTCCCGATGTTGGGGAAGTCCAGAACAAGGGGTCACAGGTTAAGGATAAGGGGGAAGTCTTGTAGGACCGAGATGAGAAAAACATTTTTCACACAGAGATTGGTGAATCTGTGGAATTCTCTGCCACAGAAGGTAGTTGAGGCCAGTTCATTGGCTATATTTAAGAGGGAGTTAGATGTGGCCCTTGTGGCGAAGGGGATCAGGGGGTATGGAGAGAAGGCAGGTACAGGATATTGAGTTGGATGATCAGCCATGATCATATTGAATGGCGGTGCAGGCTCGAAGGGCCGAATGGCCTACTCCTGCACCTATTTTCTATGTTTATTTGCGGCCAACTCTTCACCCAGCGGTTCCCCTGTTTCTGTGGGGGTAGCAAACCTTGCTGCCAGGACTGGCACCTCTGGCTCGTGCCTTTCATCCCTTGGAGTACGCTCCACAGCTATACCCACAGACTCGGCGTCAGAATAAAACTGACCCCGCATGCTCTCCTCCGCCGAGAGGGAGACATTAAGCAGACCTGATACAGGTGCCGCTGGCGTGGCCCCCCCGAGGAGACCCGCGCTGACACAACTCCTCCTGTTGGAGTGTATCTTGGTGGAGCATCCTCTCCATTAGGAGCTCCATCTTGGACAACCGTCCAAAGACGTTATCCATTATCGGAGGGGAACTCTCCAAGCCCGACTCATCCGAATCTACAGGCTGTGCATACTTTTTAGTGGCTTTCCACCCAATGGTGCAGCCACAGTGCTCTCAGGCACCAAGTCTGCAGTCGCTGGTCGTACCGCCAGCGACTCGGTAGGTGAGATAGGCGGCCGCCTGCTACCCGCACTCCAGCGATCTCCCACAGCTACTCTCCCGGCGGCTCACCTTGATTTCACCT
This sequence comes from Raja brachyura, assembly GCA_963514005.1. Next base: position 78,647,475 of record OY740783.1, read on the forward strand.
TTGACGCTTTCTCCATACTCAACCTTGCTCCTGAAACAAGAAATACCAAGCGCAGAAAACGACCTGCGACTAGGTTACCTGAGGGTTTTTAAACTTACCGCTGGAGGAGCGATGTACCACCCAGCAGGTCGCTGCGCCATGCGTCAGATGTAATGATGCGCAAGCGGACTGGCGGGGTTCTTCACGGAATCACTCACATGACCCCAAAGTAAAATCTGACTTTTGAAGGGGTTTACGGAACATAACCCTTGCAGAATTCCTGGAGTGCCTGGATCATCTTCCATATTGCATTGGCGAGGCAAAGGAGATAGTGACTATCAGAGTTTTTAGAGATCAATGTATAATTTATATATGGCACTGTAAATATTACAAGGGTTCATTACAGTGAAGGTGAGAAGAGTAAACATTGCATTGTCAACAGATATGGTAATTTCAATCTTAAAAGCAAAATGCATTTAGGAACCTATTTTTAACCTAATCAAGGACTGTCTGATTGAGCAGAGTAACATATGACAGCAAGATACTAGTCAACTGAAATAAAAAGTTATACAAAATCTAAATTAACAAGAGAATGAAGATGAACAGGCATTGTGTCTTTCTTTTTACATTTAAAAAAAAAATTCTTTTTGAAACACCATTTTGGTATTTCTTAAAATCACTGCTGCTCTGCAATATGTTCTTGAGATGAAGTTTGCTGCCACAAAGTTGCATCGGAGTGACTCTCAAAGACATTCCAGTCAATTTCTAGCCCTTGACATATAAAGTTTACTGTATCACCACTGTACCACCTTTCTCACTTCCAGCAATGGACCCCAGCAGGTCTTACAGGTTAGGCAGAGGTTTTTGTGCACCTCCTCTAACCTTACCTACTGCATCTAATGTTACTGATGTGGTGTCCTGTACATTGGTGAGACCAAGCATAGACTCGGCAACCATTCACTGAACCCTTGCACTCTGTCCTCCAAGGCTTGCTGGATCTCTTGGTTGCTAACCATTTTAACTCCTCTTCCCATTCCCATAGTGACCTTTCCATCTTTGGCCTCCACCATTGCCAATTTCTAGTCTGTGGTTTATTAAGTTTACTGTATTGTTGGTTGTGATATTTCCGTGGAGATGTGGAGAAAACAATAATGTGAGGAAAACCAAACTAGGGCAGGGTCCGCGGTAGTCCTACTGAATTTAACTGCAAGAGACTGTTATGCAGACTGATGGACAGGCTGGTCACTTGTGGGAAAAAACAATGGCAAGAGGTTGTAAATGGAGCCCTCCTTCTTGACAACTACTGGAGTCAGTCCACAACACCAGGCTTTTTGGGACAGGTAGGCCATTTGTTGATCATAGTATAAAGGATGAATGAACCCACAACAGCAAAGAGGACTTGTAAAAGTCTTTTGGGGAATTGAATGAAAGCAGAATTGCCATGCCTAGCTCTTAAAGTTAATCCATTATTTCTCTTGGCTGTTGTGGCTTCATTCTGCGGGCGTCCATTCAACTGCTGGGGTCCACTGCTGGGGGTGAGGAAGGTGGTATAGTGGCGGTACATTAAACTTTATATGTCACAGGCTAGGAATTGGCTGGAATGACTTTAATATTCATTTGGAAGTCAGTCCGATGCAACTCTGTGGCAGCAAGCTTTATCTCAAAAACACATTGCAGAGCAGTAGTGATTAAAAAAAATATATAGTAACTCTGGCCCTCCCATTCTCTGAGTCTGAGAAGCAAATATCTTGCAAGAAATACCAACAAGGTGTTTCAAAAACATTATTTAAAAAAATTAATAATGGAATATATGTAAAGGACTAGTAAAAGTCCTTTAAGTTCTTGAGCCAATTGTTTAATGCTACATGCTGAGACCAAAGAATGTTTTAATTGCTGGGACCACTGCTAAGATGAAGCAAATTAACTGTCAGTAGACACAATAATGAAGATTGGTTGGGGAAACTTCAATTCATCAATCCTGAAAGGAAACAAATTAAAGGGGTACTTCTGAAGTAGGTGCTATTAATTCTGATGAGTATTTCACATTAAACCAGGACTTTTAGGTTTCTGGTACAAGTTGGTTTAAAAAAAAAAAAATCAGAACTGATCTCAAAACATTCACTCCCAGGTCAATTCTGATTTTAAATCAAATTTTAAATGGCGGAATGATTTCCATGTGGATAAATTAGCTTACCTGCAAGAGTTAATCTCTGATGATTTCCATTTTTATGTTCATCTTTTGTAAGAAATCTCAGTCGTCTTTAAACCCAAGATAATAATGTAATAATACATAGAATGCATAGGTAGACAAGTATAAATAGCAGTAGAATATTATAGAATACCACAAAATAAAAAATAAATCTGAATTTTAGCTGAGAAATTCATCACACAAAACGAGCTGCAATGTGTTGAAATGAGAGGAAATGAAAGCTTTCGTGAACTATCAACCACATCAATGAGGCTTCATCATGCTTTTCAAGTAAATGGACATTATAATAAGCATATCATCTTCTTTCTTGCATCTACATTAGGAAATAATTTGGATTTGACATACTCCTTTAAAGGGAAAAAGCTTTGAAGTAATAACTTTGATCTTATCATCCTGATAGTGAAAACCAGAAGTATGGTTATTTCCGGTGAGTCTTGCCCTTGTTATCAGGTTTCTCGCTTTTCCCATGCAGGTCAGTCACATTGATGCAAAAAAAAAACACATGAACTTGAGGTACAAACATTTTGCCAAATGTTTTGACTTGATAGCTTTTATAGGCTCAAAATATTGATCCGCTGTCAAAAGTAAGTTTGTGATAGTCAATGGGATGGTTTAACGGCTTTCAAACTGTAGATGTCTACATAAATTGTTTGGGGCATCTCCCTCTCCATCACACAACAATGCCAACTGAGGATGTTGTTACAGAACGGAAGAAATCCTGAATAATTCCATCCACTGTAATTATATCCAGTACCAAACTTATCACCAACTCTTGATTTCTTAGTAATTTTGAATCACCAGTAAAATTAAGAGGTCAAAACACATGACTAGGAGTCACAGAGTGATACAATGTGGAAACAGGCCCTTCGGCCCAACCTGCCTACACCGGCCAACATGTCCCAGCTACATTAGTCTCACCTGCCTGCGTTTGGCCCATATCACTCCATACCTGTCCTGCTCATGTACCTGTCTAACTGCTTCTTAAACATTGGGAAAGTCCCGGCCTCAGCTACCTCCTCTGGCAGCTTGTTTTATACACCTACCACCCTTTGTGTGAAAATTTACTCCTCAGATTTCCATTAAATCTTTTCCCGTTCACCTTAAACCTGTGTCTTCTGGTCTTTGATTTACCTACTCTGGGCAAGGGACTCTGCATCTACCTGATCTATTCCTGTCATGATTTTATACAGTACACCTCTATAAGATCACCCCTCAGCCTCCTGTGCTCCACGGAATAGAGACCCAGCCTAATCAACCTCTCCCTTTTGCTCAGACCCCCTAGTCCTGGCAACTTCCTTGGTAATCTTCTCTGTACCCTTTCCAACTGCAGCATGACACCAACTTCCATACTCAATACTCTGACCACCTTATCTACCTGCAGCTCGTCCTTCAAGGAACCATGCACCTGCACTCCTAGATCCCTCTGCTCCACAGCACTCCCCAGAACCCTACCACTCACTATGTAAGTCCTGCCCATGTTAGACTTCCCAAAATGCAACATCTCACATTATTCTGTATTAAATTCCATCAACCATCCCTCAGCCCACCTGGCCAACGATCAAGATCCTTCTGCGAGTAAGAGATAAATAATAGCTTGGGCCAGCTGTTGGTTGTGACTACTAAAAAAAATGAGAGAAATCTATATTAGGTTACGCACTAAATGACTGTGATGCACCAGTTGTGCTCATTATAGAAACATAGAATTATAGAAAAATAGGTGCAGGTGTAGGCCATTCGGCCTTTGAGCCAGCACCATCATTCAATATGATCATGGCTGATCATTTAAAATCTATACCCCATTCCTGCTTTTTCCGCATATCCCTTGATTCCTTTAGCCCTAAGAGCTAAATCTAACTCTCTCTTGAAAACATCCAGATAATTGGCCTCCACTGCCTTCTATGGCAGAGAATGCCACAGATTCACAACTCTGGGTGAAAAAGTTTTTCCTCATTTCAGTCCTAAATGATCTACCCATTATTCTTAAACTGTGACCCCTGGTTCTGGACTGCCCCAATACTGGGAAGATTTTTCCTGCATCTAGCTTGTCCAATCCTTTAAAAATTTTTGTCTGTTTCTATAAGATCCCCTCTCATCCTAAATTCCAGAGAATACAAGCCCAGTCAACCCATTCTTTCATCATATGTCAGTCGTGCCATTCCGGGAATTAACCTGGTGAACCTACGCTGCACTCCCTCAATAGCAATAATGTCCTTTTACAAATTAGGAGACCAAAATTGCACACAATACGCCTGGTGCAGTCTTACCAGGGCCCTGTACAACTGCAGTAGGACCTCCTTGCTCCAAAATTCAAATCCTCATGCTATGAAAGCCAAGCTTTCTTCACTGCCTGCTGTACCAGCATGCTTTCAGTGACTGATGTACAAGCACACCCAGGTCTCATTGCACCTCCCCTTTTCCTAATTTTACACCATTCAGATAATAATCTGCCTTCCTGTTCTTGCCACCAAAGTGGATAACCTCACATTTATCCACATTATACCACATCTGCCTTGCATCTGTCCACTCACCCAACCTATCCAAGTCACCCTGTAGCCTCATAGCATCTTCCTCGCAACTCACACTGCCACCCAGCTTTGTGTCATCCACAAACTTGGAGATCATAGGCTATATATGGTAAATAGACTGGGTAGTTATTTTAGTTTATTATTGTCACATTTATTGAGTTACGGTGAAAAGCTTTTGTTTTTGTGCTATCCAGTCGAGACAAGACTATGCATTATTACAATCAAGCCATCCACAGTGTACAGATAAAAGATAAAGGGAATAACATTTATGTTCATAAGTTCTAAGAGCAGAATTTGTCCATTTGGCCCATCAAGTCTACTCTGCCATTCAATCATGGCTGATCTATCTTTCCCCCTCAGCCCCATTCTCCTGCTTTCTACCCATATCTCCCGACACCCTTACTGATCAAGAATATATCAATCTCCGCCTTAATAATATGCATTGACCTGGCCACCACAGGCTTCAGTGGCAATGATTTCCACAGATTCACCACCCTCTGACTAAAGAAATTCCTCCTCATCTCATTTCTAAAGATCTGTCCTTTCATTCTGAGGCTATGGCCTCTGGATCTCCAACTAGTGGAAACATCCTCTCCACTTTCACTCTATTCAGACCTTTTATTAATCTGTAATTTTCAATGCGGTCCCCCCTTATCTTTCTAAATACGAGTTCCGAGTACAGGCTCTGTGCCTTCAAACGCTCATCATATGTTAATCCAATTATTCCTGGGATAATTCTTGTAAACCTCATGTGGACCCTCTCCAATACTAGTACACCCTTCTTCTGATATGGGGCACAAAGCTGCTCACTTAAATGCAAGAATAAGTGAACGCCAGGAGGTAAGTATAGTCAATGGCCTAAATTCCTATAGATGTTTTGACCATGATAGCAAGGATAGTCGGGATTTGTATTGTGTGTTTTTCCAGTAATAACGTACATTCTATAAATGGTTGAAAATGTCTCACTGGAACTTCTGAATTCCAGAGATGGAGTATAGCAGGGTTGTTGTATATAATTGTGAATATAATTTTTTCAAGTTTTATAAGATAATCAATCACTTTGCGCTGTTGTTCCTGCGTCAATAGTTGAGTGAAATAATCTGATTTGCGTAGGAATGCTCAAGGTGATAATCCTATGTATTTCAATATATCTTTATTGCTCCTCTATCACTCTTACAGCAAAAACAAATTATTTCCATGGCTTATGATATCTATAAACAGATATCTTTAAAGACCTTTGACCCAACTTTGACTCTTTATCAGAACCTTCCATTACTGTGTACAGCAAAACAATTCTCAATTGGAAATAACAAAAGAGTTGCATGGCAGAAATATTTTGTTTTTAATATCACAAGACTTAACTTTATTAACCTCATGTTCCAGCTGTAACATTGTTTCTGGAGGCGTCTTATCCATTTGTAGCTTACGTTTTCCCACAGGGGTTTTATAATTATTTTTTAATTGAAACTCCTACGATAGAAGCTGTACCTGTGAGCCATTGCTCAAAACTACAACGTGTTCAGTTTAGATTGATCCTCCTCATTCAGTATCTTCCAATTAATCTGTACAGATTTAAACTTTAGATTGTTGTCAACACTAAAGAATTATAAAATCCTCAGGTAGCCTTTCTATGGAAAATTCTGCAATTCGTATTGTGACGTTATATGACCACCAACATTTTTTTGGTTTAGAGATACAGCATGGAGACAGGCCCTTCAGCCCACCGAGTACATGTTGACCACGAATCGCCTGTTCACACTAGTTCTATATCGACCCCACGTTCTCATCCCCTCCCTACACTTTAGGAACAGTTTGTTTTACCAAAGCTCTGTGCATCTTTGGGATGCGGGAGGAAACCGGAGCACGCAGAGAAAATCCCTGCAGTCACAGGGAGAAGGTGCAAACTGCACCCAATCAGCTCCTGAATCAGTATCGAACCCAGGTCCCAGCTATGAGGCAGTGGCTCTACCAGCTACCACTATGCTGCCCTACAGTGATAAATCAGGAATAACTATTTGCTGTACTATTCCCAATAAGCAAAATAAGGAACTTTTTTCCCAAGCAAAAATCTAAAATATATTTTTCTTCTCATTATGTTTTCCTTTTGACAGCTCCTTCCCTTGCAATTTCTCAACCACAATTTTCCTTTATTTCCTATTAATTGTGAAATGTCAAATTTTTATTCCCTAGTAAACATTTTACCAGCCTATATTTCTGCTGCACAGTTTGGATTTAAAGTTCATGTGAATAGTAAGGAATTAACATCAAACATTTTTAATGGTCAACTAAGATTTCAGTTTCAAAATGTTGACACAAGAAACTGCTGATGCTGGAATCTTGAACATGACCCAAGTGTTGGAGGAACTCAGTGGGTCAGGCCCCATCTGAGGAAGGAAATGGACAAATAGACATTTTATTCAGATTGATGGCGTTGGGGGAGAAAGCTCCCCCATTGAAAAAGAAAGGGCCTTTCATGTTATTGCCTGATTGCAAAACCTCCTCAAAGTATGCCTACTCTGAAGAGGTTTTCCATGCTTTGACAGGAATCCCATTAGACCTTCTCCCTCTATTTCCTGAGACCTGCTCCTCTATTGCTGTTCAACCATGTTCTGACCCAAACACACTACTATAGTACTTTCCTCAGCAATTGCCGTCACTATCATCATGTCCCATGTGGCTTCCATCTCCATTACCATGTCTGGTTTTGGGCCCAAACAGGATCTAAAATACTTACAATAAAAACAAGGAACTGCAGATGCCGATTTAGCCAGTAAAAACATAAAATGCTAGAGTAAATCAGCAGGTCAGGCAGCATCCCAGGATAACATGATTAGGTGACATTTTGGGTTGGGATTCTTCTTCAGACTAAGTACTTGCATTCCATCTAAGAAGATTTCTTTACACTCTCTGGCACTTCCTCAGACACTCCTGCATCTCCAGGCGTCTCTCTCCTGCATGTGCCATTGGCTCATAACACCACTTCACCGGATCTACACCTTCAACCATCGATTTTTCACTGACCTGATATACACCAAGGATCGCAAGCTCTCCCGCCCTCAGACTGGGACCCAACTTACCCAGCTTCCCACAGCCCGGGAATGTTAACTCGCCTGGGTCCCACTGCTGCCTAGCCGTATACAGGTACTTTGTCCTGCAGCCTCAGGGGATGTAACACCTGACCCTATATCTCCTCCGTCGCCTCCATCCAGAGACTCCAGCAGTCCTTCAAGGTGAGGTAGAGGTTCACATGCACCTCATCTACTGCATCTAGTGTTCGAGGTGTGGCCCCCTGAACCAAATGTAGACTCGGTGACCATTGCAGTGAACATTTGCGCTCAATCCACCAAGGCCAACTGGATTTTCTGGTTGCTGACCATTTTAACTCTCCGTCCCATTCCCATACTGACCTTCCTGTCCTGGGCCTTCTCCATTGCCAGAATGAGGCCAAACACAAACTACCCCAGTTTCCACTTGGGCAGATTACAACCCAATGGTATGAACATTGAATTCTCCAATTTTAGGTAACTAAACAAACCCCCCCCCCCCCTCTGTTTGTCCTCTCTCCCCTTTTGCCAATTGGATGCACACCTGTTTCACCCCTCCCCTTCCACTCCCACCTGCACTCCTTTAATTAGTTAAAAAATTGTGACTCTTCATTCCTCCTGTCTTTTCATCTCAGGTCATTGTCCAACCACCTGCCTCTTCATCCATCCTTGTTCAGTTCCATCCAACCTACATCTAAAAAAATCACATTTATCCAGAGTAGAGTAATCAAGATCCAGAGGACATAGGTTTAAGGCGAGAGATGAAAGATTTAATAGTAAGATTAAACGAGAACTTCCCTGTTCGAAGTTTGATCTTTATTTTATGAGGAGTTACGATGAGGGATTACGTGAAGAAGCCCCGCCAGACGCTTGCGTGTCACACTTCAAAGCAGCGGCGTGAAAACACAGAAACCGATAGCCGAAGTAAGATAGTAAGGCTTACAGAAGACTAGAACTACCAGATGATCCTTTAGATTATGAGGGCCGGGAGCGGAGGGCACGTAATCCCTCATCGTATCTCCTCATAAAATAAAGATCAAACTTCGAACAGGTAAGTTCTCGTTTAATCTTACTATTTTACTTCGGAGTCACGTGAGTGACTACGTGAAGATTTTAAAGCTCTGTGATTTTCATGCTGTAGATTCACTCCTTACGACACACTGCTTCAGTTGACACAGTAGTGAATAAATAGTATATTGAACATTGCTTCAAATTATTCAATAACTATGTTAATAATAATAATAACAAAGGAAAGTAATAACCCCTATATCCCAGGGGAAAATTACAACAAATGATATGAAACAAATGATATGAAACAAAGCAAACAAATTAAACATTACCCAACATAGCATGTCCAAACCCTGGCACTGTGACAACAGGTTTATCATAAAATCTAGAAAAAGTTACTTCTTTAGACTATCCTGCAGCCTCTAGAATTTGGTTGAGCGGCACGTCCTGTGCCTTCGCCGCAGACATTGATGCCGCCCTTGTGGAGTGAGATTTAAACACATGAGTGTGAACTCCAGCTAAATGCAGAACCTGTTTTAACCATCTAGAAATAGTTTGTACTGTCACTTTTTTATATGTTTTTTGTGGGTAATGAACATTGGTGTCTCACAATCTCGGAGACTCTTAGTTACTTCAATATATTGAGTCAGATGCTTAACCACACACAATGTTTGGTCGACACGGTATGCTTTAAAGATTGCCTTGGTTCCAGCTTTTCCTGGCCTGCTTTGCTTGCTTAGATCATAGACATAAAAAGTAATTTTATCTACAGACAACTGCATACAATCTAACCGCAACATTTGTAATGTTTGTACTCATTGTGCTGATACTAATGCCATGAGCATAACCACTTTAAATATTAACTTCTGAAAAGACAGTAACGTAATTGGAGCCCACTGCCGAAGCAATGTGAGAACTATACTGACATCCCAGATTTCTGTATATCTGGGTTTGGTAGGATTTTTTTAAAAATTCCTCTCATAAATTGGGATATTAACGGATGAGACCCGATAGATTATCGTTCGGAGGACAAAGCACTCCGAGCACTATTAATGGCACTATAACCCAGGTGCAACATAGCAAGGAACTCCAATACATCCAATATGTTTGCAGTATGATAAAATATATCTGACTGTATACAAAAGATTTCCCATTTCTATGTATATGACATATATTGTTTCTTAGTGCTATCACTCCAAGCTGCAGTTATGACATCCATGGTCCTATCCGACAGTCTAAGCCCTTGTAATGGTAACGCTCACATCAGTTTGTAATACCACTGAATGTTGCTGAACCAAAATATTTTCTATTAGCTTGTGCAACATTGAGAATCCACCATTGCAATTCAGCTAAATCTTTAGTTGGTAACTGCATGAACCTATCAAAATGACCTGCACGCTTTTTTTAAATTGTATTTTTTAATTTAATTTTATTTATTTATATTTATTTTATTTTTTTATTTTAGTGCTGAACAAGCACTAAAATAAAAAAAATGAAATAAATAAAAATTATTCTTTGCAGAATTTGATAGTGCAGAGGTCCAAACTCGACAGCAGGAATGCTGCTACCATTTTACCAACAACCGTAGCTACTTCTCGGATGGAGGGATAAGGTCTCTCAGCGAGACAAGTACAGGCATTTGTAATATCCCCAACCTTCACTGTTGGCAAAGTTACTGAGATATCAACTGAATTAATGACAAACCCCAAATAATCAATTGTTTGGGATGGCTGTAACTTAGATTTTGTTGGATGGGCAGAAACCCTAGCCTTTCAATAGGCTTAAGGGCCTGTCCTACAAGCATGCAGCTCTATGCGATTAGCGCGACCTAACGTGGTCGCTTGAGCCGTCCGGCGTCGCGGGGCCGGTCCCACTTCGATCGCCGGAGCCGTGTGGAATTGTGCGGAGTTCGTCCCGACACCGCGCGGGGCTCCGAAAAACCGACTATGTCCAAAAATTCCGCACGGCAACGGCTTGTCGGCTCGCAGTCGCCTCGACATTTACACACCGCCCGGACATCGTGCCTCCGTGAACCTATTTGTAAGTGCCTCCGTGACCCTCTATGTGTGTGGCTCCGTGGCCCTGTGTGTGTGTGTGCCTCGGTGCCCCTCTCTGTGTGCCCCTCTCTGTCCTGGCAAACTTACCTTAAGACTTCGCTCCAAGTTTGCTTCACTTTGCGCCGCGTTGCGCCACTCACCCGACCTCCGCGCGGCCCCTGCTGCCGGTTTGGTCGTGCTTGCCGCATGCAGGCGCATGCTGGTGGGAATGGCCCTGTACAGGGGATCACCCGACCTCCGCGCGGCCCCCGCCTCTAGTTTGATCGCGTTCATCGCATGGAGTCGGATGCTGGTAGGACAGGCCCTTTATGGTTGCTGAAACCAGTTCTTCAGCTGTCTCCTGAGTGGCATTTACAATTGACATATTCTCTTGATAAGCCATTACAATGTGATTCTGAGCCCTCAGTAACACCAGTGCTGGTTTCAATAATTTTGTGAACAGCCTGAGAGCTGAAGTCAACCCATTAGGTAATTCTTTAAATTGCCTCAGCTGACTCATCCAATTAATTTAAAGTACCTGCGATAATAATGAATTTGTACTGAATAATAAGGCATCCTTTTTTGTTTTTTAGGTCTATAGTAGCCATATAGTAGCCTTGTGACAACAACTGCTTACAGTGTTGAAGGTGTCCTTTATAAATGCCTATACTGAACATATGAATTTAAGTTTGTGAGGTTCAGAATGACTCTGTAACCCCCATCTTTCTTCTGTCTGGGAATATATTTTTCTACCCGACGAGTTTCTGGTGCAGCAAACACCAAACCGATCAGATATTATGCAGCATCATACATTATAAAACAATTGTAATCTACCCCCAACCAGAGGTTGTTCCCCAGAAGTTCTATCGGTGATGGAATGAAGTTTCTGTACCTCCGTAAATAAACAAAGTAAATGTCCTTCTCCCAATATAAGGGTTGATGTGGGCTGTATTGGGTATAATACTTTGTACCCATCTCCCAGAATCAAACCCCCTTCGTATTCAACCTGCTTGTTTTCTCAGAGCAGGGATGAGAAGTTTTATAAGGCAAATATCCTTAATTGTTTTGGCCGATTTTCCCCAATAATTAATCTGGTGCCTGGATATTGTTTGCCCTACATAGTCCTGCATTTTTGGTGTTTAATGTTGGCCAAATGGCAATTATCCTCATACAATTAGGTTCGAATAGGCATTGCAGAATAACACAAGCATGTCCTAATGAGTTTTGGACATTATCGACCCTTGTATGTCTTTCCCAAATGCAGTGATGCCAACTGATATCAGCTAGTGGACATGCTGGAAATACATTTCCTGCCCTCGCATCATTACACTCATGGGTGCCCAAATTGCTGAGTTTACTGTTGGCACACTGAGCGAGGCACAATAGACAGGTGTTTTATATATTTTTCAGTTGTTTCATTCATAACAGTTTCTTGGAGCTGGTGAGAAACCAAATAGTTTATGTTGGCCGCCATGTTTTCTTCCATGGTCTCAATGCCCCCATCTGGTATAGCAAAGGATTGTGCTACATCAGGTACACCTGGAGTTTTACTCTTGTGCTGTGGTGGGTATTCAAGACCAAAAACACCACCTTCAGGGTCAGTCTCCTGCCGCCCTGGTACTCCTGAGACTTGCTCAAAGGAGACTTCTTCCAGACCTAAACAAGGCTCTGGAGGTTCACATTCCCATGTTGTATAGGCACCATATTCTTGATGTGGAACCCCCTAAGAGGCTGCCTGGGAAATCTCTGGGTCTTTAGACCCTTGACTGATTAAAGTTTGGAGCATTTTAGTCTTGCTCTAGGGAGACCTCATCCAGACCTAAACAAGGCACTGGAGAGTCAGATTCCTATTTTTAACAGGCACCATACTCAGTGTATGGAACTCCTTCGGAGGCTGCCTGGGAATCTTTGGGTCTTTGGACCCTTGACTGAGTAAAGTGTGGAGCATTTTCTCCATTTCCAGTCTCCCCCACATTCTTGTCCTGTCTTGGAGGAAGTTACTTTCTTTTACATTTTCTTGTGTATTTGTGCATAAAACTAAGAAAACTGCATCTGGTAACACATACTCAGAGCAAACCTTGTATGTCCTTTCCTATCGTTGTGGCCTCAGTGCCCTGCGACACTAAAGCAGCTGGAGGGTTATTAACTACGGAAATAATGGCCACCGGTATCGGAATCGGCACCGCACTTATCTATTTTCCCGATCGCTGCGATGAGACCCACGCTGCGTGACCCACGCTTGCTCCTCCTGCTGTACCACAGGCTCCTGCTGACTCGCAAGCCAGCCTTACGGAGCATAACTCTCGCTGGAAAATTGTTTCTTTTTTTAAAAAAACACTTACCTGCAAGGTTTTCTACTTACCACTGGTGGAGCTGCGCTCTCCAGCTCCGTTCAATGCGACATGCGTCAACGTAATGACGCGCATGTGCCTGGCGGGGCTTCTTCACGTAGTCACTCACGTGACTCTGAAGTAAAATTGGAACCTAAGACGCAATGTTTTCACATAGAGGATGGTGGCTATATGGAATGAGTAGCCAAAGATGAAAATTGATGCAGGTACAATAATAACATTTAAAAGACACTTGAATGGGTACATGGATATGGAAGGTTTAGAGGGATGTGGACATAATATGGGCAGGAGGGACTAGTGTAGACATCTTGAACAACATGGGCAAATTGGTCAAAATAACCTGTTTCTGACCTGTAGGACTATGACTCCATGACTCTAAGAAAGACGCAGTGACCTCTGGTTCTTCCTTGAATAGAGACCAGAACAAATTCAAAGGTTTGTTTGAATGATCACACGGCGAGCGTACAACTAAAATACCAATGGCCTACAACAAGAATCTGTGGCGTTCCCTTCCTTTATCCAATGCATTTCAATAATCTAATGTTTATCAAGTCAAGAGTATTTAATTGCCATATATACCACAATGCAACAATGAACTATTAACTTGCAGCAGCATAACAGGTCTGTACACATAGTACTCAATGGATAACATAGTAATAAAACAAACAGAAAAAAAAGGTTTAAAGAAAACAATACGTGCAAATCAAAGCAAATGGCTGAAGTCCCCAGCGAAACCGAAACAGTTTGTAGTTCAAAGTTTAGTTGGCATCTGAAGTGTTTTATAGCCTAATGGTTGTTAGGAAGATGTTGTTTCTGAACCTAGAGGTCATGGTTTTCAGACTCCTATACCTTCTTCTTGATGGCAGGAGTGAAATGAGAGTGTGGCCAGAGTGGTGTGGGTCCTTGATGATGCTGGTTGCATCTTTGAAGCAGAACCTCCCATAGATCCCTTTGATGATGGGGAGGTCACTATCCGTGATGGACTGGGAAATTTTTGTAATATCGTTCATTCCTGGGCATTCGAGTTCAAGAAAATATGTTAACATTTTAGGTTACCAACTTTCATTAGAACTTCTTCTCCCCAAGTGACAGAATTCTCAACTGTGCTTACTCAAGTCCCTGCACTTTTGTGCTCACCCCTTCTCCTCCCAACTAGAACTAGTTTAGAGTTACTATTTTCTTACCCTTTACTCCATTAGTCTCATTAAAAGCATTACAAATTTTCAGATCTGAAAGTTCTTCCCTCTACAAAGCTCAGTCTTCCTCCTGCATCTTCATAATACCTGCTCCATTTCTCATGACTACAAGTAATTCAAATGCAACAAGATACAACACCTCTTGACTTTAGTTTAGAGATATAGCATGGAAGCAGGCCCTTAGGCTCACAGAGTCCATTCCGAACAGTGTTACTCCAGCAATTTGTGAAATTCCTTATTAGATCAGCATTTGTAGTTCCTTGTTTCCACAACCAGATGTTAGTGTTTTCCTCTGTCTACACTATTTCTACATAACCAGAGCGCCCGGAAAGCGGAGCACCTGGAGAGAACCAACACTCTCACAGGGATAACATACAGACTCTGTACAGGCAGCACCTGCAATCTTCCCTTCCCATCATCAGGGACCTAAACATTTCTCCCAGATTAATCAGTGAATTACTTGCACCTTAAGCAAAGAACAAACTGCTGGAGGAACTCAGCATGCTGGGCATTTGTGAAGGGAAATGAACAATCGACATTTCAGGTCAAGATCTATCCTTTGGATAGTCTTGTGCATTATCCAATTCACTATAATGCATCTGGTGCTCATGATGTGGCATTGTCTACAAAGAATAAGGCTACTACTTTGCAGAACACCTCTGTTCAATCAACTGTGTGACTCTGAGCTTGCCACTGACTGTCAGTTTAATTCTCCATCTTACTCCCATTCTGACTTTGGCCTCTTGCACTGTTTAAATAAACCCCAACACAGGCTTGGGAGACAGGATCTCCTTCCAACCCACCATATTATAACCCTCAGGATTTGGATTTAACAATGAATTCAACAATAACTAGCTTTCCAGATTGTATCAGTGATGAAATTTGAACAATTTGAAAAGTTAGCTCTTACGTTGATAAGTTCATAAGTTCTAGGAGCAGAATAAGACCATTTGGCCCATCAAGTCTTTCTATTCTCCTGCCTTCACCTCATAACCCCTGACACCCATACTAATCAAGAATACCGGGTGGCGCCACCGTTGTGGCTGCCTCGCCAACAGTCCGTCTGTCCCTTCTCTGTTTTTATTATTTTAAGTATGTTTAAAAACTATGATTTAGTGTTTCTTGGTCAGTTTGATGTGGGGAGTGGCCGGAATTGGGGAAACCTTTTTCAATCACTTACCTTGACGGAGATGCGATTTTTCTCCATGTCGTATCTCCGTCCCTCCTGTGGCCTAACAACGTGGAGTGGTGCGGCCTTTCCTGAAGACTGGCCTGGCGTTTCAAGTCGCGAGCGTGGCGTGGACTTACTATCATGGAGCCTGCGATCCTTTGCAGAGGATCACCCATGAAAGGCCCTGTGGACTTTAACACCGTGAAGCCCGCGGTCTCCGGTAAGAAGAGGCCGACACGGGAGCTCCATGCCGCGGAGTTTTTCATTTCGTCCCGATGCCGGAGTTCCAATCATCCCAACGCAAGGGCTTCGAACATCAGATTGTCGGCAGTGGCGAAAAATAGCGGAGGAAAGTGGATTCCGCTGCGGTGGATGTTTATGTTAAATGTTATTTTATGTGGCTGTGTGTATTGTTGGTTTTCACTTAGTATGGCTGTATGGTAACTCAAATATCACTGTACCTTAATTGGTGCATGTGACAACAAACACAAAACTCAAAACTCGAAACTTGAATCTGTCAATCTCCACCTTAAAAGTATCCATTGATGGCCTCCACTGCCACCTGTGGCTCATAAGCATTTCTCCCACCATGGATGCTAAGGTTTAGCTTTCAATTCCCTCCTAACAGGATGTTTGAACATGATATTAGTTTCTGATATTGTAAGATATTTGAGCTCCACTTTCTAAATAGTGAGACAACTCGTGCGAAGAAAGCACTGTAGTAATAACACACAGCCTATTGTAAAATCCAGTTAGGAAGCAGCTGTAGATCTGAAACAACACTTCAAATGCACACCTATTACTTTTATTCAGCAATATTGCAGTACTGTTGGTAATGAGGAAAGACAATAACTGCTGTAAGTCCTCCTTCAAGGACTCAAGAGAGATTGCATAAAGCCTTATATATTGAGAACCTTCTAAGCACTTGGTACACGTAGCATGCAAAGACATCACAGAAAACAGGTAAATCCAAGGACATTGTTTAGTTTAGTTTAGAGATACACCACGGAAACAGGCCCTTCGGCCCACGCTGACCAGCGATCTTAGCACATTCTCTGCCTATTCTGGTCAGTTCTCTGGATACTTTCAAGAGAGAGCTAGATAGGGCTCTTAAGAGATAGTGGAGTCAGGGGATATGGGGAGAAGGCAGGAACAGGGTACTGATTGTGGATGATCAGCCATGATCACATTGATCACATGCTGGCTCAAAGTGCCGAATGGCCTACTACTGCACCTAATGTCTATTATCTATTGTCTATTGTCTTAACATTCTCCAGCACACACATGGGATAATTTGCACATTTACCAAACCAATTAACCTCCAAACCTGTACATCTCTGGAGTGTGGGTCACGCAAGTCATGGGGAGAACGTACAAACTCCGTACAGACAGCACCCATAGTCGAGATCGAACCCGGGTCTCCAGCACTGCAAACACTGTAAGGCAGCAACTCTACCGTTGCGCCACCATGCCACATTGCAGATGTGAACAACTAGGGTTGTATGCACATTGCAGCATCAAGGGTGAGGGGTCATTGATATCCACAATGGTTGCAAAAGCTATAACCATGAAGAACATTATCCTTCAAGTAAGGGTCCACTGAGAATAAAATGAAAACTAGTGGGCACCTAATATGTGAAGTTCACTAAAAAAAAACACAATGTGTCAGAGTAACTTAGTGGGTCAGGCATCATCTGTCGAGACATGGATACATAATGTGAAGGTCAGGACCCTTCAGATTATTCAGAGAGGTGTCTGAAGAAGGGTCCCAAGCCGAATTATCACCTATTCATATCCTCCAGATACACAGTTTGACCCGCTGAAGAAGACTGTTTCAGCAGAAGGACTGAGACCATGGCGTTAGTGTGTTTATGAGAAAAAAAAATCAGTCTCCTCAATAAAAATCTGACCACATTCTTAAGGTAAAGAATAAGAAAATCTTCAATAATGTACTGGTGCTTCTCCTGAGAGAACTTTGATATGCAGAAATGTGCTTCCGAAAGTTTCATCCAGATGTTTCTGTATTTCTTGTGATATATAATTGCAGGATTGTCCAACCGGAACGTGACTTCTGAGTTTTCTTATGAAGTACTGGATTTAGGTTTTTTTCTGCTGCATTTAATAATTTGACTTTACACACATTACCCTCTGTATGAGACAAGCATATTCCAGAATATGCAACCTCACGCCTTCCCCATGTAAAAACATAAGAAAACAGAAAAAAAAAGGAATAGGAATAGGCTCCACCAATCATGGCTACTTTTCTATCCTTGTGCCTTTTTCCAACACCATTTCCATATTCCTTAATTCTTTCAATCCACAGAAATCTATCAGTCTCATTTAAAAAAAAAGAACTGAATCTCTTGGGTAAAAATGTTAAAGGTTCACCATAGTGAAAAATAGTTTTCCTCATCTCACTTCTAAATGGTCAGCCCCTCATTCTCAAGCCGTGCCCCGCAATCTTAGGCACTTCAGTCAGAGGAACCACCCACCCAACATTTAGCATTTAACAGTTTTGCGAGTTTTGATAAGGTCCACTCTCATTCTGCTAAATTCTGCAGAATACATTTCCAGTCCTTTCAATCTTTCAACAGTTGATAAACCTGTCATCCTCAGAAGTGGCCAAGTGAGCCTTTACTGCTCTTCCTCTGTGGTAAATATAATATTTTTAGATCGGGAGAATAAAACTATACTGTATGTAGTATGCTACGTGCAGTGACACCAAATTACTATACACTGCAATATGACTATGTTGGTCCTATAATCAAATCTGCTTTTTCATAAAGATTAACATACCATTCACGCTCTTAATATTTTGCTGTACTTGCACATTCGCTTTCAATTTTATTCCCCTGCAGATCTCTTTAAAATTCAACACTAGCTAATTTCTTGCCATTTAATAGAAACTATTTTTTCCATTACTGTTCACCATAATGGATTATTTCACATTATGTACTATCCACCATGTTCTCAGCCACTCACTCCGCTTGTCCACAACCCATGAAGTATATAAACATCCTTCTATGTAATTGCAATTCTGTCCAGTTTAACATTGATAGTAAGCTTGAAAAACAGTTGATATAGATTGTAAATAGCTGCGACTAAGTGAAATATCTGCAATACTCCACCTGTCACAGCCTACCAACTGGAAAAGTATATGTTTGCTCTATGCTTTCTCTCTGAGGACCAATTCTATGTTCAAGTCAGTATATCTGCCCCAATTCATCGCTCAAACCTTGTTGACCTACCTCCTGTTTGGAACTTTATTAAAAGCCTTCAAAAATCCAAATATGACAAATTGATTGGTTCCTCCTTATCTTTTCTTTTAGTCATCTCCTCAAAGAACAACAGATCAGTCAAACACAATTTACCTTTCGCAAATCCATGTTGACTTTGCTCAATCCTTTTCAAGGTATACTGGTGTTTTATCTTTCAGTGAAGAATTTAGCATTTTTTTGACACTGTCACATGGTTACCAGGTTGGTTGTTCCTTGTTTTCTCATTCTTTACTTTCTTAAATAGTGGCAGTCACATTTGCTACGCTCCAATCCACACGAACAATTACTGAATCAATAGAACCATGCAAGATAACAACCAGACGAACCACTATCTCTAAATTCACCTCCATCAAAACGCTGGAATGTAGACCAACTTGGCTACATTTTCTTGTATTTAGTTATAGTTCAGTTCCTCGTTATATTCCCTTCCTTATTTCTTCTAGGATGTAAATATGTACAAATATATATTTTACCCCACACCAAAGACCAATGGAGTCCATCATTTCCCTCAGTTAATCTTTACATGTACAACTTTGGACAAGTTAAGCACATAGTCATCAGTTCATCTTCTGCTTTCAACTACTGAGATACTTGTACTTTATTAACCTTGAATCTTCACCCTGCTATTTAACTTTTCAGAAAAAGTAGAGAGACATGTAGAGTGGTGCTTATTTTGAATCGGTGGGAAATGGTACTTGCCAATCGTCTGTTGAGCTTACCTTTGAGCGAATGTTCCTTTTGGAAGGAAAATCAATTTTGTGATGGGTTGCCAATGCTCAGTAACTAGTTTTTTGTTTGTACACAAATTGAAACTGGTCTATGGGAATTTTTCGACCCACAAGTTTTAAATGTTGGATCCTATTCAAAACTCCTTGAAAAATGGTTCCTTTCTTGTTGGGTGAATCACAGAACTATCCGTGGGTAACAAACGTGTTTTGAATTTAAAAGCATCCATAAATCTTAAATCCCCTGTCCCACTTGGGGATTTTTTCGGCAACAGCCGGCATCATTGATTGACATATCAGGTCACCGAAAAATGATGCGTGTGTGACGCGGCGTGATGTGGCATGATACGGAGTGATGACGTATGACGCGCGGTAGTTTTTCAAGTGTCGCAACATTTTTTTGTCGCCGCTGGATTTTGAAATGTTCAAAATCTTTTGGAGACACTGATATATACGACGGCAGTTGCCAAAAAAATCGTCAAGTTGGACAGGCCCTTTAGTTTAGTTTTGTTTAGTTTAGAGATACAGCATGGAAGTAGGTGCTTCGCCACACCAAGTTCGCACCGACCAGTGATCCCTGCACACTAACACTATCCTACACACACCAGGGACAATTTACGCTTTTACCAAGCCAATTAACCCACAAACCTGTACGTCTTTGGAGTGTGGGAGGAAACCGAAGATCTTGGGGAAAAGCCACGTGGTCAATGGGAGAAGGTACAAACACCGTAAAAACAGGACATATAGTCAGGATTGAGCCCGGGCCTTTGGCGCTGCAATCGCTGTAAGGCATTAACTCTACCGCTGCGCCACCATGCCACCCTCTTGTTTGGAGTTTATCCCTTGAAGTGCACGAGGGTGTGGGATGATCTTATGGATGTATGTAACATCATGAAGATTGAGTGAAAGTATAGAATCTTTTCCCAGCATAGGGGTATCAAGAACCAGAGGATATAGGTTTAAGGTGAGAGAGGAAATATTTAACAGGAACCTGAGGGCAACATTTTCATACAGAGGATGGTGGGTATATGGAATGAACTGTCAGAGGAAGTAGTTGAGGCAGGTACAATAATAAAACTTAAAATACATTTGGACAGGTAGATGGATAGGGACGGTTTAGGGGATATGTGCCAAGCTCAGGTAGGTGGAACTAGCTTAGATATGGCATTTTGTTTGGTATGGATTAGTAGGGTCTGTTTCTGTGCTACATGATTCTATGACTCTACAAATCCAAATGGTCACCATACCTTCACAATATTATAATGAATCGCATCAAACAGGGACACGACTGATAAGAATAAACAATTAGTAAAAGTGGAGAAAGAAAAGAAACTAGTTCTGCCATTCAAATAAATTAATGTACATACACAGGTCAGATTTTTGAATTTAACAATAGTATGCACTATTCACTATCAATAATTATCCTTAATTTTGATTATGACGTTTCTTTGTTTTCTCTATGAAAGTAGCTTTTGCAATACTTAATGCAAGATGTTGCAAAGTACTTTGTTAACTAGTCAAGTGTTCTAACCACAGCATGTTTTGTTTAGCACCTTGAACATAAAATGCTCCTGAAATGCTTCATAATTCCAATTCTGGCCTTACAAAATAATTCTGGCCCAAAATTTCCAAGGATCCTTTGAGGGCACATTTTGAGGTGGTCATATTGCAGATCTCATGGCGGAAATTCAATAGCACCAGAGGATCAAGGTATCATGCACTACTGAATCAGTCTTGCCCATGGTCAGATCATTCAGAGTGTGGTGTGGACAATAATTTACTCAAGTCCAACATCAGGTCAGAGTTTGTGCGTTCAGAGTTTGTGGAGCGGAGAGGACTCAGGGTAGGAGCAGGGAATGATTGTAAATCGGAAGTGGGGAATGAGAGTAGGGTGCTGGTAATCAATGGTGGCGGGTGAAGACTAATGTCACTGGCCACAGTGACATGAATTGAGGTATTACATTCACTGGTTGTGGTGATGGTGGTGGGTCATTAGCTGGGATGAGGAATTAGGTACCATAGGAGTTCTACTGAGATGATCAGTGGGTGGAGGAGTTGGGTCAGATGCGGTGAGATGATCTAGGTCAGCACCATGCAGGAAACTAGTGTGAGGCCCGAGGGAGTGCCAGTAAGGAATAGGAACCAATACTAACATGGAACCAGGTTATAGAGAGCCATTTAATTCATGTCAAAGCAGTCTTCACAGGTGAGTTGGAAGCTTGTCACTGTGAGAATGGCCACAATAGAAAGGTGTAATGAAAATCACAGACTTCATCATCCTCAAGGGAAATTTGCAATTTTCATTGCCATTTTGTTTGTCATTGAAATTTAATTATGTCGCATACAATTGTGAAACTACTCAATCTAATTTCCTTTCTAATCAGTTTTTATCAAATTACCAATCTTTTACAGAGAGTTGGAGAGATGTGATTGGATGGAGACCCAACAAACCACAGAAACCACATGAAGGAAGGAAGTTGACAAAAATATGTTAATCACAATAATTTGCAAAAGCATGAAATATGAGACGATGCATGGTCACATGCTACAATATTATTTAAGTAGGAGGAGTATTTACCTTGTGCCTTTGCACCATTCTTTCATTCCTGTCATAATGGTTTTGGTCATTATGAAATTTGCTGGAAAACTGCCCGTAATGGACCCTTCAAGGGAAACCGAGGCATCAAAGGTTACAGAGGCTGTATGGATCAAACACACAAAGATTATTCTTTCATTTTATTTTTTGCACAGTTGCAGACTAAGCAATGTGCATTTCGCAGCTAGTTCCTGGGGGCAATTAGGAGCCTCAAACCAGTTTTCTTTTAATAAGATTTCCAATTCCATGGCTACAATCTTTGTTGCAAAAAGAAAATCATGTCAGACAGACATAGGATTGAACAATCCACTGTGCAGTCAGCTACAGGACTCATCGCCATAGTAACAGTATGGAGACTGGTTTTATTGTTCATCTGCTTCAAATTCTAATAGTCATTACAGCTTTCAAGGTCAAAGTATAATCAGACAGCAGACATCGAATGCATGGGCAGATAGATCCTTGAGCACACCATTTAATTTCTTTACGTAACATAAAGAATAAATTAATTCTGATATGTCATGTAAAATAAAATGATTTTTTAAATTACATTATTATGCAGGAGGTAACATAGAAAGATGACTCAATGTTATAAATAATATTAAAATATGGATCCTGCATTTAAGAGCTACAATATACAAAAGCTTTAAAGCTCACTGCTCTTACCCTTGCATGATAAAATGTATGGAGCGCAAAGGTAATGCTAGAAATTGCGATATGCAGCTCCACACTGAGTTTATCAAAGGACTGTGCCTCAGAACACATCCTTTATCTCTCGCAAGTATTATTAAGGAAATGGGCTAGTGTGATATTGCATAGAGGCTGTGGTTATTTTCTCCCAAGTGTCACAATTTTCCTGTCTTAGTCATGAAATTAAATTTGGAACAGTATTTTTTAAATCATATGAGATGCATTACTAATAGTTTCAGGAAGATTAGACAACTCGAGACATTTATTTTTGGAAGATAAGGTAACTTCTATGTATACCAGGAACTACATTATGTACTCACCTCCTTTTCATTTATATTGCAATGTTCACACTCCATAAAAAGGATAATAAAATACCTATTTGTAACAAGAAATATTTACAATTTATTTACAAGTCACGGTGGTGCAGTGGTAGAGTTGCTGCCTTGCAGTGAATACAACACCGGAAACCCGGGTTTGATCCCGCCTACAGGTGCTGTCCATACGGAGTTTCTACATTCTCCCCGTGACCTGTGTGGGTTTTCTCCAAGATCTTCAATTTCCTCCCACATTCCAAAGACGCACAGGTTTGAAGGTTAATTGGCTTGGTAAATGTAAATTGTGTAGGATAGTGTTAATTTGCTGGTCGCCTCGGACCTGGTGGGCCGAAGAACCTGTTTCCGCACTGTATTTCTAAACTCTAAAAACCTTGAATGCCAATGAGAAAAAAGGTTCACTGTTTTTCCTTGCTGAGCATGTTCTCAGAGCATCTCAGAGGCATCTATTTGAAAGGACAGACAAGGTTTCTGTTTAACAGTTCATCTGAAAGAAGGCAACTTCAACGATGCAGCACTGTCTGAGGACAGAAATATGGGCTAGGCATTTAACCCACAACATTGTAATTCAAAGATGAATCACAGCTAAAAATAGATGTTTAACTATTTATTGTGGCAGTATCTTCCTTGAACTGAAATAAATTTCAGTTTCCACGCACAGCTGGGTGTTTTTTTGTTATCCCAATGGAAAACAACCAACATACACACAAGAAAGTCACAAGAACTGCGATATCATCTTCTGCTGCACATCAAGAGGAGGAATTTCCTTGGAACTTTTCTAAAGCTGCTGAAATTTGCAGACAGTCCATGGCCAGGAATAAATAGCATTTCTCTCAATATTTCTGTTGTGGAATGGAAAATAATCTTAAAAGACTTTAACTTCAAGACCTAGGTTCATATCATTAGTTTTTCTTTTCATTTAAAATACCAATAGCTGCATCTGAAGCAAAATATACATTAAAAAAAGAAACAATGTAAAAAAATAATGAAGTTTAGAGGATCATAATGAACTAATGATGAACCAACTGCAACCTTGTTTTGCCAAGTTGAGCCAATATTTTTGTTAATAAAATGCATGGGTAACATTTCATATTATTGCCTAATAAGACGGGTTTGCATGGATATTTAGGTCTAAACACAGATTGCACATGTGTTATAACTTCTAACTACACTTGGTCTGCAGGCACATTCTATCATTCAGTGTATTTGAGGAAAATCCATACAAATGTAACAGCATTCACCCTGTTTAAAAAGTCAAAATACTAAACAAAGCCTTTTATAGCCATAAATGTAACCTTATTTATCTACACCAGAGAGCTTACTTAGCATTGGAAATGGGAGTGAGTTTTTATAAGCAGCTGTATATCATCTACACGCAATTAATTTTATAGTTGGGGCTGTCCACAGCTAAAACCCCCAGTGTCTCTTTGTGCTTCAATGGCCTCTATAAACATTTCCAACACGGAGAAGACAGCAGAGGTGACCAAGCACAGCTTTGCCAAGGTCTGAATTCAGATAGAGATTAGAAGGGGCTTGATAGTTAGCAATAACAATTCAGTAGCTGATGAAGTTGACAAGATATGTGATGGAGAAAAAACGGTGATAAAATAAATTCTACAAAAGGATGACCAGAATAACGCACAAAACTTGCAGTGGATTAGACTGCATCTTTTATTATTGAGTATGTATTTTCCTTACATAATATGCAGTAAGCATACAATAAAAATAAAATGATAATGACAAATTAAATTAACACAGGTTTTGAGCAATTGTGGTGTAAATGATGAACCAAGTTGGAATTAATTTATTGGCTTGTATTATGCTACCCCTTTCACAAAATAAAACATTACAAGGCATGTGACAGGAGCTTTGACTTGCAACATTTAACTTTGGGGTAGCATGAATATGGTCACAGGAGGAAGTTTAGCGCAAGGAAACAATTGGGACTGTGACCAAAATGTGGTGACAGTGGAATGCACAAAAGTCCAGGGTTGGAGGAGCTTGCATATTTGGACGAGTTGCAGGGCTGGAGGAAATTAGAGATGGGGAATGACAAGACCGTGGACTAATTTAAAAACAAAGGTGAGAATTTAATATGGAGCATGATTTAACTTGAAGGCAGTGCAGATCACTAGGCACAGGCCTGATGGATGAATGGGAGGATGCAAATTAGGATTTTAGGCAGTAGATGTTTTAATGCCGACATGAGTACTCAATGTCCGGTACATACAATATGTATCTAGGAGCCTATTTCCACTCAACAATGCCCTCATGTTTGCAGAGACTAGCCAATGTGAAAAATATACATCTTCTAGATGAGCTGGGACGCATCCTCAATGATGTGACCTGGTTCATCGGGTGTTTCGGACACAACATCAGACACCCTCGCCCAGGCGACCAAGCCGGGGTTGATCAGGCCCCGACTTGCGTCCCAACAGCAACCGCCCACGGATCAGCCATCTTAATAACTACTCTGCATGAGTTGGGAGACTCTACTGCGTGGAGGGACTGGGCTCTGTGGGGTGACTCCCGGCCGGGCTCCTCCTGCGTCTCACCAGGTTCAAGGCCTGTGCGCTGCACCTCTTTCTCCTTCTCCGAGCATTTCATTCTCGCCTGATGGATGTTTAGGCCACGATGGTTCATTAGTCCTTTCCGTAGCTTTGTTGGGTGTCTTTCTCACGAAAGACCCAGACTGGGGTGCTAACCCAGCCTTTCCCGGGTGCCGTCTTTCCGTGCCGTCAACTGTCTCTCCAGTAGTCACCAAACTATTCTTGGTTGTCACCCAGTCTATTCCTAGGTGCCACTGGCTGAGCCAGACTTCAATGTGAAAAATATACATCTTCTAGATGAGCTGGGACGCATCCTCACAATAATGTGAATATTAAATATGGTTCAATTTTAGGTAACCATCTGGTACTTTCCTTTCCCACACATTCATCTATCCATCTAAATTTCTTCTCCCTATCTGATTCCATCTCATCCACCTATCACCTACCAGCTTCAGTCCCATCTCCTACATATGGCTATGTACTGGCAATCTTTCCTGTTTCCTCTCAGTCACGAAGGAGGTTCTTTTAATCATCAACTTACACCTTAGATAGGCACAAAATGCTGGAGTAACTCAGCGGGTCAGGCAGCATCTCTGGAGAAAGGGATTAAGGTGTCTTTTTGGATCGAAACCCTTCTTCAGACCTGAAACGTTACCTATTCCCGTATTTTCTCCAGAGATGCTGCCTGACCCACTGAATTACTCCAGGTTTGTGTTTATCTTCAGTGTAAATCAGCATCAGTAGTTTCTTCCTTCATCGACTTACACCTGTTACTTCCACAGACACTGATTGACCCACTGAGTTCTTCCAGTATTTTGTTTTTGTTCATAATATTTCTATATGTTTTGCTAACATAATGTTCTGAATTTCACAATAATATTCAATAGTATTTCTAACATGACATCCTATCAGACCTTGCATTTATTCTTCCCCTATCTATTTAAGAGTATTTTTATATATTTTAAGGAAGCCCAGGATAACACAACCAATTAAGCACAACGGTTCTGTAATATTTAATGATTATATACCTTCAACAATTCACCCCAAATTCCGAAAGAATAAATGTGCACCAATGCTCTCTGATTTCCCTTGCTACCTAACTGCCCATAAAAGTGCTCTCCTTAAAGAAGTTTCTGCCATCCTGAATTCATTGTGCCTGGTTGTATTGTCACCAATTCCACAGTGTGCAGTTTATGTGATTAAAGCCATTTATTGTTGTTTGTGATGCAAACTTTATGTACTGATGACATTGTACTGCACAAGTTCAAATCTTTTCCAAACATCAAGTGAGGGAAAACCAGACAAGTTATTTTATAGTTGTGTCTATGTTTTCTTGCTCTCTCATTATGTATAACTTAGTTGCCGGATATTCCTTCAACACTAATTTTACTGGAGATTTTCCCTGGGAATGAGGGAATTCCTGGCCCCGTTCTAATTATATTGAGGTACAAGGAAGTGCAGATGCTGGTTTACAACAAAAGAAAACTTGACATCCCACCCCGGACATTCCTTCTTCACTCTGCTCTTGTCCGGCAAAAGGTACAGAAGCCTGAAAGTGCAGAAAACCTAACTTAGGAACGGCTTCTTCCCATCCATTATCAGGCTCCTGAATGGTTCTACCATAAACTAGGGTACTGTTCAATTCACCTCTACCTCATTGAGGATATTGGACTTTGTCGAAGGAACTGATGAACTGCAATGTGCTACAATGCTATATTTTGCACTCTGCATTTTCCTCTTCGCTCTCTATTATACTTTAATTTGAACCGATTGTATCTATGTATTGTGTATCTGATCTGTTTAGATAGCAAGCAAAACAATGCTATTCAATGTACCTCAGAACATGTGACAATAATATACCTAAACCTAAACCTGCAGTATCAGTTTCTGGAGTCTGGTATTGGGCTTTTGAAGGATATGGCATGACCAACATGGGTGACTGAGAGTAACTAGGGCCTCATTGTTGAAGAGGGCATTAATATTTATTCTCTACAAGGTGAATGGAAAACATTATGGAGCCCAAAAAGCGATGAAAGCTTGGACAAACTTACTTTTTTTTTAAGAGTGTGATAGGTTATTAGTAGTGGAAGTATATAAAACTATGAGAGGCATAGATAGGACAGATTGTCATAGTAGTTTTCACAGAGTAGAAATGTAAAATTATAGTGGGCATAACTTTAAGGTGAGAGGTGGCATGTTTAAATGATATTTATGCGTTGTTAGGTACCTAGAATGCACTACCGAGGACAGTGGAAGCAGAAACTATAACAATGTTTAAGAAACATTTAAACAGAAGAGGCAGGAATGGAGGGAGGCAGATGTGCAGTTTAAAGTGGCATATGGTTAGCACAGACAAAAGACAATAGGTACAGGAGTAGGCCATTCAAGCCTTCGAGCCAGCACCGCCATTCAATGTGATCATGGCTGATCATCCCCAATCAGTACCTCGTTCTTGCCTTCTCCCCATATCCCCTGTCTCTATCTTTAAGAGCCCTATCTAGCTCTCTTTTGAAAGTATCCAGAGAACCGGCCTCCACCACTCTCTGAGGCAGAAAATAGTAAGATTAAACGAGAACTTACCCGTTTGAAGTTTGATCTTGATTTTATGAGGAGCCACGTTGGTGATTACGTGAAGAACCCCGTCTAGGCCGCATGCACGTCAATCTTCAAAGCAGCGGTATGAAATCACAAATAACAATCACTGAAGTGACATAGTAAGATGCGTGACTCGAGAACTACCAGATGATCTTTATGAGAGAGGGAGTATCCGAAAATATCTTAAATCATGCCACCCCTGGTCTGCTCTGCTTGTGTAGACCAGAATGTAAATTGTAATGGCACCTGCAGCCAATTCCATCCTATCTAGCCACAGCATTTGGAATGTTTGCCGTTGTTGTGCTGATATTAGTGTCATAACTAAGGATGTAGCTGGAACCCCTTGGTGAAGTAATGTTCACACATTTTCAATAACCAACTGCATAATCTTGTAGTGGGAGAACTTGTGTCAAGATCCCATTAAAGAATGAACTGGAAAATGTCAGTAATCGGTACCATATTAAAAATAACAATATCATTTAACAAAATCACTTCCGGTCCTCCTCAATAGGAATGTACTGCTTGTTTGGGTGCTATCCCTGCACTCTGCACCTAGGGCGCATCTAGTGTATATATTTAGTTGATACCAACAATTGAAGAATTGGTAACTCATGCAAATCTCCAATACCTCCAACTAGAGATGGTATTCGGAACTTCTCACCTTAGAGTCCTTAGCATCAGTTTGTAATAACTGAATTTGACCGACCACACTACTGTAGCGAGTTTCAAGTTCGTTCAAATTAGTTTATTCTCATGTTCAGCAATGCCAAATACTGTTTTTTCATTATTGTGACTGAGGTAGCTTCAGCTGACAATAGCATACGGTTGTTAACAATGGTCTAATTGTCCTTTGAGAGGTTGCTACTTACACAATATTAGTTCCTTGATTTGCTCAGCTGAAACACAGCTGCTAAATTGCCAATTACTCTTGATGAAATAAAACTCAGTTTTATAACAGGTTGCTATTAACTCCAATCTCTTGCCACAGGGTGGAGTCAAGGCTAATAATAATTAAAGGTAAATCCCAATGACCAACGAACAGTTTATCCCATTCCGCAAAGCTTTATTGTTATTGATACAGTTATATTATCTTTGATAACCTCTGTAATGGGATTTGCATAGCATGGATCTTTGACCTTAATGAATCTATTGTTAGTCAGGAAAATAAGTTTTCATATTCAGAAGTTCATATGCCCGACACTCTCCATTCTTCATAATAACATACCACTCCTGCCTTATTCCATGGGCGGTTTGCATGAGAACTTTTGCCCAATTTCCAAACCTTAACTTTAAAAAATATCCCTGGCCATAATCCAAACTTGCTTGGAATGCTACGACTGTCCCTCATGCAGATCTTTTTATCCTTTGTGTGTTGTACAAAACAAATGTAAATATTACAACTTGTGAACGGTGCACTACCCATATTTTGGAAGTGCTAGACCCATTCTGTTGAGTAGGGTTGGTAAGGTGCATGGAATTTCTAAGCTATCATGCTGCCCCCAGCTCCAGTGAACCACTTACTGCCGATGAGCGCCTGGGGTGCATTCTGAAACAATGACTTTTGCCCGCCGTTAGCCTAATTGATTCGTCTGCCAGGTTTTCTTCCCCTGTTGAATAGGCCTACCTGAATAACAGATTCAGCGGCTGGCTCTCACATCCCCCTGTTGGCGCTGTTCACTGCCGGCACATATGTGCTTTAGTATGTTCTATTGACTTCTTTAGAGCCTGGAGTCAGTTATATCTTGACCTTTTGCTCTTCCCTCCTCAGAGAGGGCGATTCGTAGGCAGCCCTAAACAGGCGCTGCCGCAGTCTGCAGGATACCAATACTGATTAGAACCCATTGGACGTATACACAAATAGAATATTCTGCTGGGATGGCAACTTTGTTGTCAGGAAAAAGGTACCTCTGACACATGCCCTCCATCCCTTGGGGTATGGCCCATGGCCATACCCTGAGACTCAGAGTCAGCAGGATACTGACCCATCTTCGTCTCTGCCTCCAAGAGGGAGACCTGTAGCAGCTCTGTAACTGGAGCTGCTGGTGCGGCCTGCAGAGGTGGAACTTCTACCTCACCCTACCATCAGAGTCGGTGTACAAACTAATCCTCATCTATGAAGATACTATCGAACAGTTTTCTACTAGATAGCTGCTGGCGCCTTTTTTGTTCAGGATGGCGCTGACGCTACTCCTGTTGGCGTGTGCCCTGCTTTAGCACTGTATGCAACAGTTGCTGTATTTGGGATAGTCGTTTCAAAAGTACTGTCCAGCCCTGGTGAGGAATCATCCCCCGACTCCGGGGGCCTTGCTATCCAGTCCCGGTGGAGAATTATCTCCCGACTCCAAGGGCGTAGCAGATTATGTGTGAACCTGAGCAACCCTGTCCCAGGCGTTGCTGGCACCGCCTTTCGTAAAGGCCGGCACTTTTTGTCATGACACAGCCCTGTACCAGGTGCTGCTAGCACGGCTCTCTCGTAGGCCAGTAATGTCACAAATGAAACAGCCCTGTATCAGGCGCTGCTGGCACAGCTCTCCAGTAGGCCGGCATTTTCATACATGAAGCAGCCCTGTCAGGTGCTGCTGGCGTGGCCTGTCCCATAGGCCCATACTATTGCACATGAAGCAGCCCTATCTCAGGCGCTGCTGGCGCGGCGTGTCCCATAGGCCCGCACTATTACAGTGTAAGCTCACTAAATCAACAGTTTTAGTGTACAGCTTTACCTGTGAAGGGTTAAAACAATTCACAGCAACTTGTGCTAAACAACAAGGATAACATTGGCAGAGACATATGACAATAACATTTTATGACTTTAACTTTGCCTTTAGCTTTTAACTTTAAGAAAAACACTATAACATACATACATTTTATTATTAAGAGAAACCCTTTGTACCCCAACTCACCTGAGTCCAAATACGGCTGAATGAGTCCCATTATATTCCTTGCCTGGGGCCCAACATCTTTGAGCCACTGACCACACTGTCAGTGACGCTGGCGTTATTTTGTCAGCGGCTCCTTATCTCGCAACGTGATGTTTTTACCGGTTATCCCCTTCCGCGGTCGGACTGGGTTTCCCCACAGTCCATAACCGGTACACTGGTCGGGCTGCGAAACTGGCAGGAAAACCTCTGTGAAGCGAGGCTCCTGCCTGAAAAAACCTGGTAAGTAAAAACGAACTTACCTCTAGGTTTAACTTACCACTGGCAGGAGCTCTGTCCTGCCAGTCTGGTGCTTGCACCAGTGCGGCTGACGTACTGATGCGCATGCGGCCTAGACGGGGTCCTTCATAGAATCACTCACGTGACTCCGAAGTAAAATTGTGGGCCAAAGGGCAGTTCCTTTGCTGCAGTGTTCTATTTTAATATAAATAGTGGCAATTTTTAGCTATCACAGAACAAAGTAAATAGTGATGCTGGACAACCTTTGATGGCAAGCCTCAAATGGCTAAACAAACTGTGTGAAAACATGTTAGGTCCTGCATTGTTTGTAGGACTCAAGCTGGCTTTGTCATGGAGCAAAAGACAGGCAAACACTATGTAACCTCATATTAGGCATTAACTACCATGGAAATCCTTTCCAAAACCAAAATAAATATTTGGGCAGAAAACTACATCGGTCTATAGTAAATACAGCAACCTCAGCACTGCCTCCTGCTGTCTCACTGCTCATGATAAGGCCATCCATATTGTAATCACTAATACTCTTTTCGATTGCAGACATCACCTAACCAGTATGGAACTTACCGAAGCAACTGGTAACACTCGATCACCAAATTAGAGTCTGGATTGATTAATCTGAGTCCTGATTCCAAATAGCTTTTCCAGATTCCGAATAGGTTTTTTGAATGTTTATAATAAACCTATTCTCAATGTTTATAAGCTTTGCCTGATGCCATTCTTAAGATGTTGCTCATATTATGCAGAAACAGTAATTGATGATGTTAATTAAAATATTTAATTGAACGTGCACTGGCCCATGAACCATTATTTCAGAATTCCCGATATTAATTTTGGGCTATCAATGCAGATGATCTTCTTATTTAGAGAGTGTGATGGACTGAAGTTGCATTTGCTACAAAGCTAACAAAGAACATTACCAAGAAATGCATCCCTGGTCCAGCACGCTACTGTTGTATTAGCACATAGTCATCTTTCTCTGAAATGCTCTTGACTTCAATGGAATAAATTTCAAAGGCATAGTGCAATATGCTGATGCAAAACATTTAGTTATATTTACTGTGGTATATTTCTAGATACACATGCACAAAGCA
Organism: Raja brachyura; assembly: GCA_963514005.1. The sequence goes on from OY740783.1 coordinate 78,680,023, forward strand.
AGACATTGTAGAAAGAAAGGGTACCAAGCATACAAAAAAAAGCCAGAATGAAAATAAATTGTAGGAAATGGATTAAAAAGGTATCTTAGCGTAACCTAGCTAAATGTCCCAAGGCACAAGCAACCATTATACAACAAAACATTGTTGCTGAATCACCTAAGATGATATTAGGATAGACGACTCCAAGCTTCAAGAAAGCGGCAGGTATGAAGCAGCATCTTGAAGACGCAAATAAAGATTGAGTGATTTACAGAGGGAATTCCAGAGCTTATGACAGGTAGCTCAAGCCAATGCAACCTATAGTGGGGCATGTAAATGTAGTCAGGGAGATGGGAGTGGAGGACTGCTAATTTCTCAGAGATATATAGGATTGGATAAATTATGGGGACATGAGGGGCTGAGCCGATTGGCAATTTTGAAAGTAGGGATGAGAATATTAATATTCAGTATTTTTTTAATACATGTCTGCGAGCACAGAATGTAAGTCTGTGAGCATAGAAGTTAGGGGTGAACAGACTTGTTATAAGTTAGGATGTGAGCAACTAAATTTGGGATGCAAAGAAGGATTATAATGTAGCAACTCACTCAATGAAATTAATTCTCATTTTATATAAGCACAAGACTGCAAATTAGGTCCAAAAATACCATGAAGGGGAATTCATTGCCAAGAGTTTCAATAGTCCAAAAACTTATAACTAACATATTTAAGACACATTGACTAAGCTATTTGCTGGCAATGCTACAATCAGTTTACTGTTAATAGTGTATAAACTCATTAACGTATACTGTGAGAGTGCTGTGTTGTATAAATTAGTTGTATAAATTATACATTTCTCCTCTCACAACTACATTAGATATTATACTTTCAGGAAATGTATCTCCCACTTCATATTGAGAGAAAAGTGCCTTTCAATTCCCAATAGATAAATAATCCTTATCCTGTTCTGCAACATTAATTTAAGGTTCCAGCTAAGTCACAGGAGTAATGAAGTGAAAGGTGATGTCAGATTGTTAAATGAGGGAGATGTCGTAACTACTCTCATCTTGGGACCATTGCCTAATTTCAGTCCTCCAGAGGGATCAATGCTCAATACTCAAATCTGTGTGTTTTTTCAGCCTAGTTCTCAGCTGGGAATACACAATGTGAAAATGTATCTATTATCTATACTCTGAAACTGGATAATGGGAAGACCCTGTTCAGATTGTTTAATTATGAATGGAGCTCACTCTGAGTACACTATCCAAACCAGTTCAGGGCTCGATTCAGGCAAATGTTGGACCTTCGACGGCCCAATTATCCCACAGCCAGCTGGATGAGTGTAAGCACCTGCTTCCATCAAATCATCAATGTTGGCGCCTCCATGCACTAATGTTGCATAATGTGCTGAGCATTGTTGGAATTGGTAAGTAAGCTTTCTGGTCAATTTATGTCCCCCAGCAATGCAGACCAGTGTTTTATTTCCATACAGCTTGCTAATTTTGCAATTCGGAGCTTTGCTGTATGAACCATTGTACCTCAGCACCCGCTACTTTGTGAATTAAGAAACAAATTGAAAATATTTTATCATTTGATAAACCATTTGATATATAATTCAGATTTTTCACTATGTTTTAAGGTGACATTGATTACTAGGGTAGTAAAGAGAATTATGGGTTATCATAAGAATCACCATTAGGGGAGAAAATAATAATTATTGTTTTTGACATTCCCTTATGGCTCCACAAAAAAAGAATAACATTAAAAAAAAATACCTGCACAAAAAAATCTTTATTTTTACTATGCCCTTGTATTCAAATAGATTAAAATGCTTAATTATGGATACCAGTTGTTTTGGGGACAAATAAAAAGACTGAGTACGTTATGATTATCTAAAACATTTCATCACTTGAAAGGATTTTTACGCTGCTATAAATTTGCAGGTACTTAAACATCTGAAGGCAGAGGAGGCTTGCGTGCTAATTTCCACCTCAACCTCCCACCAGAAACAAAGGTCTATAATTCCATTAGTTACGTGCACTTACTCAGCCCTTTTGCACTTTTTGTCTCATATTGGAGTCACATATCAGTTTGACCTAGAAATAAGAAAACTCAGTCAACTGAAGCCAGTCTCAATGCGGCATAAGTCATAAGCTCTCCTGGCTCCCTCCGGCTGCACTGATTCTCAGTTGAACTATGTGAGCATGATGAATCGTGCTCCAGCCATATTAAGCTAAATAATATCTGTTTTAGTGCTGTTAGGTCTGCAAGAAAACATCATTTCAAATATTTGCTCCACATTGTTCAAGGTCAAGAGTTAAATGAAAGTAAATGACAGTGCACATTTTGTGAAATTATGTACCTTGCATAAAATAAAAAAAATAACCAATTTTTAACTTGGTAGCTAAGTTCATATTATCTGCAACAGATTGCCATGTTCATTTTGGGCTATTTTTTAATTAAAGCAATATCGATAGTTTTTGCTTACATTCATGGCATAGGCACAAGGGAAGAGAAGTAGGCCATTCAGCCCCTCGAGGGCAATGGTGCAGATGATTTCTTCTGCAAAGCACTCAGCTAAGGACTTTGATGGGCCAGTCTACAGGAGAATGCTGACAGGTATGCACAACAAATTGCTTAGTACAATAGCAGCCCTGACAGAAAGACAGCAATCTGTGCTCTGACAGGTGCCCTAGGGGAATAAAGTAGTTGTTTAGAACATGAGTCTGCTGTCCTCTTCCAGGAAGACAGTACTCTGCCTTTTACCATTGCCCTTGCTGTTGACTCTCATGCAGTTAGCAAAGACTGCTGTTTTTCATGTGAAATGGTTTAGTTTGAAACTCGATCCAGTGCGATTCAGCGTTATTTTCTAAGGCACCTTCAGTATCCGCGAATAAAAGTCAAAAACCTTTTATGGGCCATGTTTCTGTCACTGGTGTGACACCAAAGAGGAGTATTAGCATTAGAAAAGCCATACAAAGAGCAGGCAAAAGGACAACGCATGGTATTGTACGACATTTCAGGTGGCATGTTTACCTTATGGTTATTTTTACAGTATGTTTGTTTTGTGGCTAGGTGGTCGTTGCAATTGCAAACAACAAAGAGAAGATAACGCCATGACTGGAATGAGTGGGGCTTTCAGGTTTTGCTTGGTGATAGGGCAATTGGATTAGTCAGTCAGTCTATCATGCAAAGACCATCTAAAAATTATATGTGATCCCCTCACTTGCTCTTTGTGTTTCATTGCTATTTGCTATTCAGCAGCTGTGAGAAGCAGAGCTATTATGACTGCAAGGTTGTGTGGTACATTGGCAAGGCCAGTTAAATCTAGTGTTGAATTCTACCATGCTTTGCAGAGTTAAAATCAGATGAGGCAGTGGAAGATCATTTATAACATCAGTAGTCTACTCAATTCAACTTTGTGTGGTACACTGACTCTTGTTCCAGACCAGTTACCTTGTGTCCGTGAGATAACATTGCCGTAAATAGCTCTAGGTCCAAGGAATAGTGTTTGTTTCCTTTGACTTGTCATAGAGACTCTGATGTCAATCTCACAGCTGTCTAAAACATAATCCTATCCATTCTGCCTCTTGACTCCAAACTGTGATTTGACCACCATCATGGGCTGTGGTAGAGTTTTGACCCGACCTGCGACCATCACTTTCCACCCCACAGATAGAGCACAACCCGTTGAGTTACTCCAGCAGATTGTTTCTCCATATTCCAGCATCTGCAGTCAATCAAGTCGTCAGGTGCTGTGAATGGTTATACGTCGGGTAGAAAAGAAGGCATGGAATCCATCACTGTGTTATAACGTTGAGTTAGGGACGGCACAGTGGCGCAGCAGTAGAGTTGCTGCCTTACAATGCCAGAGACCCAGGTTGCATCATGACTGGTTGCATCGCGGCCTGGTTCGGCAAATTGAATGTCCAGGAGCGGAAAAGACTACAAAAGGTTGTGACCACAGCCCAGTCCATCACCGACTTTGACCTCCCCACCGTCAAAGGGATCTATCGTAGTCGCTGCCTCAAGAAGGCAGCCAAAATCATCAAAGACCCACACTATCCTGGCCATACACTCATTTCACCATTGCCATCAGGAATAATGTGCAGGAGCCTTAAACTGTAATGCCCAGGTTCAGGAACATCTTCTTCCCTACAGCCATCAGGCTATTAAACATGACAACAAATAAGCTCTGAGCTCTGAACTGCAAAAGACTATATTATTATTGCACTATATTTGTTATTTATTGAACTTTTTTTCTCTTCCCCCATTATGTTCTATATTTACATATTCAAATATTCTGTTGTGCTGCAGCCAGTAAGAATTTAATTGTCCCATCCAGGACATATGTCAATAAAACACTCTTGACTCTTGATCCTGACTATAGGTGCTGTCTGTATGGAATTTGTATGTTCTCACTGTGACCGCTTGGGTTTTCCCCGGGTGCTCCAGTTTCCTGCCACACACCAAAGATGTATAGGTTTGTAGGTTAATTGGCCTCAGTAAAATTGTAAAATTGTTCTTAGTGTGTAGGATAGTGTTAGCGTATGGGGTGATTGCTGGTCGGCGTGGTCTTGGTGGGCTGAATGACCTGTTTCTGTGTTGTTTCTCTAAAGTCTAAAGCTCCTGTCCCACTTAGGCGATTTTATTGGTGACTACAGGCGACTAGGCTATCACCTGTATGGTCATGACTAGTCTCCTCAAGTTGCCTAAAGGGTCTTAACATCTTTCTGGTCGCCGCTGGATTTTGAAATGTTCAAAACGGTTTGGCGACTGTGGGCTGGACGTAGCTTGCCGCCAAGATGATGCAGGTTGTCACCAGGTGATGTTGGTTGTGACCGTGTACTGACTTCGATGAATTCCATTGGCGACTACCTACGTCAACTTTCGTCAACCGGCGACAGGTATCGGCAACTGAATTGTCTTCAGTTGCCTTCAGTTGTCATCGACAGGGTCGTTGCTTATCGTAGCTTGTTGCGGGTGGATGTAGGTTGACTTTGGTTGTCGTAGGTTGTTGCCTGTGTGGTCGTAGGTTGTCGTAGGTGTGGTTGCAGGTGGACGTCCTAATGGGTCGCCGGTTGTGGGTGGCTTGCCGTAGCTTGATGTCGACCAGGTGGTAGGTTGTCGTAACTTGTCATAGACATTGTCGTAGGCGGAGGGGGGTCCAGTCGCCGCTTTTACAGCAATCTGCTATGACTGTGATAGTCACCGGCAGTTGTCGAAAAATCGCCTAAGTGGTACAGGCCTTAAAGAGTTCAAAATGTGGACCTTCTAAGTGAAAAGCATATTGCCAAATGCAACCTGAAATCCCTGTGTTTGTTTTGTCTGCTGGTCTCTAACAAAGGATGTCTTGGAATCGGGAGCTTCTGTGTTCATTCCAAAGTGCAGAGATATATCCACTCTGTGAGTCTGGCATATTAAACTATTGATGTCTATGACTTTAATACCCGCCGACAAACTTTTTCTTGTACGGTTCTGTAACCACAGTTATGCCAGCTTGACATGACACTTTTCAAGGCACTTTTTAAATGACCCCCTTCAAACTGAATTGCAAACGTTTCATGCATTGCTCTTCACCAAGGTGGATGTAGGTGAATTCCTCCATGCTCACCCTCTTTTAGAAGATTGTTATGCTTTGCATGCTTTCTGCTCATGCTCCCTTTCATGTTACTTTTTCCAAGGAATATCCATAGGTACCAATATCTGGAGGCAATTGGGTGCGATCAAAAACACTCTTTGAAATCTTTATGCACCATGCACTTACACGTTCTGATGAAGACTGCATTCTTCAAATATGACTCGAACCAGCAATAAAAAAAAACAATTAACGAGCAAATGATCTTTTACCGATCTATTGTGGTGAGGTGAGCTGTTGATTCTCATGTTGTCATTAACTTCAATGAGCTCATTGTGGCAATGATGAATGGCATCACTGTCTCTCAATACTCCATACCTTTGGAGGGCAAACGTGCTCATGCCCCTTCCCAATATGGTGATTGCTGCAATGTGCATTACAGATGAGCATGCAAAACTGAGGCAATGGAATTGATGGGGTTCTCTGAAAGATGAGAAAGACGGGCCAAGCGCGGGCAGATGGGACTAGTGTAGATGGGGCATGTTGATCGCGTGGGCAAGTTGGGTCAAAGGGCCTGACCCATGTTGCATAACTCCATAACTATATATAAACCTATGAGCTCCTTCTTTGTCAGAATGAGAAAGGCATTGCCCATTGGTGGACAAAAATTCTGGAGGAACTCAGCAGGTGAGGCAGCATCTATGCAGAGAAGGAATAGGCGACATTTCGGGTCAAGACCCTTCTTCAGACTAATGTTGGGGGGGGTGGCAGGAAAAAGAAAGGAAGATGCGGAAATAGAAGGCTTGTGGGAGGGGTGGGAAGGGGGAGGGGAAGGAGGGAGAAAGCAAGGACAAATTGAAATTAGAGAAGTCAATGTTCATACCGCTGGGGTGTAAACTATCTAAGCGAAATAAGAGGTGCTGTTCCTCCAATTTGCACTGGGCCTCACTCTGGCAATGTAGGAGGCCTAGGACAGAAAGGTCAGATTCGGAATGGGAGGGTGGGTTGAAGTGCTGAGCCACCCGGAGATCAGGTTAGTTAGTGCGAACTGAGCGGACGTTTTGGGCGAAGCGATCGCTGATCCTGCGCGTTGGTCTCGCCGATGTAGAGAGGTTGACAGCTGGGACAGCGGATGCAGTAGATGAGTTTGGAGGAGGAGCAGGTGAACCTCTGCCTCACCTGGAAAGACTGCTTGGGTTATTGGATGTAGTCGAGGGGGCAGGTAAAGCGACAAGTGTAGCATTTCCTGCGATTGCAAGGGAAAGTACCCGGGGAGGGGGTAGTTTGGGTGGGAAGGATCAAATTGACCAGGGAGTTATGGAAGGAATGGTCTTTGCAGAAAGCAGAAAGGGGAGGAGATGGGAAGATGTTGCCAGTGGTGGGATCCCGTTGGAGGTGGCGAAAATGTCATAGGATTATATGTTGTATGCGACGGCTGATGGGATGGGATGGAAGGTGAGGACAAGGGGGACTCTGTCCTTGTTACGAGTAGAGGGATGGGGAGTGAGAGCGGAGCTGTGGGATATAAAGGAGACCCTGGTGAGATCCTCATCTATAATAGAAGAGGGGAACACCCGTTCCCTAAAGAATGAGGACATCTCTGATGTCCTGGTCTGGAACACCTTATCCTGGGTGCAGATGTGGCATAGACGGAGGAATTGGGAGTAGGGTATAGAGTCCATACAGGAAGCAGGGTAGGAAGAAGTGTAGTCCAGACAGCTATGGGAGTCAGTGGGTTTGTAGTAGTCTGTTGCCTGTGGTGGAGATGGTGAGATCTAGAACATCCATCAATTGGTCATGGCTGGGAATTTGTACAATGGCCGCTGCACAACCAAATGGTGCTGTCCTTGTTACTGTGAAATAAAGCACTATATTCAGTCATAGTACTGTTAGGCTTCTCATAGGTGATCAGCTAATGTTGCTATGCTTAGCTTTCATCGAAATTAATTTCCCACTTGCCATATCACTTCAGAATTAATTTAATTGCTTTCTATTTTGATTATAGATTGAAAACAGGAATTGTAAGTGCAATGACGGGAACCAGGACGAAAGTTATAACTTACAATACTACTGACGTTTGCTGCACAGAAAATAGGCAACCAAATATAATAGTTCCCTTGTCTCAAGTGCAATCTAAAAATATAAAATCCTTCAATTAAATTAGGTTGAATGTCGCAAAGCTTCCCCCATCGATATCCTCATCATTTGACAATGCATCTGCTAAAATCACTTGTGGATGAGATGATGGGGATCCCAAATTCAGTCAGTCTGCTTAAGATTGTTTGAGAGATACATGCAGGTTGGTAGGTTAATTGGCTTCTGTATATTGCCCCTAGAGTTCGGGATAGAACTAGTGTAGGGGCGATTGTGGTTGGCATGGACTTGCTGGGCTAAATGCCCTGTTTCCATGCTATATCTCTAAAACTAAAAGTAAAACTAAAATTTAAAAACATTCAGTTTGAGGTTTGAGCACTATTAGAAAGATTTTTAAAAATCTATTATGGAAAGGCATCAGCCACAATTTGAACCAATCAGATTGAAAAACATGTCCAAAAATGAAGTTAGGATGTAACACCACAACTAACATAATTTGGTAAAGCTTGGCACGGGAGAATCAGCAATGGTATTCATAAATTTCTCACACCAAAAAGCCCATCCTTATTTTACTTCGGAGTCACGTGAGTGACTACGTGAAGAAGCCCCACCAGGCGCATGTTCGGCATTACGTCGACGCGTGTGGCACCAACAGGGTGGAGAGCACAGCTCCCACCAGCGGTAAGTTTAACCCGCAGGTAAGTCGGTGTTGAACTTCTTGCGAGTGTTTTTTAAACTCTGTAAGTCTGCAGAGCCAGCTAGAGTGTTTATGTATTTTGGATTTTTTTTTTAAACTCTGTAAATCTGGCTTGAAAATATGGAGCCAGCTAGAGTATAAGTATGTTTAAACTGTGGTAATTGAATGGCGCTGAAACTGCAGTTTCCGATTGAGATCGGATCGGGAGATAAGGCTGATTTAAAAGCCATTTCCCGCTATTTACCGCTATTTAGATCGGGTTTGGAGATAACGGCTGCGCTAAATGCCAGCTCCCAATACCCACAATTGTAAAGTAAAGTCTGCTCTGTATATATGTTACCAGATGCAGTTTTCCTTTATGGAAATGTATATAACCCTGTGTGATACTGAGGTTAATACAAATATTCTGCAAGCAGAATGTGCCTCTCAGAATTATAATTTTAAACATATATGATTTATGCACAAATACAAAACAGTAAAGAAAGTAACTCTCCTCCAAGGGAGGACAAGAATAAGAGGAAGGCTGGAAATGGAGAAAATGCTCCACACTTGACTTAGTCAAGGGTTCTAAGACCCATGTATGTCTTCCTGTAAGGCAAGCTCCAAAGGAGTTTCCATACGTTGAGTATGGTGCCTATGAAAATGGGATTCTGATTCTCCAGTACCTAGGTTAGGTCTGGATGAGGTCTCTAGAGCAAGATAAAATGATCAAAACTCTAATCAGTCAAGGGTTCTAAAGATCCATGAGATTCTAAGGCAGGCTCCGTGGGAGTTTCCATACACTAAGTATGTGGCCTATAAAGAATGAGAATCTCATTCACCAGTCCCTTGCATAGGTCTGGATGAAGTCCTTAGAGCAAGATAAAATGCTCAAAACTCTAAACAATTAAGGGTTTTAAGACCCATGAGATTCTAAGGCAAGCTCCGAAGGAGTTCCATACAATGAATATAGTGCCTATGAAGAATGAGAATCTCATTCACCAGTGCCTTGCATAGGTCTGGATGAAGTCTCCCTAGAGCAAGACTCGGGAGTACCAGGGCAGGATGAAACTGACCCTGAAGCTGGTGTCCCTTCTTATGTGTATACACCAGAGCACAATAGAAATATTCCGGGTGTTCCCGATGTAGCACCAAGTTTTGCTATATCAGTATGGACTGGTGAGGCTATGGATGAACCTGGTGGCCAACATTATTTGATTTCTCACCTACTCCAAGATACTGTTATGACTGAAACAGTAAATAATATATAAAAATATATAGAACACCCATCTATTGTGCCTCGCTCAAGGTGCCAACAGTAACTGGGCACTCATGAGTGCAACAATACGAGGACAGGAAATGTGTTCCAGCATGTCCTCTAGCTGATATTCAGTTGGCATCACTGCATTTGGGGAAGACATACATGGGTCGATTATGTCCAATACTTTTAAGACATGCTTGCTTTACTCTGCAAAGCATATTCAAACCCAATTGTATGATGAAAATTGCCATTGGCTAACATTATACCCAAAATATGCAGGATTATGTGGGCAAGCTATAACCAGATTTATGATTGATGAATACGAATCCCTATATTAAGAGAAGGAGATCTTCTGTTTCATTTACGGAAGTACAGAAACGGCATTCCATTACACATTGAATTTCTCGGGACACAACCTCTGGTTGGTTAAGATTACAATTGTTTTGTAATTCTGCATTAAATCTGATCAGCTTGGCATTTGAATGTACCAGGAACTCGTCAGGTAGAGATAATATATCCCAGACACAAGTATGGGGGTTGCAGAGTCATTCTAGGACTCACCAACTTCAGTATGAACATTTAAAAAAGTACACTTCAGCACTATAACAAAGTTGTTATCACAAGGCTGCTATGTTGCAATTTTCTAGACTTAAAAAAGATGCCTTATTATTCAGGTACTTCAATTAATTGGATGGGTCAGCTGAAGGAATTACCTAATGGGTTAAACTCAGCCCTCAGATTGCTCACACAATTATTGAAACCAGCACTGGTGTTAATGAGGGCTCAGAATCATATTGTAATGACTTATCTAGAGGATATGTTAATTGTAAATGGGAGACAGCTGAAGAACTGTTCAGCAACCATAAGCCTATTGAAAGGCTAAGGTTCTGTACATCCAAACAACATGGAAGTTACAGACATCCCAAACAATTGATTATTTGGGGTTTGTCTTTAATACAGTTGATATGTGAGTAACTTTATCAGCAAATTAAGGCTGGGGATGTTACAAATGCCTGTATTTGTCTTGGTAAAAAAACATTATCCCACCATCCAAGAAGTAGCTACAGTAACTGGTAAAGTGATAGCAGCATTCATGCTGTCAAATTGGGACCTCTGCATGACCAAAGTCTGCAAAGACCAGAATATAAGAGTAAAAAGCGTGCAGGTTATTGATTAGGTCCATGCAGTTACCAACTAAAGGTTGAGCTGAATTCAATGATGGATTCTCAATGTGCACAAGTTACTAGAAGTAAAAATGTGCTTGTTCAGAAGTCTTCAGTGTTATTACAGACTGATGAGAGTGCTCTCGGATGGGGAGCTTAGGACAGCGACACCAGTTGTGGTGGTCGATGGACTGTCCAAGACGATAAATTCTCCAAATACATGGTTGAATTATTTGGAGTTATTGGGGGTGTTTTATGCATTGACAGCTGTTGTTCTACAATAAAGAACTTACATGTTCAATTACGAGTAGACAAATCAACAACTGTGGGAGAATACAATATTGTGTTAAGACAACAGATCACAAAAGTGCAATGACAATACAGAATGGATGTTAAAATTCAAAAAGTTTCAAAAAGATTGTCAGACAGTATGTGTACTAAATGTTGATCTGTTATGGCTGGATTAAATCTCCAGTGGTCTAAATGTGTCTCAGGTGGATGCATTCTCGCTACATTGGGGAAGTATAGTTTTAATGTTTTCCCCATTTTGTCTGATTAGACAATGTGTCACCAAAATAGAGCAAGTCTCCGCCGCAGGCGTTTGGTGGTTCCAAATTGGTATTGTTCTCGGCCTTTTGGCTAAGATCAAGTGTAGTATCTGTTCTTATCAGTTAATATCTGATACATCCCTTATCTAGGGACCATTATTACACAGCCATTGTTCCCATTGGTGCTTAGAATGATGATTCAGACATTCATGACAAATCCCAGGTGCAGTAATTGTTGGTCCATCCAGTAACGGCAGAAGTCATCCATTACATGACCATATTAATTGTTAATCTGCAGGTTCTGTTGGAATGTCGGAAAGGATCATGGATGTCGTAACTGCAGCTTGGAGAAATAGCACTAAGAAACAATATATGTGTCATATAAGGAATGGGAAATCTTTTTGTATACAGTCAGATATATTTTATCATACTGCAAATATATCGGATGTATTGGAGTTCCTTGTTATGTTGCACCTGAGTTATAGTACCATGAATGGAGCTCGGAGTGTTTTGTCCTCCTATTTAGGACTATTTCTGAATCGACAACTATCGGGTCTCATCTGTTAATATTCCGATTTATGAGAGGAATTTAAAAAAAATCCAACCAAACCCAGATATTCAGAAATCTGGGATGTTAGTATAGTTCTCACATTGCTTTGGCAATGGACTCCAATTACGACACTGTCTTTTCAGAAGTTAATATTTAAAGTGGTTATGTTCATACCATTAATATCAGCACAATGAGTACAAACATTACAAATGTTGTGGTTAGATTGTATACAGTTGTCTGTAGATAAAATAATGTTTTATGTCAATGATCTAAGCAAGCAAAGCAAGCCAAGAAAGGCTGGAACCAATGTAATCTTTAAGACATACGCTGTCAACTAAACATTGTGTGTGATTAAGCATCTGAATTAATATATATTGAATTAAGAGTCTTCGAGATTGTGAGACACCAATGTTCATTACCCACAAGAAACATATAAAAGTGATAGTACAAACTATTTCTAGATGGATAAACAGGTTCTGGATTTACTGGAGTAGACACTGATGTGTATAAATCTCACTCCACAAGGGCGGTATCAATGTCCGTGGCGAAGATGCAGGACGTGCCGCTCGACCAAATTCTGGAGACTGCAGGATGGTCTAAAAAAGAAACTTTCCTAGTTTTATGATAAACCTGTTGTTACAGTGCCAGAGTTGCACATGCTGTGTTGGGTTCTGTTCAAAATTGTTTGCTTTGTTGCATAACATTTGTTGTTATTTCCCCTGGGATAGAGGGGTTATTATTTTTTGTTTTATTATTATTATTGAAAAAGAAAGATAGATAAATAAATAAATAAATAAAATGATTTAAAAAAAAAATATATATATATAAATATTTATTGCATAATTTCAAGCAATATATATTATTTACTCACTACTGGATAAACTGAAGCAGTGTGTCGTATGGAATGATCTACGGCATGAAAATCACAGAGCTTTAAAATCTTCACGTAGTCACTCACGTGACTCCGAAGTAAAATAGTAAGATTAAACGAGAACTTACCTATTCGAAGTTTGATCTTTACTTTATGAGGAGTCACGATGAGGGATTACGTGCCCTCCGCTCCCAACCCTCATAATATAAATGATCATCTGGTAGTTCTAATCTTTGTGAGCCTTACTATCTTACTCTGCCTATTGGTTCTGTGTTTTTCACGCCGCTGCTTTGAAGTATGCCGAACATGCGCCTGGCGGGGCTTCTTCACGTAATCCCTTATCGTAACTCCTCATAAAATAAAATGTGCACAAAATTGCTTAACATCATGTTGTATAAGCAAATGAATTCCATCATTAATATATGTTGTGTTTCTCATTTTAGCCAGTGACTACTTAGCAGCTGTGAGTTTACTTGCAGAGGGAAAAGTGACCTTGGTGTTTACAGTGGCTCAGTCATTGCATTCAGAGGCAAATATGTTGGTTATTGAGTGATACCTGGGAACTGATTTCACCTACCTTTTTTGCAATCTATCTGATTTTGATTACATTCAAATCAATAGAGAAAAATGAGTCAAATGATCAGATTCAGTCAGATCACCCAGTGAAATAAATATATGTTTCTTGCCCAGAGTAGGGGAATCGAGAAACAGAGGCATAGGTTTAAGGTGAGGGGGGAGAAATTTAATAGGAACCTGTGGGGTAACTTTTTTACACAACGGTGGGTGTATGGAAAGAGCTGCTGGAGGAGGTAGTTGAGGCATGTACTATGACAACATTTAAGAAACAATTTGATAGGTAACAATTTGACAATGGATAGGATAGGTTTAGGGGGATATGGGCCAAACTCACACAGATGAGACTAGTCATAGAGTGATACAGCGTGGTAACTGGCCCTTCAACACAACTTGCCCACAGCAGCAAACATGTACCATCTACACTAGTCCCACCTGCCTGTGCTTGGCCCATATCCCTATAAACCTGTCCTGTCCATGTACCTGTCTAAATGTTTCTTAAACTAGTGTAGGTAGGCATGTAGGTTTATGAGGGCAGGTTGGGTCGGAGGAGCTGTTTCCATGCTGTATCACTCTATGACTCTATGACTAGTCTCATATGTGACTCTGAGAGTCCTTTGGGGATAAGGAAAAATACCCCTTGATTCTCATAGTAAAGAATTTTCCTTTGGATCTTTATCTACACTAAATTACATTATATTTGGCACTGCTGGCTATTGTTGGACATCTGTTAAAATCAGTGGGTAAACGGTCGGTGTTTCAAATGGGTGGAAGTATCCTAATATAGATCAAGAGAAAGGAAACAGGAAATACAAATGCAGCCATGTGATTTCAGTACCCAATAGCACTCATATTTCCTGTTTTCCTAAATTTGCACAGTGATTTAATTTCTAGGAAAATAAACCCTATAACATGCCAAGGGAAGTAGCTCACAAATGAACTTTGCACCTTAGCTACTTACATGTCTTGCCAGAAGACGGAATTATTATTTAAGTACTGACTAATGTGCAGCTAAAATGCTGAAACATAGCTTTGTAATTTCATGTGGTGAATTATGCAGTTTGTATCATTCAGTCACAGGTTTTGCTTGTTGATGCTTCACAGTGACGAATCCACCAAATTTCATGGGTTAATTCATTTCCATATTAATTGGAAGATCTGTATTCACAAATTCTATGCAAAATGGAAGCAACGTATTGCGGGCGCCTGGAGATTGAAACCCTGCCTTTAAAAAAAAGCCAATTGAGATTGAAGATTGCATCAACAGCCTGGGGACAGTGCAGGTAAGTAGGAAAATACTTAGATCAATCAGTTCAATGTCAATTCAATGTCAGCTAACTGTCAAATAGCAGCCCAAGATGGTTTGCTTAGGTTTTATATGATGAACATTTTCTACCTCACGATCTGTCACTGACAGGTGAAAGAAGGTCGAGGGATGACTTTGTTAATCGGGTGATTATTATTGGTATAGTCACAAAGGGCATAGAGGTCTGATGTGTGCAAGTGTTAAGATGAAAACTAAATTAAAAGTTCAATCCCTGAGAGAAGAGGAATAGGTATTACGGCAGTGATGATCAGTGCTGAACAAAAAGGGAAGGCTTCAGTGACCATGAGTACATGTGCAGAAATAGGCCATTCAGTCACATAAGCTTGTACTGACATTTATTTTGATCATAACTCAATGCATTTAAAGCTGATCAACACATTTTGGTCCTCTAATCTTCAATATTCTGTAATATTCTACCTGCTTAACTGTGTCTTCAAAAGATAGCATTATTAAATAACTGTTGGCTAACTTAAATGGGGCATTTTGGTCGGCAAGAACGACTTGCACTAAAGGGCCTGTTTCCGTGCTGTATGACTCTATAACTCTGACTCAAGGCTGACAAGATATCTGATGAGCTATTTTTTATTCATTTCAAGGTCACTGGCATCTTTGCCAAGATCAATGTTGTTCAACCATGCCAAAATGCCCCTCAGAAGGTAATGTTTAACTGCTCCAGTCCCTTTGCTAAATGTATTCCACTGTATTGTTGAGTAGCGGGCTGCAGAATTTAGATGTTGGAGGAACTCTGATCAACATCTGGATAGTATGCGGCCTGGAAGGGCACATGAAGGTGATGATTTTTCCTGCATCTGCTGCCTTTAATTTCTGCTGCCAACAAGGCCACAAGTTCGGGAGATCACTCTGGAGTGTGCCTGGACCAATAGCTAAAGAGGATTGTGTAGATGGTATACATTACACAAAGATTGCATTATTTGAAATAATTGGCTCTGCAAAAGGCAAACATGGTTACCATCTTCAATGGCAGCTCCTCTACATAGATCAGACAGGTGCACACCTCCACGTGTACAAGATGCCGCGGCAGTAGATTCTAATATCACTGCTAGGAATGTTTACATTCAGCACAGATGTGTGAAGAATATTTATTGGTAGCTGTGCAGGAAATATGAAGTGAAGCAAATTGAAGCAAAATAGTCCTTCCAGTTTGTTAAAATAACAAAAATGCCCTTTTCAGAAATCAATGATTCTGTCAGTGAACACTTTGTTATTGACATGTGCTTCCTTGTAATGCCTTAGCAGTGGCTTTGCAGCCATCTCAAAATGGAGAAAATTATATGAGGGAACAAAAGGGTAGCAAATGAGGGGCGATGTGTGTGTGTGTGTATTTGTTCTGAACTTTGAAGAGTAAATGGAACAAAAAGTGCTGAAACAAATCAGCATCCCTGTGGAAGGGTTCCGACCTGATACATCACCAATCTATGTTCTTCAGGGATGCTATCTGACCTGCTGAGTTATTCCAGCACTTTGTGTTCCTTTTGTGTATTAGCCAGCACCTGCAGTTCTTTGTTTCTACATTTTCAACGACAAATGTTTCTTAACCAATCCTACAATTAACACACAACATTTATAAACTGAGATGTTGTCCTCAGGAACTAAGAAAGCAACAAGATTATGAGCCATTGAACCCAACACTTTGTAAACAAAGAACATTAGATGCTGTAAACAAACAGCAGAACAACAACGAACGGCAGATGCTGGTTCACAAAAAAGGACTCAAGGTGCTGGAGTAATTTAGCAGGTCAGGCAGCATCTTCGGAGAACAAGGATAGGTGATGTTTCGGGTCAGGAATCTTCATCAGACTTGATTGGGAACTTTTTGGGTTGGGAGCCTTTTTCAGATTGAAGAAGAGTCCTGACCTAAAAATCTCCTATCCGTAGATAGACACAAAATGCTGGAGTAACTCAGCGGGTCTGGCAGCATTTATGGAGAAAATGGACTGGTGACCTTTCGGGTTGGGACCCTCATTCAGACATCCATCGAATTCCTTGTTTGTCATCTATCCATGTTCTCCAGGATGCTGCCTGACCCATCACTTTGCATCCTACTTTGTAAAGTCTGCCATTCTCTGTAAAACTGGATGACATTTTTGCACTGCTGCTCTGCTATGAATCCAGCGCCATTGAATTCCATGGCTGACATAAAGTGCATCGTTCAGCTGATGAACATGTGCCTATTCTGCACCTCCACTAATAAAGTCCCTCGGGTGTCAAATACTGAGCTTCAAATGATGAATAATAAAGGGCCTGTCCCACTAACGCGACTTTTCAGCAACTGTCTTCGACCAAGTTCAGGGGCACGCACCTGAAAAACCTCGAGCTGGATCGACCGTCAGGAATGAAACCGCGAGCCGGATCGACCGTCTGCACACAGACACAAACACATCGCAACACAGGCGGGGGCCAGGGACAGCGGGGGAGCGGTGTCTGAAATTCACACCCACGATGAACAGGAAGGTAAAAGATGGCTGGCACCCTTACAGTAAGCCCTTTAGAGAGTTCGGAGGGGGGGGGGGGGGGGGGGGGGGGAGACAGGGGGAGGGAGGGGGAGAGATGGGGAGATAAGGGGAGAGAAAGGAGTGGAGGCACTTTTAAGAAGCTAGACAACTTTTAATAAGGTTTAGTGGCCATTTAACATTACCAGTGAGTTTACTTACCTTTTTTTCTCAACGAGCTTTACCTTCGACTACCTTCGATTACCTACAAGTAAAAAAATATAGATTTTTTCCATGGCAAGCTTTTTTTACTCCCGGGCATTTTTCAGCATTTTTCACGTGACCTACCTGAGGCCTCGAGTATGCAGGGACTACTCTCGAGCATGAAGGAGAGTTACAAAGACCTCCTAGGACCTCATGTTGACCATGCTGCGAGTATGTGGCAAACTCCTCTAAACTCATGAATTAGGTTGCCGCAGTTGGACAGGCCCGCGAGTAATAAAAGGACGCCATGGAAAAAATCGATATATTTTTTACTCATAGGTTTAGTCGAAGTAGGTCGTAGTAGGTCAGCATGTTATTCGAAGGTAATCGAGGGTAGCCAAAGGTAGTCGAAGGTAGTTGTAGATAGTCTTCAACATAGTCGAATGGAGGTCGAAGGAGATCGAAGGAGGTCGTCTTCACTCTCCACTATTCAGTGTCCAATTTTCCTGAAGCTATTCAAAGCTAGTCCTCAACACAGTCGAAGGAGGGCGAAGGAGGACTTCTACATAGTTGAAGGAGGTCTTCCACATGACACTTTTTCAAACTCTCCTAAATCTTCTAAACACGCCAATTAGGTCGCTGCAGTGGGACAGCCCCTTAAGGGAGTTGACTGATGTCTATCAGAACCACGGACCAAGAATGGATTATGTAAGAATTTTTAAATGTACCCAACCTAGTTTAATTTTATGTTGAATTTGACATTTCTATGCCTGCTTTATTATTCTGATAGCAACAAAAATGTCAAGTTATTGTTTGGTCTACAAATTTGGTCAAAATGATATCAGTGAGCATCATTCAAATCTACATTCTCTTCATATTAGCCATGACTTCTTTCTTCAACCTCCTCATCCTCATCCTCTCCTCATCCTCCTCATCCTCCTCATCCTCCTCATCCTCATCCTCCTCATCCTCATCCTCATCCTCATCCTCCTCATCCTCCTCCTCATCCTCCTCATTTTCCATGATATTAGTATCAGTCTGCCTTTAAAGAATCCTGTAGCTGGAATTAAGAAGCATTGGCCGTGAGCAGATAAAAAAGAGGTGTAACGGTCTCTCAGTGATCTCCTACACATTTGGCAACTTTATAGCAACAAGACGTCACTCCCACCTGCAGTAATCATTATTGCAATTTTCAGTACGTTTCAGTTCCTTACCAGAACTGGTTGTTCTTTGGGACATCTACCCCTCATTATTCAAACCAAAAATCAGCATTGATGTAGTGGTGGTGTCAAAGAGGATATCATGACTGTAGCTCCACTGACTGATGAAAGGTTTTGTTGGAAATTTAATGATCAGAAATTGTTATTCTATTTCTCACCCTACAGATGTTACTCAACATGCTAAGCATTTTAAGCATTTTGTGATTTTATTTATAACTAGACTGTGGGCGCCCTATCGGGGGGGGGGGGGGGGGGGGCAACAAGTGCCATTTGGCAAGGGCCTGATGCTTTTCTGCTTCAAAGGGATCTTGATTTGGGGGCCTCTAAAATTCAAATTGGCCTGGGCCTCAGTTCATCTATGAGGGGGTCTGAGTGTGGGACCCGTTGGGTCCCAGTCACATGGGGGGCCTGTTCTCCCAATGCAATCTGTTCCACCAATGCAATATTCCACCACTCACCCGTAGCCCCCAACTGCGCAGGCGCGGCTCATTTCCCCTCATCCGCCAGCACTCCATCCCCCTCCGCTTCAACCTCCCTCTTCTTTCCCCTCTCCTCCCCAATCCCTCCCTCTCCTTTCCCCTATCCTCAGTCACTCCCTCCCTCCCTCCATAACTCCTCTCCCCTCCCTACCCCCTCTTATCCCTCTATCCTCCACCTCCCCACTCCTCACCTCCTCCTTTGCCCCCACTATCCCTCCTCACCTCCCCCACTGCCCTCCTCTCCCTCCATTCCCCACTCCTTACCTCCCCCACTCCCCCCTCCTCTCTTTCTATCTCCCCCACTCTCCCTCCTCACCTCCCCAGGATACCAAGGTTGCCGCTCCTCTCCCTTCTTGTGTGCCCCAGAGGAGCATCAGTGGTTGGCGCCCTCAGAGCTCAGTGCCCTGGCCTCGGGATCCCTGGTAGGAAGGCGGGCCATGCCAGCAGGGAAGCGGGCGCCGGCAGGAAGGTGGGCGCTGGCAGGAAGGTGGGTGCCAGCAGAGAGGCGGGCCGCAGCCGGTGACTGACAGCGGAGGTGGTCAATCAGTGCGGCGATGGTGGAGGAAGTGGCAGACAGGGGAGGAGACCAATCTGCGCATGCGTGATTTAAACATTTTTTAAACCTTAATAACTTTTAAAATATACCATCGATTGGAACAAAACTTGGTGCATTTGCAGTACAGGGCGAGTAAGGTGGCGAAAAATCGTAACGCTATCGCGTTCTGTTTTTGTGCAAATGTTTCCTCGCCCTTACCTTTTACTGCATGATGGTATGAACATAAAGTTCTCAAATTTCAGGTAACTAACTTACTATCAATCCTCCCCCCCCCCCCCCCCCCCCGGCACTCCTATCTCTTCTATGTGCCCCACCCTGCCATGCAGCCATTCTTCCCTTTTTCCCTCCTCTGCCCCCTTGTATCTCCATACTTTCCACTATCATCACAATTCACAAATCTTCTATCCTTATATCACAATTTTTGTCTCTTCATCTCTGGCCTTTGTCCGACCATCTTTCAAAAGCACCTCTTGCCTGTGTCTACCTATCATTCCCCTGGCTTTGTCCTGCCCCTGCTCTCTTCCAGATTTCACCTCCCCTCCCCACTTCACAATCAATTTGAAGAAGGGTCCAGACATGAAACAACACATCCATGTTCTCCACAGATGCTACCTGATTCACCAAGTTACTCCAGAACTTTGTTTTTGTTTTCTAAACCAGCTTCGGCAGTTCCTTGTGTCCCAAACATAACTATTAGGCCAGATAATGTTTGATCTAGTCTGAGAAGTGCCGTCCTTTCTACCTACCAAGGGAATTCACCTCCATCATCCTGACCATGGTCTACATCCCACCCCAGGCAGACGTCCATTTGGCACTGGAGGAGCTGCACGCCGTGGTCAACAAGCACCAGACAGCTTACCCGAGGCATTTACCACCATGGCCGGGGACAAAGCAAACCTAAGAAATCGCTCTCTAACTTCCACCAACATGTCTCTTGCAGTACCAGAGGACCAAACACCCTCGACCACTGCGACACCGCCATCAAGGGTGCCTATCACTCTATCCCTCGCCCTCACTTCGGTAAATTGAATTGAAGAGCGCAACCCTAGAGGTGAGGACTGTTCAGAGCTGGTCGGGTTGCGGGGAGGAATTCCAGGACTGTTTGGAGTCTATAGGCTGGGCAATGTTCAGGGACTCGGCAACGGATCTCAATGAATACGTCACAGTCGCTACAGACTTCGCAAAGAAATGTGTGGAGGGCTGCACCCCAACAATAACCTTCCGAATGTTTCCTAATCAGAAGCCTTGGGTGAACCATGATATCCGCATTCTTCTGCAGACCAGATCTCGGGCATTCAGATCTGGAGATACTGAGGTCTACAAGAAGGCCAGATATGACCTTGGTAAGGCCATCAAAAAGGCCGAAAGGGACTTCTGCTCCAAGCTGGAGGATGAAACGGATGTTGGCAACAGTTGCTGGGTTTGAATGCCATCACCTCCCACAAGGCAAAATTAGGAGGCAGCTTAAATGTCAGCGAAGCATCACTCCCTGACGAGCTCAATGCGTTTTATGCTCGCTTTGATAGGGAGAAAACTGATGTGCCTTCCCGAGCCCCCATTCGCCGTTATGGCATAAGGTCACAGTCACAGAGGCCGATGTCAGAAGATCCTTCAGCGGGGTGAACCTTCGGAAAGTGCCTGGACCTGATGGTATACCCGGCCGTGTTTTGAAAACCTGTGCAGATCAACTGGCCGGAGTTTTTACGGACATTTTCAACCTCTCACTTCTGAGGTCTGAGGTTCACACCTGCTTTAAAAGGGCATCAATAATAACGGTGCCCAAGAAGAGCAAGGTGACATGCCTCAATGACTATCGACCAGTGGCACTAACGTCTGTGGTAATGAAGTGCTTTGAGAGGCTGATCATGGCACATATCAACTCATACCTCGTCAAAAACCTGGACCCACTGCTGTTCACTTATCATCACAACAGATCAACGGTGGATGCGATCTCACTGGCTTGCCACTCTGCTCTGGACCAGTTGGACTACAAAAACTCATATGTCAGGCTGTTATTCATTGACTACAGCTCGGCATTTAATACAATCATCCGCTCCAAGGTGGTTACCAAGCTCTCAGATCTGGGTCTCTGCGCATCCCTCTACAATTCAATCCTTGACTTCCTCATTCACAGACCACAGTCTGTCCATATTGGTGGAAATGTGTCAGACTCGATAACAATCAGCACGGGAGCATGTCAAGGCTGCGTGCTCAGCCCCCTGCTGTATTCACTCTATACTCATGACTGCGTAGCTGGCCATAGTGCGAACTCCATCATCAAGTTCGCCGACGACACCACTGTTGTGGGACGTATGACAGATGGGGTCGAGTCAGACTATAGAAGTGAGATCGACCGATTGACCAAATGGTCAATAATATACAAAACAAAAATAGATATAGTTGACCACATTTAATGATTAATATTAATTATAATTAATATTAATATTCCTTATAAAAAAATGTAAGCCACTTAGTATCACTTATTGTTTCCATCTACGCAGTCACTTCATTCAAATGAAAGGGATTACAGACTAATATTTCAACATACGATGTGGAAGCAGGAATTGGCCACTCAGCTCCTCAAGCTTGATCCACCATTGAATAAAAGCACAGATGATCTCCTCTCTGTATTTCTTCCAGCCTGTTATAATCTTCATCCCCATTTGCTTATAGGATATCTGCACTTAGTCAGAGAGAGAAACTGCATGGAACCCAAGTTGCCCATCAACCACTCATTTGCATTAATTTAATCAAACTTTGTCCTCTCCATATTAGCGTCAATTCCCACCCCCCCCCCCCCCCCTTTGGTGACCCTCGGACTATCCTTGATCGGATTTTACTGGCTTTACCCAGCACTAAACGTTATTCCCTTATCATGTATGTATACACTGTAAATAGATCGATTGTAATCATGTATTGTCTTTCCGCTGACAGGTTATCACGCAACAAAAGCTTTTCACTCTACCTCGGTACACGTGACAATAAACTAAACTGAACTGAACTGAATTTACAGAGGCCGATTAACCTGCCAACACGCATGTTTTTAGTTTGGGGGAACAAGAGCACTACATAAAGTCTGATTATTTCCCCAGGCAATAAATAATAGCATTCTGTTAATTTTCCAAATCATTTGCAGTAACAATGTACTAGTCTTTGTGAATCGTGCATTGGAACACCCAGATCACTCTATTTCATGTAATATTACAAGGTTCAGATGGCCAACCCAATATCAGCTAATTGGACTCAGCAGTAACTTATTTAACCTTGGCCTCAGCTCAATGGCGCTAGGGTTTGGCCTCTCCTGGCCTGTCTGCCAGTGATGGGAATCAGAGTGGCATTGGTGGGAGGAGGCACTGTCACAATAGCAATTACATAAAGTAACAGCCCAGCAATTACACCTATGGCATGTGACTAGTTATATCCCGCCTATCAGAAGAAGACCATGTTTTGCCCACTCTCTATTTCAGACAATGTCCTCTCCATGTCAATCTGTTACCTCTTACAGCATGAACATTTTTGAAGTGGCAGCTTATCACATGCCGTCGAAGAGTAATACATCCATTGGTTTCCCTTTATCACAGCATGTTATTTCATAAGATCATAAGATTGGAAGATCATAAGAGATAGAGAAAGAAATAGGCCATTCGGCCCATCAAGTCTACTCCGCCATCCAATCATGGCTGATCTATCTCTCCCTCCTAACCCCATTCTCCTGCCTTCTCCCCATAACCTCAGACACCTGTACTAATCAAGATTTCTTCAAAGAACACCAATAAATTGGTCAAACATGATTTCCCTTTCACTAAAGCATGTGGAATTTTTCTGATTACTTTGAATGTTTCTAAGTGCCTCCCTACAACATTTGTATTAAGTAATAGATTCTGATATTTTCCCTAAGATATGTTAGGCTAACTGGCCTGTAGTTTCATGCATTCTGCCTTCCTCTATGTTTGTACTTTTGCTATTCCTTAATCAGGAATTTTTGGAACATTAAAACCAATGCATGAAATATCTTACTCAACACTTTTTTTTAAAGACCCAAGGGTGAAGTCCATCAGAACTTGTCAGCCCACAGCTCCAAAAGTTTGCTCTGTACCATTTCACTCGTGATTGTAATTTTCCATCGTCTATTTCAGTTTCCAATTTACATCTACTGCTGGCACATTATTTGTATTCTCTATAGTAAAGATTGATGCAAAATTCCTGTAATTCATCTGCCAGCTTCTTGTTTTCAATTATTTAGTTCCCAGGCTCATCTTCTACAGATCCAACGTTAATTTACTCTTTTTAAAAATATCTAGATAGAACCTCTTGCTTTATTTTTTCGGCTAGCTGCATCTCGTATTCTTATTTTTTCTTTCCTCGTTAATTTCTTTGTTCTTTTTGCTGTTTTCTTATATTCTGTCCAATCTTCTACCTATCTTTGTGTAATACAATTTTTTTTCTCTAATGCCCCTGTCCCGCTTAGGCTATTTTTTAGGCGACTAGGTTGTCGCCACATGGTCGCCGGGGTGTCGCCTGTATGATCGTGGGTAGTCTCCTCATTCGCCCAAAGAATCGTAGCGTTTTTCTGATCGCCGCTGGATTTTGAAATGGTCAAAACTTTTCGGCAACAGTCGGCGACAGTTGGCGTGACGCGAATGAGCGTAGCTTGACTTCTCCTGACGTAGGTGCTTTAACTTGTGAACACAAGGGACTGCAGATGGTGATTCTCCATAAAAGTAATTAAGTGCTGGAGTAACTCAGCAGGTCAGGCAACATCTCTGGAGAACATGGATAGGTGATGTGCCGGTTTGGGACCCCTTCCTCAAACTGATAGTAGTGGAGGAAAGCTGGGAGAGAGGTGAGTGTGGGACAAAGTTTGGGAAGTGATACAGCAAGGGGCTTTGTTTGTCAGGTAGTCAGACTAAGGCCAGCTATGAGAAAAATATGAGTGTCAGAGAAGGAGATAAGGATAGTATTGACCATTCCCATACTGACCTTTCTGTCCTGGGCCTTCTTCATTGCCAGAGTGAGGCCACATGCAAACTGGAGGAACAGCACCTCATATTCTAGTAGCTTACAACCCAACAGTATGAACATTGAATTCTCCAGTGTTAGGTAACTAACCTACATATTAGTAGGTTAATTACTAATTAACCCCCCCACCCCCCACACGTACCCCACTACCTTCCCTGTACCCCACTTAGATTCACACCCATTTCTCCCTTTCCCCTTTTCACATTCCCTTCAACTTATATTCCTTTATCTGGATTCACAGTGTGCACTTCTGCTATCCTTATCTCCTCATCTCACACTTTTTGTCTTTTTATATCTTGCCTTTGTCTAACCATCTGCAAATCACTCCCCCCCCCCCCTCCCTCCGCTCACCTCACCTGTATCCACTGATCACTTGCCAGACCTTGATTCACTCTCTGACCCCATCTCTCTTCCAGCTTTCTTGCCTGTCACTACAATCTGTCCGAAGAAGGGTCTCGACCCAAAACGCCACCTGTCCATGTTCTCTGGAGATGCTGTCTGACCCGCTGAGTTATTCCAGCACTTTGTGTCTTTTTTTCCCATCTTTAACTTGCTAACTGCAGATATTGGGTTCACCTCAATAATTTTTTTTTGCTTGTTGGAATATGCATATCTTAAACAACCCTATTTAAATGTCTGCTGATGTATCTTGACAAACTGACTTCTGCTTAATTTGTCAGTTCACTGCTCTATCATGCCCTTATAATAGCTATTATTTATTTCAAAATACATATCTTGGCTCCTTTACCTAAAACAAAAAGGGAAATTCAACAATATTATGATTGCTTCCACCTCATTATCCCTTCATGCTAGTGTCATTAATTAATCCTAACTTATTAGACCATACCACGTTAAGTATGGCCTCCTCTCTGTTTGGCTCCAGACAGGCTCGATGCAGGAAAAATGTTCCCGATGTTGAGGGAATCCAGAACCAGGGGTCACAGTTTAAGAATAAGGGGTAGGCCATTCAAGACTGAGGTAAGGAAAAACATCTTCACCCAGAGATTTGTAAATATGTGGAGTACACTGCCATAGAAGGCAGGAGTTCACTGGATGTTTTCAAGAGATAGTTTCTTAGGGCTAAAAGAATCAAGGGATATGCGGAAAAAGCAGGAATGGGTACTGATTTTAGATGATCAGCCATGGTGATATGGAATGGCGGTGCTGGCTCGAAGGGCTGAACGGCCTACTCCTGCGCCTATTTTTCCGTGTTGCTATGTTTCTATGTTTCTATGCTATTCTAAGAAACTTTTGTAAAATACACCTTGGACTCCTCATCCCAGCTACAATTGCCCATTAGATTTTTCCAGTTACATCACAAATAACTCTCTAACAAGCTCCCCTTATTATTTCCTGTATACCCTGCCCTATCATATAATTACAGTTAAAGGTAGTCTACAGCCACAAATGATTTCTTGCTGTTCTTATTTCTCAACCACTTTACCATTCTTGAACATGAATCACCCTTCCAATTAAATGGCCACCGTATGTCTGTAAGATCAAAAGATCAAAAGTGATAGTATTATTAGGCCATTCGGCTCATCAAATCTACTACACCATTCAATCATGGCTGATCTATCTCTCTCTCTCCGAACCCCATTCTCCTGCCTTCTCCTCATAACCTCTGACACCCGTGCTAATCAAGAATCTATCTATCTCTGCCTTAAATATATCTACTGACTTTGCCTCCGCAGCCTTCTGCAGCAAAGAATGCCAGATTTACCATCCTCTGACTAAATAAATTTCTCCTCATCTCTTTCGTAAAAGAACGTCCTCTAATTCTAAGGCGACGACCTAGAAGGCTAGACTCTCCCACTAGCGGAAACATCCTCAACATCCATTCTATCCAAGCTTTTCACTATTCTGTACGTTTAAATGAGGACCCCCTCATTCTTCTAAACTACAGTGAATATAGGCCCAGTGCTCCTCATATGTTAACCTACTCATTGAAAGACCAGTTATGAAATGTACATGCCCCTATTTAGCTCTAATGACATCCAACCTCCAGCAGACTCTGTACTTCTGCACTGTAATGTGCAGGCTTGGAATTCAGGAATATTATGATACTTGTTATGTTCTTAGCAGGTAATTCTTTTCTGAACATTTGTCTTAAAAGGTGGAGCACAATCCCACCCATTGGTCCTAGTTCACTTGTTCCTTTGTGGGGTAATCCTGAAACTTCCCTTTATAAATAAAGTTAAACGTTCTTAATATGGGTTGACATTCAGTTTTCTTTTCTAAATAATGAACAAAAAGAGTGCTATGACTGAAAAGGAAAAAATTAACTCTAAGGTAAGTCAAAGCAACAAGTCAAGTCTGGGGAAAGACAATTTAAATAATGTACACTTGTCAGGAACCATACTTAAGTGGCGCTAAAACAAGAGTAGTTCACTGAAGTAAAAGAGAAAAAATCTTGCCGTCGCTAAAATACATCAATGCTGTCATTGTAGAGCAACCTTGTCAAGAAATGAATCAAAATACAGTATACCTTTGCACTGATGTGACAGCATGCTAACAATAAATTCAGTAGCATAATGCAACAGCTTGAATTTTCTAAAAGCAGAAAATCCGAATGAATGGCAGTGAGAAATATTCCAGTATGCATAATGAAATATTTACTACTACTGACGTGTATTGAGAAATACAACATCTACTGCTGACAAAATCATGCAGAAATGCCGATCAAAAGGCTCATGGTATATTATCAATACATGAACTGCAATACAGAAAAGAGTTTTGAATAGGCAATACCTTATTAGCAAAGATCATTACAATAAACTATCAAAAGCCAAGTCATTCTCTTATTTTGGGATATACTGTATATAATTGGTAGCACACAAAAATTCAAACCTGCCTTGTTATACATGTATGCATTTGACAATAATTCCAAGTATTTTGAATTAATATGATTACACATATAGTAAAATTAAAAATCATCAGGTACAAAATATATAATGCAAAATATATACTGCAAACCCTCTTCCAATTAGTTTTTTTCCCCAGCTTTTCATAAAAGCATTAAAGTGGAATTAAATTAAATGTAAGAGCATCTATTTTGTTCGAACACCATGTTCCTTTACAGCTCCAGAAGAGCTTTCATGGTGTGCTTCTGGACAGACTTATGACTTGAACCTCAACAATGACCAAAATTTGAAACGTCTGCAAATTACTTTCCAAATTCCTGCCACCATAACTCTTGACCAGAAGAAGGCAAGGACTGCCAATGAATTTGTAGGTGACCGTGACAATAAATGTTTGTGCTTCTGTCTCCTTATGTTGATGCTGCAGATTTTCGGAACATGTCACATATTGTAATTTACAGTGCATTATTGATTAAAGGTTGCTGAGGTTATCTGTTCAAAATGACTTCATTTTATTTTGTTCCCTCTTGCCTCAGAGAAGCAGGCCGAGCTAGCACAAGGGTCTCCTCCATTGTCAAATATCCCGCAGCTCTGCTCTTGCTCCCCCCCCCTCCCCCCTCAGTTGTAACAGGGACTGTGTCCCCCTAGTCCTCACCTTCCACCCCATCAGCCGTTGAATACAGCACATAATCCTCCAATATTTTCGCCACATCCAACAGGATCCCACCACTATTCACATCTTCCCATCTCCACCCCTTTCCGCTTTCCACAGAGACCTTTCCCTCAGCAACTCCCTGGCCAAGACGTCCCTTCCCACCCTAACCACCTCCTCCCCATGTACATTGCCCTGCAACCGCTGGAGATGCAACACTTGTCCCTATGCCTTCCCCCTCAATTCTGTCCAAGGACCCCAACAGTCTTTTCAGGTGAGGCAGAGGTTCACTTGCACCTCCTCCAACCTCATCTACTATATCTGCTGTTCCAGGTGTGGACTTCTGTATATCGGTGAGACCAAGCGCAGGCTCGGCGATCGTTTCGCTGAACACCTCCACTCGGTCCGCCTGAACCTACCTGATCTCCCGGTTGCTGGACACTTTAACTCCACCTCCCATTCCCATACTGACCTTTCTGTCCTGGGCCTCCTTCATTGTCAGAGTGAGGCCCAGCACAAATTGGAGGAACATCACCTCATCTTTCGCTTGGGCAGCATACACTCCAGCGTTGACTTCTCTAACTTCAAGTAACTCTTGCTTTCCCTCTCTCTCCATCCCTCCCCCTTCCCAGTTCTCCAAGCGGTCTTACTGTCTCCGACTACATTTTATCTCTGTTTGCTTTGTTGTTACTTTCTCCCAGCAAACAATATCTCCATTTTCCTTGTTCCCCATTCCCTTTGCCCTGTTTTCACCCCTTCAAACTTCCTTATCTATCTATCTCCCTCCCTCCTGACATCAGTCTGAAGAAGGGTCTCGACCCTAAACATCACCCATTCCTTCTCTCCAGAGATGCTGCCTTCCCGCTGAGTTACTCCAGCATTTTGTGTCTATCTTTGGTTGGAGAGGAAAGGCAGCTTCTGATGGTGCAGAATTATTGAGTGCATGAATATTCCTTTGTGTGCATCCAATATCAACTCTGCAATGTGTATCTGAAGCAGAAGATAATTTCTGTTCCTTTCACGACTGTCTGGTGCATGATCAATGGGCAAGTATGTTGGATGCTAAAATTGAGTACTTTATCTGCTATGAAGTTTTCATTCTTGGCAATCGTCTCTGCCATCTGTATTGGACTCACTATCCCAGACAATAAATTGGTGAGGGCATCTGCTGGTAGCACAGTTTTCTGGCTCTAGTTTCCAAACTACACAGATGTTCACAGTGTATGTATGCTGAAAGGTATGGTTTCAAACAAATGTGATAGACTGTTGGTGTGTTGAAGAAACAAATCAGATAGCTTGCATGCACTGAAGGAAAATTGCAATATTTTTCGCTAAATGGGTTTTGCGATGGTGAGTTGCATCCGGAATGTACGACCTATCCTTCCTTACCTCGCAGGTGCGTGTTTAGGAAGTGGATGAAAAAGAGGAGGAGGAAGAACATAAGGGGGTGGAAGTTGAAGTCAAGGAAGCAGACATAGAAGAAGAGAAGAAGACATCTCCATGGCACTTCACTCCGCCCTCTCCCACCTCGACAACAGAGACACCTACGTGAGAATGCTGTTCATCGACTTTAGCTCAGCATTTAACACCATTATCCCCTCCAAACTGATCACCAAACTCATCAACCTGGGCATCGACCCCTCGCTCTGCAACTGGATACTGGACTTTCTAACCAACAGACCCCAGTCTGTTAGGTTAGACAACCACACCTCTTCAACCCTCACCCTGAACACTGGCATTCCACAGGGCTGTGTGCTGAGCCCTCTCCTCTACTCCCTCTTCACCTACGACTGCACACCTGTACATGGTACTAACTCCATCATCAAGTATGCAGATGATACAACGGTGATTGGCCTCATCAACGACAACGATGAGTCGGCCTATAGGGAGGAGGTTCAGCTCCTAGCAGCATGGTGCGCTGACAACAACCTGGCCCTTAACACCAAGAAGACCAAGGAGCTCATTGTGGACTACAGAAGGTCTAGGGGCTGCATGCACACCCCCATCCATATTAACGGGACGGAGGTGGAGCGCCTTTCCAGCTTCAGGTTTCTGGGGGTCAACATCTCTGATATCCTCTCTTGGACCCACAATACCTCACCAGTGTCTCTTCTTCCTGAGGAGACTAAAGAAGGTCCATCTGTCTCCTCAGATTCTGGTGAACTTCTACTGCTGCGCCATTGAGAGCATCCTCAGTAACTGTATCACAGTATGGTATGGCAACTGCTCTGTCTCCGACCAGAAAGCACTGCAGAGGGTGGTGAAAAATGCCCAATGCATGCATCACCGGTTCCTCACTCCCCTCCATTGAGTCTGTCCAGAGCAAGCAATGTCTGCGAAGGGCACGCAGCATCGTCAAGGACTGCTCTCACCCCAGCCACAGACTGTTTACCCTCCTCCCATCTGGGAGGTGCTACAGGTCTCTCCATTGCCAGGTCAGCAGGTTCAGGAACAGCTTCTTCCCTGCAGCTGTGACCCTACTTAACTCTGCACCTTGGTAATTGCCAGACACCAACCTCCCCCCCTCCCCCCACCCCTTCCCCCAGTGACTGATCTTCCCCCCCAAAACAATTGCACTACTGCTACTGTATATACATATATATACTTTACTGTTCCATTATTCTATGTTCGCACTTCTGGGTGAGATGCTAACTGCATTTTGTTGTCTATGTACTTGTACACTGCACAATGACAATAAAGTTTGAATCTGAAATCCGAAAAAAGTGTAATATCAAATGTGTAAAAAAGAATCCATTGCAAAATAATGACAATCCCAACACCAGACATACCACTGCTCCTTCATTCCTTACCTTGATTCTGATTTTGATTATTATATTATTTTCATGATTGTCAAGCAAAATAAAAGTCAATTCAGAATCTAAATATTCCAAATCAAAGTTAAATTATTTAAACCCCTATGAATTCCTATGGTGCCAACCTTTTTAGTGCAGTTACATGCAGTGTTACTCCAGCAGCATGTTTGAAAAAAGAATATTGACTTATTAGAAGACGCAAAATGCTGGAGTAACTGAGCAGGACAGGCAGCAAGATGTCCTTGAGTTGTTTGGAACCATAAGCGGCCAACTTTGGACAGTATATTCTTGGCCAGCATAGCTGCGGAATATGCTGACTGGTTGACAGGCAACAACAAGTGCATTGAGTGGAGTGGCAGGAAGGATCATGAACGCTGTCATATTGTAATACAACAGCTCATGCATACTTCATGGGCACTGCCACATCCCCCAGGGTAATACGCAAGCAATCTAACAAACCTATTGCAGTATATAATGATTTTTGCTTTGATCTCTGGAAGCCCACTTGAGGAACAGTAGCTAGAATGATGGGAGCAGAATTTTGACCTCCCAATGTAGCACTTCAGATATTGTGTGCCTCGTGATGGTGCTACAATGGAGACTTTGCCATGAAAAAACAAAAATCACTGCAAATTCGCAGTAGGCCAGGCAGCATCTGCAGATAAAGAAACAGTTAACATTTCAGATCCAGGATAATTCATCAGAATTGGGATAAAGAGCATGACACATTAATTTTCAGTAGCAGTGAATGTGGGGGAGAAATGGGCAGAACAAAAGGACGGCTCGCTGGCGAACTAATAGAGGTGATGACTGCAATGGGCCATTTTGGCCAGCTGCAACTTGGACTGTGTAAAATGGTGCCAAAATCCGACGACTCTTGCATATGGGCTGTTTCCATGCATGGGGCAGTTAATCGGGGATTGTCTTTATGTATGGAAATAATCGCAATGATCTATATGGAAAAAAATGTATTTTAATATTCCTTTGGTGACAATACAAAAACATTGAACCATTGCCTCCTATGGGTTAATGGGGATAGTTACCAAAACATTAAATATTTCTACATGTGAAATATATTATTAAGAACGAGACCATTGGACTAGTACAGGAGACCAGATGATACAAGTAGAACAAGGAAACCTGAGCGACAATGAGGTCAGTCAGGAATGGCCAGTGCTGAACCAGACAACGAGAAAAAGTGAAGACACTAGAGACAGCAGATGTTGGAATCTTCAGCAAAACAAAAGTGAAGGAAAGAAAAATTGAGTTACTAAAAGTTGGTTAATGCAGGTCATGTAGGCTGCTGCATGCCCAGATGGAAGATGAGGCATTGTTCCTCAATCTTGTATTGGGCCTGATTTTCTGAATGTAGGAGGCCACAGATATGTATGCGAGTGGGATAGTGAACTAAATTGGTACCCAAGCAGAAGCTTAAGGGCACACCTGCAGAGCATCACTTAATCTGCGTTAGGTCTTTCCAATGCAAATCAAACCTTTATAGTAAGTTTCATGGGTGTGGTGAAAGAATCGGCTGCCAGTTCCATCCTACGCTGAAATGGGGCCGAGATCTATACAAAGGCCTGCATGTGTGGGACCTGCACATTCAGCAACATTTGTGCATAGGATGAATGGAACCTTTCATTTAATATTGCGCCAACCAATTTTTTATGTCTATATCAGCAGCAGAATACATTGTGATCTTTCTCTTCCAGTGCACTGGCACTGTGATAATCTTGCCCTCTATCATTGCATTAATGGATGTACCCGGTGTCTACTAGGTGTACATGCTATCTTTATGTTAGCCTCCAATTTGCCCTACAGCATCAGTATCTAAACTAGTGGCTGTAGATCTGAGGCTGAGTGAAAGTCTATCTTTCACATTATTGTTTTTCTTGTGTTGATTATGTACTATCTTGACAGACCTGTAAGCTGCTACAAGTAAGAATTTCATTGTTCTGTTTCAGTACATTTGACAGTTAAACACCATTGATTCCTCTCCTGGGCTTTCTCTATTGCCCGACCAGTCATCTGAAATAAAGGAAGAAATGTAAGGATTGTGGTGAATGGAAAGTGGAAAGTAGATCTGAATGATTTTCCATCTGCAGTTGATATTATTTATCTATATTTGGGATTATAGAATGAGGAGATAGGGGGAAGAAATATCTCTGACAATCTGCCGGGCAGAACCTCAGTATTGACTCTTCCCTGGAAGGTAATCAATGAGAATTATGCAGGGCCTTGGATTGATGTGCAATGAAGTGCTGGAAGTGTATGGAAGCTGGGACATGTATCTGTGAAACTTGCGATTGCTAAGTGTATGAAAGTGCAGTGAACTATATGGATGTTGCATCTGAGTCATGACTGAATGAGCTTGTTTGTAGGTGACTGAAATGTGCATGGTGAATTAAGCAGTGGCTCAGGCTAATGGTGCAGCTGAGGGAACAAGACATCTGGGGATTCATTTAATGATTGTGACCACGTGTATAAAGTAATTAAACTTTCTGCAGGCTTGTGCCTGGCAGTGGCATTTCTGATATTGACAACTATGATTCATTGTTCCCAATGGTATTTTATTGTGTTGATAGAGAGCCTCCACAACCCCACTGCCATTCTGGTGTATATGTAGGACATCTCCATTTCATGTCCTATACCAGGACTCTCAGTGTAGCACTTAGTGTCATTTATTTTCTGTGGCCAGCCACTGACAAAAGCACTGTGTTTTCCAGCAGACTACTCTCAACCACCTCAGCAACAACATAAACCAATTGGTCCTGACCCAAAATGTCACTATTCATGTCTTCCAGAGATGCTGCCTGACCCGCTAAGTTATTCCGACACTTTATGTCCTAGAAGTCATTTATACTGTGCACTTCATATAGGAAAAAAGTCTTAGCACTTTTCAAAGGATTATTATCAAACAAAATAAATTATATTGATCCACAGAAGATAGACCAAAGCCTTGGTTGTAATTGTCATTTTTGAAGTGTGTTTTATTATAGAAGAGAGCAAGGTTTAATTATACAATAGACAATGGGTGCAGCAGTAGGCCATTTGGCCCTTGGAGCCAGCACCGCCATTCAATGTATTCATGGCTGATCATCCCCAATCAGTATCCCGTTCCTACCTTCTCCCCATGTCCCCTGACTCCGCTATCTTTAAGAGCCCTATCTAGCCCTCTCTTGAAAGTATCCAGAGACCCGGCCTCCACCGCCCTCTGAGGCAGAGAATTCCACAGACTTACAACTCTCCGTGTGAAGAAGTGTTTCCTCGTCCCCGTTCTAAATGGCTTACCCCTTATTCTTAAACTGTGGCCCCTGGACTCCTCCAACATCGGGAACATGTTTCCTGCCTCTAGCATGTTCAAACCCTTAATAATCATGTTTCAATAAGATCCCCTCTCATCCTTCTAAACTCCAGAGTATACAAGCCCAGCCGCTCCATTCTCTCAGCATCTTCACTGCCTGCTGTACCTGCATGCTTACTTTCATTGACTGATGAACAAGGACCCCCAGATCCCATTGTACTTTCCCTTTTCCCAACGACACCATTTAGATAATAATCTGCCTTCCTGTTTTTGCTACCAAAGTGTATAACCTCACATTTATCCACATTAAACTGCATCTGCCATGCATCTGCCCACTCACCCAGCCTGTCCAAGTCACCCTGCATTCTCATAGCAATTAGGGAATAATTACAGTAAAGATCTCAAAATCATGGCAGTTTAAATTTCTGACGGCCTATTTTGTGACAGTGACCCTTGGTTCAAGACTACCTCGGCAGAAGAAACATCAATTGTGTTTCAACTGTGTCAAGCCATGTAGGAACTTTGCATGTTTTAATCGGAACCGCACAGTGGCAGAGCTATTGCCTTACAGCACCAGAGACCCGGTTCAATCCTGATTATGGGTGCTTGTCTGTATGAAGTTTATGTGTTCTCCCTATGACCTGCATGGATTTTCACCAAAGAAAAATATAAAGAGCAGTCAGATGGTACAGTATGTTCCAGATGTTGTCTCACTGGTGATCTCAATATAATTTGAATCTCTACTCCTCTTCTCAAATTCCCTTGCAGTAAAAGCCATCATAAAAATTTTCTTCCAAATTGTAAGCTGACCTAGTATGAAAACTTTAAATAATTCATGGACAAGACACCCAGGTCCCTTTCAACAAAAGTACCTTTCATTTTAAAAAACATTCTCAATCTTTCTTTTTTTTTAAGAAAGTGGGTAACCTCATATTTGTCCACATTATTTTCCAGCTGATGTGTTTGTGTACCTTCACTTAACCTAACATCCCCTTACATCCCCCCATACTGCCTCCAGAATATGTCTGTATCCTGATTGCAGCGCACACTGCCACCTGGCTTTATATGTCATTAGCAGAACTGGGGAAAAAAACATTTTTCATCCATCATCCAAATCATTGGTATAGATTATGAACAGTTGTGGACAAAAGCAGCCCAGTGGTCAAGGCCTCCACACAAAAATGACTTTGTTTATTGTCCATTAGTCAAACATCCAGGACTTTGTATAACTCAAACACTGAGATCCCTGGCCTTAGTTAACCACACTTTTGGGAGCAGTTCATCAAATACTGTGGTAAAGTCCAAGTACACAATATCAATTATTTATTTTGCTGGTTGCAACCTCATATAAGCTCTAACAAACTTGGCAATCATAATTTTCTTTCATGTTGACTCTGCCAATAGTGTTACCATTTTCTGAGTCCCCAACTATCACTTCCTTAAAAAATGACTTCCAGTATTACAGTTCGGTCATATTCTCTGCTTTATCTACCTCTCTTCCTTTTTAAGTAATGAAATTGTGTTCAAATCTATGCAATTTTGTAAGATGACAAAAGAGAAATTAAATTCAAGACTCAGTGAAGAGTGGCTGCACACAGAAATCATCGTAATGAACAGGCAGTAAAGTTGCCTGCAATACATCAATAGGCACAGTATAATCATGCATTCTGCTTACATCCATTTTTGGATGCTATTCAATATAGCAACTGTGGTATCATGTTTACAATCCATATTTTACAGGTGTTGAGCACAACTTTGAACCTTGTCTCAATGTTTATTCTTCACACATCGCAAGAAAATTAAGAGCAAATCAATGCTGTATCTGCAGTGGCGGGCACGCTAGAGAAAATAACGCAGTTTAATTTAGATATGTCAGCAAACTCAGGACTAGATAATATGGAGCAAAAAGGAAAGGGTACAGGGGAGAAGCAATTCAAACATGACCCAGTGCTTTGATCAGACTCTCTCAAGAATCATTTATCTTTAGTCATTAGATCAAGGTATGTGAAAGCTTTGTATAGCCATGTAGGCCTCATTGAATTATAGTGATATTGGAGAAAATTAGATTTTCCTGTCTACAAAAGATGTATCCTAAAAGTGGATAGAATAGATGCTTGTAAGATATTAACAGATTATATAAAGCTCAATTCACTGTAAATATTGACCAATGAGATAACGTTCATGATTCATCTGAGAAGAGCAAGCAGAGCAATGTCAGAAAATGTTGTTACATCTAATGAGGTACAATCTTCCAATTAACCAAGTGGAGATAAAAACCTCACTTAATGACCTTATGTGGTCACATTCTATTAAAGTTGACTGAATTTGTCCTTCCATAAACAAGAGTACTGTTTGACTTATCTCTACCCCATTGAAGACATTGGACTATGTCTAAGGAACTGATGCACCACAGTGCTGAGAACAATATTTTGTACCCTGTATCTTCCCTTTTGTTCTGTCTATTGCACTTGAGTTTGAACTGATTGTATCTAATTATGGTATATCTGATCTGTTTGGAGGGTGTGCAAAACAAAGCTTTTCACTGTACATTGGTACATGTGACAATAATAAACCTCAACTCAATCCACCCAGCAAGAGGAATCCTGGCTGTGTCAGTCTTTTATGGCCTATGTTGAACATAGGATGCTCATTGTTGTTAAAATCTGCTGATTCATTAAAGATAGCAATGTTACAAAATTATAAGATTTAAAAAATCAAGTCTGCAATTTATCCCATCAGATAAAGCATAAAAAGAAGTTTAATTTGACACCTAATTTACTTTCATATCTTCAGTATTAAGAAAGTTATGGCCATTTTCATACTCGGAAATTAGCATCTTGCTCCCCATTGCCTTTCAATTGACTTAACTCAAAAGCTGTGATCTGGAAAAGTTAAAAGCCCATAACTTTCTTAAAAATTAAGAGAACTCAATGAAATTTTCAGTTATTATAGATTGAAGCATTCTGAAACAAATATGAAACAATCTTACTTGGATGACCTGAAATTAAAGCATATAATTAGTTAGTTATCTAATTGTAGCTAATTACAAAATTCAATGAGTAGATCTAAACATCTATCCATTTCTTAAGAAAAGATAAACTTTTTTTTAATTGCCTAAGTGTCCAAATAACATTCATAGAAACATAGAAACATAGAAAATAGGTGCAGGAGTAGGCCATTCGGCCCTTCGAGCCTGCACCGCCATTCAATGTGATCATGGCTGATCATCCAACTCAGTATCCCGTACCTGCCTTCTCTCCATACCCCCTGATCCCTTTAGCCACAAGTGCCACACAATAATTCACATTATTCACACAATAATCCACATTATAACATAATTTTTAAATCTAATTTTCATGAATTTCTGGGCCAAATGGAAGGAATTTAGTGTTTGATTCCTGTAAATTAATGGCCATTTAAATCAACTAGTGAGTGGGTTTTAGTGGAATGCGGTGGATTAGAACGTTGCGGTTAGCGGTGAAGTCGGGAGGAAAAATATTGTTTGTTCATACATTTTTTGGGACCCCATTTCGCAACATAAAAATATTATTAAAGCCTCCCGAAAAACCAACTTTTAAAATAAAAATAAACTATTTACCTTTTTTCTGCCCTACGCAAAATCCTTCCGGTTGTCGGCGCTCACGGCTTTTGAAGGTGATTTTTAAATTACTCTAGTTAATAAATAATTTAGAGTAATTTAAAAATACCTTCATGAACGAAATGTCGGAGCGATTTTTCTTCCGCAACGAAATCGCCCGACATTCATCGATTTTCCAGGTCTGTTGAGAAACGGCACTTTAATCCCGCCCCCCTCTGAAAGGCGCCAAAGTCGCGCACACGAGGAGCGGCAGAACTGCAGCGCTGCTCAAGGTAAGTTTTGCAACATACCTATTAAAGATAAGGAATTATCTGTACACATAATGTAACATTCAATATCATTGTCATTAATTATTTAGGTTATATTACATCATCTGATGGTTTAGGTGGCAGAGGCCTTTTGCAACAAAGTAACATGGGTCGGATAATCAAAGATATAATAGTAAGATTAAATGAGAACTTACCAGTTTGAAGTTTGATCTTTATTTTATCAGGAGTCACGTGAGTGACTACGTGAAGAACCCCTTCCAGCCGCACGTGCATCATTACGTCAGATGCATTGGTGCAGGCGACCGGTTAGAGCAGCAAAGCTCCTCCAGCGGTAAGTTTAAAACACCTCAAGGTAAGTGGGAAACTGAGCCTGGAGGTTCCATTCTGTATTTGCGGGTGATTTTCAGGACTTACAGCTTTTCAGGTTGATGCAGAAAGCAACAAAGGTGAAGGCAAGGTGACCCATTGGTAAAAGTTTGGAGGACTGCGGGAGTATGGGTAGCGGGTGCCCGCCTAGCTCACCAAATCCGCCGCCAGCAGGGGAGCTTGCGACAGCAGATATGTTGCCTTACGCCCTACTTGCCTCGCCTGTACGGCGTAAGGCCACAGCAAAGTCTGCTAGGCCCACTGACCCAGAGTCGGGCCTGGAGGTTTCACCTCTGCAAGGGGAGTCCGTTTGCACATGGCTCTCCCAGATCGAGCTCCTATTGCAGAGGATGCTCAATAAGGACGCATTCCGGGAGGAGGAGTGGTGTTCACATCAGGCTGTTGGAGAGCCTGTGCCAGAAGCACCTGGAATAGGGCTGCATGATTGCCCACTCATGGAGGAGGAGGGTTTGCTGGCTCAGGGGTATACTGATGCCGAGTCAGTGGCTGAACAGAGCCCAAAGGGTGAAGGGCAAAAGGTTTTAATACCTAACCTAGCTGCAAAGTTTACGATCCCCAGAGAAGCCATTGGGGGAGGAGTTGGCAACTACCATCCAGTATATGCTCTCCCATCAGCTCCAAGAGCTGGCAATGGACAGGCACTGCTAAAAAGTATGAAACCCCAGTTAACTGTGGGTTGTTGAAGGTGCCGGTGGTCAACCATGTCATATGGGGCCAAATGGGGGTTGCAGTGCGAGCACAAGGGATAAAGCTCCAGAGGGTGCTCAAGTTGCTTGCAGCAGGAATCGCTGCGTTCGCCAGAACGGTGGATGAGGGGCACATGACGGAAGTTCATCAGGATGCTTTGGGGCTCCTGTGCAGTGCACATTTTGAAATGAACTGCATAAGAAAGCATGCCATACGCCCAGTCATTCACCCAAAATTTGCAGCACTCTGCAAACCGAATAATATACAACGGCCTAATCTGTTGTTTGGGGTGGACCTCGCAAAGCGAGTAAAATAACTTGATGAGGCAAAAACTGTGGGCCTCATAAAAACAAGCAGCAAAATAGGCAGGTGGGTAATTCCCCTATCGACGGGGTGCTATGACGGGATGGTGAAGGGACGAGCCGTTCATTCCTGAACACACACAGCTGGCAGCCTGCCACAGGCACCCCGTGGAAGGATGAATTTCCCTACGAGGGGCCGGGGACAAAAAGCGCTGTCAGGAAATGTGCAGGTAAGAGATTTTGCTTCAGAGGAAAACAAATTAAGTGGGAAAGATGTTCAAGTTGGGGGCAGATTACACTTGTTCCTCAAACAATGGCAGGAGATAACATCAGATTTGTTTGTGCTGGGCAGTATAGAGAGGTTTAAAATTGAATTTTACCCTACTGTGTGTACACCCACTCAGCATGTCCCACGTCGAACACTCGTGTTTTCACAAGAAGAGAATATGCAGATACAGGCAGAACTTGAGAAATTATGCAAAAAAGGAATTATTGAGAAGTTGGTTCGTCAATCCCATCAGTTTGTGTCAAGTATTTTTCCTAGGTTTAAAAAGGATGGGGAATGTAGAATCATTCTGGACCTGACGAGCCTGAGCCCTTTTGTGCAGTATAGACATTTCAAAATGGAAACTTTTTCTACTGCTAAACAGCTGGTTTCCAAAGGGTGTTATATGGCAAGCATAGATCTTAAAGATGCATATTTCTCAGTGTCTGTTCATTGTGATGATAGAAGGTATTTGAAGTTTATCTGGATGAGTCAGTTATGGCAATTCAAAGCACTGCCTAATGGATTAACCTCAGCTCCTAGATTGTTTACCAAATTGTTAAAACCTGTTCTAGGGCTACTCCGAGTTCAGGGTCATGTTGTAATGGCCTGTTTAGAGGATATCTTAATTGTCGGAAAGACTCAGAATGCAGCAGAATCATCTGTTTCAGTTGTTAAACTCACTTTTGAGCAATTGGGGTTCATCATTCATCCAGATAAATCCAAATTAACACCAGTTACAATTATTGATTACTTCAATAATTAACTCAGATGACATGTTAGTAACTCTGCCCAGTGACAAAAGGCAGCAGTTAATTGAAGGTTTTATCAAGCTCCTTGGTGAACAATGACCTTCCATTAGACAGGTGGCCAGTTTAATTGGTAAGTTGGTGGCTGCTTTTCCAGCTGTGCAGTTTGGACCTCTGCATTATCAACACTTACAAGCAAAAGAACAGGCACTGAGGACACATGCAGGTCATTTTGACAGGCCCATGGGATTGCCAGCTGAAGCCATTTCAGGAATACAATGGTGGATCACAAATGTCTCAAGGGGTTCCAGGGAAGTTTTGGTTGAACTACCTTCCATAGTCTTACAGACTGATGTTAGTGCTCTAGGTTGCGGTGCTACTGATATGTCTTCCAGTTGTGGGGGCAGATGGAATAGTGATGAGACATCCGTTCTGCAATTGCGAGGGATCAATTATTTAGAGCTTTTGGGAACCTTATATGGGCTTAAAGCTTATTGCTCTGCCAAGAGTCACTTGCATGTGCAGGTTCAAATTGACAACACTACAGCAGTGGCATATGTTAATCACATGGGTGGAGCTAAGTCGGAATCATGTGACAGATTGGCTAATCATATCTGGAGCTGGTGTATTGACAAAAAACATTTGGCTTTCAGCAATCTACTTACCAGGTAAATTCAACATAGTGGCAGACACAAGGTCACACCAATTCAATGATAACATAGAATGAATGTTGAATCAGGACATATTTAATGATATGGTTGCTCGATATGGAATGCCAGATATTGATTTGTTTGCATCTAGACTAAATCATCAGTTGCCTAAATACGTTCCATGGGAACCAGATCCTGGCGCAGCAGTGGTTGATACATTCTCGCTGCATTGGGGTGGAATGTTTTTATATGCATTTCCATTCTGTCACATCAATCGATGCCTGCAAAAAATCAAGCAGGACTCCGCTTCAGTAGTATTGATAGTGCCAGACTGGCCTACTCAGCCATGGCTCCCTCTCGTGTTGCAGATGACTATTCAGCCTCATATGATTGTTCCCAAACATAAAAACCTACTGGTGAACCCGGTAACTGGCAATCAACATTCTTTACATGATCGTATGTAACTGTTAATTTGCAGATTCTAAGAAGGCCATACCTGGGGAGAGGACTGTCTGATCACACTGTGGATGTTCTCACGTCAGCCTGGAGGGATAGTATCCAGAAGCAGTACATCTCCTCGATAAGAAAGTGGGAGGTGTTCTGCTTACGCAGAATATCTCATATCAAACTGCAGGCATCCCAGACGTGCTGGAGTTCTTGCTAACTCTCTATTTCGAGCAAAAGTTAAGCTATAGTGCGATCAATACAGCCAGATGTGCTCTGTCTTGTTATTTACCCATGGCGTCAGAATTTCAGTGGCTTGCAAAAGTTTTCATACCCCTTGAACTTTTCCACATTTTGTCACGTTACAACCACAAACGTAAATGTATTTTATTGGGATTTTATGTGTTAGACCGACACAAAGTGGTGCATAATTGTGAAGCGGAAGGAAAATGATACATGGTTTCCAAATTTTATTACAAATAAAAAACTGAAAGGTGTGGCGTGCAAAAGTATTCAGCCCCCCTGAGTCAATACTTTGTAGAACCACCGTTAGCTGCAATTACAGCTGCAAGTCTTTTGGGGTATGTCTCTACCAGCTTTGCACATCTAGAGACTGAAATTTTTGCCCATTCTTTGCAAAATAGCTCAAGCTTAGTCAGATTAGATGGGGAGCGTCTGTGAACAGCAAATTTCAAGTCTTGCCAGAGATTCTCAATTGGATTTAGGTCTGGACTTTGACTGGGCCATTCTAACACATGAATATGCTTTGATCTAAACCATTCCATTGTAGCTCTGGCTGTATGGTTAGGGTCGTTGTCCTGCTAGAAGGTGAACCTCCGCCCCAGTCTCAAGTCTTTTGCAGACTCTAACAGGTTTTCTTTCAAGATTGCCCTGTATTTGGCTCCATCTATCTTCCCATCAACTCTGGCCAACTTCCCTGTCTCTGCTGAAGAAAAGCATCCCCACAGCATGATGCTGCCACCACCATGTTTCACAGTGGGGATGGTGTGTTGAGGGTGATGTGCAGTGTTAGTTTTCCGCCACACATAGCGTTTTGCATTTAGGCCAAAAACTTCAATTTTGGTCTCATCAGACCAGAGCACCTTCCTCCACATGTTTGCTGTGTCCCCCACATGGCTTGTGTCAAACTGCAAACGGGACTTCTTATGGCTTTGTTTCAACAATGGCTTTCTTCTTGCCACTCTTCCATAAAGGCCCGATTTGTGGAGTGCACGACTAATAGTTGTCCTGTGGACAGATTCTCCCACCTGAGCAGCTCCTCCAGAGTTACCATGGGCCTCTTGGCTGCTTCTCTGATCAATGCTCTCCTTGCCCAGCCTGTCAGTTTAGGTGGACGGCCATGTCTTGGTAGGTTTGCAGTTGTGCCATACTCTTTCCATTTTCGGATGATGGATTGAACAGTGCTCTATGAGATGTTTAAAGCTTGGGATATTTCTTTATAACCTAACCCTGCTTTAAACTTCTCCACAATGTTATCCCTGACCTGTCTGGTGTGTTCCTTGGGCTTCATGATGCTGTTTGTTCACTAATGTTCTCTAACAAACCTCTGAGGCCTTCACAGAACAGCTGTATTTATACTGAGATTAGATTACACACAAGTGGACTCTATTTACTAATTAGGTGACTTTTGAAGGCAATTGTTTGCACTGGATTTTATTTAGGGGTATCAGAGTAAAGGGGGCTGAATACTTTTGCACATCACACTTTTCAGTTTTTTATTTGTAAAAAAATATAAAAAACAAGTATCATTTTACTTCCACTTCACAATTATGCACCACTTTGTGTTGGTCTATCACATAAAATC
This sequence comes from Raja brachyura, assembly GCA_963514005.1. The sequence continues at coordinate 78,723,375 of OY740783.1, forward strand.
CCAATAAAATACATTTATGTTTGTGGTTGTAACGTGACAAAATGTGGAAAAGATCAAGGGGTATGAAAACATTTGCAAGCCACTGTACATTCAGTGGGGATATATCTGTTAGTGTCTAGATTTATGAAGGGAGTTTTTAATTCTAATCCTCCTAGGCCCAAGTATTCGGTTATCTGGAATGTAGGCAAAGTTCTTATGCTCCTTTGCCAGTGGACTCCTGTAACAGTTCCATCTCTAGCCAAACTAACCATGAAGGTGATCATGCTTGTGGCATTGGTATCAGCCCAACATGTGCAGACATTACAGAAGATGCGGCTAGACAGGATGGAGGTATCAGCAGATGCCATCAGTTTTTATGTTTGTGATCTGCTCAAGCAGAGTAGAATAGGGGTGACAGGGTGTAAGATTGTCTTTTTGGCATACCCCAAAGATTCCTGCCTGTATGTAGTGTCACATTTGTCCCATTACATTGAGGCTACCAGAACCCTAAGAGGAACAGTCAGCATTGCTTATTAGCCACAAAAAAACGCACAGTAAGGTGTCGGTGCAAACAATTTCAAGGTAGCTAAAGCAGGTTCTGGTGAGCGCTGGGATTGATACTGATAAATTTAAATCTCATTCCACCAGGGCGGCATGAAGTTCAGCGGCCACGGCGATGGATGTTCCTGTAGACCATATCCTCATGGCTGCATGATGGTCCAGTGAGCTGATGTTCCAGAGATTTTATCATAAGCCAATTGCAAGGCTGGGGGAATTTGCTGATTCTGTTTAAGTTCAGTTATATAGTTTCCCCCTGGGATAGAGGGGTTGCTATTGTTTTCTTTGTAAAAATAAACCATTAGTTCGTTTAAGCAATGTTATGATTGATGCATTATTGATTATTTAATTATGTTAGTCAATCAATGCAGTGAGAGGCCGGGATTTGAATATGCGGTATGAAATCACAGAGCTTTGGAATCTTCATGTAATCACTCACGTGACTCCAAAGTAAAATAGTGAGATTAAACGAGAACTTACCAGTTTGAAGTTTGATCTTTATTTTATGAGGAGTTACGTTGAGGGATTACGTGCCCTCCGCTCCCAACCCTCATAAATGTCATCTGGTAGTTCTAGTCTTCTGTTATCTTACTATTATACTTCAGTCACTGTGATTTCACACCACTGGTTTGGAAGATTGACGCACGTGCGGCTGGACGGGGTTCTTCATGTAGTCCCTCATCGTAACTCCTCATAAAGATCAAACTTCAAACTGGTAAGTTCTCGTTTAATCTTACTATTATATCTTTGATTATCCGATCCATGTTACTTTGTTGCAAAAGGCCTCTGCCAACTAAACCATCAGATGATGTAATATAACCTAAATAATTAATGACAACGATATTGAATGTTACAATATGTGTGCAGATAATAGAATGCATATTACTATATGTCTTGCTTAATGATCTCTGTTATTATTTCTCCTGACATACAATGCATTGCAGCTTTGGAGCTAATTTTACTGCTAACTCAAGTTTCAAGAGCAGCTACTGATCAATAACACAAGTCAGTGACTAAGCATGCCGAGATCTGCTCGTGTATGTCAGCAATGCCGTCAGCACACATCAAAATGCTGCTTCCTGTTTGTTCCTGCAGTGTGGCCTTTCAAGAGTCTGCAAACAATCTCCACTGAGAATAAGCACTTGTCCAAACAGGAGGTTGGCTCAAGAGTATTCTTTTGGTGAGTTATACTTAAAGCATTTATTCCAATCTAAGAGATATTGCTGTGTGTCCCTCTGGTCATTGTTGTAATACTTTAGATACTGCCACGATTCACTGACATTTTCTCTTTCTTAGAATGTTGAATAGTTTAGCGCAGGAGCAGGCCCTTTGGCCCATAATGAATATGTCAAACGATATGATATGATACGATACAATACGATAACACTTTATTTATCCCAGGAGGGACATTGATCTGCCAACAGTCAATTTACTTCGGAGTCATGTGAGTGACTTCGTGAAGACCCCGCCAGCAAGCATGCGCGATATATCGTCGCTCGCATTTGCTGTCGACAAGCTGGGGGGGGGGGGAGTGCGCTTCCCCAACAGCTCCTTCAAAGGTAAGTAAATTTTAACCTTGAGCTGGTTTGTAGGTAGTTTATTTCTATCTACAGGTTCACTGATGGAAGGAAAAGGGAAAGCCAAACTTTCAAATGGCCGCGGGACTTCATCAAATCAGCGGCCAACATCCTCGGAGCTGCCCGCAACATCGGCAGCACCCGTATCACGGCCGGGGGAAAAGTTGCGGAAGCTGGGGAACCCTACGGTGTTAGTAGGGCCCGACTCTCCTCCACAGCAGCTTGGACGGACCTCCGCACAGGAGCAGGGTATAGCAGACCCTGACTTCATACTACCATCGCCCAAAGTCAGGGCTGTAGTAAGCAGGTACGACCTAACGTACCTCGCACACCGGTAAGCGCCACTTCCCCTCTTTTACAGGTTCCCAGTGGGCAGACCCGGGAAAGAGCTGCGCCGAAGTCGAGCCCCGCAGCCGCGGCAGGCATCAACAAGCCGCCGAGGAAACCTGCCAGATTGCAGGCCGGCGGCAGAGCTGCTGGAGAGTCGGAGAGCCCTGCACGAGCAGGAGGTACTGGCATACCACTGGAACAGGCTGCCAGAGCGCAGACTGGTGGCAGCAGATTTTGGTCGGGCAGCCCCGCTGAGGCGGGTAGCGACGACCATGCACCGTCACAGACCCTTGTGGTCAGAAGTGGCGGTAAGCCTGCGTGGACATCGGGGAGCTCGGCTATGGGAGCCGGCACCGACTCATTCCCGCTGCCTTCCCACCAGGCAGGGGGACCGCTACAGTCCGAACGACTACAGCCGTCTACTACCTGCCAGCGGACCCTTGTCATCACCTCGACGAGGTGTGGTTCGCTGGTAGAAGCCCCAGTGTTTCAGGAGAACCTGGGGAAGTTGACAGGATGGAGCTAATGGTGGAGCAACTACTCCAGTGAGACCTGGAGCGAGAAGAGCGAGGGTCCAAGCGGTCTAGGAGCCAGATCATGCGGCCGCTTAGCATCTCACCTTCATCCACCGGCAGTGCTAGAAGCCGGCAGATGGCCGACTTTGACGAAGAGGCCGTGTTAGAAGAGCCCACTACTCCAGAACCAGAAGTAGATCTGCTGGATGTAGTTTCAAAGTTGGCTAAGCCCGTACATTCTGGGAAACCGCTGCACCCTAAACTGGTGGCGAGCATCCATTTTCTGGCTACTCACCAGCTCCAAGACCAGGTACTTACAGAGGCCATGGAGAAGTACAAGGCTCCGGAAAATTGTGTTACCCTGAATGTCCCAACTGTCAATGGGTCCATCTGGGGGAACATCAGTCGCAGTATTAGGGCACAGGAGCTGAAAATTCAGAAAATCCTAAAAACTGTTGACGTCGGGCATTACGGCGTTCGCCAGGACCCTCGATGGGGCTAATGTAACCGAAGAGCAGCAGGATGCTCTTGCCCTACTGTGCAGCACGCAGTTTGAAATAAACTGTTTTCAGAAAAGCTCCATCCAGCCCACCCTCAACCCAAAATTCGCTGGGTTGTGTTGTACCTCCACCACACCACCATCAAGACGGCTGTTTGGGGAGGACCTACCCAAGCAGGTCAAAGAACTAGATAAGACAGCCAAAACCGTGGGGCTGATGAAACCACCATTATCATCTAGGGTGCAGGCATACCAAAGACCACAGCCTTATCCTACCTCCAAACCTAGGGGTCAGCCAGATAGAGCACCAAGGCCTTATCCACCACCCGCTCCCCAACAGCAGAAGCTTTTTTTAGGTCAGGGCCAGCAGAAGCCCGCATGGAAAATGCGGCAACAGCCCTACCCAATAACACAACAACCTCCAAAGCCACAACACACCAGACCCCGCCGTTAACCATGGAGGTAAGGGGGTCTGATTCTTTCAAGATAAAAGCGATTGTAGCTTCACAAGTAGGAGTATGGTTGAGCGCATTTTGGGGAGCATGGGGTGCGATAACCTCAGTTCCCTTTATTCTACAAAGTATTCAGGGTTATGCAATAGAGTTTATTAATGGGAAACTTCTCCCTACGCAGCATATACCTCATCGCAAGTTTGCGCTATCTCAAAAAGAGATAGAGGAAGGACATGTAGAAATTTTAAGGCTGGCAGCCAAAGGGGTGATAGAGAAAATGACACATGAACCTCTTGAGTTTGTGTCCAACATCTTTACAAAAATTAAAAAAGATGGTGGTTGTTGGATTATCATAGACCTAACCCACCTGAATACTTTTGTACAATATACCCATTTCAAAATGGAAACGTTCGAAACGGCTAAACAGCTGATTTCCCAAGGGTACTTTATGGCCTGCATCGATTTAATAGATGCATACTATATAGTGCCTATTATAGAGCATCACAGGAAATTCTTAAAATTTGTCTGGAGGGGTCAATTATGCCAATATAAAGCCTTGCCCAATGTAATTACAACAGCCCCAAGGCTATTTACAAAAATTATCCAACCAAATGATTGTCACTATCCCAGCCGGCAAAGCATTAGCCATAAAAGAGGCATGCAACAGCCTTGCTTGCGCCAGGGTGCCGACTATCAGACATGCTGCTAAGTTGATTGGGAAACTCGTAGCTACATTTCTAGCTGTGCAATTCGGGCCATTACATTATCAAAATTTGGAAAGAGTAAAAATTTCAGCATTAAAATCAAATGCTGGACATTTTGACAGACCTATGCAGCTGCCGAACAAGGCTAAAATTGAGCTACGATGGTGGGCTAACAATATTAGTGAATGTTACAAGCCCATCATTATCTGCAACCCATCAGTCGTGTTACAAACTGACGCAAGCGCCCAAGGCTGGGGAGCAACTGACACCACGTCCAGTTGTGGTGGCAGATGGGATCCTCACGAGTCCACTCTTCTTGAGTCACAAGGAATAAACTATTTGGAGATGCTAGGAGCTTTTCATGGGCTGCGGGCATACTGCACAAATTTACATCATACGCATGTCCGTCTTCAAATAGATAATACCACAGTGGTGGCTTACATAAACCATATGAGTGGTATCAGGTCAATACCTTGTGACGAATTGGTAAACACAATTTGGCACTGGTGTATTGAAAGAAATATTTGGATGTCAGCAACCTACCTTCCAGGGAAGTTCAATACAGTGACGGACACCAGGTCACGAGTATTCAATGATAACATCGAGTGGATGTTGAATCCCCAAATATTTGCTGAAATTATAGCTAAATTTGGTACACCAGATATCAAGCTTTTTGCGTCTAGGTTGAACCATCAGATACCAACATATGTGTCTTGGGAACCAGACCCTGGGGCAGTAGCAATGGATGCATTTTCTCTCCATTGGGGGAAATGGTTCTGCTACGCATTTCCCCCATTCTGCCTCATCAGTCGGGTATTGCAGAAAATTGAACTGGATTCTGCTTCAGGCATACTGATCATACCTGACTGGCCTACACAACCATGGTACCCGGTGGTCCTCCATATGTTAAAAATTCCGTGGGTAAAAATTTCTAAAAACCCCAATTTGATCACAAACCCCATTACTGGGGAATTTCACCTGTGCCATGGTCACTTAAACCTGTTGGCTTGCAGGTTCTAAGGAGGCCACTATTGGAGGCTGGCATATCACCCAGAGCCATGGACCTCATCACAGCTTTGTGCAGGGCATCTACTAGAAAGCAGTACCTCACCCAGATCAGGAAGTGGGAGGCCTACTGCACAAGAACAAATACGACCTACAACTCTGCCACAATCCCTGATGTCCTGGAATTCCTCACGGGCCTTCACTATGACGAGGGCCTCAGCTACAGTGCCATCAATAGCGCCAGGAGTGCGTTATCCTCATACCTCAACATTGGTGTGGGCTCACACCAATTGGTGTCCAAATTTATGAGGGGTGTATTTAATACGAACCCTCCACGACCCAGATATAACATCACCTGGGATGTAGGGGTTGTATTGACCCTACTGAGAAGCTGGTCCCCCATGACAGGGTTACCGCTCGATAAACGCACCCTCAAAGTGGTGATGTTGATGGCACTGACCACAGCACAGCGGGTACAGACCTTGCAAAAACTACAACTCGACAGAATGGTCTCGACCCCTGAGAAGGTAACCTTCTTCATAGAAGAGTTACTAAAGCAGCATAGACCGGGATCTACAGGACTGCAGCTGGAATTTCGGGCGTACCCCACTGATGCCACCGTCTGCATAGCCACCCATCTCCGGTATTACATCAAGACCACACGCACCATCCGGACGATGGAGCAGGGACTCCTCATCAGCCACAAGAAACCACATCACCGGGTGACTGTGCAGACTATCGCCAGGTGGCTCAGGGTGGTGTTGGGTGCAGCAGGTATAGAAACTAACATTTTTAAATCTCATTCTACCAGGGCTGCATCCACATCAGCGGCGAGGACCATGGAAATGCCCATGGATCATGTCCTCGCTACCGCGGGCTGGGCCAGTGAGACCACTTTCCAACGATTCTACAATAAGCCGGTGGCCTCCCCTGCATCATTTGCGGAAGCAGTGCTGAGAGCCGTTCCGTAGTATAATTTATCCCTGAGTTAGGGGTTTTTGTTATTATTTGTATTAATAAATACTCATTACTTTTTCAGCCTGTTCAAGTCTGGAATGCATTAACAAACTTTCTCCATCAGTTTTGCGGCAGTGTGACAGCATGGATGTTGTCCAGGGCATGAAATCACAGAGCTTTGAAATCTTCACAAAGTCACTCACGTGACTCCGAAGTAAAATAGTAAGATTAAACAAGAACTTACCAGTTTGAAGTTTGATCTTTATTTTATGAGGAGTTGCGATGAGGGATTTTGTGCCCTCCGCTCCCAACCCTCTATCATAAGGTCAACTGGTATATTCAAATTCTTTAATCTTACTATCTTCAGTCAGTGTTGTTATCTGTGATTCCACACCGCTGCTTTGAAGAATGTCGGGCATGCGTGCTGGCGGGGTATTCATGAAAGCCCTCATTGCAACTCCTCATAAAATAAAAATCAAACTTCAAACTGGTAAGTTCTTGTTTAATCTTACTTTTAAACACAAGATACATGAAATATGAAATTAAAGTCATGAGAGGAAAGGATTGGGGATGTGCTTGCATAGTGGGGTGGGGGTGAGGGGAGGGGGACGGTAGGGGAGTCAGTCTACCCCGCGACCGAAGGGGGAGGAGTTGCAGGGGCGGAAATCGCTATCAATACATGGGGGACACAATTTCTTGGCAGGCGCGCACACATACATGCGAGGCTTCGGAGGCTTCGGCCGTGGGCCCTGTGGATGGTAACATCAGGAGCTGACCTGGTTGGTGACCGACTCCGAACTCCAGCTACCGTAGCTATGTCCGCCACGAATCGTGGGGCTTGAATCGGTCCATTTGCAGGGCATTTCATCGCCTGGCGCGGTTTAAAATCGGCCGGCGGGAACTTCAACATCGGGAGCCTCGATCGGCTCGATGCAGCAGTTTGATCTTAAGCCGCGCCGAGCAATGAAAGGCCCTGCGAATGGGTCGATTCAGCCCTTAGAAAGCGTCTGATACCTGCTTGAATCTTTCAAGAGCTACAATGTGATAAATAATACAAACCAAATAAAACTGAAGCAAATAAACGCAAACAGAAGAACCAACCTTGGAGGGGGAAGAGAGAGAGAGAGAGATGGGAAAAACATACTAAAGAACGTGAGTGACCTGAATGAGGGACTTACCTGCAAGCCAGCCAGGAAACCCGTTTGACCGGATTCCTTAATACCTGACCCGTTTAAATCCGATACCCGTTTAAATCAAAGATACTAGATACTAGCTCCTCTAGTATCTTTGGTTTAAATCTTTCCCATCCACCAATACATCCAATTAGTTCAAATGGCAATTGTACCCACATCAGACAGCTTTGGAAGGTCAAAACGCAAGTCGTGACACTTCGTGTTAATAGAGACATTTAACAAGTGCTTAACAGTGACACCCCCGCTGTCTCGCGGAAAGCGGAGATTTTAATAGTTTTTTTTTCACAGAACTTAAAAATCCGGATTTCAAAACATGGGGGGGTGGGGGGGTGGAGGGGGAAACTAACCCCCTGTCCCCCCAGGATTTCCGCCCATGAGGAGTTGTACAGTTTGATAGCCATAGGGAAAAAGGATCTCCTGTGGTGTTCTGTGCTGCATCTTGGTGAAACATGGTGCCAAGATAAACTAATTTTATCTGCCTGCACAGGTTCCATATCTGTCCATTCTCTGCATATCCATGTTCACAATCTGCCAAGCTTACTACAGAATTTTCTCAATTTTCCTAAACAATCACATTTAAATTTGCACTGTATAATCCCCTCCATTCATCCTGATGATTCTACCTACAACCACACTGAAGGATCCTCTCCATGTGCCTGGAGGATTGCAACACTAACCACAGTGGAGAATATTGTCCACTTAGCTGGGTCAATATTTCAGCAACCTCACTGGAAGTAATCTGGATTCATCAGGTCAAAGCAGTTTACATGACTGGCATCTCATCAACTACTGCTATCCACCATGGCCACACTGTGGCTGCAGTTCCAACAATCAGCTAAATGGATGACAACAATTTCCCAATACTTATTCATGGAACATAGAACAGAACAGCAGAAGGACCGGCCCCTCAGCCCATAATGTCCATGTTGAACATGATGGTGGTAAATGAATATTCTCTGCCTGCACAAGACTTATATCCCTCAATTCTGTGCATATCCATATGTCTGTCCAAAAACCTCTTAAATGCCAATACCATACCTGCCTCTATCACCACCCCTGGCAGCTTGTTCCAGTCACACACCACTCTGTGTAAAATTTGTCCCACACATTTCCTTTTATTGTAAAACTATGCCCTCTAGTCTTTGACATTTCCACTCTGGGTAAAAGGTTCTGACTGTTTACCCTATCTAAGTCTCACATCTCATATTTTCACTTCTATCAGGTCTCTCCTTTACCTCTGACATTCCAGAGAAAACGATACAAGTTTGTCCAACCTCTTCTTATAACTATTAACCTTTAATCCAGACCCTGCACATCTCCTTTAATCTCTGCTCCTCTCATCTTAAAGCTATGCCCTCTGGTCTTTGACATTTCCACCCTAGGAAAAGGTTATAAAGTTATGAAGTTATAAAGTTTCCTCTATTGTCATTCAAACTTTTAGTTTGAACAAAATTGCGTACCTTGCATCCTGACAGAAAAATAAAATAACAGAACACACAATGAATACAATTTAACATCCACCACAAGGATCCTACATTCTAGAGAAAACAATCCAGGTTTACCCAACCTCTCCTTGTACTTAATACCTACTATTCCAGGCAGCATTCTGGTCAACCTCTGCACCCTCTCCAAAACCTCCACATCCATCCATTTCCAATAGTATATTCTACACAATTGGAAAACATGTAACCTCTACTAGCTAGAAGGACAAGTCAGTAATTACCTGATCATATCATCCGCAGGGTAGTGTCCAGGTCACACACCAACCCGTTTTAAAAAGATATATTGTTGATCTGTAATTATCACAGGACAGACATTGTAGAACACATTAGTGCATTGTCAGAGTAAGTTTATTGTTAGAATGCATGAGAACAATAAAATAATTCCTTGTCATTTTTCAAGAACTATTAAGGACGCTCATCAAACCCAGACATGTCAGTAATGTCCATTTTGCTTGTAGGTATACAAATACAGCTACATATAGTGATGATTTGCCCTGTTAGCATGGACTTGAATGGGTAGCTCCCCCACCAATCAACCAGTATATCCACTCTGCTGTAAGCAATACAATGCCTTTATGAATATAATTTGCATGTATCTACCACTCACTGCATTTCCTCGAGATGCATATGATGATGATATTTTTACCGGTCAGAAAAGCAATGATGGGCAATTTACCTATAAAAAATGTGGAAGAACAAACCAGTTCCCATTTTACCATTTCTCCGCTGTCGGGAACAATCTTCCTGCATCTAGCCTGTACAACCCCTTAAGAATTTTGTAGGTTTCTATGAGATCCCCTCTCAATCTTTTAAATTCTAGCGAGTACAAGCGGAGTCTATCCAGTCTTTCTTCAGATGAAAGACCTGCAATCCCAGGAATCAGTCTGGTAAACCTTCTCTGTACTCCCTCTATGGCAAGAATGTCTTTCCTCAGATTAGGAGACCAAAACTGTACATAATACTCCAGGTGTGGTCTCACCAAGGCCCTGTACAACTGCAGTAGAACCTCCCTGCTCCTATACTCAAATCCTTTTGCTATGAATGCTAACATACGATTCGCTTTCTTCACTGCCTGCTGCTCCTGCATGCCTATTTTCAATGACTGGTGTACCATGACACCCAGGTCTCGTTGCATCTCCCCTTTTCCTAATCGGCCACCATTCAGATAATAGTCTACTTTCCTGTTCTTGCCACCAAAGTGGATAACCTCACATTTATCCACCTTATACTGTATCTGCCATGCATTTGCCCACTCACCCAACCTATCCAAGTCACCTTGCAGCCTCCTAGCATCCTCCTCACAGCTAACACTGCCCCCCAGCTTTGTGTCATCCGCAAACTTGGAGATGTTGCATTCAATTCCCGTGTCCAAATCATTAATATATATTGTAAATAGCTGTGGTCCCAGTACTGAGTCTTGCGGTACCCCACTAGTCACTGCCTGCCATTCTGAAAAGGACCTGTTTACTCCTACTCTTTGCTTCCTGTCTGCCAGCCAGTTCTCTATCCACATCAATACAGAACCCCCAATACCGTGTGCTTTAAGTTTGCATACTAACCTCTTATGTGGGACCTAGTCGGAAAGCCTTCTGAAAGTCCAGATATAACACATCCACTGGTTCTCCCTTATGTACTCTACTAGTTACATCCTCAAAGGATGGACATGCTCAACAGAATGCTAGAGAATCATCGAGCATAAGGTAGGTAGGGAAATTAAGTTAAAAGGCATGGCAGTAGATAATCAACAAGAAAGGATGGGTACTTTAGGAAAGATAAGAATGAAAGAAAAGGTAGGATACAGGCTTAAAGCAAGCATATGAAGCAAACATAATGGTTGGCATGCAATGAGCTGAAAGGACCAGTTTCTGGGCTGTATGATTCACATGTCTTCTGGACTGGCTGATGGGAAACTGGGAAGGGAATTTTGGATTAAAGTAGTGAAACTATAGATGCAGCCATCATGAGAAAGAGCAGCTAATGTGTCCTTCATAGAGCAAGACTCATTCCCATGGGGTAGCAACTCTGCATTCCCAGCAGTCCCATGGGGGCCATCAGGCTTGTTTGCTTTGATACCTTGAATACTGATGTTCATGTCTATAACAGTAGCATTCTGAGTCTGATTGGTAACAAGCCAAGCTAGGATGGGGGACAGTCTGGGTTCCCACTGCAGCACTCATGTGCTGCTGGCATCTGTTTGTGCTTCAACTGAAACGGTGTCCAAAAGTACAGCATGATGGCCGAGTGTTGAAATGGAGTTGGCCACCTCCATGCTGGCAAGGTTGATCTTCAGGCTTTGCACAAAGCCCATGTCCGAGATTGGATCTGCATTCTCTTGTGCTCCTTCGCATTCCACACAGATTATTTGATAGACTTGATGATTCACTAGCATTCTGTTGAGCATGTCCATCCTTTGAATTTAGACTGCTCTCTCGGAGACCACACTGGGGACCTCCAGAGCAAAACTCTTGTGCAATCCACCCTCTGGGGAGCTGAAAGCAGAGCTCATCTTATCCTGGTTTTGGCCTCAAGACACATAGAGTGATTGAGTTATACAATGTGGAAACAGGCCCTTTGGCCCAACTTGTCCGTATCAACCAAGATGTCTAATCTAAGCTAGATCAAATTTCTCGCTTTTGGCTTGCATCCCTCTCAACCTTTCCTTCCATAAACAACACCTCACAAGCACATCCTGCGCCAAGAATACTTCACATTGTGTGCAGTGTGCCAATGACCGAACTACAGGATGCATGTATCGAAGCAAGTGAAGTGCTACTTTCTTTACTCCCATACTTAAAAACATGACTCAGGCAGGAGAAAGAAGAAAGACAAAGCAGGATTTTGTAAATTTAAATGTGTAGATATTGATTTACTATTGTCATGTGCATCAAAATACAGTGAAACATGTTATTTTGTTTGTTATCCAGACAAATCATACCATATGTGAGTAAAACTGGAGGTGAAAAAAGAAAGTGAACAGAAGCAAAAGATAAGGTTACAGCTATCAGAGAAAGTGCAGATAAAAAACATGCATGGATGTGAAGACGAGGGTGAGTTATGGGGATACTTTTGACTTCAATGATTTCAGATTATTGATAGCATGGAATCTGTACCAGTGATCTCACACATTCCTCTAGGTAGCTGAGACCATTGTGTCTGTCTGTTTGGTTTGGGGCCATTTCAATGTACAATTAAACACTCACCAATCTCTGTGTTACTACATACTGTGTCTGCCATAGTTAAAAGCTTAGAATATTTGTTAGCTAAGAGGCATGGTTGTGACTCTTGGAATAGTGAAAAATGCATGAGAGTAAGGTCGGTAGCTTGAATGGTAGACAGGATTTCATCTAGATGGAGATGTGCTATTTTAAAATGTATGAGGATGACATACATTTGTTGGGAGATGTGATTTGCTGATGTCTTCACTGACCTTGGCAATTTATGTGAGATTACCAAACCTTTCAGACAATCCATCTGCATCTGCATACTGCTGACGCTAACCTTCTTTGTTGTCTTCTCTCTTTGCTAACTCCAAATCTATTGATGCCATCTCAGATCCAGGCGTTTCTGATTTCCACCCCTTCAACTGATCGATCGAGAGCAATATCAAATTGAGGTGCCCCTCTTTTGCCATTGGAAGCTTTCAAAGCTGCGCAATGTATTCCAGTAATGGTTGGAGATTCTGTCATGAATTTTATAATCATTAGTCAATTTAACTGGTGCTAGTGATTGCCAAAGTTTCACCCTGTAACGGCGACTAGTGCCTGTGGTCAAACTGATGTTGATTCCACAAGGATTGTAAATCTTATGCATTTTCGCCAGTGTAGTTAAGTTTTTAGGCCACCATCTTGCACTTAACACATTAAATTCAAAGAACTAAACCACACAAAGAAAAATGAATCCTTTACAATGAATTTATGCAATGTTATTACGACTATGCAAACTAGGTTAAAAGTCCACCTAATGTATTCATATGCAGAACCAAAATTAATCTGTTTACCTCTGTCAGCCCACTAACACCTTTTCTCTCTCTCAGTTAAAAACAACTAATCGATTGCAATGTTCATGCAGTGATTTGGCTCATCAATTCAGGATGCAAGAAGTACACGCTAGAAATAATTAAAACTAATCTTAGTGCTAGTTAGAAGTATCCTGGGAAAAGGTTTGATGGCAGAAATGTCAGGATTTTCAGGGATCACCCGATTATTTTTAAATCAAACTAACTAGGTTCAACTGTTTAAATAAATGATGTAAGTCTGAAATAAATATGGCAGCAACTGCACATTATCACTAACACGTTTTCAGTAATACACCAGAATCATTAATTCTTCAGACTTATTGTAATCTTCTTGTGCATACTCTCTGTCAATGTTAATATTAACATTAACCGTTAAAAGTAAATATAGGAACAGGTAAATATCTATGTATCATATCATATCTATATAACTAAAAGTCTCATCTTGACCACATTGTGTCTGCAATGTATATTGATTTTAGAAAAAAAGCTACCATATATCGCTATAATTTTTGGCCATCTTACTCATAGTCCTCCTCCTCTGAGGCAGTCCCGAGGATTTTTCAGTTCGATGAAAAAATAAAAAGTTATGTGTTTAAAAAATCTTGAGATCAGCTGATTGGTCCTCTCGCCTGTCAATCACCATGATGAAGTTAACGCCCCTTACGGGGGTGGGGGGTGGGCAGGACTATAAAACCCCAGAAGCCTGGATGTGGGTCAGTCACTCTGGAAGATCGCGAGAGTCCACAACTGTGATTCTAAGCTATGAATTAACTGAACTGTGAGTCTGCAATGTACTTGCAATAAATGATTTGTTAACCCTTAATTCAATGCAATTCAATTCAATTCAATTGCCCATTATTGTCATTCAAACATGCAAGTTTTGAATGAAATGTCGTTCCTGCAGTCAAAACAGCAAAAAAAGACCAAAACACACAATTAACACAATTCCACATAAATATCCATCACAGTGAATCTCCAAACACCTCCTCACTGTGATGGAAGGCAAAAGTCTTATCTCTTCACTGTCCTTTGTTCTTCTCACGTGGCCAAACTGCAATGTTGAGGCGACAGGGGCTCCTGATGTTAAAGCCCCCGGTGGGCGATGGTAAGTCCCGCGACCATTTAAGCCACACCGGGCGATGTAAGGCCCGGCTCCGGGCCAATTCAAACCCTCAATTTGGGCGGGTGAAGTTGCCATTGCAGGAGCTCCAACAATCGGTCTCCAACCAGGGACCTGCGAGCTCCCGACTCCACCGTCCACAGGGCCCGCGGTCGAAGCTCCTAAGCTCTGAAGTTGGGTCGCAGCCGCAACTGCAGTGCTGCCACAGCTCCAAGGTCCGCAGGCTCTAACGGCTGGAGCCCTCAGGTCGATTCCGGTTGGAGGCCGCCAGCTCCATGATGTTAGGCCCCAACGACAATGGAGACATGACAAGGGAAAGGTCGCATCCCCAGTTCAGGGAAGAGATTAAAAAGTTTCCCCAGCTGCCCCCCAGCCCCCACATATACACAGCTAAAATAAAACCAAAAACATACTCGCAGCAAGACAAAAGAAATATAAAAGGCAGACAGACTGCAGGTAGCCGCTGTCACAAGGCACTGCCCCTCCAACCATCCAGCCTGCACTTGGCTTGAAATGCTATGAAATTGAATGTGGTGGCCTGCACTCTGCTTGAAATGCTATGAAATTGAATGTGGTGCCCTGGGCTCTGCCTGAAATGCTATGAAATTGAATTTGTTGGTCTGCACTCTGCTTGAAATGGAATTTCAAGGAATAGCCGTGACTGAGCTGCCAGCCCACCAGCCCTGAGTGGCAGCAGCCAGCCCACCAACTCTGAGTGACTGAGCTGCCAGTCCACCAGGCCTGAGTGACTGGGCTGCCAGCTCACCAGGCCTGAGTGACTGAGCTGCCAGCCTACCAGGCCTGAGTGACTTAGCTGCCAGCCCACCAGGCCTGTGTGACTGAGCTGCCAGTCCAATAATCCATTTGGCCCACAATGTCCATACTAGCCCTTTGGATACCAGTACCTTCGGCCCACAACACCCATACTAGCGCTCCAGAAAGCCCCCCCCTCCCCCCACTGGCCACCAATATTGGAATTGGTGGAGAGGTGGAATATTGCGATGGGGTACCCGCCCTCCCTTGGGAACATAGGACCCAATGGGTCCCACTTATTCTAGTGCTTATTCAAAGTCTGATCTTGTACGTGTTTATATGTGTGTGTATATGTGGTTGCTTTTTATGCTATATTTCTCGACTATTTCTTACTGATTAAATTTAAAAAAATCAAAATACCTTGAATTTCAAACCGACCAGCTTCAACTGATGACGTCACAATGGCAGCTTCAACTTATGACATCACAATGGATAGACTAGCAGGGGGAGGGAGGGTGCCAGTGGGTCTACACTTGAGGGAGCAGACCCAATGGGTCTACAGTTGGTCTAGTACTTATTAAAACTCTATTCTTGTTAGTGTGTATATGTGTGTGCATATGTGTGTGTGTATGTGTGGTTATCTTTACATCTTCGCGAAAACACTTTGCAGTAACGATAACATTTTTACATATTCCAATTGACATATTTCTTGTTGAGGCCGGGATCACTTATGTGAACATTTTATGCTTTATTTCTCGACTTATTCGTGACTCATTACTGATTAAGAGTCTAAAAAAGTCACGACTAGCTCGACTGGCAGGGGGAAATACCTTGAATTTCAAACCAACCAGCTTCAACTGATGATGTCACGATGGATATACAAGCTGGGGGAGGGCGAATTACTATTGCAACATGCAGGGCAAGTGCAATTGGAATTTTTTTAAAGAGAACTGCTGAGGGAGGCAAGGGGAGTGCTGGAATCTTACTTTGGGAACGGCTTGAGTTGGAGGACCACGCCTCCCGTGGGGGCTACGGGTAGGGAACGGGTGCGTTGGGGGAGCAGACCGACTAGCAGGGGGAGGGCAAATTGCTATTACAACATGCAAGGCAAGAGCAATTGGAATTTTTTTTAAAGAACACTGCTGAGAGAGGCGAGGGGATTGCTAGAATCTTACCTTCGGGAACGGCTTGAGTTGGAGGACCATGTCTCCTGTGGGGGCCAAGGGTATCAAACTAATTAGGTTCATCTGTTTAAATAAATGATATAAGTATGAAATAAATCTGGCAGCAACTGCAAATTATCACTGACACATTTTCAGTAATACACCAGAATCATTCATTCTTCAGACTTATTATAATCTTCTTGTGCATTCTCTCTGTAATATTAATATTAACATTAACCGGTAAAAGTAAATATAGGAACAGATAAATATCTCTATATATATATAACTAAAACTCTCATCTTGTTATTTGCGTTGTACCTCAAAAACGGTACACCACAGCGCTACAATTTTGGCCCACCTCACTCACCATTGTTCTGTGCTGTAAATTAAAGAAGTTTTATTCAGATTCATAGTATGTTTTAAAAGTTATTAATGTTATAAAAAAAATGAACTTAAAACAGAGACCCCACCCACGCATACGCAGATGGTTGAGAGTTCCCGTGCGCATCGTTACTAGCTTCGCAAAGGGCACCCTGCGGCCTGCTCAGTTTACAGGCCGCCATCTTTTTTTCACAAAGGCGACACAGGTAAGATTACTTTCATTTTAATTTCTGCCAACCAGGACCCGCTGGGGCAGAGGCGAGCTCTGGGGGCGGGGAGAGGCTGGGCGGAGAGAGGCAGTGCTGACGATTCGGGGCCTGGCCGCTGAGGCTGGCTCTGAGGCCGACAGCTGCTTCTGTTGCACCGGGCCCATGTGACGGCCTGAGGCTGCACCGAGGATCTGAGACCTGGGTGCTGAGCCTGGCTCTGAGACTGACGGCTGCTGCTCCTCCGGGCATGCAAGGAGGGAAAGGAGCAGCACCCTCAAGATCCTGGGGAGGTGAGGAGGGAGAATGGGGCATTGAGTGAGAGGAGGGGGTAGGGAGGTAGAGGGGGGGGGAAGTGGGGGAGGTGAGGAGGGAGAGTGCAGGAGGAGAGGGAAAAGGGGGAGAGGTGGGGGGGAGTGGGGGAGTTGGGGAATAGAGGGAGAGGAGGAATGTGGGGGAGATGAGGAGGGATAGTGGGGGGGAAAGGGGGAGGTGAGGAGTGGGGGAGGTAGGGGATAGATGGATAGGAGGGGGGTATGTAGGGGAGAGGAGTTATGGAGAGATGGAGTGACTGAGGATAGGGTAAACGAGAGGGAGGGATTGGGGAGGGAAGTAGGAGAGGGGAAAGAAGAGGGTGGGTGAACAGGAGGGGGACAGAGTGCTGGAGGATGAGGGGACATGAGCTGTGCCTGCGCAGTTGGGAGCTATGGGTAAGTGGTGGAATATTGCATTCTTGGTTCTTGGTTCTTGGTTTCTTGGTCCTCCAAAATATTCCAAATGGAATTGAATCTGGAGGTGGTGGAGGGAGGGCTTAAGTCAGAAAGGGTTTTTGGGAAGAAAGAGCTACCTTAAATTTAGTTGCATCTGGTTGGGTAACTATGGTAGGGTGAAGACTATTCCATGCTTTAATTGTGCGGGGGAAGAATGAATTGCTGTACACATCTTGGTAGCTGGAATCTCAAATTGGATCGAATGCCCTCGTCTGCTCCTAATTGGTTTGGGTTTGGTGTAGGTTTTGTAATCGATGTCGAGCTGGCCATTTAACATGTTGTAAAAACAGGTCAAACAGTGAGCTTCACGTCTGTCTTGGAGAGGGTACCACCCCATTGAATTCAGAAGTTTGGTAACACTTGCTTCTCTCTCATAGGTATTAGTAACAAATCGAGCTGCCTGTCTTTGGACACGTTCGATGGAAGAAATTTTATTTGTGTATGAGTCCCATGCTGCAACTGCGTAGTCCAAATGAGGGAGGGAGGGAGAGAGGGGGAGAGGGAGAGAGAGGGAGAGAGGGAGAGAGAGAGAGAGAGAGAGAGAGAGAGAGAGAGAGAGAGAGAGAGAGAGAGAGAGTGTCTTTTCTCATCTTTCTAAAGATTACAGCAACTTGACCGAGAGCAACCTTGATTTTAACTCATGCTAAGTGACTTTTAATTTATCCTCCTTAACATTTCCATTCTATTTCTAGCCCCTGAGTGGAAGTCAATACATGTTGAAAGCCAATGTAATCAATATGTTATTTGCAGTATCCACAGCTAATGTAGCTACAATGCTAACCAGCTATCTTTGATGCAAGGAGCATTCCATAGACTTCTATTTATCAGTGAACATTTAGACGTTTAGGGTAAATTTGATCAAAGGAGAGAGCTTTCGATGCAGAGGTGGCATTTGTTTAAACAAAGTGCCACTCATCAGGAAATACAAGAATTTGATATTATAGGGTCAGGAAATCATTCATTGAAGTGTTTTTGTCAGTGCAGATGGACCAGCACAGCAGGAAGTGGGAATTGCATGCGTCATCTGGCTCTTGCGGCTGATTGTAGATGTACAGCATTTCTGATTTTGATTTTGGTGTGCTTTTCCCATGGAAATTTATTTTGAAGGCTCCTTTTGAAAGTCATCTCTCTGTTACTGAGTCTTATATCCCCTGTGGTCAGTGCCTGCCTTCTACACTTATTGGGAGATGAGACTGTTATTGTAGATGATTCTGGTCAATTTCCTCTTCCTCCTTCCCTTGTCAATTCTTCCCTTCCCTCCCGCTCCACTCCTTCCCCGGCCACTTTCCCTTGCAACCGCAAGAGATGCTACACTTGTCCCTTCACCTCCCCCATCCACTCCTTTCAGGGACCCAAGCAGACATTCCAAGTCCGACAGAGGTTCACCGCACCGCCTCCAACCTCATCTACTGCATCCGTTGCTCCAGATGCCAGCTGATCTACATCGGTGAGACCAAGCGGAGGCTGGGCGATCGTTTCGCCGAACACCTCCGCTCGGTCCGCAATAACGAACCCGACCTCCCGGTGGCTCAGCACTTCAACTCCCCCTCCCATTCCGTATCCGACCTCTCGGTCCTGGGCCTCCTCCACGGCCAGAGTGAGCAACACCGCAAGTTGGAGGAACAGCACCTCATATTCCGCTTGGGGAGTCTGCATCCTCTGGGCTTAAACATTGAATTTTCTCAATTCTGCTAACCCAGACTGCCCCCTCCCCTCCCCACCTCTCCCTCAGCCCTCGGGCCCTGACATTCCTTCTCCATCTCCCCCCCCCCACCCCCACCCCAGTCGCACTAGCTTCTCATTTTCACACCACAAACAGCTTACAATGGCCTGTTTCCTTTATCATCAATACTTTTTTGCATATCTTTCATTCATTGTTCTTTATCTCTCCACATCACTGTGTATATCTCTTGTCTCCCTGATCCCTGACCAGTCTGAAGAAGGGTCTCGACCCGAAACGTCGCCTATCTCCTTCGCTCCTTAGATGCTGCTGCACCCGCTGAGTTTCTCCAGCTTTTTGTGTAACCCTTCCTCTTCCTCCTGCTTTTCTCCAGATTTCTTCAGCTTACAGTTCTCCTTGTTCTTCTCCCACAGCTTCTGGCTGCTGACATCAATGGACGAGGTAGTGCAGCATGCTCCAGATGATGATGGAGTTTCTCTGTTCTTTGGGGCATTCTGCAAGGTTCTCGGGGAAAGATGCATAAGGATCCACAACAGAAACTAGGAACGGAGCGCCCTTTCCTCACTGGAATCAAAGCTGGTGTCAAAAATGGAATCAAAAATGGAAGTGGTGAGCAGCAAAAAGGGAAAGATCTACTGCAGCTCCTTGGAAAGATCCTGAATTGAAGAAGCTAAGCGATAAAATGACTTTAACCTCCTTAAGAGGAATCCCAGCCAGGGGACTGCAGCTGAAGTTCTTCTTGTGGAATATCGAACACTTCAAAGATGGCAGCCTTGGAAAACCAGAACCTGCAGATAGATTGTTCATCAGGGAGTTGTAGGCAGGTTGCGGTGCCCCTGAAGACTCTGTGGGAGCAGGACCTTTGTCTTCTATCGCAAAGTGTGCAACCCATCTTGAAAGGCTACCCATGTCCTTAATGATGACCCCGGAAATGGTTTGTTGTCAATGTTGTCACCATGAGGAATCCACTGTATGAGTGTTCACAAATATTGTAAGTGCCAGAATAAAGTGTGTATTGTTAGCTGCAGTATACTATATGAGTTTGACCAGCCTGCAGTCACTTCATGATGCATCTAGTCAATTATGCTGATCTTTAAAAATTATCCTTTGAATGTGCAAATATTATGTGTAGCACAAGATATTCCTAATTCTATTGAGACATAAAATCACATATCTTTATTCCACCATACCATAAACAATATTATTTCATCAAATGAAATCAACGCCACATGTAATCTACCACCTACTGAATATTCATCCATTTATACATTTCAGAAGTTAAATTATCAAAGACAATATGTTTTATGGGGAAATACATTTGGAATGATCACTTCTGAGCAGAAATAAACATGCAACTTATAGTGTTGATCTGAAATCAGCCATTGTGTGCACCATTCTGAATCCCTCTCATTGCAGAGATCAAGGCCAGGTTTGTTCTAACATATGGAACATAATCTTATGGAATATAAGATTATTTAATTTGTTTTAATTTGGTTTTGTCCAAGATATGCTTATGATTATCACATGCTTATCTCCACTGATTCCTTCTATTTCTCCTGCTCAACATGCACAAACAGGTCATACTCATTAACATTTCTAATTTAGTTCTTGGTGATGACACAGATTACCGTTTTATAATGGACCACTCATATCAATTATAACGTTTTTCCCTACCGACAATATACAACTATCTCTCAATGGAACAAATCTATAGTTTAAACACATCAAATTGTAATGAGGAGAGATGCAGACAGAAGCTAGACTTGCCCACAGAGCCCTTTTTTAAGCTGTGTAAGGTTCCAACTAGACTATCCTCCGGACATGTAAATGCACAATATCATTTATCGTGAGATGGACTTACTTGTCAAAAGGAATTTTTTTCTTGACAGGTAAAAGCTTGAAATATAGATTTCACAAGCACCAACTTTGTGTAGAAAAGTCTACAAATGATATGAATTTATCTACCAAGCTAATTTTCATTATTATTATTCAAAGGATGCATGGTTTAGTCATTACAAAATATTCCAATTTTGTTTGCCAGCCCTAAATGTACAATACTAGTACATTATTTCTAGAATTGGTGCATGTTACTAGACAGGAACATTTTACATCAACTCTGCTTTAAATTAATCTTAAATGACTGCTGAGCACCTCTTGGGATTTAGAGAAAGCTATTTCCTAAAAGTAATAGTGAACATTATCAACAACTGGAGGGGAAGAAATATTTTCCTCAAGCCTTCTACTGTTAGTATGGGATGTCTGATAAAGACTCAACATAATTACGATATCATAAATGAGCCTTTACTTAATATCATCTTCAAGCAAATCTCTTTAGATAGTCCCAGCTGTTGTCACTCTCAGCTTGAAAACAAATTCAAGAAAACAGCCCTGGGAGGCTGGGTATGTTCTCCTGAAGGTCGAAGGCAATAACCTTCAGACCAGCCACGGAAACCTTTTCATTCTCCCTCCATTCCTAAAAATGCTTTGACCTTTTACTGGCCTTTTAAGCTTGTGAGTTATCTTTTCTTCCTGTCAATAGTACTTAAGCCACTCTCTATCAATTATTCCTGCCGTGCTAATCGTATAACCTTCTGAATTACAATTGTTTTTCTATCTTGTCAAATTTATCAAAATCTAGTTTATTTTTAACTCCAGCTATATTTTAACAATGTCAAAATGTCATAAAGTGGAATATCTCTTACAGTGGAGAGTGGTTTTGAGGTGGATGTGGTGATGTCACACGGCATTGGGGGTTCAGTATTGATATGGATAGAGAACTGGCTGGCAAACAGGAAGCAAAGAGTAGGAGTAAACTGCAAGGTGACTTGGATAGGCTGGGTGAGTGGGCAAATGTTTGGCAGATGCAGTATAATGTGGATAAATGTGAGGTTATCCACTTTGGTGGCAAAAATAGGAAAACAGACTATTATCTAAATGGAGGCCGATTAGGAAAAGGGGAGATGCAGCGCGACCTGGGTGTCATGGTACACCAGTCGTTGAAAGTAGGCATACAGGTGCAGCAGGCAGTGAAGAATGCGAATGGTATGTTAGCTTTCATAGCAAAAGGATTTGAGTATAGGAGCAGGGAGGTTCTACTTCAGTTGTATAGGGTCTTGGTGAGACCACACCTGGAGTATTGCATACAGTTCTGGTCTCCAAATCTGAGGAAGGACATTATTGCCATAGAGGGAGTGCAGAGAAGGTTCACCAGACTGATTCCTGGGATGTCAGGACTGTCTTATGAACAAAGACTGCATAGACTCTGTTTATATTCTCTAGAATTTAGGAGATTGAGAGGGGATCTTATAGAAACTTACAAAATTCTTAAGGGGCTGGACAGGCTAGATGCAGGAAGATTGTTCCCGATGTTGGGGAGGTCCAGGACAAGGGGTCACAGCTTAAGGATAAGGGGGAAATCCTTTAGGACCGAGATGAGAAGGACTTTTTTCACACAGAGAGTGGTGGGTC
The DNA here is from genome assembly GCA_963514005.1 of Raja brachyura. Next base: position 78,746,203 of record OY740783.1, read on the forward strand.
TCTGGAACTCTCTGCCACAGAGGGTAGTTGAGGCCAGTTCATTGGGTATATTTAAGAGGGAGTTAGATGTGGCCCTTGTGGCTAAGGGGATCAGAGGGTATGGAGAGAAGGCAGGTACGGGATACTGAGTTGGATGATCAGCCATGATCATATTGAATGGCGGTGCAGGCTCAAAGGGCCGAATGGCCTACTCCTGCACCTAATTTCTATGTTTCTATGGTGGAGTGAGGATTTTACTTCGGAGTCACGCGAGTGATTCCGTAAAGATCCCCACCATTGTGCATGCGCGTCAATACGTCAGCCGCATTGGCGCAAGCACCAGACTGGCAGGGCAGCGCTCCTGCTGGCGGTAAGTTAAACCTAGAAGGTAAGTTCGTTTTTACTTACCAGGGTTTTTTCAAACAGGAGCCTCTCTTCACAGAGGTTTTCCTGCAGCTTCACAGCCCGACGAGTGAGCCGGTTATGGACTGTGGGGAAACCCCGGTCTGACCGCGGAAGCAGATAACCGGCAAAAGATCGGGTTGTGAGATAAGCAGCCGCTGACAAGGCTTCCAGCCTGCGGGGATGTCGTGGAATGGCAAGTAAGTAACGCCAGAATCACTGACAGTGCGGTCAGCGGCTCATAGACGTTGGTCCCCAGGCAGGGAGCAAAATTGGTGGAGAAATGACTCGTTCAGCCCTATTGGACTTGGGTGAGTCAGCTGCAAGGGTTTTTCTCTAATAATGAAGTTTACATGTATGTTATAGTATTTTTCTTAAAGTCAAAAGTTAAAAGTCAAAAAAGTTTATTGTCATGTGTCCCTGACAATGAAATTCTTTCTTGTTTAGCACAAGTTGCTGTGAAGGGTTAAAATTGCTTTAACCCCATCACAGGTAAAGCTCTACACTAAAAAATTGATTTAGTGAGCCTACACTGTAATAGCGCGGGCCTATGGGACAGGCCACAACAGCAGCGCCTGGGATAGGGTTGCTTCATGTATGAAAGCGCCGGCGTACGGGAGAGCCACGCCAGCAGCGGCTGGGACAGGGCTGTTTCATTTGTGACATTGCCGCCCTATGAGAGAGCCGTGCCAGCAGCGCCTGGGACAGGGCTGTTTCATGTCAAAAAACGGTGGGCTCTACGAGAGGCGGCGCCGGCAACGCCTGGGACAGGGTTGCTCAAAGTAACACATAAGTCCGCTAGGCCCACGGAATTGGGTGAAGATTCCCCTCTGGGGCTGGATAGCAAAATAATAGGCGAGGAGTCGGGGGATTCCTCACCGGGGTTGGATAGTGCGTTTGAAATGACTATGCCAAATGCAGCAACTATTGCATACAGTGCTACAGCAGGGCACATGCCAGCAGGAGGAGTGTCAGCGCCACCCTGAAAAAAAAGGCGCCAGCAGCACCTAATAGAGAAATGTTTGATAGCACCCTCATGGATGAGGAGGCGTGAGCCATGGGTCATCTTAGTTCTGACCCCGACTCTGATGGTAAGGTTGAGCCAGATGTTCCACCTCTGCAGGCCGCACCAGCAGTGCCAGTTGACAGAGCTCCTACAGGTCTCCCTCTTGGTGGCAGAGACCAAGACGGGTCAGTATCCTGCTGACGCTGAATCTCATGGTATGGCCGTGGGACATACCCCAAGGGATGAAGGGCATGTGCCAGAGGTACATTTTCCTGACAACAAAGTTGCCATCCCAGCAGAATGTTTTATTCAGTATAGGTCCAATGGGGTCATATCAGCATAGGTATCCTGTGGCCTGCGGCAGCGCCTGTTTAGGGCTGCCTATGAATCGCCCTCTCTGAGGAGGGGAGTGCAAAAGGTCAAGATATAACTGACTCGAGGCTCTAAAGAGTCTGGAGCACATATGTGCCGGCAGTGAACAACGCCAACAGGGGGATGTGAGAGCCAGCCGCCAAATCTGTTATTCAAGTAGGCATATTCAACAGGGGAGAAAAACCTGTCAGATGAATCAATTAAGGCCAACGGCAGGCAAAGGGCATCGTTTCAGAACGAACCCAAGGCGCTCATCGGCAGTAGGCAGTTTACTGGAGCTGGGGGAAGCATGATAGCTCAGAAATTCCATGCACTCTACCAACCCTACTCAACAAAGTGGGTCTGGCACTTCCAAAACATGGGTAAGTGCACCATTCACAAGCTGTAATATTTACGTTTGTTTGTACAACACACAAAGGATAAAACACATCTGGTTGAGGCACAGTACTAGCATTCCAAGCAAGTTTGGATTATGGCCAGGGTTGTCTTTGAAGATAAGGTTCGGAAATCGGGCCAGAGTTCTCATGCAAAGCACCCATGGAATAAGGCAGGAGTGGCCTGGTGATTATGAAAAATGGAGAGTGTCAGGCATATGACTTTCCGAATATGAAAACTTGTTTTCCTGACTAACAACAGATTCATAAAGGTCTCAAAGATCCATTCTATGCAGTTCCCATTACAGAGGTTATCAAAGACAATATAACTGTACTAATAACAGTAAAACATTGCGGGATGGGATAAACTGTTTGTTGGTCATTGGGATTTACCTTTAACTATTTATTAGCCTATGACTCCGCCCTGTGGCAAGAGATTGGAGTTAATAGCAACCTGTTATAAAACTGACTTTTATTTCATCAACAGTAATTGGCAATATCGAAGCTGTGTTTCAGCTGAGCAAATCAAGGAACTGATATCGTGCAAAGTAGCAACCTCACAAAGGACATGTAGACCATTGTTCACAACATTATGCTATTATCAGTTGAAGCTACCTCAGTCACAATGATGAACAAACAGTATTCAGCATTGCTCCAGTAGTTTGGTCGGTTGAATTTAGTTATTACAAACTGATGCTAAGGGCTCTAAGGTGAGAAGTTCCGAATACCATCTCTAGTTGGAGGTAGTGGAGATTTGCATGAGTTGCCAATTCTTCAGTTGTTGATATCAACTAAATATATACACTAGCTGCACCCCATGGGTAAGGGGTTATTGAACGAATATACATATTCTACATGCTCAACTTAAAGTTGTTACACTTCCATGGTGGCATATGTTAGTCACATGGCATTCAATTAAAAGTATCCTGTAATAATTGACCTAATCTCCTTTGCCACTGGTGTATCATCCAGTTCAGATCGATGACAACACAGAATAGGTATTGGATCTCAAAGTATTATGAAAGTATGGTTCAATGCTACATCGAATATCGACATGTTGGTTTCATGTTTATTCACTGATTGCAAAAATATGTGGCACAACAGTGCGGAGAAATACATTCTCGCTACAAAAGGTGGAATGTTCTTTTATGTCCTCCTCCATTTTGCCTCATTAGTCGGGTCTTAAAACAGTCAGCAAGGCCTCGCGTTGGGTTTTGTACTGTTGGACTGTCTAAGCAGCCATGTTGCCTGCTTTCATCAGGCATAATAATACAACAATATATGGTTATTCTATAAACAAAAACTTTGCTGGTTCAAACTGTGGTTCAGGAAACTGGCCTCTGCATAACAAAACAATTATTGACTTACACATTCTAAATGGATTGACTTACGGCTCAGGTTGTCACATCAAGCCATGGGTGTGCTCACTACAGAGTGCAGGGATAGCAGCCAAAAAAGCAGTACATGTTTAGCACCGGTTTTGTTTAAATGTTAATGTTACATTTAATACGGTACAGATTACTGACATCTTCCAGTTCATTCTTAAATGGTATTTGACAATAATTCAGTTATAGAGCCTCTACAGCTGCAACAAACGGGGACCACTCTGTCGGGTTCAACCCCGGATATCGAGTTGTAAAAGAGATCTTGACACAAGTTCTCCCACTACAAGAATATGCAGTTTGGATATTGAATGTGTTAACATTACTTCATCAGGGAGTTCCAGCTACATCCTTAGTCATGACACTAATATCAGCACAACGAGGGAAAATATTGCAAACGCTGTGGCTAGATAGGATGGAATTGGCTGCTGGTGCCATTACATTCTGATTTAGACAAGCAGAGCAGACCAGGGATGGCAGGATTTAAGATCATTTTTTGGATACCCCATGGTCTCACGTCTATGTAGGAGGGCAGGCTTGCTATATTATATCAAGGCCACCAGAATCCTAAGAAGTGTGGAAGCAGCATTATTTATTAATCGACAAACAACCACACAAGGGAAGGTCGGTTTAGACTATTTCAAAGTGGCTGCAGCAGGTTCTGGTTTATGCAGGTATTAGCACTGATGATTGTATATCTCATTCCACCAGGGCAGCATCAACATCAGCGGCCAGGGCAATGGGCCTGCCCATCAACCATATCCTCGCGAACACAGGATGGTCGACTAAATTGATTAAAAATTTTTTTTTACCGTAGGCCAGTTGCTGACCCTGGGGTTTTTGCCCATTCTGTTTTGTGTCCTCTTTAGCCTCCCCTGAGATACAGGGGTTGCTATTGATTTCTTTATTAACGTAAACCATTAATATATTTGAATCAATATCATGCTTAATGCATTTTTTGATTATTCACTCATCCTGAGTCAATCAATGCAGTGAGACGCCGAGATTGGGATCTGCAGCATGAAATCAGAAAGCTTTGAACCCTTCACGGAATCGCTCAAGTGACTCCAAAGTAAAATAGTAAGATTAAACAAGCTTACCAGTTTGAAGTTTGATCTTGATTTGATGAGGAGTTACGTTGGGAGTGACGTGCCCTCCACGCCAAACCCTCTCTCATAAAGGTCATCTGGTAGTTCTCGAGTCACGCATCTTACTATGTCACTTCGGTAATTGTTATTTGTGATTTCATACCGCTGCTTTGAAGATTGACGTGCATGCGCACTGGCGGGGTTCTTCACGTAATCACCAACGTAACTCCTAATAAAATAAATATCAAACTTCAAACTGGTAAGTTCTCATTTAATCTTACTATTTTAGTACCGGTGTCAGGGGTTATGGGGAGAAGGCAGGAGTATGGAGATAGATAGATATACAGACAGACAGACAGACAGACAGACAGACAGACAGACAGACAGACAGACAGACAGACAGACAGACAGACAGACAGACAGACAGATCATAGGAGAGATAGATCATAGGAGAGATAGATCAAACATGATTAAATGGCGGAGTAGACGATGGGCCGAATGGCCTAATTCTTCTATCACTTATGATCTTTTGAGAACAGGCTATCATTTATTGCAGATTGAGAGAGCAATAGACTAATTGGGACTTTAAAGGTTGTGTCTGGGCTTTAAATGTTACTATACCAAGCGCGGACCCGTTGGGTCCCCCTCCCCCAATGCAATATTCCAAAACTCACCCATACACGAGGTGATGTTCAGTAAAAATGGCAATCCCGGCCCAGCAAGCCTTCCCTAACTGCGCATGTGTAGCTGACGGGGCAGCAATGCGCAGGCACAACTGGCGCATCACCGGCACTATTTTAAATTGGGACGTGGCTGACGGGCCCAGCAAGTGCACTACGCAGGTGCGACTGTTGTGTTGATTCACAGTATAAAGTAGAGTGAAAGGTAAATCAAAGTTTATTAAGGGAATTACTTTGTCAAATCAAACAAAACTTGCTTCTGCACACCCCAGGCAAATGATGAGGAAGGCGCCCCTAAAATTGTAGTACTATCGTGCACTCTTTTGGCTGTATTTCCCGTATATAGAGGCATGCATAAAATATGACACTTCTTAGCTATATTTTGAAAGTTTGTAAAGGGAAGTACTTTGTCAAATTGAACAAAACTTGCTACTGCACACCACAGGCTAATGGTGAGTAAGGTGGGCCTAAGGTTGTTGCGTTATAATGTACTGTTTTGGCTGTATTTGGAGCACATACATACATACATACATAAAAGATGACAGTTTTCGTAATATACTAGACCATGTGGGACCCATTGTGTCCCGTTCCCCCAATGCAATATTCCACCACTCACCCATAGCACCCAACTGCGCAGGCGCAGCTCATTTCCCCTCATCCCCACCCCCACCCCCCTCTTCTTCACCCTTCTTCCTCTCCCATCCTCCACTCCCTCCTTCACCTCTCCCTTCCTCTCCTTTTCGCTACCCTCAGTCACTCCCTCTCTCCCTCCCTCCCTCCCTCCCTCCCTCTCTCCCTCCCTCCGTCCATAACCCCTCTCCCCTCCCTATCCCCCTCCTCTCCCTCTATCTCCCTGCTCCCCCACTCCTCACCTTTAAACACAATGTTTAATAACATTTATCCTCCTCCCCTCCCTCTCTCCCTCCTGCTCCTTACAACAATGTAACAAATCCCTCATTGCACTGGGTGGAACACTGTTGACAGGCAGTTTATGTAAATGAGACCACATTGTGACATCAAATGCTGCTAACAGTCAGTGCAGCACTGCTGATGGGCAGTTTATGTAAATGAGATCCCATCATAGCTGTAACTGCCACTGCAACTTCAAGTAACTTTTCTCAAGGTGGGGTTTTGTAAAGTTAAAAATGTGAATAACCGGTAAAATATAACATCAATCTGGGCGTAATTTCAGGATCTCACTCACTCACTCACTCACTCACTCACTCACTCACTCACTCACTCACTCACTCACTCACTCACTCACTCACTCACTCACTCACTCACACACACGCACGCAGACAGGCAGACTCACAAACAAGCAAGATGAGAGTTTTAGTAATATATAGATAGATATATTGTGACTGGCTGCTGTGGGATGCTGTGGTGGGATGCCGATGTGGTGAGTCAGGGTCAAAATCAGGGTTGGGTGATATTTAGTTACTGTGCTGGGCATTGTTTTAACTACCTGAAACACGCTCTCAGTAATGTATAGATATGCAGCTTGTTCGCTGAGGCCTTCATATTACAAAAAGGTAGATTTCCAATATGTTACTCATTATCCATGTGCCAGTGTGCCAGATGCACAAAAATACTTTAAGATAAGATTCCACCTCTGGAGTACATGGCCAATGCTGGATGAATAATTTTTCCTTGCAATTGTATTTCATAACACACATAGCACTTGCAAGCATAAGCATTGTGCTATTTGATTAAATTAAGATTGTGAAACATTCCCTTTTGTATCCATTTCTCATAGAGTAATACAGCACAGAAACAGGCTCTTTGGTCCAACTTGTTCATGCTGATCAAGATGCCTGTCTATGCTAACCCCCATTTGTCTGCATTTGTCCCATATCCCTGTAAATGTTTCCTATCCATGTACTGTGCAAATGGTGATTTAAATGTTGTAATTGTCCCTGTCTCCACCATTTTTCTGGCAACTTGTCCATATGCCCATCACCATTGTGTGAAGAACTTGCCTCTTTTTTTTTCTTAGATTTCTTTAATTCTTACCCTTCTTGCCATAAACCTATTTCATCTAATTTTAGATTCCATTACCCTGGTTTGACTATCTACCCTAATTATGACCCTCACCATTTTATAAATCTCCAGGTCACCAATTAGCATCCTTCATTCACAAAAATATTGTCCCTGCCTATCCAATCTCTAGTTACAACTCAAGCCTTCCAGTCTCGGCAACATACTTGTGAATCTGTTCAAAACCCTCTCCAGCTTAATCATACCCTTCCTCTAATATGACAAGCAGAACTGCACACAATACTCCAAGTGCAACCCAACCAATGATTTGCACAACTGTCACATTTAATCACAACTCCTATACTCAATGCCTTTGGTGTTGAAGGCAAGCATACCATATACCTTCTTCGCCACTCTGTCTACCTGTGTCATCACTTTCATAGATCTATCGATCCACTCCTGTGTCTTGCTATTCAAACACTCCCCAAGGCCATTCCACAAATTCATTGTGTATATCTTGGCCTGGTTTAACCATTCCCTTGCCCAATTTCCCAGTTGATCTAGATCCTATTGCAACCTTAGACAACCTTCTTCTCTTCCACTATAACATCAACTTTGGTGCCCACTACAAACGTACTGATCATGCTACGTTTATTCTCTTCCAAATCATTACAACAAATATGACAAATAATAAAGGACACTACTGAACCATGAGGCACACACATGTCACAAGTCATCAATATGAAAAGCAAACCTCCACTACCACCTCCATGCTTATATCTACTTTGCTATATCACCCTGGATCCCATGTACTGAAACCTTCGTGATTAGTCTACTATGGTTCATCTTAAGGTTTATTCACATTTACATGCTTCAATACGACCAACACCTCTTCTTTCATAATATTAATGTGCTTCAGGATATCACTGTTCTCTTCCCTGAACTCACCCTCTTCCATGACTTTCTCCAATGGTATATACTGAAGAGAATAATCAATTTAAGACCTTGCCCATCTCCTGTGGCTCTATTCATAGATTATCACACTGATCCTTAGGCGGATTAACCCCCACCCTAATTACCTGCTCTGAATATACTTATAGAATCTTTTAAGATTCCCTTTTACCTTATTGTCAACTATATCTCATATCCTTATTTCCTTCTTAAGTGTAAAATGACTCTACGAACATATGCTTCATTTTCCTCCCCATTCTCTTAATCCCTCATCAACCAGGATTCGCTAATCCCGCTAGCCATGCCCTTTACTCCAGGCAACACATGCTGAACATTCACTGCAACATGTCCAAATAGTTTTCCTTCTATCACTGAAATTAATCTTAAAGCCAAGTCAGAAAGAAAATATAACCAACGAAGAATTATAAATTAATTGCTTTGTAAGGGTTTTTTTAAGATTCACAGATTGTTTAAGATTCACTGGCTATCGATTCACATTCTGGAATATTCTGGATTCGGATTCATGGTCAAGCCAAGCTAATGAGAGGAAACTCTGATCTGTAGGGGAAATGAACATATGTATTCTCTATCCAGCTCCTGGTGATATACAGTTATTGCTTGCTCACTGCTAATTAGCAATACTACTCATGTAATGGTGTCATGTGGAATGGTGAAGTGTGTTGGAACACAGAGCTTCGGCCCAGCACTTCCATGCCAAGCTTTTTGCCCATCTCCATTAAGATTGTTCTGAATGACGCAAACATGTGGTTGGAACAGTGGAGAAGGGGCTTCATTTTGTATGCAGTTCCGCTATGGTTCAAATTGAAAATTCCCAGTTCCACTATCTCTCTCATCTTGAAATTCTGCCAAAGTTTGTGGTTGATTCTCTCCAGTATTACCTCTATTTTAATCACGACAAAGATCTTTATCTTTGCCTGATGCACACACTATGCTTACGAGTGTCATTTTGCTAAATTTGCCACAATTGCCAAGGGTTTCAGGTGCAGCAAAATAAGCCAGTTTATGGTGACAGTGGCTTTCTCACACTCAAAATGATGGATTCTGCAATTACTTTAAGACATCCCCAGCACATGCTGGCAAGACTATTAAAGAAATCCTGAAGGAAAATTCAATTGTAGATTCAAGAGCAAGCTCTTCAATTAGATCTGCTGCACCAAACACATGAAGAAAATAAATACCCCACTTTGCTTTCTTGGAAAAACCTAATTAAAGCAAAAGGTTGAACTGTGCATGTTTGTACTTCCAATTGTACCAGTGAAGTTGCAATCAAACCAACTGTGCTGAACTTCAGCTTCAGGCACAGAAAGGCCTTCTAATAGTTTATGTCTAACTTAAGGGCCTGTCCCACTTGGCCATCATTCGTGCGCCATTTACGCGACCTGCTAGCATGTGGGTAGCATGTGGTTAGCGCGTGTGTAGCGCGTGGGTAGTGTGGGACGGGCGCATTGAGTGGCCTGGAGGAGTGTGGACTTCATCCTGCACGACATCTTTGTGCACCTCCGGCCAGTCACGTAACTGATAGCCAAACTGGGACAGGCCCATTCCCCTCATAAGAAGGGTATAATCTGAACACCCTATTTCCTGAATTTCTTTCCTAGTCCCAGAAAAAAATTGCTCCCCAAAAGGACAATCTTGAATCCTTTCAAGATTAATTGGCCTCTTATTTGTAGGTTAATTGGCCCCTGTATATTACCCCTAGTGCACAGGGAGTGGATGCAAAAATGGGATAACATATGGACTGATAGGACAAAGTGTCTGTTTCCATCCTGTATCTATGTACTAAAATTAAAGTAAATGAAACACTACGGTTTATTAGCAGCTTTGGTTTCGGAGTGGTGGCGCTGCTTGTCAGCTGCGGCTCACCTGCAGTCCGTCTGTTTTTTATTTTATTTTTGTCCTCGTCCCTGTTTTTGGTGTTTATTTTTGGTTTGTTGGGTTGTGTATGTGTGTGGGGGGGGGGGGGAGGGTGGGAGAAACGGGGTTTTAGTCTCTCCCTTCGGGCGGATGCGACTTTTCCTGTCGTGTCCCCCGACACCGTCTCCGTCTGTGCTGAGGCCCTGGTGACGGCCTTCCAGCTTCCAGCGGTGGCGGCATGGCCTTCAGAGCTTCAGCGGCGACCTGGCTTCCGGCGGCGACCTGGTTTTCGGGAGCTGCGGTGCTCCAGCGGCGGCCTGGGTTTCGGGAGCTGCGGTGCTCCAGCGGCGGCCTCGGTTTCGTGAGCTGCGGTGCTCCAGCAGCGGCCTGGATCCCTCTGAGCTGCGGTGCTCCAGCGGCGGCCTGGGTTTCGGGAGCTGCGGTGCTCCAGCGGCGGCCTGGCTCCCTCTGAGCTGCGGTGCTCCAGCGGCGGCCTGGCTCCCTCTGAGCTGCGGTGCTCCAGCGGCGGCCTGGCTCCCTCTGAGCTGCGGTGCTCCAGCGGCGGCCTGGCTCCCTCTGAGCTGCGGTGCTCCAGCGGCGGCCTGGGTTTCGGGAGCTGCGGTGCTCCAGCGGTGGCCTGGCTCCCTCTGAGCTGCGGTGCTCCAGCGGTGGCCTGGCTTTCGGGAGCTGCGGTGCTCCAGCGGTGGCCTGGCTTTCGGGAGCTGCGGTGCTCCAGCGGTGGCCTGGGTTTCGGGAGCTGCGGTGCTCCAGCGGTGGCCTGGCTTTTGGGAGCTGCGGTGCTCCAGCGAGGTTCCGGCGGCGGGCCCTGTGGCGGTGTTCCGGCGTTCCGGCGTCAGCGGTGGCGGCGGCCTGGATCCCCTCAGCGCAGAGGGAGAATAAGGAGGGGAGAAAGACAGAGACCCTAAGACTTTTGCCTTCCACCACAGTGAGGAGGTGTTTGGTGAATTCACTGTGGTGGATGTTAATTTTGTGTTTATTGTATGGTATTGTTATTTTTATATATGTATGACTGCAGGCACGAAATTTCGTTCAGACCGAAAGGTCTGAATGACAATAAAGGCATTCAATTCAATTCAATTCAATTGATGAAGAACTCCATCAAATTCCAGGAGAAAATAGAAAACATAGAATAGGTTTCCAGCGTCCAAATATCAGCAATAATCATATCCCATTGAATAGTTAATTTAAGCTGTAAAATAAAGCCACCTAGAATACATTTGCAAGAATAACTAGAGATCTTTTTTATAACCCTGTTCAAAATAAGGTGGGCAGATTTAAAAATAATATTGAAGGATTGATTCATCATTCTGTCACAATTTTGAATTTGCACAATTTTGAATTTGTACGGTAAAGACATCTAGAATATCAATTTTCCTGCAGGTTATCCAAAGGTGTAAACCACTTTATTGCAATGTACAGCTATTGCTTGTGTCAAGTTAACCGTTTACCTTGGGTAAATGAGCAACTACTTACATCAGCATGTGCAAAGCACTGATTCATTGATCATACTATTGTTTATTTTAACAACACTGAATATAGAAGTAACTAAGTTAGTTTATTGTCCAAGTATTCACATACAAGGAATTTGCCTTGGTGCTCCGCCCACAAGTAACAACATGACATACAGTGACAGTTATGAATGACACAGAAAACACTAAACATTAATAATAATAAAACATTAATGATAAAACACCATTGATCAAGCATGTGAACCAACAAAATACCAGATCAAACGGAGTCTACAGATTTTTGGCTGTTGAGTAGAGTAACTACTCATGGATAAAAACTGTTTTTATGTCTGGCTCTGGCAGCTTTGAGAGTCCGGAGTCACCTTCCAGAGGGAAGTGATTCAAAGAGTTTGTGGCCAGGGTGAGAGGGATCGGAGATGATCTTGCCCGCTCGCTCCCTGGCCCTTGCAGTGTACAGTTCATCAATGGAGGGATGGTTGCAGCCAATAACCTTCTCTGCTGATCAGACGACGCGCTGCAGCCTCCAGGTGTCGATGAAGCCCTATGGTTTCAGTTTGAATCTCATTGTTGAGACTTTGAGGTGCAGGGATTTGATGGTACCAGCATAGTGTCACATGTAAAATGCTGCATGATCCTTTGGAGACAGTTTTATCTTGGTGGTGTCTTATTTGGAAATGGCCAGTGACGAGAGGAAGAGAGAAATAAGTTATCTGAGATGGTGGATGATAAGATAGTTAAACCATGGAATCAAATGTCATGATAGACACAAAATGCTTGAGTAAATCATTGGGACAGGCAGCATATCTGTAGAGAAGGAATGGGTGATGTTATGGGTCATGATCTTTCTTCAGCCAGATTTTTGGGGAGAGGGAGGTACATAGACAAGGAAGTGTAAGGTGTGAAAACAGGACAAAGGGAATGGAGATCAAGGAAAATGTAGAATAGATCATGGTTAGCTGGGAGAAGGTAATAACAAAATAAACAGAGATGAAATGTAGTCTACGACCACAGATTATCCCTGTTTACTTTGTTGTTACCTTCATGTGACAATATATTAAACTGAAACTGAAAGGGTTTTCAGATTTTCTTTATGAGACCAGATTCTGGATCCTGGATGTTTTCCTTCATATTAGAGATTAATTCATCGTATATCAAATACAGCAGATATCACATTCTCAATTTAGGCATCATGAATTCTGTGATGAAGGAACATTAATCACAAATTAGGTTGGAATATAGGGAGAGAGCAATTAGAAAGCTCTATGTGAAAAAGAAAACACGACAGGTTCTATCAATCTAAAAAATAAACAAAGTATGCCAGAGAAAAACAGCAAATTACAAAGCATTTATGAAAAGTTAAACAGACTTTACATTTTAGGTGTTGCGAATTCAAGAGGATGTCTAATTGATAACCTGAAATTATAATTACTTTTCTCTCAAAAAATGCTGCCCAATTCAATGGCTAATTTCATAATTTTCTTTCTTAATCATATAATAAAATTAATGTGAATCTTGGGTGTTAAATGTTGAAGGAAAAATGAATATTGATTATTATAAATAATAAATGGATCTATTTTTACCCACCATAGTACTCATTTTGTCTCTATTGTGCTTGCACTCAACACAACATATTTACTTCACAACTTACATGTAGTTTCAAATACTATTCATGATGCAGTAACTTGCAAAATTGCTTTTGAAACATGTTTTAATTTTCTCTGATTCCAAGGGTACTAAACTTGTAAGGCCTTGTTTCTTTCATCTCACAACCAATTAGTTTTCATATTGTATTCATCCATCACTGCTTAGTTTTCATGTTTGCTTAATTTATTTTTATTTCAGCAGCATTGGTTTTGAAATTATACCTTGCGATACCAAACATCCAAAAGCTTTAAATTTCCATTTCAAATTCCTTCTTTCGCAGTTTTAATGTTTATCTTAAATTGATTAACGCTCTCTGAAAACAGCTAAAGATGAATTTCAGAGAAAATCATTGGATATTTGCATTCTGGTAATCCCACAAGAGTGATTTCATGAGGTGTATCTAATACATATGGATATTCAGAAGATTCAGAAGAAAAGGGAGTGGCCAGGGTGCGACTTATCCTTGATTATGCTGCTGGCCTTGCCGAGGCAGCGTGAGGTATAAATTGAGTCAATGGAAGGGAAGTTGGCTTGTGTGATGGTCTGGGCTTTGCCCAAACTTTGCTACAATTACTTGCGGTCTTGGATGGAGCTGTTCCCAAATCAAGCAGCGATACATTCCGATAAAATGCTTTTGATGGTGCATCTGTAGAAGTTAGTGAGAGTTATTGGCGACATGCCGAACTTCCTAAGCCTTCTAAGGAAGTAGAGGCATTGGTGTGCTTTCTTAGTGGTTGCTTCAATATGGGTGGTCCAGGAGAAGTTGTTGGTGACATTGACTCCTAGCAATTTGAAGTTTTCAATCATCTCTACTTCAGCGCCATCAATGCAAACTGGGGTATGTGCACTACTTTGCTTACTGAAGTTGATCACTATCTCCTTTGTCTTGCTGACATTGAGAGAAAGGTTGTTGTCTTGACACCAGGATACAAGGTTCTCAATCTCTTTCCTGTACTCAATCTCATCATTATTTGATATCCGGCTCACAATGGTGGTGTTGTCTGTGAATTTGAAAATTGAATTGGATTTGTACATGGCTGCACAGTCGTGAGTGTACAAGAAGTAAAGGGGGCTGAGAACACATCCTTGCAGAGCCCCCATGTTGAGGATTATCATAGAGGATGATTTATCCCCTATCACTGATCACACAGGGGGTCTGTTTGTCAGGAAGTCAAGGATTCACTTGCAGCAATGAGTGCTGACACCAAGTCCCACATGCTTGGTGATAAGCTTGGATGGTATAATGGTGTTAAAGTCAGAGCTGTAGACTATCAATAGGAGTCTGACGTAAATGTCTCTCTTATCCAGCTGTTCCAGGGATGAGTGTAGGGCTAGGGTGACAGCATCGTCTTTGGAAATGCTATGGCAGTTAGCGAACTGCAATGGGTCAAGGCCGCTGGTAGACTGGATGTAATGTGTTCCAAAACTAGCCTCTCAAGACATTTCATGATGGTGGATGTCAATGCAATCATTTAGGCATGAGGTCTTGCTTTTCTTCAGCACTGGGATGAATGTGGTCTTCTTGAAGCAGGTGGGTACCTCAGTATGGAGTAGGGAGAGATTAAAGATGTACACGAATACTCCCACTAGCTGGTCGGCGCAGCTACTAAGGACATGGCCAGGAACTCCATCTGGGCCAGTTGCTTTTCATGGGTTTACCTTCAGGAAGCCCAATCTAACCTCTGCTACAGTCACCCTGGGGAGAGGCCCACTCGAGTCTGAAGGGCCAGGTGTCACACCTTCCACTCGGTTCATCCATGGTTTCCTGTTGGGAAACACTCGGATTGTCTTTGTCGGCACACAGTCTTCCACGCTCTTGCTGATGAAGTCAGTCATGGCATTGGTGTACTCATTCAGGTTAGCTGCGGAAGCCCAGAATATGGACCATTCCACTGACCCAAAGTAGGCGCATTAGATGTCATCCATGTCCGTTGACAAGCGTTTCACAACTCTCTGTACCGGACCTTCCTACTTCAATTTCTGTTTGTAGGCATGGAGCAGAAGCACAACTGTGTGATCAGACTTCACAAAATAAGGCCGAGCGACAGAGCAGTTGGCATTTTTTATTGATGTGTTTCAATGGTCGAGGGTGTTCTGGCCCCTTGTGGGACAAGTGACATGCTGGTAGTACTTTGGTCATTCGTTACTGAGGTTGGCTTGATTGAAGTCTCCGGTTACATCAACCAGGGCATCAGGGTGTTTTGTCTTGGGGCTATTGTTAGTGGAGTACAGCTCGTGTTTTCAGATCCACTTTGCTGCCACAAGTAAGAATTTAATTGTCTCATTATGGGACATATGACAATAAAACACTCTTGACTCGTGACTTTTATTTTACTTGTGTTATCCACAACGATTATCACATCTCCATAGGCTGATTTTGTCAATTTGGTTTTGTTTCCTTTCAGTTAGCATGTGGCCTTTCTTACTTGTCTCTCTGTGGTGACAGTGAGGCTGAACTGAATGGCTTGCAAGGGGACTGAGCCAAGGCTATTTTTGTCAAGGACAATTATGGCCGAGTTCTCTGAAATGCTCTTTGCAACAGGTACCAACTATCTCATTATCTTTGTTAACCCTGCCTCTGATGCTGGCTCTAAGTGCATTAGGCCTTTGAACTTTTGTCTTGGCACTGCTAAAGATCTCACTTATGCCATAGTTATCAGCAAGTTACTGGACCTCCCTTGATATTTCCACTCATCATCTATTCTTCAGGTCTTGTTTTGCTGAACACTTACTCTCGGTCCGCCAAGGCCTACCAGATCACCCAGTCGCTAACCACTCCCCTTCCCATTCCGATACTGACCGTTCTGTCCAGAGCCTTCTCCATTGCCAGAGTGAGGTCACAGGCAAATTGGAGGAACACCACCTCACATTTCAAATGAGTCGCTTTCAATCCAGCGGTATGAAGATTGAATTCTCTAATTTTAGGTGACTTCTACAAATATTTGATCTTTACCAAAAAATGCCAGGGAGAGACAATCCCTACGGTATCCACAATCCTGAAAGATTTCCTCTAGTTAGCAGTTCGTACATAGAACTTAAATTTATTAGCTGTTTGTTGAGATGCGTTTAACGAATGGATACCTGGAGAAAAGATAAGAACTGCATTTCTTCCTGTCAATACTTATTTGGCAGATAGCGTGAACAGTTTGTCAAATAATCAATGCAAGCTCATGTAATCAATTTCTTGCTATTATCACAATATAATTGGAATTATTTTTTTTTAATGCATGTTTTATGATTTCTGGACATGATGGTATGATTTTATCATGATTATTTCCCCTTCGGGTTTCCATCCCACATATTTCTATCATCTCCTGAATGCATAATAACAGTCTGAAAAGCAGCAGGAGCCTTCCTACGCATTACTCCTCATAAGCAGGTATGTGCACATTACCTTTTAAAACCACCCTACAATTGGCACGATAAACAGAATGTGTCTCCAGTGTTTAACCAATTATCAACAGTCTCTGCTCTAGAGAGCAGAAAGGCAAACTCTACTTGGCTTGCAAATACTCAAAACAAGCTTGCTTTTCTTCAATATCCTCTTGTTTCTCTTTTAAGAAAAATGAAGAGTTTCCTCTTAAATCTTATAATGTTGAATGTGTTCTCTAGGATTATTTCAATTGGTTTACAATCAAACATTTATATGAAAACATCAGGAAATCAAGGTTTTGTAATTTAACCATAAATATAATGAAAACAACATGATTGTTATATTAAGAAATTTCATTTTGCAGTGATAACAATATGCTCAAAAATTGTAGAGTAGTTATCAAGGTCATACTGTACCTAGCATTCATTTACAGCCCTGATTTTGACATGCATTGTGCCACAATAAGGTTGTCTGAATGTGTGCTTCACATCTACATTTTATTGCAATGTAGGTTTAAGAAGAAACTATTTTCATTTCCGCATTAGGAAGAATCTATGAGTAGCAAGGTTTTTTTTTAGTGTTTGGAAGCCATATGCACATTCAGGAAGAGTACTTAGTAACTGATCTTTCCCACCTTTACCGTTCCATTCAGGAAGAGCTCAGAGAACCCAAATCTCCATCTCCCTGTACGTCTTCTCTCACATCCATTCAGGGACCCCACCAGGTAAGAGGAAGATTCACACGCACCTCCTCTAACCTCACCTACTGCATTTGATGCTCCCAATGTGGCCTCCTTTGTATTGGCGACACCAAACATAGAGGAAGCGACTATTTAACCAAACACTTGCGCTCGGTCTGTAATAGCCTGCTAGATATCATGGCTGCTAACTATTTTAACTCACCTTCCTATTCCCACAAACTTTTCTGACCTCCTCCATTGCCAGAGTGAAGCCACACACAAACTGGAGGAACAACACCTCATATTCCCTTGGAGTTGCTTACCTCCCAACGGTATGGAACATTGAATTCTCCAATTTTATGTTACACCCCACCCCCACCATCTCTCTCTTCACTGTACCCATGCCACTGCTCACCATTTCTTCTACTATCCCACCTGCCCCCTCCCCCCTCCCCCATCCCCACCATTCTCACCCACCTATATCCCTCCCTCTGGCTTTACAATCTATAGTATTGTAGACAGCAACTAAGTTACAGAGAAAGGTTGAACAAGTTAGGTCTTTATTCTTTGGAGCACAGAAGGTTAAGGGGGGACTTGATTGAGGTCTTTAAAATGATGAAAGGAATAGACAGAGTTGACGTGGATAAGCTTTTCCCATTGAGGGTAGGAAAGATTCAAACAAGAGGGCATGACATGAGAATTAAGGGACAGAAGTTTAGGGGTAACATGAGGGGGAACTTCTTTACTCAGAGAGTGGTGTCTGTGTGGAATGATCTCCCAGCAGAAGTGGTGGAGGCAGGATCGATTTTAACATTTAAAAGTAAAGTGGATAGGTATATGGACGGGAAGGGAATGGAGGGGTATGGTTTGAGTGCAGGTAGATGGGACTAGGGGAAAATAAATAATCGGCATGGACTGGAAGGGCCGAGAAGGCCTGTTTCCATGCTGTAATTGTTATATGGTTATATGGTATTACTCTTCTCTTCTTATCTTACAGGCCTAAGTCTCCTTTTCATCCGTATCTTTTGTCACTTACTCCATCCATCTCTGCCAATCTGACCCCCCTCACCTATCCACATATCACTTGTCAGACTTTGTCCAGCCACCAGCTCTTTTCCAGTTTTCTCCCCCATACTATATTACATACCTCATTTTTCATCAGCTCGTTGGACAGAAGAATGATCCCTGTTATTTTAAGGTCAATTTGGTCAATAGCCAGATGGTTTCTGGGAAGAAGCTGTTTCTGAACCTGGACATTATAGTTTTCAGACTCCTATACATACTTCCTGATGGCAAGAGTGAAATAAAAGCATGAACACGGTGGTGTGGGTCCTTGATGATGCTGGCTGCCTTTTTGCAGCAGTGCCTCCTATAGATTCCTTCAATGGTAGGGAGGTCAGTACCCATGATGGGATGAGCAGGGTACACCACCTTTTTGTAATTTCCTTTGTTCCTGGGCGTTTAAGTTGCTGAACTATGCCGGGATGCAACTAGTCAATATGATCTCTGCTGTACATCTGTAAAAGTTCAAGATAATATTCGTTGACATACTGAATCCCCTCAATCTTCTAAGTAGAAGCATTGATGGACTTTCGTTATGATCGCATCATTGTGCTGGGCCCAGGACAGATCTTCAGAGATATGCACACCCAGGAACTTGTTGACTCCCACCATCAACTCATCGATGAAGACATGTTTGTGGATCCTTGACCTTCCTCTTCTAAAGTCAACAATCAGTACCTTGGTTTTACTGACGTTGTGAGCAAGATTGTTGCTCTGGCACATTCAATCAGATGATCGATCTCACTCCTGTACACTGACTCATCATTATCCATTGTTCTTCCAACAACTGTGATGTTGTCGGTGAATTTAAAGATGGAGTTGGAACTGTGTCCAGCTACACAGTCATGGATATAGAGTGAGTAGAGCAGGGGACTGAGCACACACCCTTGAGGTGCCCCAATGCTGATGATTCTCGAGGAGGAAATGTTGTTGCCAATTTGTACTGATTGTGTTCCGTTGATGAGGATGCTGAGGATCCAGTTGCAAATGGATGTGCTGAACTCCCTTTCCCTGAGCTCATTAACAAGTTTGGAGGAGTTGATGGCATTGAACACCAAGCTGTAGTCTATGATCAACAGCCTGACATGTGCGTTTATTGACCAAGTGGACCAGTGGAGAGACAGTGAGATCACCTTGCTTGCAGCAATAGCAAAGGCAGATAGACTCAGACTAACACAGAAAAACAAATTATATATAAATAACACATCAAAATTCTAAAAGAAAGAAAACTGTGCAAAAAACAAGACATTAGTGCAAAACACATTTTTAAAAAGTCCATGGTAGTGCAAGAAATGGATTTGTAATGTTCTATTGTCACTATTCTTCAATGATTCATATATCAATGAAAGATGAACAATGTTAAGGGGTTGGACAGGCTTGATGTAGGAAGATTATTCCCGATTTTGGGGCGCTCCAGAACAAGGGGTCACAGTTTAAGGATAAGGGGGAATTCCTTTAGGACCGAGATGAGGAAAACATTTTTCACACAGAGAGTGGTGAGTCTCTGGAATTCTCTGCCACAGAAGGTAGTTGAGGCAAGTTCATTGGCTATATTTAGGCGGGAGTTAGATTTGGCCCTTGTGGCTAAAGGGATCAGGGGGTATGGAGAGAAGGCAGGTACAGGATACTGAGTTGAATGATTAACCATGATCATATTGAATGGCGGTGCAGGATTGAAGGGCCGAATGGCCTACTCCTGCACCTATTTTCTATGTTTCTATGTTTCTATTATAGCATAATGAAAAAATTATACCTTTGAACCATGTTTAGGGCAATTGACAAATGACCACACTTTCCTGAGCACTTTGCAATAGTTTTAATATAAGACATGTGAGAATACTATTAACCCATAGGGTTGTTGTAAATTTTCATGAAGGAGATTTCTTAATCATTATGAATGATGGAGTAACTATTAATATTGAATAATCACCATATTTGTAAGTGCAGCTTCTTTGGCCTTACTGTTATATCATGGGATTATGTTGTGCACATTCATCTACAAAGTCCTGAAAAATCCAATTAAAACTGGTCACACATCACCTACTTTTGACAAATCTATGCTGATTATACTTGATTTGTCCATGACTTCCTGAGAAGTTAGACCCTTCAGGGACTCAGAAATGCGAGGATGCAGGTACTCATATTTCAAAAGGAGAACATTTAGGTAGAGAAAGGGATTATGGATTGTAAGTGAATCACAATGGAAATTAAGTCAATGAATGATTATTGAGTTCATACATAATGCTAGTAAGATTATATTGGACTCTTCCATGTGGGTCCTTCAGAATTTAAGAATTTCTAGTTCTTGAGAGGATATGCACAAAAGATTCTTATAAGATGAATGAAAGCAAAGATAGATGGCATCCTTGCACACAAAGGAATAGAAAACTAGCCACAGTATGTTACAAAATTCAGCTCAGGTGTACATCTTTTGGGTGATACATGCCTATTTGGTTCAATGTGTCTGATGCATTCATGCATTTGCAATTATGAGATGAATCACACTGCGTGATATATTGGAGCGTGCATCGCACATTTAGAGTGGTCAATCAACATGCAGCCGGCAATGCTAGACTGATGCCATTTGGGAGCTCAGTGCTCCAGCTAACTCCATATCAAGCATACATGTTTAGCAGCAGGAAGAACTCCCATCAGTGTTATTTTAAAATAATACACAATTAACAAATTAGTTTTTGATTGAATTTCACTCTCTAATGCCACAATTTTAACATTAATGAACAGTGTCATAAGTGACTTATAAATTTGAAATTCCAAAGGGAATTATCTGGTAGATGCTAAAGGACATTGCCCTGATTTCAAGGCTTCTGTGTACACAAGTTGCTAAAGGCATAGGTAAAGGAGTGGGCATGGTCCTTGGAAATGTGCTCACCTGGGAGAATATGCAAGACACGTGGAACAAGAAGAGTTGTAAGAAGATGGAGGACGAGAAAGAAGAGAAATGGAAAGGAAGAAATGCTCCAACCTGAACATCAATGAGGAAAAGTGCATGAAGCTGTGGGCCACATTGAAATCTTCTCTCTGCAACATCAGTGCATGGCAAGGATTTAATTGCCAGTGGATACCATGTGACTCTAGCCAACAGCTTTTACCCATCACTTTGCTTCAGGGCTTGAGATTAGAGATACTTTCAACTGAGTCAAAAGGGGTTCGGAAGTGTTCTGAAAGCCTTGGTTTTGTTGATGTTGAGCGGGAGGTTGTTGTGGTACCACTCAACCAAATATTCTATCTCTCTCTTGAATGCTGACTCATCTCTATCCAAGATTTGTCTAACAACAGTCATGTCTATGCAAAATTATAATGGCATTGCAGCTGTTTTTAGCCACACAATCTTGTATATAAAGGAGTAGAGCAACGGGCTAACCAGCCTTGAGGTATATTTGTGCTGGTGGTCAGTGAGAAGGAGATGTTATCAATCCCAATGGATTGAGGTCTACCAATGAAGAAGTGGGGGATATTGCAGCAAAGGGAGGTACCATGCTGGCCCAGGTCTTGGAACTTGGTACAGCATTTTGTGGGGATGTTGTGTTCAATGCTGAGCTGTGCTTGTTCAACAGCAGCCTCGTGCATGTGCTGTTGTTATCCAAAGGTCCAGAGCAGACTGGAAAACCAGTGAGATAGTGTCTGCTTTTGACCTGTTGTGGCATTAGGTGAATTGAACTGGATCCAGGTCATTTCTGAGGCAATTGTGCCATTACCAACCTCTCAAAGCACTTCTTTACAATGGATGAAGTGCTATCAAATAGTTGTGATTGAGAATGTCACCATGCTTTTTTGGGGCACCGCTATGATAGATGCCCTTTTGTAGCAAGTGGGAACCTCAGACCACAGTATCAAGAGGTTAAAGATATTCTTGAATACTCCAGCAGTTGGTCTACACTGGTCTTTAGTACTGGGCCACAAACATCGCCTGCATCAGGTGCTTTGCATGGATTCACTCTTTTGAAAGATGTTCTGAACTCTGCCTAGGAAATAAACACATGAAAATTAAAATAAGCTGTATGTTTAACCTTCACATTTTCAAATACAGTGTTGGAAATCCCTGATTGAATATTTCATTCTCCTGATCTCTCCATCTCTTATTAACATTGGGCCTAAGCTCGATTTATTCTCAAAGTTTGAACACATGGAGTTTCCTTGAATAAATTCCCCAGCCAGATAACACATTGTAACCGGGAGAATGCGAGTGTCACTCTATGAAATACAAGTTGACAGAACTCGTTCCCCATCCTGATGCCCATTCAGCAGTTATACAATCAGGAAGCTATGGAGTGTTCCTTGAATTGATGTTAACATATACAACATACTTGCAAACAAGGAAGGAGACTGGAGACTGAAAGATCATTTGGAGTCCAGGGTGGTTGTGTAAGGGTTTTGTGCGTGTTTAATTTTCCTTTCCATTGATTTCATGAAGCTTGTGGTGCTCACACTGCGCAGAGTAAAACCATGTTTTCTTTGTTTCTCTTTCTGTAGTAATTAGCAGCAGGATACTGGCTACAAGTCCCACACAGCAGCATTATTTTTGTAGAGTTCCTTGTAAAAGAAAAATCAATTTTCTTTGATACTCACATCCTTTTAACCTTTTCCAGCACCAGCATTGACTTAATATCTTTTACAAAAGTGGGCAATTGACAATGAATCTGCAACTAATTTGCCTGTTTGCCTCTAATTGGTGCTTACCAAGCATATATCCAGCAACATCTACTGTTTCTGCTTTAAGGCGCACTCTGCTGCAATAGCACCTGGTTGAACGTGGACAGAAGTTTCCTGAAGCAATTCAGTGATTTGCATGCTGTAATGTGTAATTCCAGCACACAATTTCTTGTCTGCACACAGAATATTGAGCAGAGGAAAAGCCATTGTCTCCCTTTTTTTTTAATCTCACGGTCTTTATAGTCATTCACTTTTCTACCTTTGGAAGACTTTATCCCATGAATTTTTATGTGAATTTCATTATGTGATCGTCGGCAAATCTTTGTACTTCATTGTATAAGGAATGATGATAGCTTGCACATTACATTATTTGCTGTAAAACGCAGCCTTCACCTGTAGAAAGTGCTAACAGGTTATTTAATAAAATCAAGAAGGAAAGAGTGGATCTCAATGACGATGCCTGTTTGACCACAGGAGAACAAATAATGATAGATGATAATTGAATCGGGAAGCAGTTTCATATTTATGGGCACATTCCTCAATGGAATGGAGCACAATTCTCATGAATTTTCAATATCCTTCTGAAAGAACGACAAATACTCAGTGGTCTATTAGCCCTGGGCTACTGCTCTCTCATGCAGACTACGTCTGCCTTGATAGTTCACCCAGACAAAATTAATCTTTATTTTACTGTTGCAGCTAAGTGGTAAAGAAAAGGAGGGGCATACAAAAAAAGCAGCTGCTAAAATGCAAAAATGTTTAAAGGCATAAGCTAAAAATGAAATACAATAAGAAATTAATTTCATAGCATCATAAAACTGTTGTTGCACAGTAGGAGATCATTCAACGCATCTACCCCAGGCCTTCCTATAGCTTCAATCCAGTTGGTCTCATTTCCTCGCTCTTTTTCTTATGGTTCTTTTTTAACTTCAATTTCGCATCTGATTCCTTATTGAAAGCCACACTGAAACTATTCCACTGTTCTGCCTGGCAATGAAGTCTAACATAACTACTTATTGAATGAAAAGATTTTAACTTTGGCTCTTTTGCCTGTTGTGAGTCTGTGAGCGCCACTTCTTGCCCATGCCACCAATGAAGGCAGTTTTGCTCCTTATCATGGACGCCGCACAATTGGCATCGTCGCCAACAGTCTGTTGTTTTTTTTGTCTATTTTTTCTTTTTAATGTGTGTTAAAATTCTGTGTAAATGTTCTCCGGTTTGTTTTATGTGGGGGGAAGGGAAGGGGTCAGGGTAAACTTTTTTTTCAGTTTCTTAACTAACTGGAGATGCGATTAATTTCCTGATCGCATTCTCCGGTCACTCTGCGGCCTACCATTGATGGAGCTGGAGGCCTCCTCGAACTGACATTGGGCCCCACCGCGGAGGCGTGGATTTAACATCAGAGTCGATCCCTTGCCTGGGATCGCTCCAACCACGGCCTGCAGACTTTACATCGGGAGCTCGCAGTCTCGGGAGCTCAGGAGCTCCAATGTCTTGGAAATTTCGACCAGCCACGACACGGGGTTCAATCATCCGGCGTTGGGTTCGATCGTCCGGCGTGGGGGAGCTGCCATTCCCCCAATGCAGGAGCTGATCACCTCGAAGTGGAGGGCCCGTCGCTGGCTACGGGAGTCAAGATCATCCCGTCAACGGAGGGTTCAAGGCCCACGACCATGGGAGAGCAAAGGGAAGAGATTGAACTTTTTTTCACCTCCCATCACAGAGAGGAATGTGGAGGAGTCACTGTGATGGATGTTTATGTTAAAATGTGTTTTGTGTGTTCCGTTGCTTTTTATTTGTATGACTGACATGGCAACTGAAATCCTCGTATGTTGCAAAACATACTTGGCTAATAAAGTATTATTGTGATTTTTCCACTGGGTGGCGCCCTGATGGCAGCCTCGCCAGCAGCCTGTGTGTCATTTCGACTTTTTTGTTATTTCAGTGTGTCTAAAATGTATGTTTTAATGTTTCTCGGTTTTATGTGGGGGGGGGGGGGGGGGGGGGGAAATAGGGGGAAACCTTTTTCAGTCACTTACCACGACGGAGATGTGACCTTTCTCCGTCCCGCTGCCGGAGTTTCCATCATCCCGGAGAGAGGGCTGGAACAGCGGACAGTCGGCAGAGGCAGTGCTGAGGGTTCGAAAGCCCCGATCACCACGGGTGAACAAAGGAGAAAGATGACTGAACTTTATTACCTTCTATCACAGCGAGAAATATTGATTCCACTTATTTATTGTGTATTGTGTTCTTTTTTACTTGTATGGCTACGGGATATGGCAACTCAAATATCACTGTACCTGTGACAATAAATGTGAACTTGAACTTGAATGTGATTGTGATTGTGATTCTCTCTGCAGGGAGACTTAATTGAACTGTTCTCTTAAATTTCATAATTGCCTTTACTGGTCCAAAGGGATCAACAGCAGTTTCTGCAACCTTTCCATGTAGTGGAGGTTGCTTGTTGCTGAATAAGGGTTAGAAATAATGTGATGGACTATAGGGATGGAAGGGACAAGGATTGGGGACTGATGAAGCATATTAGAAGAGGAGACACAAAGAACTGCAGGCGCTGGAATCTTGAGTAAAACACAGTGGTGGAGTAACTCTGGGGGTCAGACAACAAAAGGATAGGTGACATTTTGTATTGGGACCCTTCTTTATTGGTAATGGTATAAAATTAACACTGGACCTAGGATGTGGCTTTAGTGAAGAAAAAGTGATTTACTTTTGAAGACTATTAGTGAATTACGTAAACAATAGACAATAGGTGCAGCAGTAGCCCATTCGGCCCTTCGAGCCAGCACTGCCATTCAATATGATCACGGCTGATCATCCACAATCCACAATCGTTCCTTCCTTCTCGCCATATCCCTTGACTCCGCTATCTTTAAGAGCTCTATCTAACTCTCTCTTGAAAGCATTGAGAGAATTGCCTTCCACTGCCTTCTGTAGCAGAGAATTCCACAGATTCACAACTCTCTGGGTGAAAAAGATTTTCCTCATCTCCATTCTAAATGGCCTACCGCTTATTCTTAAACTGTGGCCCCTGGTTCTGGATTCCCCCAACATCGGGAACATATTTCCTGCCTCTAGCATGTCCAATCCCTTAATAAACGTATGTTTCAAATAAGATCCCCTCTCATCCTTTTAAATTCCAGAGTATACAAGCCCAGCTGCTCCATTCTATCAACATATGACACTCCCGCCATCCCGGCAATTAACCTTGTGAACCTACGCAGCACTCCCTCAATAGCAAGAATGTCCTTTCTCAAATTTGGAGACCAAAACTGCACACAATACTCCAGGTGTGGTCTCACTAGGGCCCTGTACAACTGCAGAAGGACCTCTTTGCTCTTATACTCAAGTCGTCTTGTTATGAAGGCCAACATGGCATTAGCTTTCTTCAATGCCTGCTGTACCTATATGCTTACTTTCATGATGAACAAGGACCCCCAGATCTCATTGTACTTCCCCTTTTCCCAACTTGACACCATTCAGATAATAATCTGCCTTCCTGTTTTTACCACCAAAGTGGATAACCTCACATTTATCCACATTAAACTGCATCTGTCATGCATCTGCCCACTCACCCAACTTGTCCAAGACACCCTGCATTCTCATAAAATCCTCCTCACAGTTCACACTGCCACCCAGCTTCTTGTCATATGCAAATTTGCTAATGTAACTTTTAATTCCTTCATCTAAATCATGAATGGATATTGTAAATAGCTGCAGTCCCAGCTCCGAGCCTTGCGGTACCCAACTAGTCACTGCCTGCCATTCTGAAAGGGACCCATTAATCCCTACTCTTTGTTTCCTGTCTGCCAACCAAAATATAAAATAAGATAGTTGCTGATCGAAGTGACGATAAAGCACAGATATCAGATTTATTTTCCTGAAAGAGCCATACACTGACACCAATTAATCTCCAGATTAATAACACAAGTGCTATAATATACGTAATGACCACGAAAAGTTGTTGACTGATTTTCTACCAAATAATGAGATAAATCTATTTTTTCTTCCCTGCGACTGATCCAAATGTCAGGTAAATAGTGGAGAAACATATTTAATAAGTCAGAATGTTTTTAATTCATACATATAATGCCAAGACTAATAGAGGTTTTGAACTTTTAACTAAAATAATTGTAGACAAACTCATCAATGTTGTTTGCTCAATTGTTCAGTGTTTTAGGCTTTGTAAACCTTGTACAATATCAATGAATGGGTAATGTTACACACAAAATAAAGTTTATTTGAATCAATACCAAAGTCTATGATGATTTGTGCTTGCATATAATGTTATTTTTATTCAAGAAAGAGAAACCAAATCATGTCAGCCATTTGGGTACTTCAATCAAAAGTAATATTCCATTGTCAACATTCATAGTAACTTCAGCAGCCATGTTTGCAGTTCTCAGAGCCCAAAGCTCAGGAATTCCCTCTCTAGATTTCATTCTTCCTGTAAGATAGTCTTTAACATCTAATTCTTTTGTTTATCTTACTTTATGCCACTTTTCTTCATGACACTCCTATGTAGTGATTTGCAGTTACATAAAAATGCTGGGGAAACTCAGCGGGTGCAGCAGCATCTATGGAGCGAAGGAAATAGGCAACGTTTCGGCCCGAAGCTTTGCCTATTTCCTTCGCTCTATAGATGCTGCTGCACCTGCTGAGATTCTCCAGCATTTTTGTGTACCTTAGATTTTCCAACATCTGCTCTTAAACACATAGTGACTTGCAATGTTTTACTCCATTAGAGGCACCATGTAAACATGGTGTAAGGACTATGGGATATTTTTATAGTTCATAGCATAGATATCACTCCCAGATAAGCTCAATACGTTCTATGCATGCTTTGACAGGGAGAACACCGATGTGCCTGCATAGCTGATGGACCTTCTGGGGTGTGAACCCTCGGAAAGCATCTGGACCTCTTGATATACCCGGTCGCGTTCTTAAAATCTGTGTAGACCAACTGGCTGGAGTTTTTGAAGAGATCTTCAACCTCTCATTACTGAAGTCTGAGGTTCCCCCTGCTGTTAGAAGGGCATCAATAATACCGGTGCCCAAGAAGCATAAGGTGGCATGCCTCAATGTCTGCTTACCAGTGACACGAATGTCTGTGGTGATTAGCTGCTTTGAGAGAGGTTGGTTTTGGAGCACTCCTAAATCACTCTTCCCAGAGCCCTACCATTCACTGTGTAGGTCCTGCCCATGTTTGACTTCCAATAATGCACCACCTCACATTTCTCTGTATTAAATTCCATCAACCATTCCGCAGCCCACCTGGCCAATCGATCCAGATCCCGCTGCAATCCTTCACAACCGTCTTCGCTATCTGCAAAACCACCCACTTTTGTATCATCAGCAAGCTTGCTAATCTTGCCTTGTACTATATGTTCTTATCCAAATCATTAACATAGATGACAAATAGTAATGGGCCCAGCACCAAACCCTGAGGCACACCACTAATCACAGGCCTCCAGTCCGAGAAGCAACCTTCCACCATCACCCTCTGCTTTTTTCCATGAAGCCACATTTCTATCCATTCAGCTATCTCTCCTTGGATCCCATGTGATCTAACCTTCCAGAGCAGCCTACTTTGTGGATCCTTGTTGAATGCCTTACCCATTGAGTTACATCAGCATTTTGTGTCTATCTAGTTTATATCTTAGGTATATACAAGCAGCCGCAGTTCCTTTTCATTAATGGAGATAGCAGCCTGAATGTGTGGTGGTTATATTAGGCATTAGAAAAGCAAGAACTTGAGGTTCATCGATCATGATGTTTGCCACTGTTTTTTTGTTTTGGTCCCAAACTATTGCTTTCATGAAGTAAGTTCAGTCTCAAGAAAAGCCCATTTAGTCCCACTGATCGAGGACAGCCATTTTCTACAGTGTAAAACATGCTTATGTTCAAGAACGTGGGCAGGGTTGAGACAGTTCAGGCAGAGAAGATATCCCGGCAAAGGGGATGACAACATCTCACAAAGTTTTCCCATTTTTTCAGCCAAGTGCAGGTTAACATCAAGCACCAAATGTTATTGCTTTCATTGGCAGCACAAGCTCCTTTACTGCACCCTAATATGACCACCGCCATGCTACCAATGTCCGACAAATATTAGCAACTATTGTTAGAGTGAAATCTGTTCAAATATGTGTTACGGGGTTATTAGCTCAATCATGGCAGCATCAGACACACAGGGTTAAGAAAAAAAAGGCTTGAATTCATATAGTTCCTTTCATGGCCTCACTATGTCTCAAAGCACTTTCAAGCTAATAAGGTGCTTTTGAAGTGCAGTCTTTTCTGCAGTATAGAACATAATGTCATAAGGAAATAGAGTGTGAGATAGCTGTTAGCAAGTGGATATTAATAACAGGATTATATAAATTACATTACACATACCATGCTGGGAAAGTAGGAAGGAAGCTCTATATGCAGGAATCAAATCACCATGTTTCAATCCCCACTGCTCTTATTTTTAAACACAAAGCACAGACAAAACAGAAGGACACAATACAGACACATCCAGTGATCATCTTCTTTCCAAGCACCAATGATTACAGCAATATATTTAGCAGTGTTAATGAAAGATTTTTAAAAAGAGTTTAAAAGACTTTAAAGGAGAAGCAGATGTTAAAAATAAGTTATGGTGATAAAACTGATGTAAGATGCAAGGCTGCTAGATAATGTACCTTGATTCGACAAAACCTCTGATTAAAGGATTGGATAAAAGACTATTAAATAAGATTTCATTATATATGATTGGTGGGCGAATTTTGAGATATATAGTGAATTGGTAACCTTCCCACAATCAGAGAATATAATTATCTTCTGCAAGAAGCTGAGTGAGAAGCATTATGCCATCGCAACCCATGTTGGAACCATAGTTCATCATGATTTTCCTCAGCGATTTGATAAATACATCAAAGGACAAATATGCTCTTTTGAAAATGTCACAAAGTAGCATATAAAGGGATATGGATGAAATAAATCACACTGATGAAGAAGTATGGGGGAGACGGAACTTATACATGATTGAATGGTAGACTGCTGTGTGCTGCATTGGATCTGGGAGATTCTGTGTATGGATCCACTATGAAGTGTTACCTGCCAGTGGTTGCTGAACAGGAATGAAAACTGGGGCTCATACTATAAAAAGTATTGAACCCAATCAGCAGATTCATAACATTTGTCAAGAAAGAAATAGGATTGTGAGCAAATTTGGGGCCCATATCTGGGGAAGGATGTACTGGCTCTGGAGAAGGTCCAGAGGAGGTTTACAAGATTGATTCAGGAATGAGTGGGTTAGAATATGATGAGCATTTGTTTCCACTGGTCCTGGACCAGAGGTCACAGCCTCAGAATTAAAGGGCGCTCTTTTAAAAAGGAGGCGAGGAGAAACTTCTTTAGTCAGAGGGTAGTTAATCTGTGAAACTCATTGCCACAGAGGGCTGTGGAGGCCAAGTCAATGGATATTTTTAAGACAGAGATAAACAAATTATTGATTAGAACAGTGTGAAGTGTTATGGAGAGAAGGTAGGAAAATGGTTTTAGAAGGCAGAGATCAGCCATGATTGAATGGCGGAGTAGACTCGATGGGCCGAATGGCCTAATTCTACTCCTATAACTTCTGAACTTGTGAACTTGTGATTTAGCATGCCTTTAGGATGTGAACAATGCAACACAAAACTTGTAAAATGAACACATTTTAGGCTGCTAATTACAGTGTTGGCCCTCATTGCCTGCTGATGGATGGTAGGACCTGGAAGACATTACACCGAGAGCAAATGGAACGATTCTAGATAGACCACTAGCCAAATGCAGGGAACAATGGAGCATGAGTTTTAAGTGGTGACCATCTTTACCACTGATGTTTAAGAAAGAATTGCAGATGCTGGAAAATTCAAAGGCGGACAACAAATGCTGGAGAAACCCAGCGGGTGAGGCAGCATCTATGGAGAGAAGGAATAAGCGACATTTCGGCTTGAGACCCTTCTTCAGATTGATGTCGGGGGGGGGGGGGGGGGGGAAGAAGCGGAGACAGTAGACTCTGTGGGAGAGCTGGGAACGGGGAGGGGAAGGAGACAGAATGCAAGGGCTATCTAAAATTAGAGAAGTCAATGATTAGATTAGATTAGATTTTATTACTTGTCATTCGAACCTCAGAGAGGCTCAAACGAAACTCCGTTGCTACAAGCCATACAAACAGAACTATTCATAAAAAAAACACACAAACAATTCAATTCACACAAACATCCAATACAGTGAATCTCCTCCTCACTGTGATGGAAGGCAAAGTTCTTCTCTCTCCCCCGCACCATTTCTCTCCTGATGTCGAAGCCCCAGGCGGGCAATGTTAAGTCCCACAGCCATTGAGACTGCGCTGTACGGCCCCGCTCTAGAACCCAAAGTCACAAAGTTGCAGCCCACGGCGGGCGCTGGAATGTCCCGCAGCCATTAAAGCCGCGCCAGGCGATGTATGGCCCCGCTGCGGGTCATTCCAATCCCGCGACATGGGCGGGAGAAGTTGTGTTGCGGAGCTCTGGGAAGCGGTCTCTCACCCGGACCCGCGAGCTCCCGATATCACAGTCCACCGGCAGTAATCTGCAGCTGGAGCTGGAGCTCTGGAGTCGGGCCACAGCAGCGATCCACTACCGCTCCATGCACTCCAAGGCCGGCCAGCCCCACGATGGTAAGTCCGCAGCTCCGCAGGCTCCGTGACTGGAGCCCACAGGTCGTCCCGGTCGGAGGCCGCTCCACGGTGCTATGCCCCAACGACAACGGAGACCCGGCAGGGAAAAAGTCGGGTCTCCCGTGCAGAGAAGAGATTTTTAAAGTTACCCTACAAAGAGGGGAACCCTCATTCCCTAAAGAATGAGGACATCTTCGATGCCCTGATATGGAACACCTCATCCTTGGTGCAGATGCGGCATAGACGGAGGAATTGGGAGTAGAGTATCGAGTCCTTACAGGAAGCAGGGTGGGAAGAAATGTAGTCAAGATGGGTATAGGGGTCAGTGGGCTTGTAGTAGATGTCAGTCAATAGTCTGTTGCCTGCGGTGGAGATAGTGAGATCTAGAAAAGGTAGGGAGAAGTCGGAAATGGTCCAGGTGAATTTGAGTGCCGGATAGAAATTAGTGGTGAAATGGATGAAGTCAGGGAATTCTGCATGGGTGCAGGAGGTAGCACCAATGCAATCGTCAATGTAGCGGAGGTAGAGTTCAGGGATAGGGCCATGGTATGCCTCGAACAGGGATTGTTCGACGTACCCTACAAAGAGGCAGCCATAGTTTGGGCCTATGCACGTGCCCATAGCTATGCTTTGGATTTGGAGGTAATTGGAGGAGTCAAAGGAAAAGTTGTTGAGGGTAAGGCCAGTTAGGCGGAAAGGGGTATTTGTAAATTTCAGTGAGCTATGAAACAGGTTATTAGGTTGATCCTGGGAATTTCCCTTGGAGTGTTTGGTATCCAAGTTAAGCTTCCCCATCTAACAATTCTGAGGATTTTATAAGTCTGCAGATTTTGCTCTAATTGTAAAATGTTACCATAATTTACCACAGTATTCAACCACTCCTGGACCGTTGGACCTTTGCTGAAATCATTGTGTCCAGTGCACCTCCTATGGAGAATATTAACAAGTGATGGAGAATAGTCATTATCTCTGTTCAGCAGAGAGGGAATTTAAATATCATGTATAAATTGCCAAAATAAACAGGTCAGCATTTGATGGAATAAAAACCTGCTTGTGCATAATTTATTGCTTGTGCGTTTACAAAGTGTGAAACAGTTCATATACCAACATAATAGTGAATCACTTGGCACAAAATGGTAAGATGAATGGCTCGCAAAGAGGACACAAATGAAATCATCTGCCTTTGTGTGAATCAATCAGGCAACATATTCAAAATTCAGCACTGATTTCTGCAAATAGTCGCTGTGAAGGAGTATCAGGACATGAATAGTGCCTAGTTACAGGTGGGATGAGTCTTATGAGCAAAGAAGATTAGCAGAGAACTGTGGACAGATGGCATGAATGACCATGGGAAATATGAATGATGGAAAAAAGCAGCAGAGGAGGGAGAGGTCTTGAGAATAAGAATGGTATTGTCCATTTCTTTTTCTAACAGTGTAGTCAGGTTATGTATGTTATTTTTTTGCATCAATTGCGCAATTTACAATCAGCTGAAACAAAATCCAACACACTAACTTCAAGACTCTGTTATTGGATGGGTAGCCTCATAGTTCCAACTAGGCCAGAGGTAAGGGGATGTAATTGAAATAGGCACTTAGGTCAAAGGATGTTAGAATACTGTGGTGGTCCACTACCAGTGTCCATGAGGACAGGATTGAATGGCTATGCAATCATTCTACACAACCAACTTGAACAATTCAGCAGCAGGAGTAACGATATTACTGCAATAAACTTGGCTAATTGGCCAGTATTGGAAGTGAAGGCAAAGGACATCTGAAGATCTCTATAAGAGACTGAGGAGAAACTACGCTCTTAGTATGAACACCACACATTCACCTTTACTTGTTAAGTGACAGCTCTCAACACAGTAAATGACAGTTGCCAATAATTGCTTTGTGTAATCAAAAAGTCTAATGGATTTTGGCTCAATGAAGCTGGAAAGCAAAGGGGATTGAGGTTTGCTTCAATACTACAGAATATTTTCTGGGTTTTGGGCCACCATTTCAGGAAGAGGGTATTGTCCAAGGAGGTTTGTGCAGGTGCATAATAAATGAATATCTGAACTTGCGGTTTTTGGGAGATAGTTTGCTAAAATTTGGTTTATATTTCCAGGATTTGGAAAAGATAAGGGATGACCTGATCATAGTTGAAAATGGCAAAGATATTCATTATGGACAAAAGAGCTAACAATTATCCTAAGTGGTGATGCAGGACAAGTGAGTATAATATTGAAAATATCTGAGTAATTTAGGAATATTTAGGGGGAATTCTTTGCCATAAAATGTTGTGATCATAGCATCATAGAGACACAGAGAGTCATAGAGTCTTACACCGTGGAAACAAGCCCTTAACCCAATGTGCTCACGCCGACCAACATGTCCCATCTACGCCAGTCCCACCTGCCTGTGTTTGGCCCTTATCCCGCTAAACCTATCCCATCCATGTAACTGTCTAAATGTTTCTTAAATATTGCGATAGTACCTGCCTCAACTACCTCCTCTGGCAGCTTGTTCCATACACCTGCCATCCTTTGTGTGAAAAGGTTACTCCTCAGTTATCCCTATTAAATCCTTCCCCCCTCACCTTAAACTTATGTCCTCTGATTCTCATTTCCCCTACTCTGGGCAAGAGATTCTGTGTTTACCCGATCCATTCCTCTCGTGATTTTTTACACTTCTTTCAGATCACCTCTTATCCTCCTGCACTCCAAGGAATAGAGTCCTAACCTAGTCAACCTCTCCCTATAGCTCAGACTCTCGAGTCCTGGCAACATTGTCATAAATCTTGTCTGGACCCTTTCCAGCTTGACAACATGTTTCCTATAACATGGTCTCAAAACTGAACACAATACTTTAAATGTGGCCTAACCAACGTCTTATATAACTGCAACATGACCTCCTAACTTCTATAATCAATATTCTGACCGTTGAAGGCCAAAGCCTATTTGAACACCTGCCACTTTCAATGTTCATCTGCAAATACTTTCCTTAAAACCATCATCAATACTAGATTAATTGACATAATTAGATTTTGTAACAGTTTTTCTTAAGGGGAGCAAAGATAGATAATAGTAAGATTAAACGAGAACTTACCTGTTCGAAGTTTGAATTTTATTTTATGAGGAGTTACGATGAGGGATTACGTGAAGAAGCCCCCCTGGCGCTTGATCGGCATACTTCAAAGCAGCGGCAAGAAAAACACAGAACCAATAGCCGGAGTAAGATAGTAAGGTTCAACATAGACTAGAACTACCAGATGATCATTTATATTATGAGGGCTGGGAGCAGAGGGCACGTAATCCCTCATCGTAACTCCTCATAAAATAAAGATCAAACTTCGAACAGGTAAGTTCTCGTTTAATCTTACTATTTTACTTCGGTGTCACGTGAGTGACTACGTGAAGATTTTAAAGCTCTGTGTTTTTTATGTCGTAGATCCATTCCATACGACACTCTTTTTAGTCAATACAGTAGTTAGTAAATAATATTTTAAAAACATTGTTTCAATTTATGTAATAAGTCTTTTAATCATAAAAAGAACATTTTTTTAATAATAACTCTATCCCAGGGGAAAAATGTTACAACATAGGTGCTAATAATATCAAATGATAACATGAATCGATAATATAAATCGATAATATAAAACAAAGCAAGCATTTAAAGCGAACCCAACACTGCGTGTCTAAATCCTGACAACAGGTTTATCATAGAACTTTGAAAAAGTTTCTTCTTTACACCACCCTGCGGCCTCTAAAATTTGATCGAGTGGTACGTCCTGTACCTTCGCCACGGACGCAGCTGCAGCCCTAATGGAATGAAACTTAAACACATCAGTGTCCACTCCTGCTAAATCCAAAACCTGTTCCAACCATCTAGAAATGGTTTGAACTGCAACTTTTATATGTGGTTTTTTGTGCGTTATCTATTGTGCGTTTTTATTTTAATTTTTTTGTTTATTTCAATATATTTAGTTAAATGCTTAACTACACACAATGTTTCATCAACAGGATATGCTTTAAACATTACCTTGGTTCCAGTTTTTCCTGGTCTTCTTTGTTTGATCAGATCATAAATATAAAACACAATGTTATCTGAAGCCACATGCATGCAATCTAACCGTAACAATTGCAAAGTTTGTACTCTTTGAGCTGACACTAATGCCATTACATTACTACCTTGAATGTTAACCTTTGCAAAGACATTGAAGTAATTGGAGTCCATTGCCTAAGCAAAGTGAGAACAATGCTAACATTGCAAATTTCTGTATCTCTGGGCTTGGGAGGATTTTTATTAAAAATTCCTTTTATGAACTGGGATATTAATGGGTGAGACCCAATTGAATCTCGATCAGAAATTTGTCCTAAATAGGACGACAAAGCATTACAAGCACTATTAATAGCACTATAACTCAAGTGCTCATCAAAATGCAACCCAGCAAGGAACTCCAATAAATTTGATATGTTCGCAGTATGATAAGACATCTTTGAATGTCTACAGAAGACTTCCCATTTCTTTATATGCGACATATATTGTTTTTTAGTGCTATTTCTCCAAGCTGCAGCTATAACATCCATGGCCCTATCCGACAGTCCAAGCTCTTGCAATGGTCTGGTCAGAACCTGCAGATGAACAAATTCATATGATCATGCAATGGATGAATTTCTTTTGTTACTGGTTGTATCAACAATCGTTGCATGGTTCAATAATCATTTTAAGCATCAACGGGAACCATGACTGTGTAGGCCAATTGGGCCCCACTAAAATGCTCTTGGCAGCGTCTTGCGCTATTTTCTTGAGACATTGCCCAATCAGACAGAATGGGGGAAAGGCATAAAAGAACGTATTCCCCCAGTGTAGCGAGAAAGCATCCACCGCTACTGCCCCTGGATCGTGTTCCCAAGACATGTATTTGGGCAATTGGTGATTTAATCTAGATGCAAACAGATCAATGTCCGGTACGCCAACTGACTGACAATATTTTTGAAATGTTGTGGATTTAACATCCATTCTGTACTGTCTTTAAATTTTCGTGATCTTTTGTCTGCCACAATATTGTCTCTCCCTGGGAGATAAATAGCTGTAAACAAAATATTCTTACCAATACACCAATGCCACATCTGGTTAACCAGATGATCACATGATAATGATCTTACTCCACCCATGTGATTGATATATGCCACAGCTATGGTATTATCTACTTGTAATTAGACATGCAAATCCTTCATAGTAGAACAATAAGCTTTTAATCCATAAAATGCTTCCAGTAACTCCAAATAATTTATACCATATGTTTGGAGAAATAAATCCTCTTGGACAGTCCATCTACCCCCACAGCTGGTATCATTATCCGTAGCACCCCATCCGAGAGAACTCGCATCAGTTTGCAAAATCACTGCTGGCTGCTGAACCAAAATGTTTTTAACAGCTTGTAGAACATTCTCAATCCACCAATGCAATTCTAATAAAGCTTCCTTTGGCAATTGCATGGGCCTATCAAAATGGCCTGCTCACTGTATAAGTGCTTGTGTTTTTGCCCTTTTGAGATTTTGGTAATGCAGTGGACCAAATTCTACTGCAGGGAATGCTGCTACTAACTTACCAATAACCTAAGCAACTTCTCGGATGGAGGGATAAGGTTTGTCAATAAGGCACCGACATACATATGTAATATCAACAATCTTGTCTATTGGTAAAGTTACTAACATGCTAACTGAATTAATCACAAACCCCAAATATTCAATAGTTTGGGATGGCTGTAACTTAGATTTTGTTGGATGAATCAGGAAACCTAGCCTT
Organism: Raja brachyura; assembly: GCA_963514005.1. The sequence continues at coordinate 78,783,704 of OY740783.1, forward strand.
TCAAACAGGCTTGTAGTCGCCAAGACTGATTTTTCAGCTGACTCCTGATTAGCATTGGTAATTAAAATGTCATCTAGATAAGCCATAACGATATGTTTTTGTGCCCTTAGCAGTGCAAGCGCTGGTTTCAACAATTAGTGAACAACCTAGGAGCTGAGCTTAATCCATTAGGTAATGCTTTGTATTACCACAGCTGTCCCATCCAATTAAATTTCAATACCTGCGAAAGTGACGATGAATTGGTACTGAATAATATGCATCCTTCAAATCTTATTGTAGCCATGTAACAATCTGTTGATACCAGCTGCATTGCAGTGTTGAAGGTATCCATTTTAAAATGTTTATACTGGACAAATGTATTAAAATGTGTGAGGTCTAAAATGATTCTACAACCCCCATCTTTCTTTGGTCTGGGGAAAATATTTGATACAAATTGTCGTGGATCCTCACTTGATTTCTCCATAACTCCTTTTTTACACCAATTCTTAACCTCTTTATCAATTTGAATTTTTTTCAAATACAGAAAACACCAAATATGATTAGGCTTATTCTGTCCTGGTGGATCAATACCTTCTACAAAATCAATTGTAGATCCTAAGGCAGTATCTAATATAACACAGTTGGATGTTATACAGTCCCATTTATCATAAAATATTTGTAGACTACCACCAATCTGAGGTTCATCCAAAGATTCTTCTGTAATAGGATAAAGTTTTTGTACCTCTCCAACCGAACGTGGTGGCCTCCTTCTCCCAATATATGGGTGAACATTCGGCTGTGCTGGTTGGTAATATTTCCTTACCATACTCCTGCCTCGGCTTGTTCCAGCTCCAAATCAAAATCCCCTTCTCGTTTGACCGGCCATTCTTTGGCCAAAACGAAGGATTTCATGAGGTCAAAAGTCTTTGCCTCTTTATCAATCTCTTTATTTATTTAAACAGATTTTCTCCGAACAAATAACCAGGAGCTTGAACATTGCTTGATCTGCACAAAGCTGCAAATCTTGGATGTAAAATAGGCCGAATGGCAATCTTCCTCATACAATTAATCTCAAATATTGAGTTGTAGAACAATGCCAACATATCCTTCTGAACTTTGGTCATTCCACAATCTTCCACTTGCCTTCCAAAAGCAGTGATCCCAGCCAAAATCATATTTCCTGCGCCCGCATCATTGATGACGTTGGCACCCAAATAGCCGAATTTACCGTAAGTGCCTTCAGTGAGGTATAATAATTCTGCTGTATCAACCATAACAGCTTCTTGAAGCTGGTGAGAGACCAAATAATTTATGTTGGCCGCCATGTTTTCTTCCAAGGCCTCACCGCCTCCTCCAGGTATAGAAAACTTTGTGCCACATCAGACACACCTGGAGCAATATTTTTGTATTGTGGTGGGTACTCATGACCGAAATCACCACCTTCAGGATCAGTCTCATGCAGCGCTGGTACTCCTGAATCTTTGCTCAACGACTTCCTCCAGCCCAATCCCGGGCTCTGGAGTTTCAAATTCTCAATTTAAACTGGCACCATATTCATGATATGGAACCCCCTCAGGGGCTGCCTGGGAATATTCTGGGTTTTTTAGACCCTTGGTTAATTTTTGTCTGGATCATTTTCCATTTGATCCCTTCTAAGCCATAAGGCTTTTCTATCTGGACAACTTTCATTATCAGATTCATCAGAAACCACGGGCCTCTCAGATTTTCTTTAATATTTTTTAGGCACTGGATTTTCCTCCGTGGCTTCTGCTTGTGGAGCAACTAAAGGCTCACTAACGGGTATTTCAACGGCCACCGGTATCGGAACTGGCTCCGTAATATTCTGCTGTCCCGCCTGTTTTTCCTCTCCTCCCCGGGATTTTATCCACGATTTTTTAGGAGCTTTCTCCATTTTTATTTTTAAACTCCTCCTGGTCTTTACCCACCAGCCTCATGGAGTTTGAAATGCCTGGAAGTAAAAACAGTTTAGTTACCTGCGGGCCTGTTCCTTACCGCTGGTGGAGCTGCGCTCTGCAGCTCTTTCCCTACCGACAGCGTCGACGTAATGCCGATCAAGCGCCAGGCGGGGCTTCTTCACGTAGTCACTCACGTGATTCCGAAGTAAAATAGTTGTATTTATGTTCAATTTTTCTTTCATCACATATGATACTTGTCATTACTTGGAAATAAACGGCCTGATGGAAATGAAGCAAAAGTTATTGAAATGCTTTCAAGTGCCATGGAAAGTAAATCAAGAGATTAACTGTCCATCAACCCAAATAAATAAACCAAAGACAATAATGATCTAAACTCAAATTCTAGAAGTAAAGGAGCTGGGAATGAAAGAAGAACCATACTTATGGCCACACTTTGGTACATGGAAAATTTATTTAATGAAAATAATAGCATAGAAAGATTAAAATAAACAGTGGATGTAAGTATTTTAAGAGGCAGCACAATCAGCACAGTACTATATTAAAATCTATACATCAATCTAAAGGGCAGAGCTTGTGCGTGACAAGAAAAACAATGTGTTTATTGGTACCCTTGTATAAAAACAGATATGGGAACATTCATAAGATCGTAAGATCATAAGATCATGTGATAGGAGTAGAATTACGCCATTCGGTCCATCAAGTCTATTCTGACATTCAATAATGGCTGATCTACCTCTTCCTCCTAACCCCATTCTCCAGCCTTCACACCATGATATCTGACACCTGCATCATTATCAAATAAAATCATATTTGAAGATGTTGGAATAACGGGTCAACAGGCGACTAAAAGCGGTGAGTTTAAGGTTTTTTTTTTAATGTTTGAGAGAATTGGAGAAGGCAAAATATCAGGGAAGGAAATTCTAAGGATTAAGGCCTGGGCACAGTGACTCATCGGTAGAGTTGCTGCCTTACAGCACCAGCCGACCCAAGTTCGATCTTGACTACCGGTGCTGTAAGTATGGAGTTTGTATGTTCTCCATAAGATCGCATGGATTTTCTCTGGGTGCACAGGTTTCCTCTTATACTACAAAGACGTAGAAGTTTGTAGGTTAATTGGCTTTTGTAAAATTGTAAATTGTTTCTAGTGTGTCGAATAGTGCTAGCATACGGGGTGATCGTTGGTTGGCATGGACTCTGTGGTACGAAGGGCCTGTTTGTACGCTGTGTCTCTAAAGTTGAAAGTCTAAAATAAAGGCAGCTAAGGTCATGGTCTTGTTGGCAGTGTTGGAGTAATTGTAATTAGAGAAATACAAGAAGCGGAGGAGGAGAGATATGGACAATTGGGAAAGTTGTAATGCTGGATGAGATTAGACACAGAGAAAGGCAAGGGCCATGGTGCAATAAAATCTCAATAATGAAATAAAAGTTTTATCATGATAAAAACTTCTCTCATTTAGAAGTTGAAGCTTACTGATTTTAATCACTGTTTTCTTTCTTTTCTTCCATAGAATGGATTTAATGCAATGTTTATTAAAAGATCAATAGTCATAAACTGGAAATAACTGAGATAAACATTAGAAAAGCTGTAAGATTTTTCTTTTGATAGTTGTCCATTTAAAGGGCTGGAGGCAGAGAATACATATCTGAATCAGACTCCAGAATAATTTCCTTTACACTGATCAAATGAACATAGGAGATCACTGAAATCTTAAAGAAGAGACACAATGAACTCCAGATACTTGAATCCTGTGCAAAAAAACAAAGTGCTAAAGTAACTAAGCAGGTCACGCAGCATATTCGGAGGGTCGAGACAGGTAGTGTTTTGGGTCAAGTCCCTTCTTCAGACTGAAATCTTAAATCCAACCTTAAAAAAGAAGAAACAAAATTGGTTTATTTTTATTTAGTGAGGTATAATGGAAAATCTGTTTAGTGTTTGGTACTAATGGTTTTAAAGTAGGATGTAAGTTGAGGGAATAGACTAGTAATCCGACAAACTGATCCAGTGGATCTCGTTAAGGCAGCCGGAGAATTAAAATGCAATTAATAGAACATTGTGGAATAAAAAGATAGTATTATTAACCACAATTGAAATAAAGTTCATGTGGGAAACTTGATTCCATCATGAAAGGAAACCTGCCAGATTTCACTAACCCTTGAAATGATCAAATAATCGTTGAGTCAAAGAGTTGTATAGAAAAGAAGCCTAAAGGGCCTGTCCTACCAGCATCCGACTCCATGTGATGAGCGCGACCAAACTGGCAGCGGGGGCCGCGCGGAGGTCGGATGATCCCCTGTACAGGGCCGTTCCCACCAGCATGCGCCTGCATGCAGCAAGCGCGACCAAACCGGCAGCAGGGGCCGCGCGGAGGTCGGGTGAGTGGCGCAACGCGGTGCAAAGTGAGGCAAACTTGGAGCGAAGTCTCAACGTAAGTTCGCTAGGACAGAGAGGGGCACACAGAGAGGGGCACAGAGAGGGCCACGGAGCCACACACATAGAGGGTCACAGAGGCACCTACAGAGAGGGTCACTGAGGCACGACGTCGAGGCGGTGTGTAATGCGTCGAGGCGACTGCGAGCCAACAAGCCATTGCCGCGCGGAATTTTTGAACATATCCGTTTTTCGGACCCCCCATGCGATGTCAGGACGAACTCCGCACAATTCCGCACGGCTCCGGCGATCGAAGTGGGACCGGCCCCGCAATGCCGGACGGCTCAAGCAACCACGTTAGCATAGATTTGCATGCTGGTGGGACAGGCCCTTTACATGCAACAGTCAACAGGCTGTCAGCCCCGCCAACAGTTTGTCTGTTTTTTTCATATATTCTTGTTATTTTTAGTGCGTTTAAAAAGTATGTGTAAATGTTCTCCGGTTTGTTTTATGGAGGGGGAGGGGGAGAGGGAGGGGGAAACTTTTTTTCAGTCTCTTACCCGGCTGGAGATGCGATTAATTTTCAGGTCGTATCTCTGGTCACTCTGCGGCCTAACATCATGGAGCTGGAGGCCTCCTGGGGCTGATTTTGAGGGGCCGATACCTTGCCTGGGATCACTCCAACTGTGGCCTGCGGACTTTACATCAAGGGCTTGCAATCTCGGGAGTTGGGAAGCTCAACGACGCAGAGGTTCGACAAGCCCCGACTCGGGGTCTGGTTGCCCGGATCGGGGGGGGGGGGGCTGACACCGGTGCAGCTGATTGCCCTGACGCGGAGGGCCCGCTGCTGGCTATGGGAGTCAAGATCATCCCGTTAACGGACGGTTAGAGGCCCCCGACCGCAGGAGAACAAAGAAGGGAAGAGATTTACCTTTTTTTAGTATCAAAACAAAAGATGAAGCATACAAATTAGCCAGAAAAAACAGCCTACCAGAGGACTGGGAGAAATTCAGAGTCCAGCAAAAGAGGACAAAGGGCTGAATTAGGAAAGGGAAAATAGATTATGAAAGAAAACTGGCAGGGAACATAAAAACTGACTGCAAAAGTTTTTATAGATATGTGAAGAGAAAAAAATTAGTTAAAACGAATGTAGGTCCCTTGCAGTCAGAAACAGGTGAATTGATCATAGGGAACAAGGACATGGCAGACCAATTGAATAACTACTTTGGTTCTGTCTTCACTAAGGAAGACATAAATAATCTGCCGGAAATAGCAGGGGACCGGGGGTCAAATGAGATGGAGGAACTGAGTGAAATCCAAGTTTGTCAGGAAGTGGTGTTAGGTAAATTAAATGGATTAAAGGCCGATAAATCCACAGGGCCAGATAGGCTGCATCCCAGAGTACTTAAGGAAGTAGCCCCAGAAATAGTGATGCATTAGTGATAATTTTTCAAAACTCTTTAGATTCTGGAGTAGTTCCTGAGGATTGGAGGGTAGCTAATGTAACCCCACTTTTTAAAAATGGAGGAAGAGAGAAAACTGGGAATTACAGACCAGTTAGTCTAACATCGGTAGTGGGGAAAATGCTAGAGTCAGTTATTAAAGATGGGATAGCAGCACATTTGGAAAGTGGTGAAATCAATGGACAAAGTCAGCATGGATTTACGAAAGGTAAATCATGTCTGATGAATCTTATATAATTTTTCAAGGATGTAACTAGTAGAGTGGATAAGGGAGAACCAGTGGATGTGTTATATCTGGACTTTCAGAAGGCTTTCGACAAGGTCCCACATAAGAGATTAGTATGCAAACTTAAAGCACACGGTATTGGGGGTTCATTATTGATGTGGATAGAGAACTGGCTGGCAGACAGGAAGCAAAGAGTAGGAGTAAACGGGTCCTTTTCAGAATGGCAGGCAGTGACTAGTGGGGTACCGCAAGGCTCAGTGCTGGGACCCCAGCTATTTAGAATATATATTAATGATTTGGACGAGGGAATTCAATGCAACATCTCCAAGTTTGCGGATGACACAAAGCTGGGGGGCAATGTTAGCTGTGATGAGGATGCTAGGAGGCTGCAAGGTGACTTGGATAGGTTGGGTGAGTGGGCAAATGCATGGCAGATGCAGTATAATGTGGATAAATGTGAGGTTATCCACTTTGGTGGCAAGAACAGGGAAGTAGACTATTATCTGAATGGTGGCCGATTAGGAAAAGGGGAGATGCAACAAGACTTGGATGTCATGGTACACCAGTCGTTGAAAGTAGGCATGCAGGTGCAGCAGGCAGTGAAGAAAGCGAATAGTATGTTAGCATTCATAGCAAAAGGATTTGAGTATAGGAGCAGGGAGGTTCTACTGCAGTTGTACAGGGCCTTGGTGAGACCACACCTGGAATATTGTGTACAGTTTTGGTCTCCTAATCAGAGGAAAGACATTCTTGCCATAGAGGGGGTACAGAGAAGGTTCACCAGACTGATTCCTGGGATTGCAGGACTTTCATATGAAGAAAGACTGGATAGACTCCGCTTGTACTCGCTAGAATTTAGAAGATTGAGGGGGGAACTTATAGAAATTTACAAAATTCTTAAAGGTTTGGACAGGCTAGATGCAGGAAGATTGTTCCCGATGTTGGGGAAGTCCAGAACTAGGTGTCACAGTTTAAGGATAAGGGGGAAGTCTTTTAGGAACGAGATGAGAAAAACATTTTTCACACAGAGAGTGGCGAATCTGTGCAATTCTCTGCCACAGAAGGTAGTTGAGGCCAGTTCAATGGCTATATTTAAGAGGGAGTTAGATGCGGCCCTTGTGGCTAAAGGGATCAAGGGGTATGGAGAGAAGGCAGGTACAGGATACTGAGTTAGATGATCAGCCATGATCGGTCGGTGGTCGGTCAGCCATGGTCGGTGTCCCTGATGACTACATTTGCAGGAAGTGTGTCCAGCTGCAGCTCCTGGCAGACCGCATTGAACGATTGGAGCTGCGGCTGGATTCATACTGGAGCATCCACGATGCAGAGAAAGTCGTGGACAGCACATACAGCGAGTTGGTCACGCCACAGGTAAAAGGTAAGAGGACAGAAAGGGAGCGGGTGGCCAATAGCCAGCAAAGCAGTAGGCAGATAGTGCAGGAATCCCCTGCGGTCATCTCCCTACTCAACAGGTTTACCATTTTGGATACTGTTGAGGGAGATGGCTCATCAGGGGAATGCAGCAGCAGCCAGGTTCATGGCACCATGGGTGGCTCTGCAGCACATGATGGGGGAAAAAAGAGGGGAAGGGCTATTGTAATAGGGGATTCAATTGTCAGGGGAATAGATAGGCGTTTCTGCGGCCGCAAAAGAGACTCCAGGATGGTATGCTGCCTCCCTGGTGCAAAGGTCAGGGATGTTACTGAACGGCTGCAGAACATTCTGGAGGGGGAGGGTGAACAGCCAGTTGTCGTGGTGCATATTGGCACCAACGATATAGGGAAAAAAAGGGATGAGGTCCTACAAGGTGAATTTAGGGAGCTAGGAGATAAACTCAAAAGTAGGACCTCAAAGGTAATAATCTCTGGATTATTACCAGTACCACTGGCCAGTCAGAGTAGAAATAGGAGGATATTGCAGATGAATACGTGGCTTGAAAAAAATGGGGGAGGGATTCAAATTTTTAGGGCACTGGAACCATTTCTGGGGGAGGTGGGACCAGTACAAACAGGACGGTCTGCACCTGGGCTGGAATGGAACCAATGTCCTTGGGGGAGTGTTTGCTAGTGCTGTCAGGGAGGATTTAAACTAATGTGGCAGGGGGATGGGTACAAGAGCAGAGAGGCAGGCGGGTGTAAAACGAGGGTGGAAGCAATAGGGAGCAAGGTGAAAAGTAAAAGGGGTAAGAGCATTGTAAAAACAAGCCTGAAGGCCTTGTGTCTCAATGCAAGGAGTATTCGTAATAAGGTGGATGAGTTGAACGTGCAGATAGCTATTAATGAGTATGATATAGTTGGGATCACGGAGACATGGCTCCAGGGTGACCAAGGCTGGGAGCTGAACATCCAGGGGTATTCAATATTCAGGAGGGATAGAGAGAAAGGAAAAGGAGGTGGGGTAGCGTTGCTGGTTAGAGAGGAGATTAACGCAATGGAAAGGAAAGACATTAGCTTGGAGCATGTGGAATCGGTATGGGTGGAGCTGCGAAACACTAAGGGGCAGAAAATGCTAGTGGGAGTTGTGTACAGGCCACCTAACAGTAGTAGTGAAGTTGGGGATGGTATAAAACAGGAAATTAGAAATGCGTGCGACAAAGGCAAAACAGTTATAATGGGTGACTTCAATCTACATATAGATTGGGTGAATCAAATTGGCAGGGGCGCTGAGGAAGAGGATTTTTTGGAAAGTATGAGGGATAGTTATCTAAATCAACATGTAGAGGAACCAACGAGAGAGCAGGCTATTTTAGACTGGGTATTGAGTAATGAGGAAGGGTTAGTTAGCAGTCTTATTGTGCGTGCCCCCTTGGGCAAGAGTGACCATAATATGGTCGAGTTCTTCATTAGGATGTAGAGTGACATTGTTAATTCAGAAACAATGGTTCTGAACTTAAGGAAAGGTAACTTTGAGGGTATGAGACGTGAATTGGCCAAGATTGACTGGCAATCAATTCTAAAAGGGTTGACGGTGGATACGCAATGGAAGACATTTAAAGACTGCATGGATGAACTACAAAAATTGTTCATCCCAATTTGGCAAAAGAATAGATCAGGGAAGGTAGTGCATCCGTGGATAACAAGGGAAATCAGGGATAGTATCAAAGCAAAGGATGATGCATACAAAGTAGCCAGAAAAAGCAGCATACCAGAGGACTGGGAGAAATTCAGAGACCAGCAGAGGAGGACAAAGGGCTTGATTAGGAAAGGAAAAATAGATTATGAAAGAAAACTGGCAGGGAACATAAAAACTGACTGCAAAAGTTTTTATAGATATGTGAAGAGAAATAGATTAGTTAAAACAAATGTAGGTCCCTTGCAGTCAGAAACAGGTGAGTTGATCATGGGGAACAAGGATATGGCGGACCAATTGAATAACTACTTTGGTTCCGTCTTCACTAAGGAAGACATAAATAATCTGCCGGAAATAGCAGGGGACCGCAGGTCAAAGGAGTACTTGAGTGAAATCCAGGTCAGTCGGGAAGTGGTGTTGGGTAAATTGAATGGATTAAAGGCCGATAAATCCCCAGGGCCAGATAGGCTGCATCCCAGAGTACTTAAGGAAGTAGCTCTGGAAATAGTGGATGCATTAGTGATAATCTTTCAAAACTCTTTAGATTCTGGAGTAGTTCCTGAGGATTGGCGGGTAGCAAACGTAACCCCTCTTTTTAAGAAGGGGGGGAGAGAGAAAACGGGGAATTACAGACCAGTTAGTCTAACATCGGTAGTGGGGAAACTGCTAGAGTCAGTTATTAAAGATGGGATAGCAGCACATTTGGAAAGTGGTGAAATCATTGGACAAAGTCAGCATGGATTTACACAAGGTAAATCATGTCTGACGAATCTTGTGGAATTTTTCGAGGATGTAACTAGTAGCGTGGATGGGGGAGAACCAGTGGATGTGCTGTATCTGGACTTCCAGAAGGCTTTCGACAAGGTCCCACATAAGCGATTAGTATATAAACTTAAAGCATATGGCATTGGGGGTTCAGTATTGATGTGGATAGAGAACTGGCTGGCAAACAAGAAGCAAAGAGTAGGAGTTAACGGGTCATTTTCACAATGGCAGGCAGTGACTAATGGGGTACCGCAAGGCTCAGTGCTGGGACCCCAGCTATTTACAATATACATAAATGATCTGGATGAGGGAATTGAAGGCAATATCTCCAAGTTTGCGGATGACACTAAGCTGGGTGGCAGTGTTAGCTGTGAGGAGGATGCTAGGAGAATGCAAGGTGACTTGGATAGGCTGGGTGAGTGGGCAAATGTTTGGCAGATGCAGTATAATGTGGATAAATGTGAGGTTATCCACTTTGGTGGCAAAAATAGGAAAACCGACTACTATCTAAATGGTGGCCGATTAGGAAAAGGGGAGATGCAGCGCGACCTGAGTGTCATGGTACACCAGTCATTGAAAGTAGGCATGCAGGTACAGCAGGCAGTGAAGAAAGCCAATGGTATGTTAGCTTTCATAGCAAAAGGATTTGAGTATAGGAGCAGGGAGGTTCTACTTCAGTTGTATAGGGTCTTGGTGAGGCCACACCTGGAGTATTGCGTACAGTTCTGGTCTCCAAATCTGAGGAAGGACATTATTGCCATAGAGGGAAGGTTCACCAGACTGATTCCTGGGATGTCAGGACTGTCTTATGAACAAAGACTGCATAGACTCGGTTTATACTCTCTAGAATTTAGGAGATTGAGAGGGGATCTTATAGAAACTTACAAGATTCTTAAGGGGTTGGACAGGCTAGATGCAGGAAGATTGTTCCCGATGTTGGGGAGGTCCAGGACAAGGGGTCACAGCTTAAGGATAAGGGGGAAATCCTTTAGGACTGAGATGAGAAGGAATTTTTTCACACAGAGAGTGGTGGTCTCTGGAACTCTCTGCCACAGAGGGTAGTTGAGGCCAGTTCATTGGATATATTTAAGAGGGAGTTAGATGTGGCCCTTGTGGCTAAGGGGATTAGAGGGTATGGAGAGAAGGCAGGTACGGGATACTGAGTTGGATGATCAGCCATGATCATATTGAATGGCGGTGCAGGCTCGAAGGGCCGAATGGCCTATTCCTGCACCTAATTTCTATGTTTCTATGTTTCTATGATCATATTGAATGGCGGTGCAGGCTCGAAGGGCCGAATGGTCTACTCCTGCACATATTTTTGATGTTTCCATGTTTCTATTTTTTTCGCCTTACATCATAGAGAGGAATGTGAAGGAGTCACTGTGGTGGATGTTTACGTTAAAATGTATTTTGTTTGTTCCTTTGCCTTTTATTTGTATGACTGACTTGGCAAATGAATTTCCTTGAATTTTGCAAAACATATTTGGCTAATAAAGTTTTATTGTATTGTATTGTATTGTATTGTATTGTATTGTATTGTATTGTATTGTATTGTCCATGCTGACCAAATGTCCATATTTTCCTAGTCCATTTACCTGCTTTTGGCCCATATTCCTCTGAAGTTCCTAAGCATATCTGTCCAAATGTCTTTTAAAAACTGTAATTCATATCTTCTATATCCCTGGCTTCCTACAATCTACAAGAGAAGCAAACCAATGCCCTGACTGCCATCCCTGGCGATACTTAATCTAAAGAAGAAAGTTACAAAAACATGTCCTTGTCATATCTTGATGTCACTCTCTGCACATCCTTCACACCAAGGAATCTAGATCCAGAGCCTCTACACTTATCCTCAAACACAGCACTTGCATCCCAACACACAGCCTCTCCTAAACAGTTAGTCCCAAGACAGGGCATGCTGCTATGTCTTTACTGATAGCTGGGTGCTGGGGAAGTTGGATGTGAGGGGTGAGGGTTGGAAGGAGGGTGATCCAGGGTAATACCCCCCAAGCTGCAGGTTGCGCCCCCAGGACACCAAGATGGCCGGGCAAGGAGAGGAGAGGGACTTTGGTTTGCGGGAATGGCTCTAATACACAGATGGGGAGCTGACTGGACTTTGGACTTTGAATAATGCCGCCAAAATGGTGGCACCTGCACGTGTAATATATGCAAAAATAATTTTGCTGTGCAGTGGCATATGTGACAAATAAAGCACCAATGATCCGTTGACCAGAGAACCATTCATGGATTGGATCATTGGTGGTTTATTTGTCACATATGCAACTGCACAGCAAAATTATTTTTGCATATATTACACGTGCACGCGCCACCATTTTGGCGGCATTATTCAAAGTCCAAAGTCCAGTCAGCTCCCCATCTGTCAATGTCAATCAACCGATTAAACATTTTAAACCTTCCCACAGCCTCTATACTCTGCTCCGCTCATGGTTGGAAATGTACTAGTATTCCATTCAGTGGTATAACAGCACTATGTCAAAACATAACATGGGTAAAATGCTTGAAGCTCCTAGTAACAGCCTGGTGGCATCCAGATTCAGGTAGGTGCAGCCAGCCCTGTGAAGTCTGAAGCTTTCCATGTAGTTGCTGAGTCCTTGTTCCTTGTCTTATCTCACTACACCTAGTGGAGAGTCCACTTCATGCTCAGTGGGAGGTTGGAGGGTGTTGTCTGAGGGATAGGGGAGGGGAAGGGTGGGGAAGGGGGGGGGGTGGGACCGGCAATAGAAACAAATGTGCACAGAATGCGGAATTCATGTGGAGTCTGAGATTAATGTAATCCAATTAATGCTGTGAAGCTTCCTAATACCCTTTTATCACGAGATGGATGAATTGTTAATTATTGAGTAGCAACAGCAGTATTGAGTGGCACAATAGCTCACTCGGCATCTGGAGCAGTGCATCAGCAAATTTCCCAAGTGTTGCTGATAAAATAATAAGTGAGCAGCAAGTTCAGTGCTCAGAGAAACAGCAGATCAGCCAACGCAGAGGCAGAGTGACTGTGTCAATGTTGTTTTCCCATGCAATCACATTCTGGTCACAGGGGATGTCAGATAAAGAAATTGAGGAGCAATATTTTGTGTTATATGATTAACATATACTGGAAAGACTCATGAGAAGTCATCAATTGGAAAATAAATTGAAAGCAGAAAGGGTTAAGTGCTTTACCTGCAGGGAGAAAATTACCTGGGCAGCACAGTGGCGCAGCGGTAGAGTTGCTGCCTTACAGCACCAGAGATCCGGGTTTGATCCTGACTATGGGTGCTTGTCTGCACGGAGTTTATACTTTCTGCCCGTGATCTGTATGGGTTTTCTCGGGGATCTCTGGTTTCCTCCAACACTCCAAAGACATACAGGTTTGTCGGCTAATTGGCTTGGTATAATTGTAAATTGTCCCTAGTGTGTGTATAGGATAGTGTTAGTGTGTGGGGATAGCTGGTGTGCGCTGACTCGGTGGACCGAAGGGCCTGTTTCCTCGTTTCCTCTCTAAACTAAAAAATAAACTGAACTAGAGTTGACTGATTTCTCAAGGACACATGTTGCAGGAACAAGAAATGCCAAAGTGGCCATAGAATGCAGAGTGAGTGTTGCTGACATGATAGCCCACTCTGCAGCACCACTGGATTATCTAATAGAGGTTCAGCAGTGAAGAGAGAACTGGTCCAGGGAACCTCTTCGGCAGAAAACCCCTTTCTGAAGAATAAAATACCTTGTCTGTGCTCATTGCATAGTTGAAAGTAGATTTAAATATATAGTGTAGTTCAGCATACTATATATTCGTTTCATGATTACAATACTTTGCCTAACACAAATATAATCAGAAAAGTACATATTGACATTTTAGTTCTGCAACAAAATGTAAAAATGTAAATATTTTTTAGTTTAGTTTAACTTATTATTGTCACATGTAGCGAGGTACGGTGAAAAGCTTTATTTGTGTGCTATCTAGTCAAAGAAAAGACCATACAAGATTATTATCAAGCCATCCACAGTGTACAGATAAAGGATAAAGGGTACAACATTTAGTGCAAGATCAAGTCCGATAAAGTGCGAATAAAGATAGTTCAATAATCTCCAATGAGGTAGCTGGGAGGTCAACGAGAGTGAATAACTGAGGCAGGTGGACACTGTGAAACAGAGTGAGCCACATGCAGTCAGGTTGTAGTAGACCACATGTAATGATGGTCATGTGCCCGAAACAACATTTATTTGAAAAGTTTAAGAAAGAACTGCAGATGCTGTAAAAATCAAAGGTAGACAAAAATGTTGGAGAAACACAGCGGGTGAGGCAGCATCTATGGAGCGAAGAAATAGGCGACATTACGGGTCAAGACCCTTCTTTAAACTTATTTGAAAAGGTGTTTATTTTTGTTACATATACCAAGATACATTCTGGCTTGGGAGGACCATTCAGATAACAGAGGGAAAGAAGCTGTTCCTGAATCTGGTGGTACGATCTTATAAGTATCTTGTGCCCAGCAGGAATGGGTAGAATAGGGGACGGCCATGGTGTAAAAAGTCCTTCATCATGTTGGTTGCTTCCTGAGGCAAAGTAAAGTGTAGATGGAATCGAAAGTGGGGTGTCTTTATGATGGACTTGTTATATCCAAAGCTCTCTGCAATTTCTTGCTACCTGAAGCAGAACTGTTTCCAAACCAAGCTGTGATGCAACCTGATGATAAACTTTCTATGACGCATCTGTCGAAGTTGGCAAGAGTCATCGGAGACACATTTAACCTCCATAGTGTTCTGAGGAGTGTTTTTTGTTGTAGCCTCAATGTGGTTGGTTCAAGACAAATTATTGGTGATATTTATGCCTCCGAATTTGGAAGTTTGAGGTCAAACTGACCTAAAATGAAAATATTTCTAAAGACATGCTAAATGCAGAGTAAGGTATTAGATAATGTAAGGCTACCATATTAAAAGTCCTCAAGCAAGTGAACTGTATGTACATTCAAGTGAAGACTCTGCTCCATTTTCCTCATCTTCAGCTCTGCTGCTTAAATGGAAACATTGAGATTATGAATGAATGAATGAATTAATAAGTTTATTGGCCAAGTATTTACACATACAAGGAAATGGCCTTGGTGCTCCGCTCGGATGTAACAACACGACATACAGTAGCAATTAAGAATGACACATAAAACATTATAGTTTAAACATGTGAATGAAATAAAATACCAGAACAAAAGGAGACTACAGACTTTTGGTTATTGAGTAGAGCTGCTGCTCATGAAAAAAAGCAGTTTTTATGTCTGGCTATGGTGGCTTTGACAGTTGCCTTCCAGAGGGATGTGTTTCAAAGAGTTTGTGGCCAGGGTGAGAGGGGTCAGAGATGATCTTACCCGCTCGCTTCCTGGCCCTTGCAGCGCACAGTTCATCAATGGGAGGGAGGTTGCAACTAATAACCTTCTCAGCTGATTGGACGATTCGCTGCAGCCTCCGGATGTCATACTTGGTGGCTGAGCCAAACCAGACCATGATGGAGAAGGTGAGGACAGGCTCTACGATGGCCGTATAGAATTGGACCATCATTGCTTGTGACAGATTGTGTTTCCTCAGCTGCCGCAGGAAGTATATCCCCTGTTGGGCCATTTTGACCATGGACCATGTGCCCACCATTTTAGGTTCTTGGAGATGATGGTTCCAAGGAACTTAAAAAAACTCCACAGATGTGACTGTGGTGTTGTTGATGGTGAGTAGGGTTAGGGGAAGCGAGCTCTCCTAAAGTCTTAAGAGCATTGAGCTCCAGGTTGTTACGAAGGCACCAGGATGCCAGCTGTGTCACTTCCTATCTGTAGGAAGATTTCTTCCAATCCTGGATCAGTCCAATCAGGGTTGTGTCATCAGCAAACTTGAGAAGCTTGACAGAGGAGTCTGTGGAGGTGCAGTCATTGGTGTAGAGAGAGTAAAGAAGTGGAGAGAGTACACAGCCTTGCGGTGCTCCTATGCTGAGGGTCTGCGGGTCCAAGATGTGCTTTCCCAGCCTCACATGCTGCTTCCTGTCTGTTCAGGCACAGTCAACTTAGAGAATTTGGAGTGTAGTAGCTCTGGCACAATGGTGTTGAATGCAGATTTTAAATCAAAATCCTTGCATAGGTCCCCTGGCGGTCTAGGTGCTGGAGGATGAAGTGCAGGCCTTGGTTGACTGCGTCATCCACGGATCTATTGGCCTGCTATGCAAACTGCAGAGGGTCAAGCAGGGGGTTTGTGATATTTTTCAGCTGGGCCAGCATGAGTCTTTCAAGGGTCTTCATGACTACAGAGGTCAGTGCAACAGGCCTGTCATCATTAAGACCAGTAATCCTTGTATTTTTGGGTACAGGATCAATAGTGGAGACTTTGAAGCAGGCAGACACAGTACAGATTTGCAGGGACTGATTGAAAATGTCTGTCACTGGAGTCAGGTGAGTGCTCCAGAGCGCTTCCAACAGGTCCTCCTCCATCTCAAGACTTTGAACACAGCCACAGCCCTGCCGACGAGTATGTCCAAATATCCAGTGAGTGAGAGCAATCCGGAAATCGGATGTTAATGAGTGCCCCTCTCATCAAAGTGATCTTTGTAGGGTTTTCACAGATGACACAAACGAACAAACGCATACAAAACAGCAAGGAGCAGTACACCGTGGCAGCCATCGTCTGTGCCAGCCAGGTGTATATCTGGCGATAGAGAAACTAAAGATGATGACTCTGTAACCTCAGTAAAAAGCACATCAGGGAATCTATTTCTGATGAGGGATCATTGGCCTGACAAATTAACTTGGCTCTCTCTCTCCACAGATACTGTCAGGATATTAAGATCTCAGTTGCAATACACAGCAAGAGTTAAATCCAAGGACAGAGAGGAATAAAATTTTGCCTTTGGTATAAAATTGTCCCAAATGATCTTGTATTTTTTTAAAATCCCAAGTGTGAATGGTGTGTAACTATCTGTCTAATACAACTGTACCAGATCATTCGAAATGCTGAGTAGGCCTGGAAAAGAAAATACCAGAGGAAAAGACAACTTTGGATGTAAATCTACAGGGGTGGATTCAGTGAAAGGAGAAACATTTGAGCAATGTATTTATAGCCGTCAGTATTCATATTATGTTAGCAGCTAAATATTCAGATTATGATGGCATTAGTTCCATAGTTAATCTTCAGGTGATTCAGTTAGCCTCCTTACAAGATACAGACCACAAAAATCATCCCATCTTGCAAAGAGCACCTGGAATCAGTACCATACTCAATGATTACTCCACACCAATGCAAATTAAAATCTACCTCAGGGTGTTCCAATCCTAGAAAATCGCTGTGAAATTCACAATGCAAATGCCATACAGCTAAAGGGCCAATCAAAATGAAATGGTCAATGAGAATCCTATACAAATCAATCGATTCTCACGCCTGGCATTCAATATAGTCTATGATGAACACAGCAGTAGAAGGTTTTGCTGGTCTTCAATACAGTTTTTTAATCAGTTAAGAAAGTCATAGTCATAGAGTAATGCTGAGTGGAAACAGGCCCTTCGACCCAACTTGCCCACAAATGTCCCAGCTACTCTAGTCCCACCTGCTCTCGTTTGGTCCATTTCTCTCAAACCTGTGCTATCCATGTACCTGTCTAACTGTTTCTTACATTGGGATATCCCAGCCTCAACTGCTTCCTCTGGTAGCTTGTTCCATATATCCACCACCCTCTGTGCGAAAAAGGTTACCCCTCAGATTCCTATTAAATCTTTTCCCCTTCACTTTAAACCTCTGTCCGCTGGTCCTCGATTCACCTACTCTGGGCAAGAGAGTCTCTGCATCTAAGTGCTTCGTCAAGTGCAAGGGACACAACAATATAACAATGTAAAATCTTCAGAAAATTGGTTTCGCGTGAAAGTTTGTTAGTTTTAAAGAGATATCTGTTGATTAATCATATGCTCATCCAGACATTACGATAAAGCTTGAATACACTCAGATAATATTCTTTTATCATTAGCAATTTTGGAAACTGAGTCCTTATCTAGCTAACACAACCACTTAAGCTAGCAATGATCATGGTTCAAGGAACCATGCTTCAGAATATGCTAATAAGTGAAATTACTTCTTAATCAGTTTCATGCTTGCTTCTGAATGCGTTGCAATTCAAATGGTACCTGCATCTTTATTTTCCAGAACCCTCCAGAATCCCAAATAAACAAATATTCAAGAAGGTTCCAATATTTTTAGAATCTTTAACTGGCAGTAGTCATTCTAACATCACTATGAATTTATTTTATTCGATTTTGTTAAGGCACTTTTCTGCTGACTTTTACAGATCCTTGCACTTTGAAGGTAACTATTGAGAGAATCAGCTGGTAGTTGTATTGTGCAGCAACCCAGAATAAAATGCAAATAGCTTACAAATCATCAAAACAAGTCCTTGAATTCAGCAGCTCTGTATTGATCTTCGATGGACTGATAGCTGAAGACATGAAAATATGACCTTTGGTGCTGCCTTGATATATGACGTTTGATGCCCAATGTCAGGGAATTGCACTTTTCATGAAAGACTCGGTACTTTGAGCGGATAGTAAACTCCACGTTGGAGTAGACTTTGATTAGAGAGTGGAGTAAAAAAAAGTGTTTTGTTTATTGAGATGTATAATTACAGAAATCAAAGGATCACCCTCATTTATATATATTTGAGATAGGTCCAATTGTGTTTGATTTGGCTCGTTGCCTTATTTCATTCCCCAATCGCTGCCCATTAACTTCTAAACTAACATGGACACAGTCAGGTAGTAATGTTTTATTGGCAAGAAAGTCTTAACCAATGAACTTATGAGACGTTGCCATCAAAACATTGTAATAGTCTTTAACAGGAGGGGAGACTGGGAGAAAAGATTTGGAAAGATTTTTCTTTTCAACTTTGTGACATTTAAAATAATTAAAGTTATTTTAAATAATTAAAATATACATACTGCAGTTTGAGATACATCCTATTAAAATGATTAGAACTAAATAACTGAATTGATCTTTTACTTCCTAATCCCCAATTCATGATTAGTCGGGCAAGTGATTGGGAGTTACAATTCTAGAACAGGCCATAGAGTCACAGAGCACAAAAACAGGGTCTTCGGCATAACTTGTCCATGCCGACCAAAGTGCGCCATCTACATTAGTCTCATCTGCCTGCGTTTGACCATTAGCCCTCTCAACTTTTCCTATCCATGTACCTGTTCAAATGTCTTTTAAATGTTGTGATGGTACCTGCCTCAACGACCTCCTCAAGAAATTTGTTCCATTTCCCCGCCACCCTCTGTGAAAAAGTTGCCACTTACGTTCCCAATAAATCTTTTCACTCTCACCTTAAAACTATATTCTTTGATTCTTGATTCCCATACTCTGGGTCAAAGACTTTGTGCTTTCACCCTATCTATTCTCATCATGATCTTATACACAAAACAATTCATCACTTCACCTAACAAACGGGTGCATCAAACATAGAAACATAGAAACATAGAAATTAGATGCAGGAGTAGGCCATTCGGCCCTTCGAGCCTGCACCGCCATTCAATATGATCATGGCTGATCATCCAACTCAGTATCCCGTACCTGCCTTCTCTCCATACCCTCTGATCCCCTTAGCCACAAGGGCCACATCTAACTCCCTCTTAAATATACCCAATGAACTGGCCTCAACTACCCTCTGTGGCAGAGAGTTCCAGAGACCCACCACTCTCTGTGTGAAAAAAGTCCTTCTCATCTCAGTCCTAAAGGATTTCCCCCTTATCCTTAAGCTGTGACCCGTTGTCCTGGACCTCCCCAACATCGGGAACAATCTTCCTGCATCTAGCCTGTCCAACCCCTTAAGAATTTTGTAAGTTTCTATAAGATCCCCTCTCAATCTCCTAAATTCTAGAGAGTATAAACCGAGTCTATGCAGTCTTTGTTCATAAGACAGTCCTGACATCCCAAGAATCAGTCTGGTGAACCTTCGCTGCACTCCCTCTATGGCAATAATGTCCTTCCTCAGATTTGGAGACCAGAACTGTACGCAATACTCCAGGTGTGGTCTCACCAAGACCCTATACAACTGAAGTAGAACCTCCCTGCTCCTATACTCAAATCCTTTTGCTATGAAAGATAACATCCTTTTTGCTTTCTTCACTGCCTGCTGTACCTGCATGCCTACTTTCAATGACTGGTGTACCATGACACCCAGGTCGCGCTGCATCTCCCCTTTTCCTAATCGGCCTCCATTTAGATAATAGTCTGTTTTCCTATTTTTGCCACCAAAGTGGATAACCTCACATTTATCCACATTATACTGCATCTGCCAAACATTTGCCCAGCCTATCCAAGTCACCTTGCAGTCTCCTAGCATCCTCCTCACAGCTAACACTGCCCCCCAGCTTAGTGTCATCCGCAAACTTGGAGATATTGCCCTCAATTCCCTCATCCAGATCAATAATGTATATTGTAAATAGCTGGGGTCCCAGTACTGAGCCTTGCGGTACCCCATTAGTCACTGCCTGCCATTGTGAAAACGACCCATTTACTCCTACTCTTTGCTTCCTGTTTTCCAGCCAGTTCTCTATCCACATCAATACTGAACCCCCAATGCCATATGCTTTAAGCTTATATACTAATCTCTTATGTGGGACCTTGTCGAAAGCGTTCTGGAAGTCCAGATACACCACATCCACTGGTTCTCCCCTATCCACGCTACTAGTTACATCCTCGAAAAATTCCACAAGATTCGTCAGACATGATTTACCTTTCGTAAATCCATGCTGACTTGGTCCAATGATTTCACCACTTTCCAAATGTGCTGCTATCCCATCTTTAATAACTGACTCTAGCAGTTTCCCCACTACCGATGTTAGACTAACTGGTCTGTAATTCCCAGTTTTCCCTCTCCCCCCCTTCTTAAAAAGAGGGGCTACGTTTGCTACCCGCCAATCCTCAGGAACTACTTCAGAATCTAAAGAGTTTTGAAAGATTATCACTAATGCATCCACTATTTCTGGAGCTACTTCCTTAAGTACTCTGGGATGCAGCCTATCTGGCCCTGGTGATTTATCGGCCTTTAATCCATTCAATTTACCCAACACCACTTCCCGACTAACCTGGATTTCACTCAAGTCCTCCTTTGACCCGCGGTCCCCTGCTATTTCCGGCAGATTATTTATGTCTTCCTTAGTGAAGACGGAACCAAAGTAGTTATTCAATTGGTCTGCCATATCCTTGTTCCCCATGATCAACTCACCTGTTTCTGACTGCAAGGGACCTACATTTGTTTTAACTAATCTCTTTCTCTTCACATATCTATAAAAACTTTTGCAGTCAGTTTTTATGTTCCCTGCCAGTTTTCTTTCATAATCTATTTTTCCTTTCCTAATCAAGCCCTTTGTCCTTCTCTGCTGGTCTCTGAATTTCTCCCAGTCCTCTGACTTATGGGCCTGTCCCACTTAAGCGACTTTTTAGGCGACTGCAGGAGACTTTGCAGTCATCACATGGTCGCCACTTGTACGTGGGAGGTTTCCGGGGAGTCGCCTTCATGGTCGTCAGGAGTTTCCACATTTTGGGAACTAGTCACGGCCTCATTATGGTCACCGAGAATTTTTCAACATGTTAAAACATTAGCGGCAACTAGAATGAAGTCGTCATGGAGATTAGCGAGAATTCTCGAGCCGTAGGTGGGTCGCAAGGAGGTCCTAATGGGTTGCCAGAAGGTCGAAGTTTCTCGGAGGTTTTCATAGGTTGGAGCCAGTGCTGACCGGTGAATTTTGTTGGCTCATTGTGGGGAAAAAAAGGTAAGCAGTAGTTTTCAGAACCAAGGATCCGACCGGTAATGATAAATGTCTGATGAATTTCATAGCCGTGTATCTCTGGCTTCTTCAAAGTTGTCTCTACTCCTTCTCCCTCCTTCTCTTTCCTTCTCCCCGCTCTACCCCCTCTTTTAAAGGACTTATCATACACTGTGCTTTAGCTGTCTTAATTACAGCGCCAACCTTCCTGTTCATTGCAGTGTGTGTCTGTATCACCTTGGCTTTGCACCATGGGAATTTTTTAGCCAGCGATTCCCTGCTTGCCCTGGCCCCCCGCCTTTGCGATGTGTTTGTGTGTGTGTGTGTTCCGCTCTGATAGTCGTCATTCCAGTTCCCGATGTTTCCGGCGACTGCTGGCAACTTGGCAGTCGCTGGCAGTCCGCTGAGAAAGGCCCATTAGCCCCATGCAAATTTGGAAGATATACTGATCTGGGTGCAACTAATTGTCAATGGCTCCCTTCAGATCCATCGCCACAGTCCGCCGAACCGAACAGAAAACTCATGATCCACCGGGATATGCCAAATGGGTTTCCACAAAGTCCTCCAAATCTAAATGGCAGGAGAGGTGATCCTCTCCAGAACTGATGCCCCAGTTACAATCAGTCCATTCAGTTGTGCATGCTCCCTCAAACACATGCCTTACTTCAGATGACCAAAACCATGACCTTATTCCGAGTTCTGTCAGAGGAGGAGATTCCTGACAAGACAAAGGAAAGGATTCAAGGATCATGAGTATTCCATTATAGTGCCCTTGGACAAATCCAACATCCCCAGAATCCTTGGCCCAAAATTGCTTAAAATGGAAAAGGACATTACAGGAGGGAACTGAGAATTTTAAGGCCCATGGTTCTAGACTGCTCAGAATGGTTAAAGAACCATTTCATCTCCAAAACTAGCCACCATCCCTCCAAGCACTTACTGCCTTACTTGTGAACAGATCAGCATGCCTCATATCTCACAGTCATCTCACAGCTCTGGAGCACCCGGGGACTGCTTAAAAAGAAAAATTGGCTCAATCTATTCTTTGTTTAATTAGTTTTGTTTTGATGGGAAATCATAAATGAAAAGATTGGAAGTTATTGTTTTTATTGTTTACAAATGTGATTGAAAGCAACAATCCCAAAGTGTATATTTGAGTTACAATGCAAATAGGAATCTTGCTCTCAATATGTAACTGATCCATTTTCTCAATTTCTTTCTGTAGCTAATGAATGCAAACAAAGTAAATCATATCTTTCACATTCCTGTGTATGCATCTATTTTCAATGTAGATCAACAATTTCAGTGACAGATGTTCCACACACTGCAATCTAGTTTCCATTGCAGTTAAAAGTGGAGTGTGATTGTATTTAGTTTAGAGATACGGTGTGGAAACAGGCCCTTTAGCCCACTGAGTCAACTCTGACCAGTGATCACCCGTAAACTAGCACTATCCTACACACTGGAGGTATAATTATTACTGAAGCCAAATTAACCTACAAACCTGTACGTCTTTGAAATGATTGAATGGCGAAGTATAGGTGAATGGCCTAATTTTGCACCTAATTCTGCCTAATTATGGTCTTACAGCTAGATATTAGGCGCATCACAATCCTTTCCTCCTTCTTCCCGTGAATCCAACAGTGGAACTGGAGGTTGAAAATGCTGGCATTTTACTTGCAACCTGCCTCGGTGTCTTGTGACTGGTTGCAAATGCGTGGAAATCCAGAACATGATGTTGGCCAAAAGTTTGAAAGCTGGTGGTGAGCAATATTCAGCCCAAAATGAAAGTACTACAATTTTCTCACCTACCTGATTTAAGATACAAAATTGTACCATTGTTGATTTGCATGAACTTAACAAAGTTTGCATAACTTCCAATTCAGGGGTCCGAACAACTTTCAACAAGTACGATCATGATCTAAAGGCACAACTTTTACCATCAGGTGATGGTAAAGCCATTTTACCATCAGGTGATGCCAAGATATTAGGATCTTAATGATAGAATGGATTGCTGAAAATGGAAACCAGACTGTTTGAAATAAAGATAATTCAAATCTTTGCATCAACAGATTGTGATCACCTGCTGATTAAATCATTCTACTGAGGAATTGTTGCTGAAAATGATAAAAAATAAGCAATGAAGTATGAAGGGCATAAATGTTAACGTGATAATGGAACGATAAAGATATGGAACTGCCAAGATGACTTGGGGATAGAAATTACGGAGCAACTGTAATGATAAATTCTGTCAAAAATCAATTGTTTTTGAGATGACTGCTTGATTTAACCATCTGCTTAATGCATTACACATTTGCCCTAGCTCTCAATGCAAAGGACCAGAAATTCACAACACCATAAAATGTGTTAAAATAGTACAATATGGGGATCTGCACCCATCAGTCCCAGTAGTTCAGTTTAGTTTACAGATGCAGCACGGAAACAGGCCCTCCGGCCCATCAATGCCCATGCATATTAACACTATCCTAAACACACATGGGATAATTTTTTTACATTTATACCAAGCCAATTAGCCTACAAACCTGTGGGTGATTCTTCAGTAAGTGTCTACTTTGAAGTTTCTGGAAACCCGATTATAAAACTTAAATTTTTGCAACTTTGAATGTTGTTTCACATAGATGAACATCTCTACTATGGGAAAAATATATTAGGCGCAATCTTTTAGGGAATTTAATTCATTTTTTCCTCTACTTTTTTCCAGGTTGCCATTGTATTCCGTCATATCCGTCGCATTTTTATGATGAACAACACTGTAAAATATAACTGAATTAAGAATATAAGATCAAATTTTTGTTGCAGTCTTTCAAATTATAGAGTATCTTCCTCAAATAAACCACAAACAAAACCCCTTTTCAGTCTAACACATTCATTTTAAACCTTCGTAACAGCTTACTGCTGAAAATAGTGATTTTCAGCAAGAATGGCAACTGTCACATAAATTTTCACCAACTTCCTCTAAAACAATATTTTCAGATTAGTAGGCATACTGTTCATTTATCAATTACAATTCATAATTATGGTAATTGTATTATTTTGCACATTATGAGCATAAAATATAGCAATGTTACAACATTTTGAGATTTTAAAAATCAAGTCTGAAATTTATCCCATCAGATAAAGCACAAAAAGAAGTTTAATTTGACACCTAATTTACTTTCATATCTTCAGTATTAAGAAAGTTATGGCCATTTTCATACTCGGAAATGAGCATCTTGCTTCCCATTGCCTTTCAATTGACTTAACTCAAAAGCTGTTATCTGGAAAAGTTAAAAGTCCATAACATTCTTAAAAATTAAGAGAACTCAATGAAATTTTCAGTTATTATAGATTGAAGCATTCTGAAACAAATATTAAACAATCTTACTTGGATTACCTGAAATTAAAGCATATAATTAGTTAGTTATCTAATTGTAGCTAATTACAAAATTCAATGAGTAGATCTAAACATCTATCCATTTCTTAAGAAAAGATAAACTTTTTTAAAATTGCCTAAGTGTCCAAATAACATTCACACAATAATGCACAATATAACATAATTTTTAAATCTCATTGTCATGAATTTCTGGGCCAAATGGAAGGAATTTAGTGTTTTATGCCTGTAAATTAATGGCCATTTAAATCAACTAGCGAGTGGGTTTTAGTGGAATGCGGTGGATTGGAACGTTGCGGTTAGCGGTGAAGTCGGGGGGCAAAATACTGGGGGTTCATACATTTTTTGGGGACCCCATTTCGCAACATAAAAATATTATTAAAGCCTCCCGAAAAACCAACTTTTAATATAAAAATAAAGTATTTACCTTTTTTTCTCCCCTACGCAAAATGCTTCCGGTTGTCTGCGCTCACGGCTTTTGAAGGTGATTTTTAAATTACTCTAGTTAATAAATAATCTAGAGTAATTTAAAAATACCACCATTCATTAAATGTCGGAGCGATTTTTCTTCAGCAACCAAATCGCCCGACATTCATCGATTATCCAGGCCTGTGGAAAAACGGCACTTTAAGCCCGCCCCCCTCTGCAAGGCGCGAAAGTCGCGCACACGGGGAGCGGCAGAAGTGCAGCGCCGCTAAAGGTAAGTTTTGTAACATACCTATAAAATACTGATGTGACAAACATGACTCAGCATGATGGAGATGATCAAGTACGGGAGTGTCACGTGTTGGAGATGACTAAAGCGTGATTTTTCAGTAACTGTCGACTTTGGTGTCCCACTAATTTGATGCTGTATATAAGACAAATCCATAATTTATCCCATTTCTTCTTTTTCTGTATTGTTGATAAACATCATCTTCATAAATAAAGGTGAAACCCTAAATTAATAAAGTGTTATTTTTTAACTTTTTTCCCGATGTTCGATGCCCCCCCCCCCCCCTTGGAAAACCGCACATCCCGATAGTTACTAGTGAAATTTCAAGTCGGTACATTTATTTAATGGGGGATCTATCTGAAATGAAAATACTTTTAAACGGTAGGTATTAATAATTAAAATATTTATCACCCTTAAAAAATATCCTCTATTCTTGATAGGGTTAGGGCTAGGGCTAGGGTTAGGGCTAGGGTTAGGGCTAGGGTTAGGGCTAGGGTTAGGGCTAGGGTTACGGTTAGGGTTAGCAATATGGCTAGGGTTATGGCTTGGGTTAGGGTTAGGATTAGGGTTAGGGTTAGGGCTAGAGTTGGGGCTAGGGTCATGGCTAGGGTAAGGGCTATGGTAAGGGCTAGTGTCGGGAGGCCATGCCTGGCCATATCATTTGGACGAATGGCACATGGCCCAATTTTTCCTCCAGGCCAAATCAAAAAAGAACATTTTTTTTATTTTCTAAGAGTTCAGCACCATTCAGAGGTGGTGCTGATTAAAGTTACTCACCCGTTATGCAGCAAAAAGCGGAGTTTTCTCACGCTTCTCGTCCCATGAATCAGGAGAAATTCACAAGATAGGGGATTTTCGAATCCTGCTGTCTTTTGAGGTGGGAAGTTCGCATCCACTCTATTTATAGCCATGTGGGACGGCTCAACAAAAGTGAGTGACGATAAGATTTATAATTTTATCAAGAATAGAGAAATTTTATTTTAAAGGTGATAAATATTTTAATTATTAATACCTATCATTTAAAAGTATTTTCATTTCTGATCGATCCCCATTAAATAAATATGTCGATTTGAAATTTCACAAGTAACAATCGGGACATGTAGTTTTCCTGGGGGGGGGGGGGAGGGGGGGTGGGGGGGATCGAACATCGGGATATAAGTTAAAAAAGTCTTTATTTATTCATTTAGGGTTTAATCTTTATTTATGAGGATTATGCTTATTAACAGTATAGATAAAGAAGAAATGGGATAGAATTACAGATTTTCCATATATACAGCATCAAAGTAGCGGGACACCAAAGTAGACACTTACTGAAGAATCACCCCTGCACGTCTTTGGCGTGTGGAAGAAAACCAGAGCTTCCCAGAGAAACCCCACAAAGGTCTCGGGGAGAATGTACAAACTCTGTTCAGACAAGCACACATAGTCAGGATCAAACCCAGTACTCTGGCGCTGTAAGGCAGCAACTCTACCACTGCGCCACCATGCCACCATAGGAGTACTGGGAGTGTGTTCTCCAGCAAGGAATTGACTGCTCAGGGGGTACCTGATGTAATGTTTCACTTGTACACTTTTAGAAAGTACAATTTCAGGGCTTCCATGCATCTGCTGAACCTAATCAGTACTAATGCATGGCTGCATCATCTCTTAAAGGGGAGATGTCCATGGAAACCAACCATCAGTGGAAGTAACCATTCAGCTAGGGGAAGAAGGATAATATTTTGCAGGCACAGAAGTGGGCACCCAATTGACAAACACTGACATGTAACCAGCAACTTAACAGTATGAACATTGAATTCTCCAATTTGAAGTAAGACCACTGTCTTCCCTAGTGCCTTCACCCCTCACTCTGGTATGCACCCATGTATTCCTCTATCTCCAACCTTCCCATACATCTTGCTCTTTCCCCTTCCTTCACACACATATCTGCCATCCCTAAGTATCTGATTTTCCCTTTAAAGACTCCCCTTTCCCTGCCCTCCCCCTCTCTCCCTTCCACCTATATCCCTCCCTCTGGCTTTACATTTCACTCCAACTTCTCTACTTATCTGACACTCTTTGTCTCCTTTTCACCTCTAGCCTTTGTCACTTACTTCACCCATCTGTCAATTAAAATCACTCTTACCTGTATGCATCTATAACTTGGCGGGCTTTGTCCCACCCTCATTTCATTTTTCAAGCTTTCTCCCCACTCCTATAACCAGTCTGAAGAAGGATCCTGAATTGAAACAGCATGTCCATTCCCTCCAGAGATGCTGTCTGACCCATTGGATTCCACCAGCACTTTGTGTTTTGATAAAGACTCCAACATCTGCATTTCCTCACTTCTCTAGTGCAAGAAGATGGTCAGGAATGTGAATGCCAAGGGTGGCACTCTGAGGACCTGACCCCAGTAAAGATTTAAGGTCTGTGTACATCTGTCATGAAAGCTACACACTAACAATTTTACTACTGAATTCATAGGGGTTACCAGTAATCCAACACTCAGACACAAAAAACACCCCTTACAGGCAACTGGCAATTTGACCATGGCATTCAAACCATTCACACACTTTTCAGCATACACACGAGCAGTCTAAAGACCAAACCATCCAGAAATCATGGGTTCAGTCATCACAGCCAGTAGCCAGTGGAGGATCGGAGATCATTGAAGATGAAGATAGGTTCATATTCAATCCTCCTCACATGCTCCTTTCAGATGAAAAATGTGCCTTCTTATCTACACCCTCCCTTAATATAGCCCTTTAACCTTTTATTTCAAAGAGGTATATAATACTACCTGTGTGGTCGACCACCTACATAGCAGAGCCATTAGAAGAAGGAGGGGAAGTAGAACAAGAAGATATAGAGGAAGGAGAAGTAAGGATAAAGAAGGAGAAGGCTCAGTGACGTTGGCAGTTACACCCATGAGCCCAGTTACAAATACAGTTGAGAGACGTTGAAAGGCAGGGTCTGCATGGATCACAAAGCATGAATGGACAACAGCCAGTCGAGTAGAAATTGTATTTGGGTTGAGTTTAAACAGCTGAGAAATGTAGCCGAGTTCTTTGAGCATGGAACAATCCAAGTGAATCAAGGGGAACCAATGGATTAATGAACACATGAAGTCGGGGCGAATGTATGGAATGTAGTCCCTCGAACCTGCTCCAATAATTAGCAAGATTGTAGAAGATTTAACTGTAATCTCAAATCTGCATTCCGGTCCACTCACAGTAACATTTTATGCCTTTGCTTATCAGTGATTTATTTGCTTTTCCTTTAATATATTCAAAGTCTCTACTTCCACCACCTTTGAGGAAGAGAGTTTCAAAGACTCACAGCATTCCAAGAGAAAAACATCTTTGCCTCATCTCCTGACTGTATTGGGTAACCACCTCTCCTAAAACTATGATCATAATTCTACATGTTTCCACAAGTGGAAGGGTCCACTCCACATCTACTCTGTCAAGATCTTATATGCATTAATCAAGGCCCCTCTTACTCTTAACCATCAGCAGATACAAACCTAGCCTATCCAACCTTTCCTTGTACGAAAACCGGGTCATTCCAGGTATTAGTATAGTAGGTTTTTTGCTTCCACTACGTTAAAATTCACCTAGTTGTGATTTCACAAATGTCCTTTACAACTGAAATATAACCGCCAAGTAATTGTATTGAATTTTCCTCACAATACATAATAACATTCTATTAGCTGCCCTAATTAGTGTTCTACCTGCATATTAGCATTTTGTGAATCATATACTTAGCTATCCACATTTATTTTCACTGGAATTCACATCCATATTCACTGGAATTAAGAAGGATGAGGGGATCTTATGGAAACATATTAAATTCTTATTGGACTGGATAGATGCAAGAAAAATGTTCCCAAGTTGGGGGGTCCAGAACCAGAGGTCACAGTTTAAGAATAAGGGATAGGCCATTTAGGACTGAGATGAGGAAAAACCTTTGCACCCAGATAGTTGTGAATCTGTGGAATTCTCTGCCACAGAAGGCAGTGGAGGCCAATTCACTGGTTGTTTTTAAGAGAGGTAGATTTAGCTCTCAGGGCTAAAGGAATCAAGGGATATGGGGAAAAAGCAGGAACGGGGTACTGATTTTAGATGATCGGCCATGATCATATTGAATGGCGGTGCTGGCCTGAAGATCTGAATGACCAACTCCTGCACCTATTGTCTATTTTTCTATGTCATGTCTATTCTTTTTCCAAAATACATTCAGTAGGATGTCACACAGAAAGTAATTGCACAAGATATGTTCAGAATATACACTGGCACAGACAGAGGACTTGGCTAACTAACAGAGGGAGACACAATACATGGGTCAAAATGAAACGGCTGGATGAACCGAGTGAGTCAGGCAGCATATGTGGAGGAAAGTGGACAGGCTTTGTTTCAGATCGAGACCCTTCTTCAGACTGGTGGAGCAGAGGGGAGATGGGTGTAGAAAAAGGTGAGGGGAAGAGGTGTAGCAAGAGCTAACAAGTGAGGAGTGGATCCAGGTAAGGAGGGGTTGATAGGCAGATGTGTCAGGTTGGGAGAGAGTGGTGGAGATACTAATCAAGACTGGAGGTGATGTGGGGAAGACAAAAGGGTGCAGATAGTGGAATCTGATAAGGAAGGAAGATATATCCAAGGACACTGTGGGAAGTTGGAGAAGAAACATAATCCCAGTAGATCCTTGCAGATGACACAACCCTGATTGGACTGATCCAGGATGGGGAGGAATTTGCCTACAGACAGGAAGTGACACAGCTGCCATTGCAACAACCTGGAGCTCAATGCTCTTTGGATGGCGGATGTGATTGTAGAATTTAGGAGAGCTAAAGATCAGCATGGTTTTGTATGTGGGAGTTCTTTGAAGATGTGACCAAAAAGGTTGATGTGGTCAGAGCTGTAGACGTTGTATGTATGGGTTTCATAAGGCATTTTACAAGGTTCAGCAGAGTAGGCTATTTTGGAAGGTTACATCACATGAGATCCAAGGAGAGATAGCTGACTGTGTAGAAAATTGGCTTCTTGGAAGGAAGTAGAAGGTGATGGTGGAAGGTTGTTTTTTGGACTGGAGGCCTGTGATTTAGGAGTTGGTGCAGGGACCATTGCATTTGTCATCATATAAATGATTTGGATGAGTGTATAAGGCATGATTAGCAAGTTTGAAGGTGACACTAAAGTGGGTGGTAGTGTAGATAGCGAAGATGGTTGTCAAACATTGCAGCAGGATCTTGAATGGTTGGTCAGGTGGGGGGGAGGAATGGCTGACAATGAAGGAGGCGTAGGACAGAACGGTCAGTGTGGGAATGGGAAGGAGAATTAAAGTGTTCAGCAACCGTGGGAGATCAGATAGGTCCATGCGGACTGAGCGAAGGTGTTCAGCAAAAAGATCGCCCAGTCTACGTTTGGTCTATACTGTATAATGTTTAGTGTATAAGAGTCCACATCTTGAACAACAGATATAGTAGATAAGGTTGGAGGAGGTGCAAGTTAACCTCTGCCTAACCTGAAAAGACTGTCAGGATCCCTGGACACAGTCGAGGGACCTGACCTTTAATTCCCCTTCCCATTGCCACACTGACCTTTCTGTCCTAGGCCTCCTCTATTGTCAGAGTGAGGCTAAATGCAAATTGGAGGAACAGCATCTCATATTTCGTTTGGGCAGCTTACAACTCAGATGTATCAAAATTGATTTATTTAACTTCAAGTAACCTTTGCATTCACTTTCTCTCCATCCCTCCCTGACCCACGTTATACCAGCTTTCCGTTCTCACCTTGCAAACAGCTGACACTGGCAGTTTCATTTATCATTGTTACTTTTTAACATATCTTTCATTCACCGAGTGCAGGAATCTAGAAAAATGGGACACATATTTCGGATGAAAGGATTCTAAACCTTAAAGAGCTGTGGAGATGGAGTCATTGAATGTGTTCAGTGTAGAGTTAGACAGATTT
Organism: Raja brachyura; assembly: GCA_963514005.1. Next base: position 78,815,348 of record OY740783.1, read on the forward strand.
TTGGAACGTGTGGTTGTGATGGGGAGAGAGGTGCAGTCATAATCACATTGAATAGTTGAGCTGTCTCAAGGTGCTGGTTTCTGTTTCCCAATTCTATTTCTAATGCACTTCAATGTCTTGAAGCGATATGATGGAGATTTCCATTGCCAAAAACTGATGAGTGTGTGTACAGAATTATTTGGAATCTGAGCAAGATGCCTGGGGCATTTCAGAATTCAACTCTTTAAAATTTTGAGTGGGGAGTGTAGAACCTGTCCTTTCTGGATGGAAATATTGATCAACTTTATCTCAATGCTTGTAAACCCAACCAGGGACATCCAGTGATAATATAGGAACATGCAGTGCTGGAGTAACTTTGCGGGTCAGGCAGAATCTCTGGAGAACATAGAAGAAAGGTCTGAAGAAGTGTCATGACCTGAAAAGTCACCTATCTATGTTCTCCTGGGATGCTGCCTGACCTATTGACTTACTCCAGCATTTTGTGGCTTTCCTTGGCATACAGTGATTGTTACTTAGACCTGCATCATAGCACAAGTGGGAACCACCCTGTAGAAACAGCTCAATGTAAGTTGCATTGAATCGTTGACTTCTGTCATGCTAAGTCAGGTCACCCAAGTTGCAAATTCAGAGTTTTGGTATCAGAGCTATGAGACGTCTCAGAGCTCTGAGAATTCTGAATGTTGGCATGTTCTTTGAGTGTCATGTCAATCAATTCTCCAGCAGATCACTATATTAGTTGAAAAACCATCTCTTCTGAGCAGAGATTACTATATGGAACATGAATAGGCTATCATATCTGGGGAGCAGAGCATTTGCACTCTCACCACTACTATTTCAACTATGTCCTTGCACTTGCCTGTTGGCCATTTAATCATTTAATCCACTCTGCTGTGCCTTTGGCAAGACATTGGAGCTCGAGGTCTGGCCACCTAATTGCTGAACTTCCCGAAGACAATCTGCAATCCCTCCCACTGCAATTGGAGATCTGTATATCAGCTTGGCTCCAGCTAAGTGCTTGTAAAAACACTGTTTAGGTGGACCAAGGCAGATGGACGAATGAGGAAATCACACAGTGAAAATGTATTGGTGATCCCTTCATTACACTTGCATTCTCACTGACTATCAGTGTTATGTGTCAGTTAGTTGGGTTGCAGATTATGCAAAAGAAAATACTCTTCTGATTATAAACTGAGGAATGATAACGGGGGGACTGTGTCACTTTGGGAATTCTAATTTGCTTATATTCATTATCAGTCGTGTGGATAGGCTTTGTTGGGGAAATCTGCATTTATTGTGCATTCCCAATTGGGGTTAAGGGTAGTGACCTTAATGTGAAACCACCCTGTGAAAGAGGAGCCTTCTTAAATGGGTTTTCCCCGAGTTGGCTGTCAGTCCTTCTGAATGCAAGTAGAAAGTGTTTAAGGGGCCAAATGGTGTAGTTAAGATTCAGGTCACAATTTCAAAAGGTGATGTAATGGAGCATCATGCTGGTAGGCAATCCAAAAACTCAAATCTATTGAAAACATGAGAAAGAAATTCACTTCATGAAGGACAGAGCTGTAATGTCACACAATGTGATGAATGGAAATCTAATGCAATCTATAATGGGCGGGGTTCAGGGAATATGCTCTCTACTGTACAGGTGTACAGGTGACAGGTGTTCAGTAGAGAGCATATTGACTGGGTTGCATCGTGACCTGGTTCGGCAACTTGAACATCCAGGAGCAGAAAAGACTGCAAAACGTTGTGAACTCTGCCCAGCCAATCACCAGCTCTGACCTCCCCACCACCATCAACGGGATTTATTGGAGTCGCTGCCTCAAAAAGGTAGACAGCATCATCAGAGACACCCAGCATCCTGGTCACACACTCATTTCACTACTGCCATTGGGAAGAAGGTACAGGAGCCTGAAAACTGTAACATCCAGGTTCAGGAACAGCTTCTACCATACAGCCATCAGGCTATTAAACAGTACAATGTCCATACATTAATAAATTAGTGGTTCAGGCAACATCTCTGAAAAACATGGATAGGTGATGTCTTGGGTTGGGGTTCCGACTCGAAACATCACGTATTCATATTTTCCAGAGATGCTGCTTGACCTGCTGAGTTACTCCAGCACAGCAATACTATTTTAATGAATCAGGTGAGGTGAACTTGGCCTGCTGATTTTATACTGCTCATTTGGTACCATTGCCAGTCAATATTATTCCCCAAAATGGAAGTAAGGTAGAGACAGAGAAAGTGAAATACGAAGTGAGAAGCTTTTTGGGGAGGGAGAAATTGGGATGAGTGGTGAGCAGAACGGAGGAGAAAGGATGTGTGATGGAAATTTGAGCTTTGCACAGCTCTTTCAAGAAATAAATTCCTAAAGTTTACTGCCATGTAAGTTCTAATAGTTCAGCTTAAGAATATGTTAATAGTTCCCAACTCACTGCACTGTTTCAGATGAGAGCTGTGTATGTGCATGTGAAGAAGGCTGTTATCTGCAGAGAATTGAGGATAATATTGAACTATGCTATTGATGTTGACCTTAGACACTCAAGCTGTAGTGAGCCAATGGTTCAGATGTGGACAGTGGTGAATAAGCAGCTGGTTAAGTACTGCTCACTTGGCAGTGGATACAATTTTCATTGGCAATGCTATTCTACTGCTTAGTTCAGCCAAAATCGGAAACCCTCAAGGGAGAAAGGGAAAGAAATATATAATCAGATTAAAAACAACAGAAAGAGCATGGTAGGGAACATGAATTAACAAATTAATATTGCATCTGAAATATCTGCTGCTTTACAGCTTGAAGCCCATAACCCAAAGTCTCAAATTATTTACGGGCAGTGCTAATTTAAATGTAATTAATTGACCATTAAATTGCCAAAGGTTACTTGAATATATGAAAATACACAATGATAATCAAGTTGGGAGGCACAGTTGATAAAAGCAGCATGAGTGTTCATAAGTTCATCAGCCATAGGAGCAGAAGTAGGCAATTCGGCCCATCGAGTCTACTCCACCATTCAAATGTGGATGATCTATCTTTCCTTCTCAACCCCATTCTCCTGCCCTATCCTCTAACCCTTGACACCTTTACTAATCAAGAATTGGTCAACATCCACCTTAAAATTACCCATTGACTGAGCCTCCACGGCCATTGGTATGGTTGTAAGATCTTCACACTAGACCTGCTGTACTTCTAGTGTGAAAGAGGAGCCTTCTTAAATGGGCTTTTCCCCTAGTTGGCTGTCATCCTTCTGAATGCAAGTGGTAGGTGTTTTAAGGGCCAAATAGTATAGTTAAGATTCAGCTCGCAAAAAAGATGATGAAATGTGGCTTCATGCTGGTAGGCAGCCCAAAAACTCAAATCTATTGAAAACACGAGAGAGAACTTCACTTCATGGAGAACAGAGCTGTAATGTCACACAATGCGATGAATGGAAATTCAAATTCAATCGATAATGGGTGGGGTTCAGGGAAAAGCTGAACCATAAATAAGAGCAAAAGGAAGTAATGTTCATGAACAAATTGTTCATTAACAATTGCATAATAAAATTGTTATACATTTACCTAGATTTATGCAGTATTTAATATATGTTTTGTAATAATTTTGATACTATTAAATAATCCCATAATTCAGTATTTAAATTCAGATTATTCATTATAATTTGGGGAAATTTTAAATAACAATAAATAATTAGTTAATCAGAAGCAATTGCACTATTTCAATTTTGGCTCTTAATTTGGATTGCTCATTCAAGATATTTTAAAATTGTAATTGTTTAAATGGTTCTTGATATCTGAATTTAAAATCAGCAGAGCACTTAAGAAACCTGTTCAGGTGTTTCCAAACCTCAGATGTCAGGCAATGTGTCACAAATGACCTGTAGATCTTAAATGCACCACCTGATTAGATACTTCCTATGTGGCTCCATCTACAGGTATGTTTATTGACAGGGATTGGGAATGGGAAGGCGATGGGTTCACTGAATGGCAAGTCTGCTTTTCCAGGTGGAACTCAAGATTTAAAAGTAAAGGGAGTCAAGAGTGTCTTATTGTCAAATATACTAGCTAAAACAATGACATGCAGCAGCACAACAGAATATGTAAATATAGTACACTGTAAACAATATGATAAACAAGAGAAAAAAAGTTTATATATATATATGTTACAATTTTATTTTCTCATTTATTATATACTAGACCAACTGGGACCCATTGCTCCCTGTCACACGGGAGGCCTAGTCCACAATGCAATATTCCACCACTCAGCCATAGCCCCCAGGGGAGGCCACAATGCACCCGGGCCGCGTCCTCCGGCGACTGCGGCTGCGGCTGTGGCCAAGCCATCTGGCAACTGTGACCATCCCCTCCTGCCGCTGCTGACCGACTGAGGCACCGGGTGCAGCCTTTCCCTTTCTTGGTGGAATATTCTACTCGCTGCTGGCTGCGTCCTCCAGCGGCTGCAGCTGTTACTGTGGCTGTGTCTATGGCTGTAGCTGTGGCCGTGAAACCCCGGGCAACGCCGGGCGAGGCCTGGCGCCACTGGTGACTTTTAGAGGACGCAGCCAATCAGTGTGGCGATGGTGCAGGAAGGGGCATTGCTGTCCCGGCGACTGTTGGTGATTGGCAGGAGAGGAGACCAATCTGTGCATGTTTTTTAAGATTTTTAAACTGTAATAACTTTTATAATATACCATCAATTGGTACAAAACGTGTTGCATTTTCAGTACAGGAGAATGGTGAGTAAGGTGGTGAAAAATCGCATAGCTATCGTATTCCTTTTTTGCGCAAATAGAAAAACCATGCAAACCGGAAGATAAGATGATCAGAGTTTTAGTTATATATTAGACTAAGTGGGACCCGTTGGGTGTGTGTGTGGGTGAGGGGGTGTGTATGGGTGGGGGGGGAGGGGGTGGGCAGAGGGGCTCATGGGGGAAGGGGTGTGTGGGCGGGGGGATTGGGTTGTGTGGGCGGAGAGGGATGTGCGGGCGGGGGGAGTTGTGGGGGAGAGGGGTGTGTGGGCAGGGGGGGACTGAGCTCAGAGAAAAGATGGGGAAGAGCCATGGGGGAGAGAGGGGCATCGCTGGGGAGCCAGCGAGGGGGATCAGTGGCTGGAATTGGTGGTGTGATGGGAACTCACAGTGGACAGTGGTCACTGGTCGTTCTCCGCCGGGATCAGAGTTTCCACTTTCCGTCAGTGACATCTCCGTCTCTGAGCTGGGCTGGGTTGGGCTGGGACTCTGAGTCTGGGCTGGTCTGGGCCTCCGTCTCTGGGCTGGTCTGGGTCTCCAACTCTGGGCTACACTGGGCTGGATCTCCGACTCTGGGTGGGCTGGGCAGGGTCTCCGATGTTGTGCTTCTTGGGGCTGTGCTGCTTGCGGCTGGGCTGCTTGGGGCTGGGCTGCTTCGAATCGCTTTGGGTCTCTTCAAAAATTGTCTCCAGTTGGAAACCTCCACCGGCCATCCTCAGGTCCAGTACAGAAGCGATGGCGCAGGAAGGGACGGACCATCCTGGGGAGTGACAGGGGAAGAGATGAATCCACGTGGCACGACTGGCAGGAGAAGAGATCAATCTGCGCAGCGCAGTTTTTAAGATTTTTAAACCTAGCTCTAGCCTTTAGGACATTCAACCAATCAGAATGAAACTATGCGCACTTGCAGCACAAGCGAATGGTGGGTGAACTGGCGAAAACTTGTAGCGCTATCGCGAACTGTTTTAGTGCAAATAGAAAGACCATGCAAATCGGAAGATAATAAAATCAGAGTTTTAATTATTTACTAGACCAAGGGAGACCCGTTGCAGGGGGGGGGGGGGGAGGGTATGTGGCCTTCAGCGTCACACACAGTAACCACCCCCCCCTTGATATTATATTAATATTATTAATTTGCTCCATTTACCCCATCCCCCGCCCTATCCACTCATGCTGGACAGCAACTGCACAGGCGCGGCTAGAAAGGGGGGAGGTGTGGAGAGGGAGGGGAGGGGGGTAGAGAGGGAGAAGGAGGGGGGTAGAGATTGAGGGGTGGGGGGGTGGCGTCACTGGGAGGGCTGGTTCCAGAACGCAATACTCCATCACTCACCCATAGGTCCCAATATTCACCACTCCCTAGAGAGGGAGGGGGGCAGAGAGGGCGGGGGTGGGGGCAGAGAGGGAGGGAGGGGCAGAGAGGAAGGGGGGGCAGAGAGGAAGGGGGGGGCGGATAGGGAGGGGGGCAGGGGGAGCAGGGGGGCAGAGAGGAGGGGCCCCCTCCCTCCCTTCTCCTCTTCCCTCTCCTCCCCCTCTCCTCCCCTCCCCTCCCCGTTCCTCCCCTTCTCCATCCCCCCCTCTCCTCCCCCCTCTCCATCCACCCCTCCCTCTCCACCCACTCTCCCCCCTCCCTCCACCCCCACTCTCTCTCCCCCCCCCTCCCTCTTTCTCTGCCTCAGGGAGGGGTAGAGAGGGAGGGGGAGGGGTTAGAGGCAGCACTTACCCAGGTCGTATAGCCCTTTGCGACGTCATCAGTAGGGTGCTCCTCTGGTTATCTCGGGTTCAGCGGCTGGGCTATGGGCGGGGCTGGGTGCTGCGCTGCGGAAGCCCTCCGGTTATCTTGGGTTCTCTCGTCAGATATAAAGATCTGACGACAAACCAGCACAGGTTGCTATTGTGGCAAGTTTTGATGGAGGCTCCATTGCTCATCGTAGAAAGGAGATGGTGTATGGGAGGATCTAACTTTAGTTGTTGGCGGGATGCATCTGATGGTTTGGTGAACTGTGGGTCTGCTGATTGATAGTGGAGGTGAACAATGATGATGCTGTAATGATCTGAATGTCAATGACATTTACAAACTGGTACAAACTACAGATTTTAAAAGATGTCAACATCAGGAGAGGTGTCTATCACAACTGGCAACATTTCCAGGATGCACCTGAAATTTCCAGCATTTCATGAATGCACCTTCCTCAATGTATTGCCAGAGGCTCTGCTGCCATGCAAATCACACAACTGGAGTCAAGGGCTCATCTGGTACAGGGGTTTTCAATCTGCATCAAGTAAATGTGAGAATGACGAGACCATGGGCAGCAACTGCAGAAGCTGGGATCTGTTCAGCTAGAAGTAAAGCGTTAATTTTTGTGGTACACAATAAAATCCTTGCAAAAAGGGCATAATGTGAATTGTGATGTAAAATTCAATTATTTCCTTCAATTTACTATAAATATAGAACTCACTGCAGTACAAACAGGTGGCAAGCACAACTGCAGGAAATATAACCAACAAATTTAATTTTGTAAACATGCGTCTAGGATCTTATCAGTGAGCAAACAGAGGAGATCAACTCAATTATTTTTTAAAGATTTTTATCTTGCCTGGGGTAACTACAAGAAATTCGGTTGCAATCAAAGACCCATCTTCAGCTCAATGTCTAATCTGTCTTCTAGGAGTTGTCTCCTTCAGGCATCATTTTCCAATTAGCTCTACAATCTGTATTGCAGAGCTGATGCTTTCAGCACCTCATTTCTAAATCATTCATGTGAATGTTCTGGATCTTTGATGATTTCATGCTTTAATTTGCTGGAGATGGTTGATTTGGCAATGGTTTCAATGTTCTGTTTTGTCCAGTTGCCTCTAACGGTGCAACCAAGTGTCCAAAATGCCCCATATTTTGTATAGCTTGTTTTCTGTTGGTGTGTAGATGTTAAATAGATCTGGGTTTTATTCGCCCCGTTATCAGTCTTGTTTTGATCCGAGGTGCTTTGAATTTCTATTCATATTTATAGGGCACAGTGGAAAGGTGATTATTTTATTCAATTAGTAACTCAGGGGCCTGAACTCACGATGCAGTAAGGTGTATCTGAGTCTCATTATGGAGGCTTGGGGGTTTAAATGTAATCAATTAAATAAATCTGAAATATGAAATCTAATATTGGTGATGACCATGAACCTACCAGAGAAGCAACTGAAAGCAATGTGCAGATCTCCTCCTCAAAAGAGACACCTGAGCGTCCAGTTTCCTGTCATTTTAGTTCTTCATTCCGTTCTTACTCTGATGACTCCGTCCTTCGCCTCTAATGCCGTGCCAAGGAAATCCATGACAAGTTTGTGGAGCAGCATCTTATCTTCTGACAAAATATTAAACATCCTTTGCAAATTCAATAGTGGATTGCACAATTTCAGATAACTAACTATTCATGTTTGTATCAGAATTGGGGAATTCTGATGAAAGATAAACAGAACTGCTAATTCCATCTCTTGTTCCTCATATTCTACTTGATCTGCTGAGTATTATTAGAATTCTCTGTTCTAATTTAAAATTCCAACTGGAATGCACCGTTTTATTGCAGCATTCATTATTTTTCTTTTTCCCCTTTTCCCCTTCTCTGTATTTATTTGTCTCATTCAATGTATGGATCGTCTGTAATTGATCAGTTTTCACTGCCCTTTATCAGGCAGCTGCAGCACCACACTTATTTTGATCTATTTTCCCTATCACAGACATTTCCATTGTTTTCTTCAACCTTTGTCCTTCTCTGCAATACAAAAACGTGTTTGAGTTTGCATGTTTCTTTTCACTTCTGTTGTAAGGCCATCAATGTGAAACATTGATTCTGTTTCCCTCTTCACAAATACTGTTTGATCTGCTGAATATTGCCAGCATTTTATATTTTGTTTCAGATTTCAAGCACTGACATTTTATTTTGCTTTTCATGCTAATATCCTACTCCTTTGTTGCCAGTATCTATCATCACAGTTTGAAATCACTAACCGGGTACGTACCATGTTTTTAGTAATTGTTTCATTTGCACCTTCTAACTATGCTTTAAAATGTGCAGGATAACTGCAGACAATTTGCTGCTTAAGTCTGCTGTCTGGTTGTGTCAGCCCAAAGCTTATTTTAGCTGTACTCATGACGTTAATGGATTCATTCAAAATGACCACATTTGGGTTTATGATTTGGGCACTTAAAAGTAAATGGGTCGCTGCTAACAATCAGCTTTTCCATTCTGTCACCACTTATTCTCAGATTGGTTCAACAACCCCCATTTTGACTATTGTCCGAAGAACATAGTTCTTGTATCTGAATATATCCAAAGTGAAAGGAATAGAGAGAAAAAATGACATTACAATTGAAGTGCATCCCGGAATTAGATTCCTTAAAAATTAAGTGAATAAGCAATTAATGCCTTGATGCCTTCCTCTCCCACATTTCTTCATTTACAGCTTATGATGGATGTACATTTGTAATCAGCGTGAAGTTGGATACACCATGAAGGACATCACACTTTGTCCCTATTCAGTGAAAGACGGCTAATTTCCTTGGTTGTTTGGAAGTGTCTAAAAGGATGTATGATGTTCTCAAACATGGTGAATAGTAAGTCGGGAGAACTTTCATATTTAATTTTCTTGCTGGCGTTACAGGTAGATAGGTTGGTAAAGAAGACTTTTGGTACATTGGCCATCATCAGTGAGGATATTGAGTATAGAAGTTAGAATGTTATGTTGTAGTTGTACAAGGTGTTGGGAAGGCTGCATTTGGAATATTGTGTTCAGTTTTGATCATCCTGCTATGGGAAGTATGTCATTAAGATGGAAAGGGTTCAGAAAAGATGTACAAGGATGTTGCCAGGTTGTTGCAAGGCCCTGAGCTATAGCATCACGTTGGGCTAGGACTTTATTTCTTGGAGAAGCAGGACTGGGATTCAAAGAGACATTGGTTATGAGAAAGGTGATGTAGATCGAGTAGTGTGCTAGAAAAGGATCAATAGGGGATTAAATAGATCACAGTATGGGAGGGGAAAAGAAGTATGTGATTGCATAGAAGAGGAAGTGTTGTTCCTAACAAGGAACTTAAATGACACCAGAGCAGGAGTTGAAGGAGACAGGGGATGTGAAAAGGGAAGGGGTCAGAGGATGAGGAAGTGTGGATACCATGGTTGTGATTTGGAGGAGGCTGGGGAATTAAATATGCATGGGGCTCATTATTTTCTGAGGAATCAGGAAGGGAATGTGAGTCCAAGAAACTTCAGATGCTGGAATCTTGAGCAAAAAAACAAACTACTGGAGGAAGTCAGTGATTGTGGAGTGAAATAGACAGAAAATATTTCAGGTTGAGACCCTTCTTTGGACTCATAGAATAGTGGGAGAAAGCTGAAAAAGAGAGGTGGGGGTGATGCAAAGGTTGGGTTGATATTGGTGGATACAGGTGGTGACAAAGGCTCGAGGTGAAAAACAGACAAAAGGGTATCAGGTAAGGAAATGTGTGAAATGTAAAGCCGGAGGGAGGGATGTGGGTGAAATCGTCAGAGAGGAGGGAAGAGGCGGATATGAGGAAAATATGTGACTCGGAGATAGGTGATGAATGTACTGAGGAGGGGAAAGGAGCAAGCTGACAGCATGCTGGGAGAACTGTGTGTACATTGGGTTAGGGATAGTAGAAAGAGAGGGGATTTGGAGAAATATTACTTGAAATTGGAGAGTTCAATGTTTGTACTATTGGATTGTAAGCTACCGACACAGAATATTGAGGTGCAGTTCTTCCATTAGCATGTGGCCTCACGCGGGCAATTGAAGAGGCCCACGAGTGTGGGAATAGGAAGGGGAGTTAATGGGAATGATCAGCAACTGACTGAGCAACAGGCCTTGTTATTCAGCCCACAAATGTTCAGCAAAATGGCCGCCTAGACTACGCTGAATCTCGCCGATGTAAAGGAGGCCACACCAGGAGCACCAAATCCAATAAATTCAATAAATGAGGTTTACAAAACAGCTGTTACAAGGGAAGGGGCAGGTTGCGTGGAAAGGCATTGAAATGATTTGCAGAGACAATTGTGCCTGTCGCTGGCCAAATCTCTTTTCCAGCTTTTTCAACCTACTCCATCAATCTGAGGAAGAGCCCCAACCTAAAATGCTGTCTATCCATTCAATATCAATGGGGACATGGTTTGGTGGATAGAAGGAATGGTGGTTGTGGGAATTGTATCTGGATATATGGTAAAAAAAATAGATGAATAGATGAAGATGCAATTAGGAAGGGACTTCAACTAAGACTTGTTAGATCAAAGAATCCGTCTTCTCAAATGGCCTTGGAGAAAGAGATTGCAATCTCAGTTTAAATGGAATGACAAACTAATATAAAAAGGGAGAATGGTGTTATAAGAGAGAGCACCAGCATAGGATAGACACTGTAGTCCAATTGACATTGAGGTTTAGGTTTATTCTTGTCACATGTAAATAGGTACTGGGAAAACCTTTGCTTTGCTATGCAAACAGATCAGATGTACTGTATGTAAATACAAATCAAGTCAAACTCAAGTACAATAGATGGAGCAAAGGGGAGGATACAGAGTGCAGAATAGAGTTCTCAGTATTGCAGCTCATCAATACCATAGACAAACTCCAATGGCCACAATGAAGAAGAAGTGAAATCGACAGTATCCTTGCTCATGGAAGGACCATGCAGAAGCTTGAAGACGGACGGTAAGAAGCACTATTGTAATTTCTATAATTCTGTGGAAGTTAATAATGATTTAAAGATACAAAATGGATTTCGATGAAACTAACACAGGCTTTCACCATCTTCTATTAAATTGTTAAGCTAGCAAAAAAGCACTAAACCTTACTTTCAGTACATTAACAAGGTCAGTAGACTGTCGATGTTCCTCTTTCCAATAACATAAGCGAGATAACAAGCACAAGTTTCATGAATGTCTCCTCTATAACATAAACATAGGAGAAAATAGTAAGATTAAATAAGCTTACCAGTTTGAAGTTTGATCTTTATTTTATGAGGAGTTACGTTGGTGATTACGTGAAGAAGCCCCGCCAGTCCGCATGCGCGTCAATCTTCAAAGCAGCAGTATGAAATCACAGGTAACAGTAATTGAAGTAACATAGTAAGATCAGCAACTTGAGAACTACCAGATGACCTTTGTGAGAGAGGGTTGAGTGTGGAGGACACGTAATCACCAACGTAAAGCAAGCAATCTTACTATTTTACTTCGGAGTCACGTGAGTGATTCCGTGAAGAGTTCAAAGTTCTGTGATTTCATGCCGCAGATTCAAATCCCGGCATCTCACTGCATAGATTGACTCGGGATGAGTGAATAATCAACAATGCATTAACCATGACATTGATTCAAATGTATTAATGGCTTACGTTAATAAAGAAAATCAATAGCAACCCCTCTATCTCAGGGGAGGCTAAAGTGGATGCAAAACAGAATGGGCAAATAGCCCGGGTCAGCAATCAGCCTATGGTTAAAAAAAAATTAAAAATCAATTCAGTTGACCATCCTGCGGTCGTGAGGATATGGTCCATGGGAATGTCCATTGCCCTGGCTGCTGACGTTGATGCCGCCCTGGTGGAATGAAATGTAAAATTGTCAGTGTTAATACCTGCATAAACCAGAACCTGCTTCAGCCACCTTGAAATAGTCTGAACAAACCTTTTCTTGTGTGGTAGTTTGTCACTATTAAACAATACTGATTCCACACCTCTTAGGGTTCTGGTGGCCTTGATATAATATAGCAAGCCTGTCCTTACACATAGATGTGAGTCCGTGGTGTATGCCAAAATATGATCTTAAATCCTGCCACCCCTGGTCTGCTCTGCTTGTGTAAATCAGAAATGTAAAACATAAAGGCATCTGCAGGCATTTCCATCCTATTTAGCCGCAGCTTTTGCAATGTCTGCCCTTGTTGTGCTGATACTAGTGTCATGACTAAGGATGTAGCTGGAGCCCCCTGGTGAAGTATTGTTAGCATACTGTCAATATCCAATACTGCATATACTTGCAGTGGGAGAACTTGTGTTAAAGATATCTTTTACAAATTGATATCCGGGGTTGAAACCCAACAGAGTGGTTCCCGCTCGCTGCAGCTAATATGATTGGAAGGCACATTGGGCACAGTCAGTGGCCCTATAACTGCATTATTGTCAAAGACCATTTAAGAATGAACTGGAAGACGTCAGTAATCTGTACTGTATTAAATGTAACAATAACATTAAACAAACCACTTCCGATCTCCTCAATAGGAAATGTACTGCTTTTTTGGTGCTTTCCCTGCACTTTGCAGTGAGCACATCCATGGATTGATGTGACAACCTGAGCCGTAAGGCAGTCCATTCAGAATGTGTAAGTCAATAATTGTTTTATTATGCAGGGGCTGGTTTCCTGAACCGCATTTTGAACCAGCAATGTTTTCATTTTTTAGAATAACCGTATATGGTTGTATTATTATGCCTGCCAGAAACAGGAAGCATGGCTGCATAGCCAGCCAGACAGTAAGAAAACTAAAATGAGATCTTGCTGACTTTATTTCAAGACCCGACAGATGAGGCAGATGGAGGAAGACATAAAAGAACATTCCTCCTTCTTGTAGCGAGAATGTATCTCTCCCCACTGTTATGCCACATATTTTTGCAATCAGTGAATAGGCACAAACTAACATGTCAATATTCGGTGTTCCATTGAACCATACTTTCATAATACTTTGTGATCCAATACCTATTCTGTGTTGTCATCGATCTGAACTTGATGATACACCAGTGGCACAGGAGATTAGGTAAATTATTATAGGATACTTTTATTTGATTACCATGTAACTAACATATGCCACCACCATAGTGTATCAACTTGAAGTTGAGCATGTAGAATATGTATATTCGCTCAATAGCCATGGGGTGCATTTAGTGTATATAGTTAGTTGATACCAACAACTGAAGAATTGGCAACTCATGCAAATCTCCTCCACCTCCAACCTAGTGATGATATTCACAATTTCCCACCTTAGAACACGTAGCATCAGTTTGTAAATAACTGAAATTCGACTGACCAAACTACTGGAGCAATGCTAAATGCTCTTTGTTCATCATTGTGACTTAGGTAGCTTCAACTGTTAATAGCATGAGCTTGTTAACTATGATCTACATGTCATTTGAGAGGTTACTACTTTGCACTATGTCAGTTCCCCGACTTGCGCAGCTGAAATACAGCTACTATATTGCCAATTACTCTTGATGAATAGAAGTCAGCTTTATAACAGGTTTCTATTAACTCCAATTTCTTGCCGCAGGGCGCAACCATAGGCTAATTAATAGTTAATGGTAAATCCCAATGACCAACAAGTCTATTTGGTAAACAACGTAAAGTTAACTGGATGGATGAGCCCAATTTGTTCCCAATGTTGAAAAATGTTCCCAATGTTGGGCGAGTCCAGAACCAGGGGCCACGGTCTTAGGATAAACATAGAAACATAGAAAATAGGTGCAGGAGTAGGCCATTCGGCCCTTCGAGCCTGCACCACCATTCAATGTGATCATGGCTGATCATCCAACTCAGTATCCCGCACCTGCCTTCTCTCCATACCCCCTGATCCCTTTAGCCACAAGTGCCACATCTAACGCCCTCTTAAATATAGCCAATGAACTGGCCTCAACTACCTTCTGTGGCAGAGAATTCCAGAGACTCACCACTCTCTGTGTAAAGAATGTTTTCCTCATTTCGGTCCTAAAGGAATTCCCCCTTATCCTTAGACTGTGACCCCTTGTTCTGGACTCCCCCAACATCGGGAACAATCTTCCAGCATCTAGCTTGTCCAACCCCTTAAGAATTTTGTAGGTTTCTATAAGATCCCCCCTCAATCTTCTAAATTCCATCGAGTACAAACCGAGTCTATCCAATCTTTCCTCATATGAAAGTCCTGACATCCCAGGAATCAGTCTGGTGAATCTTCTCTGTACCCCCTCTATGGCAAGGATGTCTTTCCTCAGATTTGGAGACCAAAACTGTACGCAGTACTCCAGGTGTGGCCTCACCAAAACCCTGTACAACTGCAGTAGAACCTCCCTGCTCCTATACTCAAATCCTTTCGCTATGAATGCTAACATACCATTTGCTTTCTTAAGGGGAGGTCATTTAAGACTGAGGTGAGAAAAAACTTTTTTACCCAGAGAGTTGTGAATTTATGGAATTCTCTGCCACAGAGGGCAGTGGAGGCCAAATCACGGAATGGATTGAAGAGAGAGTTGGATAGAGCTCTAGGGGCTAGTGGAGTCAAGGGATATAGGGAGCAGGCAGGCATGGGTTATTGATAGCGGACGATCAGCCATGATCACAATGAATGGCGGTGCTGGCTCGAAGGACCGAATGGCCTCCTCCTGCACCTATTTTCTATATTTCTATGTTTCTATGTTTCAATTTCTCAAATATAGTTTGAGGCTGAAACAGATAATTTCCAATGTCTCAGATAATCTCTGTAATGGGAACTGCATAGAATGGATCTTTGAGACCCTTATGAATTGGTTGTTAGTCATTAAAGAAGTTTCCTATTTGGAAAGTTCATATGTGAGTTAACCGACATTCTCCATTTTTCATAATGAACAGGCCATTCCTGCCATCATTCCATGGGTGCTTTGCACGATAACTCTGGCCCGATTTCCGAGCCTGTCTTAAAAGACAATCCTGGCAATAATCCCAAACTTGCTTGGAATGCTAGTATTGTGCAATTTTACATGATTAAATGCCTCTAAGCAGATGCTTTTATCATTTGTGTGTTGTACAAACAAGTGTAAATATTACCAACTTGTGAGTAGTCCACTTACCCATGTTTCGGAAGGGCCAGACCCACCTTGTTGAGTAGGACTGGTAGGGTGCGTGGAACGTCTGTCCAGCTGTCATGCTGCCACCAGCTTCAGCGAACCGCATACTGCTGATGAGCGCCTGGGGTGCGTTCTTAAACGATGAACCTTTGCCCGCCATTGGCCTTGATTGATCCGTCAGCCAGGTTTTTCCTGTTGAATAGGCCTTACCTGAATAAAAGATTCAGCGGCTGGCTCTCATATCCCCCTGTGAGCGCTGTTCACTGCCGGCACGCATGTGCTCCAGTATGTTCCACCGACATCTTTAGAATCTGGAGTCAGTTACATCTGACCTTTCACACTTCCCTCCTCAGAGAGGGCGATTCATAGGCAGCCCTAAACGGGTGCTGCCGCAGGTCCCTGAGAATACCTGCGCTGATACTGCCCCCAATGGACCTATAACAGGATGGAACATTCTGTTGGGATGGCAAATATTGTTGTCAGGAATGGTACCTCTGACATGTGCCCTTCTTCCTTTGGCGTATGCTCTACAGCTATACCCTCAGACTCAGCGTCAGAATTACACTGACCCGGCATGCTCTCCTCCTCCAAGAGGGAGACATGAAGCAGCCCTGTCCCAGGCGCAGCTAGTGCGGGCTCCCCTACAAGCCGGCGCTGCCACACATTAAGCAGCTCTGTCAACAGGTGCAGCTGGCGCGGGCTCTCCCGTAGGCCGCGCTGTGACAGATTCGGTATCATCTTGTTGTCCTTGTAATTCTCCAATCTTGCGAATATCCTTTGCACAAAATTATGTACTCACGTAGAGTCCCACTGTGTACAAACATCTGTGGTAAATTCTTTCAGTTTATATCCTACAATTTAACCTGTATTTGGCATGTTTGACACAGGCATTCTGGGCTGAAAGGCGGGTTTCCTTGCTGTGTTCAAGACATTAATTTTGGAATGTGGAGCTTCACCTGTGAAGGATTAAAATGACAACAGCATCCCTTCAAATACACAGTTATTACCAGAGGGGAACCCTTGCAGCCTGAGTCTAATAAGGTAAATTGATTTATCGGTGATTTCACCCCATGCCTGGGGATCACCGTGTCTGTGAGCCGCTGACTGCACTATCAGCGACTCTGGCGGTGATACTGCGTTCCTGCTTGATTTTCCCCTCCACGGGCATCACAGCAGGCTGGAAACCACTGACCGCCTTGTCAGTGGCTGAAATCGTGAACCTGACATCTACCGGTCGGAACTGGGGTCTCCCCACAGCCCATAGCCGGTTCACTCACCGGCCTTCGCCATAATCTAGCAGGAAACCTCTGTGAAGAGAGGTTCCTGCTCGAACAGCAAACCCTGGTAAGTAATACAAAACTTACCTTCTAGGTTTAAACTTACCGCCGGCAGGACCGATGCCCTTCCAGTCCTGTGCTTCACCATGCGAATGATGATATGACCCGCATGCGGACTGGCGGGGCTTCTTCACGGAATCACTCACATGACTCCAAAGTAAAATTCAGACTAACCCTTGCTCCTCAAGATTATGATGTGCGTCATAAGTAGAAAAAAATAAAATGCTTGTTCTGCAGAAATATAACCATATATGGCTAACCCTTCCTCTGTCAGAAGAACCTGTCAATCTTCTGATGCTGTCAATCCTAAGGATCTGTCAATCTTAAGAAGCAAGCGGCTGTGCTATGATCTATAGATATGGTATTGCTGAATCATTGGTTACATATGTAATTATGAACTCATTGGAATCCTGGGTCCTGCTGCCGAGGGCCTCCAGAGTTGAATCTCCACCCATCGCGCCCTGCGGACTTTGGGAGCCACAGACTCCGGTAGGAGGGGGCCGACTCAGGGTCCAGGCCACTGAGGATGTCCCCCAGCCCTGAAGTCGGACTTACATCACCCCGGGGAGCGGGCCTGAACATCGGGCCGTCCAGAGCAGCGACAGCGGAGGGCTCGGGGAGGCCCTGACCATGGGTGAACAGTGGGGAACATCGGGAAGAGACTGACTTTGGTGCCTTACTTCACAGTGGGAAATTTTGATCCTGCTGTGAGGGAATGTTTTATGTTGAATTTCTATCTACTCAGTGTTGTGTTCTTTATTTTTTTCCTGTATGGCTGTATGGTGACTTCATTTCACTGTGCCAATTGGCACACGTGACAAATAAAATGTATCTGTATCTGTAGATCACTGCCCCTTTGTGTGGGGATGAGAACTCTGTATAGTCTGTTCTCTGCATACTGTTAAGAGTTTTACCACACCCGCCTGGCGAAATAAAGATTGTACTGCTTGATCACTGATTTTATTAGTGTTTCTGTCTGCTTAAGCATATTTGGGCCACGACATTTCCATGGACAATCTATTATTGAGAGTTAAACAGAGGAAGTGGCTGGAATAGTTGATGCTGAGTCGAGTTGAGAATGATCTGTCTGTGCGATCAACAACTTTATCCCTGTGATCCCTTGGATTAGATCAGATCTGATTATACCGGTCAATTTTGCTATGTAAAATCCAAGTAGTGCTGGATCGGATTGAAGTTTCAGTTCAGAGTGTTCACATCTACAGAGAATGCAAGTCCAGAGGAAGGAGAGCCAAAGAGTGAGATGTACTGTTGCAAATTCAAATGGCAGGCACATTAATCATATGATTTCTAGCTGTGACTACACAGTGGATATTTGTGATTTTTTAATATGATTACAGAATCAAAATCATTTATATAATGCCTTTAATATAATAAAACATCTCAAGGGAATTCACAGGGTAGCTATCAAAACAGAATTGACTAAATAATCCACATGTGTAGAATAATTGACCAAAATCCCAGCCAAAGAGGTATGCTTTAAACTTGGAGGTGTAGATAAGCATGGGTAAGCCTAAGCACTAGGTCCTGCCAGTAGACACATGGTCAGCAATGATGCAGTAACTCAATGTAGGAAAGATCACAGGATCAGAAATACAGGACTTAGATATCGTTTAAGAGTGCAGTACAGGAAGAGATTGTAAGGATTGTGAAGGAAGATGCTTGGAAACAAGTTGATTTGGAAACAAGTTATGCTCTCAGAGTTTTGATAACTATTTTGATAACTATTAAAAACTGTACCATCAATTAGTTGTCATTATACTGTTCACTGTATTGGGAACCTACAGATTTGGCATCATTATGAACAATGATTAATATAATTTCAGAAAGCTGCAATTATACCTCCCACACAGGAGGATACAGTATATCTGTCTCCATTGACTTTGCAAAGGGCAGACGCTGAAAGGAAAGGACTATTGATATAGGAAGTCCACAGTTCCCCGGCTGGGAAGGATCTGCTTTATCAGTGAACTATGATATGGCAATAGAAGTGTAAGGTTTCTGGATGAATGTCGATGAGTCCTAACAGCAGTGGGCAGAGGTCCAGACACAGGTCTGGGCCCTCCCTAAGAACTCAATGACCTTTATGCGGAAAACCCAGAGTCAAAGTCTCAACTCAATCCCTTTAAAGAGTGTATTGATGTTGGGTAGGGATGGGATGAAGGAGAGGAATAGTTGATTAAATCAGCATTGCATTTACTAAGTGCATGGATTGGCAGGGGCTCGGGAAGCACCTATTAGAGCATCAGTATCACCCGGCCGTAAACAACTTATGGTTTCAGCATAGCCACTTGTATCACTAAAGACTACTCTTCTCCTTACACCGTGTGCATTGATAGAACCATGTTGCAAAATCATATGACGTATACCTTATAAATGTGATCTGAAGAGTTTTTTTGTGACCATAACTGTCTGTACGGTATGTCTAAAATGTTCAAAACTGGATTGATGTACAGCAGCCAGTCATAGCACTTGTGATATTAAAATATTATGCCTTCTTTGAAACTATAAAACTGCAGAAACAGTTCCTAAATAAAATCTATTCACCCACTGATACTAATTGGTGCAAATTAGCTTTGAAGTGTCTTGCCTTAAATCAGAGCAAATAAAGAAATGATATATTTCATTTTATATAAAAGCAAAGCAAACCCTATGAGCTTGGGAATATTTAAAGCTAGACATTTGTTTTTCATGGCATTATCAGCTAATACCCTCAGTTTTCCAGAGTAGCATCCTCATACTTCTGAGATCACTTATTTCATGCATGAGAGCCGGTTTTCGAAAACATAACTACAGGCTATCCCCATGTTACATACATGTAATATATGGTGATCTGAACATACAAAGGAGGTCTCATGATATTATCACATTCAAAAGTACAATGTATGTACAGTACATATGTTCCTTCCAAGAAATGGCAGAACTAGTTTCATCTCACTCTCTACCTTCAGTAATTGTTGTTTCTTATTAATCTTAGATGCTTTTGATCCCATCCATTATAATATTGTTGAGGTATGATTATAATATTGAGCGATTTTTGCACATTCAACCTATAGACAAAAATAGTCTTAAGTATGTCTGAAAAAATAGAACCTGTGCATTATCCGGATACAACATGTACCAGGAACCTCTGCCATTTTGGAACATTAAGATGCAATGGTATTGCAAAGGAAAAGTCAAACTGAAACAACGTTTTTCCTTTAAACATAAATCTTAAAATGATAATCCATGTTGAATACAAGCAGTTAGTGGATTCCAGAGGAGAAACGCCAGCTAATGTTGACTACATTTTCCAGTCACCAGTAAATTTCTACACCAGACATTTTCTGTGACAGAGAAGGAAAATTGGTTACAGTAAAACCTTAAACTAACGAAAAGTAAAGGCAGATACTGGCTTTTTATACCAAAGATAGACACAAATGTTACCATGACACACAATCCTTCTTGGGCTCACACCTGTCTCTAGCCAACAGTCAGCCGATCCAGGATCATCCTTCCCTCACATCATCTATTGATGGCTGCGATTTATCCTGTTTTTCCTTTGCTTCCAGTTATTTCCTCCACTTTCCCGATTACAATCAGTGTGAAAAAGGGTCCTGACCTGAAACATCACCCATTAATTTGCTCCAGCAAGCAAATGTCACCTATCCATTTGCACTGGGCAGCACGGTGTTTCAGCAGTAGAGTTGCTGCCTTATAGCACCAGAGACCCGGCTTCGGTCATGACTACGGATGCTGTCGATATGGAGTTTGTACATTCTTCCCGTGACCTGTGTGGGCTTTCTCCGGGTGCTCCTGTTTTCTCCCACACTCCAAAGATGTACAGGTTTGTAGGGTAATTTGCTTGGTACAATTGTAAAAATTTGTCCCTATTGTGTGTAGGCTTGTGTTAGTGTGCGGGGATCGCTGGTTTGCGTGGACTCGATGGGCCAAAGGGCATGTTTCCACGCTGTATTTCTAAACTATCTCTAAGTTTAACTGAAAGATGCTGCCTGACCTGTTGAATTATTCTAGTAGTTTGTGTCTGTCTTCAGTAAAACCCTCATAGTCCACATCTGACTGCTCACAAATCCTGGTGGCTTGGCATTTGGCTCACCAGCTGATGTTTTCTATGTTCCCTTTAAACTTCTGTTTAAAGGAACCCTGTGCTGAACAATCTGCCATTTCCGTAGCACCAAGTCCCTTGATTGGTTTGTAATCGGAGTTATACTGCATTACGCTGGCATGATTAAGAATTGTTGACTGGCTGGTGGTCAGAAATGACTGGTGGGATGGGATCAGTGGAGATGCAAGAGATGCTGGAACATGGAACAACTCATCAGGTCAGGCAGCATCTATGGAGGGAAATGGATTGTCAGTGTTTTGGTTCGAGACGCTCCATGTGGACTGAAAGTGTAGAGTGGATAGAGCCAGTATAAAGAATGATGGGGAGGGGTGGATCATGAGCTGGCAAGTGAAAGGTGGATCAATTTGAGGGTGGTTGATTGGCAGATAGTCATATGTAAGAGGAAAAGGTGGAGTAGTGAGAAAGGCTTGGGGGGGGGGGGGGGGGTCGGTTATGTAGAGAAAACAAAGGGCTGCAGATTATGACATCTGATAACAAAGGAAGTACAGACCCAAATAAGGGAAGGATGGTGGGCAGAGGAACAATGAGTGGTGGACTGGTGGGATAGGTGGGGGAAGGCAAAGAAACTGGGTGATGGGGGAGATAAGGGTGGGTCCGTGTTTGGGCTACAGCTACTCATTTACAGTATATGCATGAGGGAACCAAAAGCATTTCCAGATATTATCTTGTATCATATACATTGAAGGTTAGAAGACTGAAAATAATCCCATAGAAACCTATAAAATTCTAACAGGGCTGGGCAGAGTAAATACAGGGATAATGCTCCAAAGGACTGGAGAATCCAGAACCAGGGATCACAACTTTGTATGTATATTCCAGAATAAGGTGGAATATTTCTTAATGCCAAAGTGATAGAGGATATCTGGGGAAGGTGGAAACAGAGTATTGAAGTGGATGTTCAGCCGTGACAGTATTGAATGGTGAAGCAGGGCCCAGAGGCCAAAGACTCACCCTTACTGTTGTCTGTCTTTCTCAATTGCTAGACACAGACAGCATAGGAGAGCCTTCTGCTGAGTTTACAATTCACAAATTATCTTGATCAAAAGAAACCGTGCCCAAGACGTACATCGTAAAATTGTATTAGTCTGAGATTTATATTGATATAAATTTATTTAAGTGCCAATGCTGGAATGTGGCAACATATTTCTGTGCCTCAGCCAATTGTGAAAATTTGATGATGGCGCAGTAGAATTCATCAAAGTGTGCAGTTTTCTTTCGAGTGCCGCTCATATAGGAAAAAAAATAAAATGTTGCCATTAACAAGCTAAAAACTGTAATTTATATTTGCCTAGAAATTCATCCCCTTGTTGGTAGCATTAAATAATCAGCCACATGTTATATTCTGCTTTCACAGTACTCTTCCATTTAGATACTCTGTATAGCACTGGCTGGGGTTAAATATCGAGACAATTGTCTTTCTCAAAGCAAAGTCATGCATCATTCCTCAGTATCCATCATTGATGCATTAGATCCTATGCAGGTTTCTTCGTGTCAATAACCTCTATGAATTTCAGAAATACAAGGCTAATATGATGGACAATGTGAAAAACAATTTTACAAATCATTCGTACCACTGACAAGCATATGATCAATAACAACAACTCATTTTCAGGGCTATGAAATTCTTTTGAAAGGTGATTATGATACATTTACGCAGCTTTAATCACCATTTTTCAAACCTGGGAACAAAGCCTATGTCTGTGTTAAAAAAGGCTGTCAGTTTCCATTGCTATGATTTATCACCCCAAACATTAACAACTTGTGCCACTTTTGGATTTCTTAAAATGATCAATTAAGAATTAGATTTTAAGATTTACAACTTAGCTAATTATTTTTTGCTAAGATTATTATCATCCCAATGGAATGCTAAACGTGAAGGCATGCTAAACGTGAAAACATGAAGGCTAAATGTAGATATTAGCATTTGCCAGAAAATTCCAGTGATTAACAATTGTATTTTGCTTCTCAGGGTAAAGGCTTTGAAGTTATTTAATGCTACTTTTAAATGACAGATATCTCTCTGAAACTGCTGAGCATTGTATTAGATGTAATCAGAGTGTGCCTCTTGGGCCATAATAGAGTTCTCGAACAAGAAAGAGTTCTGTGCATATCTATTTATATATGTGTACAGAGTAGTTCTTGCAGTTGTTAAAAAAGAAAGTTGTCAAGGTAGAATAGAGGAAAAAGCTGACTTCATGATCTTAGCTTGGGAAATGGGGTTTGGGATGAAGTGTGGCTCCATTGATTGGAAGGAACTATCTCTCTCCCTAATATGTGATGCTAAATATTATACAATCCAGTCCCTGTGATCAACCATTAATGTAGTGGTATTCTGCTACTGTCTGGTGATCTGGAGCACCGAACATTTGTAAGAGAAGTCAGCTACTCGTGAAAAACTATCATCTTGGAGTTCAGTAATGAAAATGAATCGAAAGTCTGAATTCATTTGCACACATTTGTAATGTGCAAAATACATATAATATCAGTTTTACTCAGGTTAGATTGTATTAGCGATCCTTTTGAGGTTAAAATCGTGCCCATCATAATATTGGTCCAGACACTTTCAAATGCAATTCAGCACATGGATATGCAGCGAATGGAAGGATATGGACAATATGCAGGCAGTTGAGATTGGTTTATCTTGACATCATGTACAGCACAGACATAGTGAGCTGCAGGGCTTGTTCCTGTGCTGCACTGACTGTGTTCTATGTTTGTTCTTTGCATGCTGTGATCATTGATCTCTTTATCATCCTGCACCTTGTAGTGACATGAGGCACTAATGGCAAAGGTATCAATCAGGCCAGGCCTTTCAGTTGGTGAATACCTTCCAGGCATCGCATGGCCATTCTAATAGCAAAAGCATTTCCATGATAAATCTACTAACATGCTACCTGGGAGGAGACTGGAGGTCACTGAGCAATCTCCAGGTCACAACAACAAGTTAGCAGCAGTAGCAGTAGCACAGTTATAATGGGAAAGATATATGAATAAGCTTGCAAGGTGGAAATCTCCTCTTCATTCTTCGCACTAAGCTGGTGACGGGCCCAGCGAACTACGAAATTGATCCTGAAATTCAGTTCCATTAAAGCCAAGGAAGTTAAATTTCACGAGTGAGGTGAAAGCCCATGTTACAGGGGAGACAAGAGAGATTTCAGATACTGGAATCTGGAGCAGAAAGCAAACTGCTGGAGGAAGTCAATTCAAGAATCTGTGAGGGGAAAGAACTGACTGAGCCATTCAGATCCAAAAGGTCAACAGTTCGTTTTCCCCCAACCGATACTGCGTGACCCACTTAATACCTCAGAAGTTTTTTTCTTGCTCCACATTGCAGTACTTTGGATTTCTGTATTTTTACCCATGTTTGCAACATATGTTTTCCAAAATACCAGTGACAACATATTTCTTTATTTTGTGTTTATTCTAGCTGCAGATAATGGAATAATTGCATCATTACACTATTCTGGCAATTAGAGAATATACTGTACCTGTGAAACCAAACTTGTCAACACATTTACTTTTCAAACTGTTTTGATCTTCTTTGGACAGGTAAATCCATCCCATATTGATCACAAGGAAAAGTAGTGTAAAACTTTTTTTTTGTAAAGTACTGTGATTTAAAAAAAATAGGTTTGACGACTTAAAGTGCCTGAAACCCGGGTTTGAGCCTGATTACAGGTGCTGTCTTTACAGAGTTTGTACGTTCTCTCTGCAACCACATGGATTTTCTCTGGCTGCTCCAGTTTCCTCCTACATTCCCAAGACATGCAGGTTTGTAGGTTAATTGGCTTCTGTAAGTTATCCCTAGTATGTAGGACAGAACTTGTGTGATCATTGAACGAGTGATCATTGGTCGGTGCGGACTTGGTGGGCTGAAGGGCCCGTTTCTGCGCTGTATCTCTAAACTAGACTAAAAAAAACTAAACACTCAATCATCAGTGCATCTATTTTTCTCACAGAATGTACAGAATGGACATCTCCCAGTCTTCAGAATAAAGTACTGGTAGTTGCAATCCATGTCTGTCCAAAAAAGGATGCTGAATCCGAGAAACAGCAAATACTTGTCAGTATTGCATGAACAGAGATATGACATTGCCCAAGGCTCCTCTAGATAGAGTCCAGCTATTTATGGTGTTGCTTCTCATATTCTGTGTTCAAATTTGCACTAAATGATTGTGAATCATTCCTATTTTCAAACAAAATCAAAAATGACATAACCTGGTTCTCTGCATCTTGATGTAGTTTACAATCCCATGGAGGAATACATACGACTTGAAACGCTTAACTCTAAGACAAGCTGTTTGAAGATTGAAAGTGACCACTCAGTTCAACTTAATTACTTCAAATAGTTACATCAGTTTTACGCTGAAAACATTTGTTAAATATTAAACAAAAAAACACAATTTTGCTAAAATAATTAAATCAGTCAGAAAATACTGGGAATACTCAATAGTTTAGGTGGCATCTATGAAGAAAGAAAGAGTGTTAATGCTTCAGATCAATGATCTTACATTATAAATTCTGTAATCCCGATGAAAGGGTAGGATAGTGAATCATAATAAAAGGCGCAGTAGCGTCACAGGCAGTTCCACGGAGAATCACCAGCTCGTCAGCTGGCCCTGTATTAACATCTCTTGATAGTTAGTCTCCTGCCCAGAGTAGGTGAATCGAGGACCAGACAACATAGGTTTAAGGTGAAGGGGAAAAGATTTGATAGGAATCTGAGAAATAGAAATTTCACACAAAGGGTGGTGGGTGTATGGATCAAGTTTCCAGAGGAGGATTTTTAAGGGCTTGGACAAGCTAGAGGCAGGAAACATGTTCCCGATGTTGGGGGAGTCCAGAACCAGGGGCCACAGTTTAAGAATAAGGAGTAAGCCATTTAGAATGAAGACGAGGAAACACTTTTTCTCACAGAGAGTGGTGAGTGTGGAATTCTCTGCCTCAGAGTGGAGGCAGGTTCTCTGAATGCTTTCAAGAGAGAGCTAGATAGGGCTCTTAAAAATAGCGGTGTCAGAGGATATGGGGAGAAGGCAGGAACAGGGTACTGATTGGGAATGATCAGCCATGATCACATTGAATGGCGGTGCTGACTCGAAGGGCCAAATGGCCTACTCCTGCACCTATTGTCTATTGTTTATTGTCTATTGAGGTAGTTGAGGCAGGGACTATCCCAATGTTTAAGAAGCAGATAGACAGGTACATGGATAGGACAGGCTTGGAGGGATATGGCCTAAATATTGGCAGGTGGGACTAGTGTAGCTGGGACATGTTGGCCAGTGTGGCAAGTTGGGCCGAAGGGCCTGTTTTTACACTATATCACTATGACTCTATGGCTCTATAACATGTCCCAGGTTGCACATTGCAGTGCAACTGTGCAGAACATCTGGGATTCCTGAACTCTGCCTCTTTCCATGGATTCCTCAGTGAGTTCAGGGATTTTCCATAATGTCCTGAGTTGGGAGGCTGGAGGTACTTTATACTTGACATTCTGATTTTCTTCTTGAGCATGTTCCTCAAATCTTTAAACTCCTCCAGGGATACATTTGATTGCAGCTGCCTATACCAAGCCCATGACTCATTTTTAATGACCAGAGCCTCAATTTCTCTTATCATCCAGATTTACCTGACTATTACCTCCCTTGCCCTTCCCACTAACAGCAACATGCATACTTTGATCTCTCATCATCCGACTATTAAATGCATCACACTTTCTGCACATTCCATTACCAGCAAACAACCTACTCCAATCAATTTTCCAAGGTTCTGTCTAATACTATCAAAGTTGACCTTGCCTCAGTTTAGAACTTTAACTTGTGGACCATTTTTCCCCTTCTCCATAACCATCTTAAAGATAAAAGAACTGTTGTCACAGGTCCCTAAAAGCTCACCCACTGACACTTGCCCTGAATCACTTCAGTCACTTGCCCTGACTAATTCTCTTAGACTAGGGCTAGCTCTGCCCTTCCCTGGTAGGGCTCTCTACATTCTGCTTGAAGAAACTTTCCTGAACACACTTGACAAATTCCACTCTGTCTAAACCCTTTGCGTCATGGTCAATATATCCCAGTCTATATTGGGAAGGTTAAAATCCCCTTTGTGCCAACCTTACTAGTCTTGCAGCAGTCTGCAATCTCCCAGCATATTTGTTCCTCTAATTTTCATTGACTATTTGGGGGCCTACAGTACAATCACAAGAAGGTGATCATTCTCTTTTTATTCCTCAGCTCCACCTATATAACCTATATAGTGCAATGTCTGATGGCTGACCTGATGTTCTTCTTATCAATAAAGCAACACCCCTTTCCTTCCTCTTTTTCCCCACCTCTATCTCACCCATAGTATCCAGACCCTGGAACATTAAGCCCCAGTCCTGTCACTCTCTTAGCCAGATTTTCATAATGACTATATGGCAATGCACATACCTACCCATGCCCTGAGTTCATTGAATGCAATTTAAGCCAATGGTGCCCCTCAAATGTCCTCTCTACTGAACTTGCTATAATTTACTTATTTGTTGACTTATAGCCTCCCACGTGACATACCCCTGCATCCCATCCCACTGCCAATCTAGATTAAACCCTCCTTAGTGGCACTTGCAAATCTGCCTGCCAGGATATCGAGGATAGACACAAAAAGCTGGAGTAACTCAGTGGGTCAGGCAGTGGATCGCACTCCACCCTCTTGTTCAGATCACCTGCTGTCCCCTCGAGCCAAAGCCTCAATGCATACCCTCAAATACAGCTCATGTACCTCACTACCCAGCCACTCACTAAAATGTCCACTCTGCTAATACCTGACTTCCTTTTATATGTCACGAGGAGTAGTCACACCTGAACACTGACGGCTGCTTTTTAAATCTCCTGCACAGCTCCTACTGTCAGTTTACCTAGTCCATTAGCTTTTTGTTTCTCCACAAATCATTAAAAAACAACTTTGATATGAGTATATTTTGAGTTAAGATTACTGATCTGGGATGAATAGACGGCAAGTAAGGGATACAAAGTTGAATCGACCCAAAACTTAATGCAAGGATGAGGAATCGCAATTATCCTATAGTGACAGATGGAACACAGGCATGGAGTGTTTCCTGCATGAAGCTATTTCTAACGCTACAGTAATACTGATAGGCTCTATGCATCAACAGGGACTGGGTGTTATCAGACATGCACAGAAATTAAAACTGGCACGTATCCATTAAAGGGGAAGTGAAACAGGTGTTGACCTAAATCTGATCCTTGAAATATGAACATTTGCTGAGCACAGAAGATATTCTGCATCGAACTTTCGTGACACTGCACTGGAGGTGGAAAAGAGGATTGATTGAATCTACCTGGAGGATTATGCAAGGCCTCCAGGTTGCTCAGTAGTAAGTAGGAGAAGGTATTCAAAAGGTCAATGCCACCCATTAAGGATGCACAGTGGTGCAGCGGGTAGAGCTGCTGCCTCACAATGCCAGAGGTCCAGGTTCCATCCCAACATCGGATGCTGAAGGTGTGGAGTTTACACATTTTCCTTGTACTGGACAGGTTTCCCTGGATGCTCTGGTTTCCACCCACATCCCAAAGACATATTTGCAGGTTAATTGGCCTCTGCAAAAATACAAAACTGCCCCTCAAAGTTAGCGGGCATTTTACCTACCAGTGGGTCTTCCTAGGACCAGAAAACTCCAATGAGCCAATCAAAATGCCCGGTCAGCGAAGGAGATGGCCTACGGCTGTCCTCGAGTGCCTGTAAGTAAATAGCGCTGCATTACGAGGGAAAAAGACCCATGCCGTCCAGATTTTACTAACGGAAAATTGTTCAATATCCTAGCTGAGGCCGCGAGTAGGTGGGAACCTCCCTCGAGCATGAAGGAGAGTTCTAGTCACCTCATACGACCTCCTAGGACCTCGTGTCGACCATGCTGCGAGTTTGTGTCCAGGGCAAACTCTTCTAAACTCACAGCTTAGGGGCTAAGATAGTACTCGTGTGAATGGGTGGTCAATGTGGAAGGTGGGCTGAAGAGCCTTTTTCAATGCTGTAACTCTAAACTAAACTCTAAATTAAACTAAACTAGAATGTAGCCCTGAGAAACTAAATGCAATTTTGAAAGCGGTTTAGTGACCATAAATGAGTGGCTGAAGTCAGTGAATGCATCTTCAAATGCCCTCAGTGATTTGACAATAACTGTTGCTCTCATCACCATCTCTGCAGTATTTACTTATCCAGAACTGATAGCCATCAAGGCTCATACCTAATGTTTACCTGACTCACCTCGCACAAACTGCTGCATTGACAATAGAAAATATTGGAAATGCCCATTAGGTCATGAAATATCACAACACAGGGGGTGGCAGAGTGGTGCAGCTGATAGAGCTGCTGTTTCACAGCACCAGAGACCCTGGTTTGATCCTGACCTCGGGTGCTGTCTGTGTGGAGTTTTCATGTTCTCCCAGTGCTCCGGTTTCCTCCAACATCTCAAATCCGTGCGAGTTTGTAGGTTATTTGGCCTCTATAAATTGCCCCCAGTTTTTAGGGAATAAATGCGAAGGAGAGATAATATAGAACTAGTGAGAATAGGTGACTGATGGTTGGCTCAAAGGGCCAAAGAGCCTGTTTCCATGATAGATCGTTCAATCAATCAAAAACCATTAAATTGTGTTAAGAGCCACAAACTCTTTGAAGCACTTCCCTCTGGAAGGTGACTCCCGACTGTCAACACCGCCACAGCCAGACATAAAAACAGCTTTTTTCCACATGCAGTAGCTCTACTCAACAGCCAGAAGTTTGTAGCTTTCCTTTGCTCTGGTATTTTATTTCATTCTTCACATGTTTAAATTAAAATGTTTTATTTTTACTTGTCTACTGTATGTCATGTTGTTACTTGCAAGCAAGGCACCAAGGTAAATTCCTTGTGTGCATACATACTTGGCTAATAAAATGTATCCAATTCAATTCAATTCAATTAATTAGTGAAATAGTAATAATAATATCTGGGGAAAAAAATTGAATTAACACAGGAACACAAGAAAAATAAAAAGTGTTTCACGTCACAGCCTTCAACTAACTCCACCTTATAACAAGATCATGACTAATCCTGTGTGTTAAATCTGATTTCTCACGCAATATCAAATCCTTTAATTCCATTGGTGCCCAGAAATCTATGATGTTTTGAATATTCTTCAAGACAGAGCAACCACCCACTACTAGAGTAGAAAATATAAATTATTTGAACTTGGGTGTTTTGACCCTTCTTATCTCTTAGCTCCATGTAATGGATTATGCTTCCTGTTTGGGAGCCAAGGTTATTCTTCAACACCAGCCGTTAGTAGCATGTATTAATGGAGCTATTCCAACCACTGGAGCCAGCACTAACAGCCCTCAGCAATCTCCATTCACTTCCCCATTTTGTGTGTCAAGTAAACTGGAATTATTTAATTCTCAAACTTAGCTCACTGTGCAGGCATGACTGTACTTTCTACTGTGCCAAACCCATTTATCTCTATTTGTGTTGTTTTTCTAAATTGTTACAAATCCTTTGTGCATTCAGAAACAAACTAGCAAATTGGTTGCAGCTATATTTGTCAGTCATAATCCTTTCTCACATCTTTTTTCAATGTTTTCAATTTTATTTTTCCTGAACATTCAAATGCAAGGAAAATCTTAAAGCTCTGTTGAATGCATAGCATATGTAAACTTAAAGCGATACAACTCAGGCAAGCTGTTTAATATTCATTTATCACTGAGAATGAATCGTGACAACCAGCACAATATTTAAATTTCTGTAAACAATTAACAGCTGAATGTTTCAGAATGAAACAGGTTACAATGCGGTTGCAATATCTAACATTTTTGTTACTTTCTTTAAAGGGTAATGGGCCTGTCCCATTTAGGCGATTTTTAAGGCAACTACAGGCAACTAATTTGTCGCCACATGTTTGCCGGTGGTCGCTGGGAGTAGTCTCCTCAGTTGCGCAAAAATTGTAGTGTCTTTCTGGTCATCGCTAAATTTTCAACATGTTGAAAAAATTTTGGCGACAGTGGGTTTGACGCCAATGAGCATAGCTTGACTTCTCCTGACGTAGGTTGTCACCAGGATGACGTAGGTTATCGCCGGTTTTTCGGCGACCTGCTACCACTATGATAGTCGCTGGCACTTGCCTAAAAAAATCGCCAAGTGGGACAAGCCCATAACACTTTTTAATAATAATCTTGAAGTCCTGTCTCATTCAGTAATTTAAATTTCGACAATGTGCAAAGGTATTAGGCTCTGAGAAGTCAGTCTTCGAGATGGTAAAATATTGAACTGACAATTCAACTGGGATTTTTTTAAAGAATATGAGAAGTGGCCAACCAGATTTGGAGAATGACATTCACTGGATCTACTTTTGAGATATAGATTAACTTTTAGATGGGCTGCACGGTGGTGCAACGGTAGAGTTGCTAATTTAAAGTGCAACAGACCCGGGTTTGATCCCGACTATAGGTGCTGTCCATACGGAGGGTGTACGTTCTCTCTGTGACCTGTATAGGTTTTCTCCGAGATCTTCGGTTTCCTCCCACACTCCAAAGACGTACAGGTTTGTAGGTTAATTGGCTTGGTATAAGTGTAAATTGCTCCTAGTGTGTGT
This sequence comes from Raja brachyura, assembly GCA_963514005.1. The sequence continues at coordinate 78,847,013 of OY740783.1, forward strand.
AGGATATTGTTAATGTGCAGGGATTGCTGGTCAGTGCGGACTCAGCAGGCTGAAGAGCCTATTTCCACGCTGTATCTCTAAACTAAACTAGACTGATTTGATGGTTGCAAAATTTAAATGCAGATCTTGTATTTTGTGATAAAGTTTCGTGCAATGGTCTATCAGAAAAGTGACCCAAATGTCATGTAGATCGACAGTATAATAACAAACAGTAGTAGTATATAGTAGAATAAAACAAGGGCATATTTACTGTAGGTCCTTAAAATGTAAAACAGCACAGCAGAGGAACAGTCCCTTCAGCCCACAATATCTGTGCTGAATATAATGCCAAGATAAACTAATCTCATCTGCCTGTACATGATCCATATCTCTCCACACCTTGCATATCCATGTGCCCATTTAAAATCCTCTTAAATGCTACCACCAAATCTCCCCCCCATCATCATCCCTGGCAGCCTTTTCCCACCAGGTAATGAAAGATCCTGTCCTTAACCAGTCCACTATATATGAGTCTCTAGATCAACACAATGCGATCAACTTTTATCTACCTTGTGAAATGGTACACTATGGTATTTTTCTCAAGTTTAGTTAAGGGCAGGCAATAAGTGCTTGACCTTGTCACTACCGTCTTGCAAGCGATCACCTGCCACTCTCTTTAACACTTCCTTACTCCAAGATATGAAGAGTCCATTCATCTTTCACTTCTGGAAGAACTGGAGAGACGTTAATAATGTTTGTTTTATAGTCTGCAGCATGTATACAGGAAGTGACAGTTGCCATGGTGATTTGGTCTGATATGTTACTCCAGTAGTAGGAACAACTAGACAAGGCACACAGTCCCAATAGACCAACAAATGACTCTCTCAACAACCCAATGTATTGAACTATAACCTTAACATAGCACTGCTTCCGTTTTATTGTAATTAAAATTAATTCCAGTGGCCACTTCTCATTGAGAGGATAACTTAATTTGGCCAATTATTCCTAAATAGGAAAAGCAATAAAGAAACATGTGGCTGGTGGCTTTAGGTTACCATCATTCTGTTTTGCCAGGTAATGATTATGGTTTCAGGAACCACAGTTCAATAAAATACTTGACACTTGGATACAGTGTACTCGGTGCAAATGCTCCCCTTGCTGAAAATGAAGGTAGTGAAAATACAATTATTTTAATGCAAAAGATTTGTTCAATTAACGTTGTAAAATTGTAGTTTATTTTACGTTTATAAATTAAATTAATGACAAGGGTATTTGAAAAATAATCATTTCTGCTCGGCTATTAAAAATGTTTTCAAGATCGAGTTAGATTTAGCTCTTTGGGCTACGGAATCAAGGGTTATGGGGAGAAAGCAGGAATGGGGTAGTGATTTTGGATGATCAGCCATGATCATACACCTATTTGATATGTGTCTATGTTTCAATATTTTGGTGGAAAGCATTTCATTGTTTAGCAGCTTTGCACTAGTTTTTCAGTACAAGTTTCTACAATCAAATAAAAGTTTCCAATGGATTCATGAACTATGTAAAATATGGTGGTTTATAACAAGTTATATCTCAGTACTTTTTTAGTTAATGACAGTTAAATGAAACATATCTTCTCTGCATTGGAAACATAACTACTTTTCTAATCCACTCCACAGTAAAACACAAAGCAGAGTGCATTTTTGTAGCACGCTATGTGGCAGGACAGCACAAGGCTGCAAGGATCTGGAGTGTGAAGACTGTGGGTCTCTGCTGTGAAGGGCCTGTCACACTTGGATAACCTAATCCACGAGTTTAGAAGACCCTAGACGGGTTGAAAAAAATGTCAAGGTCGTGTTGACCCACCAAAGTAAAAGACCTCCTACGAACTCCTACCACTATATCTACGACCTCCTACGACTATGTCTACGACCTCTTACGACACCCCTCAACCTCAGTCTTCCACACCTAACACCAACTACGACTAGCTACGAGTGGAAAATGATCACATGATAAAATGATGTCATGTTTGCATTTTTTCTCGGGACAGTTACCGACCTACAACTATCTACGACTACCATCATGACCTACTACGACCTACCTACGACCTACCTACGAGTAAAAAGTATCAATTTTATTCCATGCCAATCACTTTTTTACTCGTGGACATTTTTTATCAGGCTGGAAAAAACACTGCAACCTGCTTGAGGCCACGGGTATGCAGAGACCATTCACGAACATCGGGAAGAGTTATGAAGACCTCCTACGACCTCGTGGCGACCATGCTGCAAGTATGAGTCAAGGGCAAACTCGGCAGGGGTCGCCAATTAGGTCGTGAAAGTGGGACAGGGGCTTAACTCTCCTGGCATGCAGGAAAGCAGTTGTGCAGCACATATATGTTAGTGTGTGTGTGCTTTCAGATCCGTATGTCTTCACGGTGGAAAATATCTCCCAAAAGTGTCCGGGAGGAATATCCTAAATCTAAAATAATTGGGTGTAAGGTTATTTATCATAGTAAATAAATTATTGATTTGATGTAATTATCAAAGTTACTGAGTATAAAGGATATAATTCAGCTTCCTCGCTCTGGGTAAAGAATTTCAAATTTCAGTATGAAAAGAGGCCTTACTTGCTAATTTACTCCTGGCTTTTCAATGATTAATTAGTGTCCCAGGATAATAGTAAGATTAAATGAGAACTTACCAGTTTGAAGTTTGATCTTGATTTTATGAGGAGTTACGTTGGGGATTACGTGAAGAAGCCCAGCCAGTCTGCATGCGTGTCAATCTTCAAAGCAGAGGTAACCAAATCACAAATAACCAAAACCAAAGTAAACATGGTAAGATTAGCAACCTGAGAACTACCAGATGATCTTATGAGAGAGGGTTGGGTGTGGAGGGCACGTAATCACCAACATAACTCCTCATAAAATCAAGATAAAAGTTAAAACTGGTAAGTTCTCGTTTAATATTACTATTTTATTTTGGAGTCACGTGAGTGATTCCGTGAAGGGTTCAAAGATAAAACTTAAAACTGGTAAGTTCTCGTTTAATCTTACTATTTTATTTTGGAGTCACGTGAGTGATTCCGTGAAGGGTTCAAAGCCCTGTGATTTCATGCCGCAGATCCAAATCTCGGCGTCTCACTGCATCGATTGACTCAGGATGAGTGAATAATCAAAAAATGCATTAAGCTTGACATTGATTCAAATGTATTAATGGTTTACGTTAATAAAGAAATCAATAGCAACCCCTGTACCTCAGAGGATACTAAAGTGGACGCAAAACAGAATGCGCAAAAAACCCCAGGTCAGTAACCAGCGTATGGTAAAAAAAAAAAAAAAAATCAATTCAGTTGACCATCCTGCAGTCGCGAGGATATGGTTGATGGGAATGTCCATTGCCCTGGCCGCTGATGTTGATGCTGCCCTGATGGAATGAAATATACAATCGTCATTGTTAATACCTGCATAACCAGAACCTGCTGCAGCCAATTTGAAATAGTCTAAATCGACCTTCCTTTGTGCGGTTGTTTGTCGCTTAATAAACAATGCCGATTCCACACTTCTTAGGATTCGGGTGGTCTTGATATAATATTGCAAGACTGCCGTCTCACGTAGACGCGAGTCCATGGGGTATCTGAAAAATGGTCTTAAATCCTGCCACCCCTAGTCTGCTCTGCTTGTGTAGATCAGAACTGTAAAACGTAATGGCACCTGCAGGCAACTCCATCCTACCTAGCCACAGCATTTGCAATGTTTTTCCCCCGTTGTGCTGATGACTAAGGATATAGTTGGAACCCTCTGATGAAGTATTGTTAACACATTTTCAATAACCAAACTGCATATTCTTGTAGTGGGAGAACTTGTGTCAAGATCTCTTTTACAACTCGATATCCGGGTTTGAACCCGACAGAGTGATTCCCATTTGTTGCAGCTGTAGTGGCTCTATAAATGAATTATTGTCAAAGACCATTTAATAATGAACTGGAAGATGTCAGTAATCTGTACCGTATTAAATGTAACATTAACATTTAAACAAAACCGCTTCCGATCCCCTCAATAGGAATGTACTGCTTTTGTCGGTGCTATCCCTGCACTCTGTAATGAGCACATCCATGGCTTGATGTGACAACCTGAGCCGTAAGTCAGTCCATTCAGAATGTGTAAGTCAATAATTGTTTTATTATGCAGAGGCCGGTTTCCTGAACCACAGTTTGAACCAGCAATGTTTTCATTTTTTAGAATAACCGTATATCGTTGTATTATTATGCCTGAAGAAAGTAGGCAACGTGGCTGCTTAGCCAGTCCGACAGTACGAAACCTAAAGCGAGGTCTTGCTGGCCGTTTTAAGGCCCTACTAATGAGGCAAAATGGAGGAAGACATAAAAGAACATTCCTGTTAAAGAAGTAACTGCAGATGCTGGAGAATCGAGGGTTACACAAAAAGCTGGAGAAACTCAGCAGGTGCAGCAGCATCTAAGGAGCGAAGGAGATAGGCAACGTTTCAGGTCACCTATCTCCTTCGCTCCTTAGATGCTGCTGCACCCGCTGAGTTTCTCCAGCTTTTTGTGTAACCCAAAGAACATTCCTCCTTTTTGTAGCGAGAATGTATTTCTCTGCACTGCCACATATTTTTGCCATCAGTGAATAAACATGAAACCAACATGTCGATAGTCGATGTAGCATTGAACCATACTTTCATAATACTTTGAGATCCAATACCTATTCTGTGTTGTCATCGATCTGAACTGGATGATACACCAGTGGCAAAGGAGATTAGGTCAATTATTACAGGATACTTTTACCCGATTGCCATGTGACTAACATATGCCACCACCGAAGTGTAGCAACTTGAAGTTGATCATGTAGATTATGTATATTTGCTCAATAGCCCCTTACCCATGGGGTGCATCTAGTGTATATATTTAGTTGATACCAACAACTGAAGAATTGGTAACTCATGCAAATCTCCACTACCTCCAACTAGAGATGGTAATTGGAACTTCTCACCTTAGAGCCCTTAGCATCAGTTTGTAATAACTGAATTCGACCGAACAAACTACTGGAGCAATGCTGAATACTGTTTGTTCATCATTGTGGCTGAGGTAGTTTCAGCTGGTAATAGCATAAGGTTGTTAACAATGGTCTACATGTCCTTTGAGAGGTCGCTACTTTGCACGATATCAGTTCCTTGATTTGCACAGCAGAAACACAGCTACTATATTGCCAATTACTCTTGATGAAATAGAAGTCAGTTTTATAACAGGTTGTTATTAACTCCAATCTCTTGCCACAGGGCGGAGTCATAGGCTAATAAATAGTTAAAGGTAAATCCCAATGACCAACAAACACTTTATCCCTTCCACAATGTTTTACTGTTATTAGTACAGTTATATAACTTTGATAACCTCTGTAATGGGAACTGCATAGAATGGATCTTTGAGACTCTTATGAATCTGTTGTAAGTCAGGAAAATAAGTTTTCATTTTCGGAAAGTTCATATGCGACACTCTCCACTTTTCATAATAAACAGGCCACTCCTGCCTTATTCTATGGGTGCTTTGCATGAGAACTCTGGCCCGATTTCTGAACCTTAACTTCACAGACAACCCTGGTCATAATCCAAACTTGCTTGGAATGCTAGTACTGTGCATCTAAGCAGATGTTTTTATCCTTAGTGTGTTGTACAAACATGTGTAAATATTACAACTTGTGAATAGTGCACCTACCCATGTTTTGGAAGTGCCAGACCCACTTTGTTGAGTAGGGTTGGTAGGGTGCATGGAATTTCTGCCCAGCTATCATGCCGCCCCCAGCTCCAGTGAACCGCCTCCTGCCGAAGAGCTCCTGAGGTGCGTTCTGAAACGATGAACCTTTGCCCGCCATTGGCCTTAATTGATTTGTCTGCCATGGCCTTAATTGATTTGTCTGCCATGTTTTCTCCCCTGTTGAATAGGCCTACCTGAATAACAGATTTGGCAACTGGCTCTCACATCCCCCTGTTGGCGCTGTTCACTGTTGGCACATATGTGCTCCAGACTCTTTAGAGCCTCGAGTCAGTTATATCTTGACCTTTTGCACTCCCCTCCTCAGAGAGGGCGATTCATAGGCAGCCCTAAACAGGCGCTGCCGCAGGCCACAGGATACCTATGCTGATATGACCCCATTGGACCTATACTGAATAAAACATTCTGCTGGGATGGCAACTTTGTTTTCAGGAAAAGGTGACACATGCCCTTCATCCCTTGCGGTATGCCCCGCGGCCATACCCTGAGACTCAGCGTCAGCAGGTTACTGACCTGTCTTGGTCTCTATCTCCAAGAGGGAGATCTGTAGCAGCTCTGTCCACTGGCGCTGCTGATGCGGCCTGCAGAGGTGGAACATTTGACTCAACCTTACGATCAGAGTCGGGGTCAGAGCTAAGATGACACATGAGGGTGCTATCAAACAGCTCTCTACTAGGTGCTGCTGGCGCCTTTTTGTTCAGGGTGTCGCTGACACTCCTCCTGCTGGTGTGTGCCCTGCTCTAGCACTGTAAGCAATAGTTGCTGCATTTGGGATAGTCGTTCAAACGCACTAATAAGCCCCGGTGAGGAATCATCCCCCGACTCCGTGGGCCTATTATTTTGCTATCCAGCCCCGGTGGGGAATCTTCCCCCAACTCCGTGGGCCTCGCAGACCTATGTGTTTACCTTGAGGAGCCCTGTCCCAGGCGTTTCTGGCTCCGCCTCTTGTAGAGGCCGGCGCTTTTTGATATGAAACAGCCCTGTCCCAGGCGCCGCTTGCGTGGCTCTCCCGTAGGCCAGCAATGTCACAAATGAAATAGCCCTGTCCCAGGCACTGCTGGCGCGGTTCTCCCATAGGCTGGTGCTTTCATACATGAAGCAGCCTTGCCAGGCGCTGCTGGCACGGCCTGTCCCCATGGGCCCGCGCTCTTACACATGAAGCAGCCCTGTCCCAGGCGTTGCTGGCGCAGCCTGTCCCATTGGCCCACGCTCTTACAGTGTAGGCTCACTAATTCAATTTTTTAGTGTAGAGTTTCACCTGTGAAGGGTTGAAGCAATGTTAACCTTTCACAGCAACTTGTGCTAAGCAAAGAAAGAATTTAATTGTCCTGACAGGGACACATGACAATAACTCTTTTGACTTTTGACTTTACTTTGACTTTAAAACACTATAGCATACATGCAAACTTTATTATTAGAGAAAAACCCTTGCAGCTCGACTCACCCTAGTTCCATAGGGCTGAACGAGTCCTTTCTCCACCAATTTTACTCCCTGCCTGAGGACCAACGTCTGTGAGCCGCTGACCGCACTGTCAGCAACTCTGGCGTTACTTCCTTGCCACTCCACAGCATCTCCGCAGCTTGGAAGCCGCTGACTACCTTGTCAGCGGCTGCTTATTTTAAAACACGATCTCTTGCCGGTTATCCGCTTCTGCGGTCGGACCGGGGTTTCCCCACAGTCCATAGCCGGTTCCTCGTCTCGGGCTGTGAATCAGGCAGGAAAACCTCTGTGAAGAGAGGCTCCTGCTTGAAAAAAACCCTGGTAAATAAAAATGAACGTACCTTTTAGGTTTAACTTACCGCCAGCAGGAGCGCTGCCCTGCCAGTCTGGTGCTTGTGCCATTGCGGCTGGCGTACTGATGCGCATGCGGACTAGTTGGGCGTCTTCACGGAATCACTCACGTGACTCCGAAATAAAATGGAACCATTATCAATTCAAGAAATCCAAATATTTCTATTGTGCTTTTTCCAAAGTAACAAGCCAGCTTCAATATTTATTTTTATGGCAGAAAAAATGAAATGATTGAAACTTGAAAAAAAATTAACAGCTTGAGGCTAGCAGTGGAACAGTACAGCACAGCAACAGGCCCATCAGCCCATAATGTCTGTACTTCAAATGCAGTAGATTAGTTCCTGGTCTTTTATCTTCCACCTTTGGGAATACTGTTCATATCATAGATTGTGGTGTGGGTTCCTTCCAGAAACTCCCCACAGAATCCTATGTGATGTAAGTGTAGAATTGTCAATACATTTCTCAGTGCACATAAGCCAATTATATAACTGTATAAAACTACCCCAATTTACAACTGATGCAGTATTACCTTAGCTATTCCATGCACACGTGAGAATGCCTGGTGATAATGTATTGAAATGGGAAGAACGCTATCATGCAACACAGATGTAGTGTACTGCCATAAGCACAAACTTGATAAATAAACTCGGCATTCCTAATATTTCGTTTTGTTGTCAGAAAGATCAGAAAATAGAGTTTTTAATCTGTAACAGAATAATGAAATTCCTAGTTGGAGCAGCTTAATTGGTCTGTAAAGACAGTACTCAACATAATAAACAAATGCAAAATATCAATAAATGGAAAACCTCAATATTAGTGCAAAATAAAACAAAAGCCCAAAGTCCCTAGTGCAACCAAAATAGTTCATAGTTCGTACTTCAGTTGGTTATCACACTGTTGACCATCACACTTAAATCACACTGTTAAGATGGTAAGTTATGTGCTCTTTCCCTGATCTATGCTCTTCTTGAATTTGGTACAACAATGGGAATACAAGATACGGGAAAGTCCAAAATCTGAAGGGAAATAAATTATTATTCCAATAATTGTTGCTGATTTTCCATGAAGACAACCTTTTGTAGCACACTCACTTGCACTTGCTTTGCAACTGGACTTTGATTTGCTTATATCTGATGCTGAATTACAGTGTGGTGCTGCAGGCTTTGTACTTGTAGATGTGTGTATTCCCATGTTGATCTAACGTATCATCCTCTACGATCATCCTGCACACTGGTTCTCCACAAGGATGTTCACAGCCCTCTTCTTTACTACTTGTACACTCACGACTGCCATGTACAAATCCAATAAAATTTACAAATTCACAGTTGACACCACCATTGTGGGCCTGATATCAAATAATGATGAGATTGAGTACAGGAGAACCTCGTGACCTGGTGTTGAGATAACAACCTTTCTCTCAATGTCAGCAAGACAAAGGAGATAGTGATTCATGTGGTACAGATACCCCAGTGTGCATTGACGGCGCCGAAGTAGAGATGTTCGAAAGCTTCATATTCTGAGGACTAAATATCACCAGCAACTTTTCGTGGACCACCCATGTTGAAGCAATGGCCAAGAATGCACAACAACATGTCTACTTCCTTAGAAGGCCTAAGTAATTTGGCATGTCTCCAACAACTCTCTTCAAATTCTGCAAATGTGCTGTAGAAAGCATTATATTGGGGTGCATCATATCTTGGTTTGGGGACAGCTCCATCCAAGACAAAAAGATTGCAGAGAATTGTGGATGCAGCCCAGGCCATCACACAAACCGGAGATGCTGGCTGACCCCCTGAGTTACTCCAGAATTTTGTATCTATCTCCCTTCTATCGACTCATGCTGCCTCAGCACGTTCAATGATGAGTTGCACCCCGGTCACTCCCTCTTCTCCCCTCTCCCATCAGGCAAGAGGTATAGAAGTGTGTAAACGCACATCTCCAGGTTCAGGGACAGTTTCTTCCCAGCTGTTATCAGGCAACTGAATCCTTCTACCAACAAATGGAGAGCTGTCCTGTGCTACAATCTACCTCATTGGAGACCATCGGACTATCTTTAAACGGACTTTACTAGACTTTATCTTGCACTAAACGTGATTCAAAATAGTTGGCCGAGGTCAGATTGTTGACGATTCACGTTGTTCCCTTTATGATGTATCAGTGCCCTGTAGATGGCTTGATTGTAATCACGTATTATCTTTCCGCTGACTAGATAGCACACAACAAAAGCTTTTCACTGTACCTCGGTACAGGTGACAATAAACTAAACTAAAATAAACTAAACTAGTGTGGTGTAAAATTACAGTCTTGTCACTAGGTTCTGCTGTAGAGTGAATCAGCAAAATGCAGCAAAATATACATTTACTTGCTTTGCTGAACTATTTTTTAATCACAATCAATCACAATCACAATCACAATAATACTTTATTAGCCCAGTATGTTTTGCAACATACAAGGAATTCATTTGCCAAGTCAGTCATACAAATAAAAAGCACCAAAACACCCAAAACACATTTTTAAATAAACATCCACCGCAGTGACTCCCTCAACATTCCTCACTGTGATGGAAGGCAAAAAAAAAGTCAAATCCCTTCCCTTCTTTGCTCTCCCGCGGTCGGGGGCATCGAGCCCTCCGTTAACGAGATGATCTTGACTCCCATAGCCGGTGGCGTTTTTGCCCTCCACATTGGGGTGATCAGCTCCTGCATCAGGGGGATGTCAGCTCCCCCGTGCCGGACGATCGAACCGGGGCTTGGGGCTGGTCGAGCCTCTGGGTCGTTGAAGCTCTCGACTAGCCTGAGATTGCGAGCTTGCAATGGTAAAATCCACAGGCGATCCCAGGCAAGGGATTGACTCCAATGTTAAGTCCACGCCCCGCGGTGGGGTTCAAAGTCAGTCCGAGGAGGCCGCAGAGCAACCAGAGATACGATTTGGAAGAAAATCGCATCTCCAGCAAGATAAGAAACTGAAAAAAAGTTTCCCTCTCTCCTCTCCCCCCCCTACATAAAACAAACCGGAAAACATTTACACAGACTTTTAAAATGCACTAAAAAAAATCTAAAAGACAAAAAACAGACAGACTGTTGGCGGGCTGTCAATCGTGAAAATAGTTTTTCAAGAACCTCAGTAAATTATTTCAATTAGAAACTTGTAAAATAAGCAACAGTTTTGCCACAATAATCAAACATGCCTTTTGCATTAATACAAATCATAAATATATTTTAAACAAGTTAAGTGAGCTGTGCATTTGAGAGGATGTGTTAACAAAATGTTTATTTCTCAGAAATTTAAACACAGAATTGGCATTAGTTTATTATAGTTATATACATTGAGATAACAGTGAGAAATGTTGTTTGTGTGCTACGTGGTCAAATCATGCATGCATGAGTACAATTAGACCATGCACAAGTCCAACAGGTAGAGCAAAGTGAAAAATGCCAGAGTTCAGAAAAGAATGTGAAAGACGTTATTCCTGAATCTAATTGGATGTGCTTTTAAGCTTTTGTATCATCTGCCCAATAGGAGAAGAAAGAAGAGGTAATGACCGGGGTATAAATGTTGCCTGTTTTCCCAAGGCAGCGTGATGGGTAGATGGAGTTGATGGGAGGAGGTTGGTTTGCATGGTGGACTGGGCTGCATCAAAATTTGTCAGCAATTTCCTGCAGTCCTGGGAAGAACTGTCGCCAAACTAAGCTGTAATGCATCCTGATAGGATGCTTTCTATGAGCATCTGCAGAAGTTGGGAAGAGTAATTGAAGGCCAGCCAAACTTCTTTAGTCTTCTGAGGACGTAGAGGAGTTGGTGTTCTTTCTTGGCCATAGCTTCAAAATAGTTGGCCCAGGTCAGATTGTTGGCGATATTTATGCTTCAGAACTTGAAACACTCGATTGGCTCCACTTTGGCACATGGGAATGTAAACCACCTTGAAACTGACTTTTCTGACTGTTTCATATGAAGAGCAATTGATTATTTTATGTCCTAAGGCAAATTCCATAAATTACAGTGGATTATAAAGAAATAATCCTTTTTTGATCCAAATTCTAAATGTTAATTATTAGTTCATTCGCATGGATTGTACAGACATTACCAAATCTCAGGGTGACAGCTAACAATGGCTTCCTGATTTGCTGATTTAATTTTAATATGAATTCACGGAAAATCAATCAACCATCATAGTTAAGTTGGTTCAGGTTGTTGTTGAAGCTGAAACTGAAGCTGAAACTGAAGCTGAATGGATAGGGTGAACAATGGTAAATTTTCTTAATTTAGATAGTTTAGCCAGTAGCACTAACAAATCAAATGTAATTCTCATCTATACAAATGCATGTCTCAGCCCTGCGAACAGTACAGCATTTTATGTCAAATGCAAAATCCGACAAAACATCTTAATTTAACTAACACCATCCGGTTCATCACTTCCTGTTAGTGTCATTCTTAATGTTTGTACTTTCTACTTGAGCAAGGACATGACAACCAGACAGGTTTGCAAAAACTAAGCTGGCATTTTATAGGGTTGGCAGCACACAGAATCATCTTTCTGCTTTTCAAAACCGCACAGCAAATATATTCAGAAATTATAACCAATGAAAACAAAATGTGGAAATATTAGTCAAGAGGAATTAGGTCTTTAAATAGGTAGTGTATGAACTTCTTACTTATTCTTTGTTTGCAGTCACAAAAGATGCCTCCAACACTGCTGCTGGAGGCTTCCATTTAAAATGACCATGGTATGTGAATGACACTAATGGGAAATGAGCTGATAATAGGATGATAGCCTACCTTCAATGACAAAATAAAATCAGAAACTTAGGAAAAAGGGCTCCCTTATTTACATTGGCACAATTTATACAATACTAGACTAAGTGGGACCCGTTAGGTCCCATGTTCACATGGGAGGGCTGGTCCCCACGACGCAATATTCCACCTCTCGACCAATTCCAATATTGGTGGCCTGTGGGGGGGGGGCTTTCTGGAGCACTGGTATGGGTTCGTGGGGTGGCAGCTCAGTCCCTCAAGCCTGATGTGCTGGCAGCTCACGCATGGCTGGTGAGCTGGCAGTTGACTCATGGCTATTCCTTGAAATTCCAGTTCAAGCAGGGTGCAATGCCACCAAATTCAAGTGCCGTTTCCTACCACCTCAAGCAGGGTGCAAGGCCACCACATTCAAATGCAATTTCATACCATTTCAAGCAGGGTGGAACCACCATAAAACCACACAAAACACCAAAATCACAGTTCAGTAGACATTCGGTTTATTCACAGCTCGGACAGTTTTATAACCCCTCCCCCTCCCACCAGAAAAGGTGTGGCCTTCATGACAGGAGAGAGATTCTCAACATTTTTTAAACACTAATAACACTTTTATTTTTAATTGATGGGAATAATCCTCTGCTCCTGCTGAGCGGAAGGGAACTGAGTAAGATGGTCAAAAATCACAGCCGTAAGTGATAGTGTTATATCTAACATCAATATACAGTGCAAGCAGGAAGTTAGCCAAAGCACCCAAGCCACCATTTGCACTTGCCTTTTCACTTCAAGCCAAAGCCCCCAAGCCACCATTTGCAGTCATGCCTTTTCACTTCAAGTCACAGCCCCCAAGCCGCCATTTGCAGTCATGCCTTTTTACTTCAAACCAACCATATTTTCATTTTCAAACCACATTAAGGGCACTCACAGTTGAGTAAACATGTGTCTGGTGCTATTCAGAGCTCAGAGAGACATGACCCTCTTGTTCCTCCATCTTGCAGAGACTGAGTGTGGCACACCACTTCCCGGTTTTATAGTCCTTCTCCCTCCCTCCAGCAGGGGCAGCAGAGAGAATCGGGAATTTGTTATCGATGGGAAAAATCCTCTGGTCCCGGAAGGCGGAGGGGGGCTCTGTGCGAGCTGGCCAAAAACGACGGCTGTAGGTGGCGGCCTTCTCTCGGAAATCACAGCACAGCGAGTCAAAACCGGTCAAGATCAGACTTTTAGTAATATAGATATGCTACTGAAATTGAAATTGAAATTGTAAAAAAATTTGAAAACCATGTATCATTTTCTTTCCACTACACAATTATGCGCCACTTTGTGTTGGTCTATCACATAAAATCCCAATAAAATACATTTACGTTTGTGGTTGTAACGTGACAAAATGTGGAAAAGTTCAAGGGGTATGAAAACGTTTACAAGCCACTGTATCTATCTCTACTGTAAAGATATCCACTCACTTGGCTTCCACAGGAGTTATATCCTGTTAAAACCTTTGAAACCTTCCTTGCTATCTGCTACCTCATAAACCTACGCTGCACTGCCTCAATAGCAAGGATGTCCTTCCTCAAATTAGGAGACCAAAACTGCACACAATACTCCAGATGTGGTCTCACCAGGCCCCTGTACAACTGCAGAAGGAACTCTTTCCTCCTATACTCAAATCCTCTTGTTATGAAAGCCAACATGCCATTAGCTTTCTTCACTGCCTGATGCACCTGCATGTTTACTTTAAGTGAATGGTGCACAAGAACACCCAGTTCTTGGTGCACTTCCCTTTTTCCTAATCTGAAACCATTGAGGTAATAATCTGCCTCCTGGTTCTTGTCGATAACCTCACATTTATCTACATTGCATCTGCATGCATCAGTCCACTCATTCAACCTGTCCAAGTCACCCTGCAACTTTCTAGCATCCTCTTCGCGGTTCACACTGCCAACCAGCTTTGTGCCATCTGCAAATTTGCTCATGTTACTTTTAATTCCATCATCTAAATCATTAATATATATTGTAAATAGTCTGCCAACCAATTCTCAAACCCTACCCCTAATACCATGTGCTCTAATTTTGCCCACTAATCTCCTGGGTGGGACCTTAGCAAAGGCTTTCTGAAAGTCCAGATACACTAAATCCACTGGCTCTCATTCATCCATTTTACTTGTCACATCCTCACAAAATGCCAGAAGATTAGTCAAGCAGGTTTTCCCCTTCGTAAATCCATGCTGACTTGGACCAATCTTTTTACTGCTATCCAAATTAATGCTATTCGCTAATTATTATTAATAATTGACTCCAGCATCTTCCCCTCCACTGGTCAGGCTAACTGGTCTATTATTCCCTGTTTTCTCTCTCACTCCTTTCTTGAAAAGTGGGAAAACATTAGCTACCCATCAATCCACAGGAACTGATCCTGAATCTATTGAACATTTGAAAATGATCCCCAATGCATCCACAATTTCTACCTCCACCTCCTTGAGTACCCTGGGATGCAGACCATCAGGCCCTGGGGATCTATCAGCCTTCAGTCCCATCAGTCTACACAATACTATTTCTCACCTAATGCAAATTTCTTTCAGTTCCTCTGTCTCCCTCGATCTTCTGTCCTCTAGTACATCTGGGAGATTGTTTGTGGCTTGTTTAGTAAAGACAGAACCAAAGTACCTGTTCAACTCTTCTGCCATTTCCATGTTCCCCATAATAATTTCACCTATTTCTGCCTTCTAGGGACCCACATTTATCTTTACTAATCTTTTTCAATTAACATACCTAAAGAAGCTTTTACTATTCTTCTTTATATTCTTGTCCAGCTTATCCTCATACTTCATCTTTTCATCCCGTATTGCCCTTTTTGTTACCTTCTGTTATCCTTTGAGTTTCCCAATTCTCTGGCTTCCCTCTACTTTTTGCTATGTTATACGCCTTTTCTTTTAGTTTTATTTCAGCCCTAACTTCACTTGTCAGCCATGGTTGCCTCTTAATCCCCTTAGAATCTTTCTTCCTCTTTGGAATGATATGATCCTGCATCTTCTGGATTATGCCCAGAAATTCCTACTATTACTATTCCACTGTCATTCCTGCTAGGTTCCTTTTGCAGTTGACCTTGGCCAGTTCCTATCTCGTGCCTTCATAGTCCCCTTTGCAACACTGACACTGATTTAACCTTATCTCAAAGTTATCTCAGCAGATTAAAACTTATCATATAATGGTCACTACCTCCTAGCGGTTCCTTTACCTTGAGTTCCCTCATTAGGCAACACTAAATCCAGAATTGCCTTCTCTCTGGTAGGCTCCAGTACAAGCTGCTCTAAGAATCCATCTTGGAGGCACTTTACAAACTCCCTTGCTTGGGGTCCAGAACCAACCTGATTTTCCCAGTCTACCTGCATATTGAAATCTCCCATAACCACAGTAGCATTACCTTTGTTACATGTCAATTTTAACTCCTGCTGCAACTTGCACCTATATCCAGGTTACTGTTTGGGGGCCTATAGATGACTCCCATTAATGTCTTCTTACTTTTACAATTCCTCAATTCTATCCACAGCGACTCTATATCGTCAGTCCCTATGTCACTCCTCGCAAGGGACTGAATTTCATCCCTCACCAACAGAGCTGCCCCAACTCCTCTGCCCACCTGCCTGTCCTTTCTATAGGACGTATAACCCTGGATATTCAGTTCCCAGTCCTGATCCTCCTGCAGCCATGTCTCTGTAATCCCCACAATGTCATATTTACCAATATCTAACTGAACCTCAAGCACATCCACTTTACTTCTTATACTTTGCACATTCATATATAATACTTTTAATCCATTACTCACCTCACCTCTCACATAGATTCCTATTTCACTTGGCCAAACTCTCCTATCCCTTTGTGAGCTTTCTGTCCCATTAATTCTGGTATATTTATTAACTTTACATATACTCTCTTTCCTTTTAACTCCATCCTTGTATTTCCAATTTGTCTCCCCCCACTATTTAGTTTAAATCCACCCGTGTAGCAGTGGCAAACCTGCCTGCCAGAATACTGGTCTCCCGTCTGTTAAGGTGCAACCTGTCCCGTCATGTAGTTACTGAAGGAACATCTGGATCAATAAAGCCTTCTGTGGAATGAACTCTGCCAACTTAACTTGGACTTACCTTGTGTATCTCCAGTCCTATCATTGAAGCTGAGTCTTAACGTTTCTGAAATGACTTTTGGGAGAATAAGGTATGTAGATGTACAATATGGACAGGCTTATTCTTTTGAAACTACCTCAGGTTCTTTCAACTAGTTTGAAGAACAGTTAAATTGACACTTTAGACTTTTGAGATGCAGTGCGGAAACAGGTCCTTCGGCCCACCAAGTCCACGCCGACCAGTGATCACCCCATTCACTAACACTATCCTGCACACTAGGGACAATTTACAATTTCAGTAAAGCCAATTTGGAGTGTTGGAGGAAACTGGGACACCCAGACAAAACCCATGCAATCACAGGGAGAATAGACAAATTCCGTACAGACAGCAGCTGTAGTCAGGATCGAACCCGAGTCTCTGGCTCTATCGCTTTGCCCTTGGAACAATCCAAGTCATCCCTTGTCACATGTTTCCAGTTAATTTCAAATAATAATTAATATTATTAATGCTTAATGATAGCATTGTTATCCATCTTTTGGAAATTATTTCAGTCTAGTGAAAATTACTACATTATCAAATATAGGTTGAGAGCTTCAAGTTCCCAGGTAATGGAATATCACCAATAATTTGTCCTGGTTCATCTACTTTGATGCTACAGGCAAGAAAGCGCACCACCAACACTACATCCTGACTAAGCAATTTGCCTCCATTTCTCCAATGACTTACCAATATCACTGGAGTAGGCTAGGTCTTTAAAATATGAAGAGGTAGACATTTTAGATACTTTTCAATCTGGTTTCAGGGCAAATTACAGCACTGAGACTGCCCTGATAAAAATAGTCAATGACCTTAGAGTTAGCACTGACCTTAGAGTTAGCACTTAGGCCTCACAGCAGCTTTTGATACCACAGTATCACAGTATTCTTATAGCTCGCCTAGAAAACTGGGTCGGGCAGTCAGATCAAGTACTAAGTTCCAATCATATGTAAGTGGAAGGAAGTACTTTGTTAGCATTGGGGACTATGTGTCACAGCTGCATGATATATCCTTTGGTGTAGCACAAGGTAGCTGCCTTGGCCTGTTAATCTTCCTTGATTATGCTGCCGCTAAGAGGAGTTATCAGACAGCATAATGTAAATATTCTAAGTTATGCCGATGACACTTAACTGTCGAACCCACTGATGCAAATGTCTTAAATTCTTTTACTTCCTGCCTATTTTCCATTAAAAAATGGATAAATGCTAACTTTCTTAAACTCAACGATGACAAGACAGAAATTTAATTACTTGGATCAAAACCCAAGAGATGTTACTCGGTAAAATGGGAAATTTGACTGCCTATGTCAAACAAGAAGTCATAAGCCTGTGGGTAAAAATTGACAATTATCTTAATTTTAAATCTCATATAAATGAAGTGTGCTTTCTATCACCTCAGAAATATTGCTAAAGTAAGGCCTTTCTTAACTCGACTGTAAAAAACTCATGTATGCTTTCATATCAAGCAGACTTGATTACTGCAATGCCTTATTTATCGGTCTCCCTTCAAAATCTACCAACAAGTTACAGCTCATTCAAAATGCCGCAGCCCGGCTCTTAACAAATACCAAGAAAAGGGAACATATCACCCCAGTATTATATTCCCTTCAATTGCTCCCTGTGACATCCAGGTAGACAATAAAGTCCTCCTTCTTGTCTTAAGAGCAGCATATTTTACAGACCCTCCTTCTCTATGCCCCTACTTGAGCGCTCAGGTCTTCTGATGCTGGCCTATTAGCCTCTCAATGCCACAGCAATTAGAAAATTGGTGAAACAGCCTTTTTCAATTACGCCCCCACGCTATGGAATACCCCACCCAGGGCTATGAGAGACGCCCACTCAGTTGATATTTTTAATCGGCAGCTAAAGACTTATCTCTTTAATCAAGCTTTTAACTGATTTCACCTCCTTTGTCCTTTTACACTATCAATTTTATATTTTATATTTGTATATAAATGTATTAACTGCCTATGTTCTTACTGTTTTAAATTGTATTTTACTTTGGAGTCTCGTGAGTGACTTAGTGAAGACCCCGCCAGCACGCATGCGCGACATATCGTCGCTCGCATTTGCAGTCGACAGCTGGGGGGGGGGGAGTGCACTCCTCTGCCGGCAGCTTCAAAAAGGCCCTCAGGTAAGTTTCACTAACCTTGAGCTGGTTAGTTTTTCTGTACTTGATTACACTTACAGGAAAACGATGGATAGAAGGAAAAAAAACAAGGCTGCGCTGAAGCATGCCTCTCAGGACCGCGGGACTTCAGAGAGAAGTCAGCGGCCAACGTCCCCGGAGCTGTCCGCAGAACCGGCAGCACCCGTAACAGGGGTCGGGAAAAAAGCGCGGAAGTCGGGGAGTCCCGCTCAGTCGGCAGGACCCGACTCTCCACCACAGCAGTCCAGGGAGCTGCATACTGGCGTGAGGACCGCGCGGGAGCAGGGTAGACAAGACCCAGACTCCCTACCGCTTCAGTCTGAACATAAACGGACCAGCGGTAAAAAGGTGTGTAAGACAGGGTCTGCCTCAATGGCACACCCCAACTCTCCCCATTACAGTTCGCAAGAGGGCAGACCAGTGGGAAAACCGCATCAAAGTCGCGTAGCCCCGTTGGAGTGGCTGGCACCGACTCTCCACCGCTTCAGTTCGCTAGATTGTGGACCGGTGGGAAAACGCACAAGTCGTGTAGCCTCGTAGGAGCGGCTGGCACCGACTTTGCGTTGTATCAGTCCCGAAGACCCGGGACTGGTGGCAAGCCTGCGCGGATGTCGTGTAGCCCCGCTGGAGTGGCTGGCACCGACTCCTCACCACCGCAGTCGCAACAGACAGGCGGAAGGTCCACCAGGAAGTTGTGTATCCCCGCAGGAGCGGCTGGCACCAACTCTCCATCGCTTCAGTCCGGAAGACCGCGGACAAGCGGCAAATCCGCGTGGGAGTTGTATAGCCCTGCAGGAGCGGCTGGCACCGACTACCTACCTCAGTCCCATAGACATCACCTCGACGAGGTGCAGAATGTTGGTAGAGGCCCCATAGGTTCATCAGAATCTGGGGAAGACGCCTTGCTGTTTGCTGATAGCGGCGGCGGTCGCATAGCTCGTATGGAGCGCGTGGTCGAGCAGCTGCTCGAAAGGGACCTACTCCAACAGGAGCGTGCGTCCCAAGGATCACGGAGATCCACGGCAGGCCCTTTAATAGTGGTGTCCAACATCTCTCCCTCCTCAATAGGAGAGCAAGAAGCCAGGGACTAGCTGACTTTGAAGAGGGGTTGGTGGAAGAGATGCCAGAAGAGGAACTTCTGGGGATGGTATCGAAGTTCGCCCAACCATCCCAGAAAGGGCAACCTCTTCAGCCGAGGCTAGCGGCTAGCATAAATTACCTGACGACTCACCAGCTACAAGAACAGGTAATTTCAGAGACAACCAGTAAATATATGGCTCCGGAAAATTGCGTGTCGCTGAATGTCCCTACCGTAAATACACCCATACGGGGTAACATCAGCCCTGGAATTAGGGCTCAGGAATTAAAAATCCAAAGGATCCTGAAATTACTGACATCAGGCATCATGCCGTTTGCCAGGTCAATAGGCGGTACGGACATGACGGAAGAGCAGCAGGATGCATTAGTTCTGCTATGCAATACCCAGTACGAAATCAACTGTTTTCGGAAAAACTCTATCCGTCCTACATTAAATCCCAAGTTTGCGGGTTTGTGTAAGGCCAACATTACGCCGCCACCAAGACAATTGTTTGGTGATGACCTGCCTAAACAGGTAAAAGATCTGGACAGGGAAGCCAAAGCGGTTGGGTTGATAAAACCACCTTCCTCCAGCAAACCACTGGTGTACCGAAGGCAGCATCCATATGCAACAGTGAACAGGCCTCGGGCTCAACCCGACAGAGGGACGGGAACTAACCCTAAGGTTGCCCCTTATCAACAGAGGCCTTTTTTATGCCAAGGCCCACAACGACCAGCCTGGAAGATGCGCCAACCCCACATCCCAGCAACACAGCAACCCAAGAAAGGCCCGAAGAACAAGCCCCACCAGTAACCATGGAGGTAAGGGGGTCTGTTTCCCTTGGGAGTGCTGCATGCAAAACCTCACTAGTAGGAGGGAGATTGCGTCTGTTTGGGGATGCATGGAGTTCTATAACTTCTGACACTTTCATATTACAAAGTATTCAAGGTTACGAAAATGAATTCATAAACGGACAACTTCCCCCAGCTCAGCATGTACCTCGCCGGAAATTTGTACTTTCTCACTAAGAGAAAGTGGAAGGACATTCAGAACTATTAAGATTATACACCAAGGGGGTTATAGAAAAAATGATACTTGAACCTCTTGAGTTTGTATCTAACATCTTTACTAAAACGAAAAAATATGGTGGATGCCGTATCATCATTGATTTAACCCAATTGAATACTTTTGTACAATATACCCATATCAGGATCGAAACATTTGAAACGGCTAAGGCACTGATTTCCAGAGGGTACTTCATGGCCTGCATCGATCTAAAAGATGCATACTATTCAGTACCTATACATAAACATCACCATAAATACTTTAAATTTATCTGGATGGGGCAGCTATGGCAGTATAAAGCATTACCTAATGGACTTACAACAGCCCCCAGGTTATTTACCAAAATACTAAAACCAGTATTGGCGTCTCTACGAAGACAAAACCACATAGTCATGGCATATCTTGATGACATTCTGATTGTGGGAAGAACTTTGGAATTAGCTAAATCAGCTGTGACAGCTACCAAGTCACGGTTTGAAAAACTGGGGTTCGCATCCATCCAGACAAATCAGTTTAACCCTTCTGTGATTATGGATCTACTTTACTCCAATCACAAGGTATAGACTATTTGGAAATGCTGGGAGCATTTCACGGACTGCGGGCTTACTGCACGAATATGCATCATACGCATGTCCGTCTACAGATAGATAATACCACAGTGGTCGCATATTTAAACCACATGGGTGGTATCAAGTTGATATCTTGCAATGAATTGGCAAACATAATTTGGCACTGGTGTATTGAAATAAATATTTGGATATCAGCTACATACTTTTCGGGTAAGCTCAATACAGTGGCGGACACCAGGTCACGAGTATTCAATGACAACACCGAGTGGATGTTGAACCCCCAAATATTTGCTAATATGGGGGTTCATATAAATATATAATAATAAGTATGGAAAACCAGATATCAACCTCTTTGCGTCCAGGTTGAACCATCAGATACCAACATATGTCTCTTGGGAACCAGACCCTGGGGCAGTAGCGATGGACTCGTTCTCGCTGCATTCGGGGAAATTGTTCTTTTATGCATTTCCCCCTTTCTGCCTCATCAGTCGGGTATTGCAGAAAATCCAGCTAGATTCTGCATCTGGTATTCTGATAATACCTGACTGGCCCACACAACCATGGTACCCGGTGGTCCTCGACATGGTGAAGGAACCATGGGTGCAGGTTCCTAAATGCCCGAATCTAGTGACCCATCCCATAACAGGGGAAAGTCATCCGTGCCATGATCATCTGAACCTGTTGGCTTGCAGGTTCTGAAGAGACCATTACTGGGATTCGGGCTGTCAACAAGGACCATGGATATCATCACGGCATCGTGCAGAGAGTCCACAAGGAAGCAGTACCTCACCCACATAAGGAAATGAGAGGCCTTCTCTTCCCGGACCAATGTCATCTACAACTCTGCCATGATCACTGATGTGCTGGAATTCCTTGTGGGCCTTCACTATGATGAGGGCCTTAGCTACAGTGCCCTCAACAGTGCCAGAAGTACATTGTCATCCTACCTCAATATTAGAGTAGGATCCCACCAGCTGGTATCGAAACTCATGAGGGATATTTTTTAATTCTAACCCTCCCTGACCATGCTATAATATGACCTGGGACATTGGGGTTGTGTTATCCCTACTCAGGAGGTGGTCACCAGTTTCAGATCTACCACTGGATAAACTCACCTTCAAAGTGGTGATGTTAATGGCACTGATCACAGCTCAACGGGTCCAGACCCTCCACAAACTAAAACTAGACAGGATAGTCTCGACCCCCACCAAAGTAACCTTCTTTATAGTTACTCAAACATCATAGACCTGAGACAACAGGTCTGAAATTGGAATTCCGAGCATGACCCGTTGATGTACGACTCTGCATAACCACCTATCTCCGACATTACATTAATGTCACCCAAAACATCAGGAGAATGGAAACAGGTCTGTGCATCAGTTTCAAATCCCACATCACAGGGTGACAGTGCAGACTATCTCCAGGTGGCTCAGGGTGGTATTGAGTGCAGCAGGTGTAGACACTGACATTTTAAAATCTCATTCTACTAGGGCTGCATCCACATCAAGGGTGTGGACCATGGAGGTACCCATGGATCATGTCCTCGCAACAGCGGGCTAGAACATTTCAACGTTTCTATAACAAAGCTGTGGCCGCTCCCGCAACGTTTGCGGATTCAGTTTTAAGTGCTGTTCCCTACAAGTTCCCCGAATTCAGGGGTTTTGTTTGTATTAATAAATACTTTATTATTTTTCGGCTTTGTTCAAGTCTGAAATACATTAACATACTTCCTCCATCAGTGATTACGGCAGTGTGTGAGCATGGACGTGACTCCGAAGTAAAATAGTAAGATTAAATGAGAACTTACCAGTTTGAAGTTTGATCCTTATTTTATGAGGAGTTACGATGAGGGATTTCGTGCCCTCCGCTCCCAACCCTCTATCATAAGGTCAACTGGTATATTAGTGTCTCTCATCGTAACTCCTCATAAAATAAGGATCAAACTTCAAACTGGTAAGTTCTCGTTTAATCTTACTATTTTTGTTTAGACCTGCGTCAATGTGGAAAGCACTTTGGGTTGCATTCAATTGTGTACAAAGTGCTATATAAATAAAGTTATTATTAAATAGGAAGATAGAGCGTTTGGTAGGATGGTGTCAAAACAACAATCTCTTCTTCAGTGTCAGCCAATATGATGAAGCTGGTCATTGACTTCAGGAAGTAGAGTGAGTACATGTTCCAGTCTGTATCAATAGTGTTGAAGTGGAGGTGGTCAAGAGCTTTATCCATTTGTCTTAGCCAGAGGAACATATACCACTTCATTGCGACGGCGAAGTAAGCATACCAATACTTCTCATTCTCAGAAATCTAAGGATATTTGGCATGTCTCCAATAATTCTGACCAATTCCAGCCGATACACAATAGAAAGCATCCTATCCGGATGCATCACAGCGAATTACACCAACGGCTCAGCCTGAGAATGCAAGAAATTGCAGAGAATTGTGAATGCAGTCCAGTCCATTGCTCCACCCCAATCATTGACTTCATCTATACTTCACAGTGCCTTGGAAAAGCAGCCAATGTAAATAAAAAACATTTTCACCAGTTCATATGGATTTAAGCATGTACCACAAGATTCAAGAACAGCTTCCACCTCACTGCTCTCAGATTCTGCTACAGCCCTCTCGTATTCCCGGAATGAGTTCCTGATTTTTTCAATCTACGACCCTTGCACTGTTTATTATCTGCATTTTCCCTGTAGCTGCAATACTATATTCTCCATTTTGTTTATTTTTTCTTTTGCACTATCTGATGTACTTGTTTCTGATATGATTTACCCGGATAGCATGCAAACAAAGTATTTTAGCTGTATCTTGGTACATATGACATAAATAAACAAATAAAATAAGATGTTTAAAGAATCACTCAAACTCTTAAGTTAAAACGTAATAAAATTGAAAAATGACACATGTAAATATGCTCATAAACAAATGCAGACATTTCTTAGTCTGCGATAGCTTCTATTCAAATGTATTTCATGCATAATGGTATGTCATTTGATGCTTTGGTTAAATGAGGAGCAGCTAATTTATGACATGAATACCCATTCTTGCTGATATTTAAATAGCAACGTTCTGGCAGGCTAAGAGGCAAAACACCAAGTTGGTGTTCTCAGCTGCTAGGAGATTTTTTTTGCATCAACTTCTGCTGGGGCAGTTCTCCGCCAATACTATATTCAACCAACAAAGCTCTCGCACACATACCAATACATAATCCTAATTAACATTCAGTGAGCATCGCATTGCCAAGAGTTGGAAATGTTAAACGATAAGCACAGAAAAGTTATTTGTGAAACTGAACAATGAAATTATCTAGGAATCTCTGAGCATACATCGATATGTTGAATATACAACCAAAGAATCCCCAAAGTGTGCTCACCATGGTTGCTGCACAAAGGTTATGAAAAATTGATTTTACATTTTGTTCACTATGCCTTTTGGTGAATTAGATTTCTAGCCATTAGTCTGCCTCATTGACTAACTCCATGGCCCATATTTTCTGTTCATGCGTTATGATGGTAAAATTGTAATGAGGGAGTAGCCACATTCACTGAAGGGATTAAAAAAAACCCTGATTGGAGCAATTTTCCAGCATCAAAGACTCTTAAGGGCCTGTCCCACCAGCATGCGACTCCATGCGGTGAGCGCGACCTAACGTGGTCGCTTGAGCCGTCCGGCTCGCAGGGCCGATCCCACTTCGATCGCCGGAGCCGTATAGAGTTGTGCATAGCTGGGGCTCCGAAAAACTGACCGTGTTCAAAAATTCCGTGCTGCAACGGCCTGTCGGGCCGCAGCCACCTCGATGCATTACGCACCACCTCGACGTCATGTCTCCATGACCCTCTCTATATGTGCCTCCGTGACCCTCTCTGTGTGCCTCCGTGACCCTCTCTGTGTGCCTCCGTGACCCTCTCTGTGTGCCTCCGTGGCCCTCCTCTGTGTGCCTCCGTGACCCTCTCTCTGTGTGCCTCCGTGACCCTCTCTGTGTGTGCCTCCGTGACCCTCTCTGTGTGTGCCTTCATGACCCTCTCTATATGTGCCTCCGTGACCCTCTCTCTGTGTGCCTCCGTGCCCCTCTCTGTGTGCCTCCGTGTCCCTCTCTGTGTGTCCCTCTCTGTCCTTGCGAACTAACCACGAACTTCGCTCCAACTTCGCTCCAACTTCGCGCAACGTCGCGCAACTCACCCGACCTCCGCACGGCCCCCGCTGCCGGTTTGGTTGCGCTCGCCGCATGCAGGTGCAGGCTGGTGGGACAGACCCTGTACGGGGATCACCCGACCTCCTCGCCACCCCCGCTTCCAGATTGGTCGCGCTCTCCGCATGGAGTCTCATGCTGGTGGGACAGGCCCTTTACTGTATGTTCTTTGTATACTGTATACTGTATGAATCCAGTATATATGAATCCAGCCATTTAGCTGGTGTCGGCTTTGAAGATCCTTGTCAGGTAGAATAGTGTGGCACAGGTGAAGGGATTACACAATAGACAATAGGTGCAGGAGTAGGCCATTTGGCCCTTCGAGCCAGCACCACCATTCAATGTGATCATGGCTGATCATCCCAAATCAGTACCTCGTTCCTGCCTTCTCCCTATATCCCTTAACTCCACTATTTTTAAGAGCCCTATCTAGCTCTCTCTTGAAAGCATCCAGAGAACCTGCCTCCACCGCCCTCTGAGGCAGAGAATTCCACAGATTGAAAGTGAAGAAGTGAAATCCGGTAGGGATCAAAACCTGAACTCTACCATTGCAATACAGAAGGAGAAGGAAGTAGGCAGCAGCACTCTGAGTCTACATGTTTCATTTAGTTTAAAGCTACAAAGTGGAAACAGGCCCTTCGACCCACCGATTCCGCTCCAACCTGCGATCTGCGGACACTAACACTATCCTACACACATTAGGGACAATTTACAATATTATCAAGCCAATTAGTCTACAAACCTGTACATCTTTGGATTATGGCAGGAAACCAGTGCACCCGGAAAAACCCCACGCAGGTCACGGGGACAACAGGGAGAAACTCCATATAGACAGCACCAGTAGTCAGGATTGAAACCGGGTCTCTGGCTCTGTGAGGCAGCAACTCTGCCACCCTGCTGCCCAGAGAGAACCATTTCAACACTGCTGGGTAGAATTCCTAGTCATCAATGAGAATTAAAAAGTTACAATTTGTGCATACGTTGTCACATAAGGCATAAAAATGGAATCTAAGATGTGCACACTTCTGATGTTGACATTTCCTTAGTAAAAGGAATGACTGCTGGCATCATGCAGAGAAGTGGGGCTATGACACACATCAGAGATTTAAAATGTATCATTATAACCTTACAGATTGGTTGTCAAATTATTCCTTCTGTCTGCTGGTGCCAATTACAAGCATTTCTGGAGCTTTCCATTACATTTATTGAATTGTCTGCAGGGAATGGTTTGATGATCCTGTCATGAAACTTAGTGCTTCCAATAAATGTCCTAATGTTTTGTGGAAACTGGGTTGACTGGAAGAATGAAGAGACATAATCTGAGCAGGGAAACTGCTGGAAAGGAGAATGAGGAAAAGACCATTAAAGTAAGACTATACCTGTCAGGGACCCTTACCTCACCTTCCTCAACTGGCATTTAATGCGGCCACAAAGGTGGCAAATTTATCTCGGAAACCCTCTGTGTAATAGTGAAACACATCATAGAACTATGAGCGTATGTTCCTTAAGCAGTCTATGGAATCCAAACTTAGTTTTGACATAGCACAGGCGAATAAGAAAATAAACTTATCCCATTCCATCTTGCCCGAGATGGGAGGTACAGTGTCGCAGTGGAAGTTGTTACATCAATACCCGGTACTGAAACTACATGTGTGATAATGAAAGTGAAAACACATTCCATGATGGAAAGGTGAAACAAAGCCCCATTTGAAAACTCAAGTAGAGTCATACAACATGAAATCATATTCATACTGACTGTTGAGTAACTATCTATACTAATTCCATTTCCCAACATTTGGTCCAAAGACAAAGCGAGCAGATTGAGCGTAGCCTGCAGCAGCTGCATGGAGCGGCAGTGAAAGTTGCCGATGGCATCACGCTAGGGCAGGTCGACCTCTGCTTCATTGATCCAGTGCCACCAGGGCACAAGGTTTACTGTGGGAAAATAAGAAATTGCATCTCTTCTCGGGACAAGATCAGACTTTTCAGAGACTTGGAAGATGCGTGATTAGTTTGAACTTGGTGACTCTATAGGTGCTGTTCTAGAAGAGGATCTATTGTACTCATGTACTGCATAATTTGCCCAGATCCAATGCAGAACAAGCATTTCACTCTATCTCTAACATGTGACAAAAAAATTACCATTGAACCATTGAGCCTTCCATACCTTTTGGATTCAAGTGCGCACCTGGATATTTCTTAAATGTTGTCAAAGTTTCTAGTTCCAGTGCACCCTCAGGCAATTAAAGAAGGCCAAGGTGCTGAATGTTTTTAAGACTGAGGGAAATAAGTGCAAAAGGCATCAACGAGTAAACAGATGGAGCACATACCTGATAGAGAGATAGATGATCAGCCATGATCATATTGAATGGTGGTGTGGTTTGCAGAACCAAATGATACACCCTTGATCCCTTTGCTATGTTTCATTTGGAGGTGATAGGGGTTTCTGCTCCCCCTATTTATTTCCTCCATTGTTTATCTGCTGGTATTTCAACTAAACTGAGTTGAATACTGTGTCATATGTTCATTTACTTCCATTCCTAGACAAGTCAAGTTGAGTTTGTGCACAAGTGTGGTGAGGATACACAAAAAACTGCGGATGCTGGAATATTGAGCAAAAATAAAGTTCTGGAGTCTCGGTGGGTTAGGCAGCATTTGTGGAGGGAAATCGACAGACAAAATGTTGGGTCGGGACCATTCAGACTGCTATAATGAAAACCTTGCTTACTGCAATATCACAGGCACATACACCCAGACAACACACACAATCACAATAATAATTTATTAGCTAAGTTTATTTTGCAACATACAAGGAATTTTACTTGTGTAAAGGGGAAAAAAAGTTCAAATCTCTTCCATTAGCTATCCGCGGTCGTGAGCCTCAAGCCCTCCATTGACGGGAAGATCTTGACTGCTGTAGCCAGCTGCATTTGGGCCCTCCGCATCGGGGCGTTCAGCTCATGCATCAGGAGAATGTCAGCTTCCCCGAGCCCGTGATCGGACTCCGGGTCGGGGCTGGTCGAACCTTCCGCGATGTTGGAACTCCCGACTAGGTCTCTCCCGAGGCTGTGAGCTCGCGATGGTAAAGTACGCAGGCCACGGTTGGAACGATCCCAGGCAAGGCATCGACTCTGATGTTAAGTCTACGGCCATGGTCAGTCTAAGGGAGCCTCCAGCTCCATCTATGGTAGGCCGCAGAGCGACTGGAGATGCGATCTGGAAAATAATTGCATCTCCGGCAAGGTAAGAAACTGAAAACAGAGTTTCCCCCTTCCCCCCACCCCCTCCCCCCACATAAACAAACCGGAGAACATTTACACAAACTTTTAACACACACTAAAACTTTAAAAAAGATGAAAAAACAGGCAGAATGTTGGCGGGGCTGCCAATCGTGCGGCGCCCCTGGTGTTCATGAACATTAAATATGCATAAATTTCACGTAAATTATATATAAATAATACTTAAGTTGCATTAATTCTACCAGACAGTGAAAGGAATAGAATGCAATAAAGCAAGACATTAATTGAAAAACACATAATTAGAAAACAAATCCATGGCAGTGCAGAAGATAGTCCCCATTGTTCCATTGCCAAGGTAGGTTTAGAGTTGTGCAGGTTGATTCTAAGTTTAGAGTTGTGCAGGTTGAATCTTATAGTTATAGGAAAGTGCCTGTTCCTGAACTATACACAAAAGAAATAGGTTTCTGAATGGGAATTCTTCTTTTTGAAAACATGGAAGGAAAGAGGAGCATTGACTCGACAGCATTTATGGGCCCATTATGCTGCTGCAAGTGAGAATTTTGTTGTATGGTAATTGATGCATATATGATAACTAAACACTCTTGACTCTTAACTGTGCATTAACTGCTGTGTGCCAGTCCTCACATACACATCTGTCAGCATCAGTACATCTGCATCTTCTAGGTAAATGCTGTGGGGCAAATGGGATCGACTGATAAAAAGGTTTGCCGTTAGCAAAACTCAAAGACCTCATTAAGATATTTGGCGGCCTGACTAAACAATGAAGTTTTGGATAAATTGGGAATAGTTCCACCACTGCTTTCAAACAGAAAATCTTTGTCAGCTCTCAGTGGGGGCACTGCCCCCAGGACTTCAGTTATGAGATGGAATTGATAACTATTTAAGACAAGAGGAAGAGAGAAAAAAAGGGAACTAGGGACTAGCAACAGTAGCAGGGAAAAATGCTGGAAAATAATGAAAAATGTAGTAAGAGACCAACTTGAAAAGACTGAGCACAGTCAATATGGATTTCTGGAAGGAAAGTCATGTTTGACTGATCTACGAGACTTTCTTGATGATGGGGATGGCTCATTGGTGCAGCGGTAGAGTTGCTACCTTACAGAGCCAGAAACATGTGTATGATTCTGACCGCAGGTGCTGTTTGTACGGAGTTTGTATGTTCTCCCTGTGACCACGTGGGCTTTCACCGAGTGCTCCAGTTTGCTTCAAGTACAGGTTTGTAGGCCTGTGAAGTGTAAATTGTCCCTAGTGTGTAGGATAGTGCTATTATACAGGGTGATCACTGGTTGGAAGGGACTTGATGGGGCTGAAGGGTCTGTTTCCACGCTGTATCATTAAACTCTAAGTAGTATAGCTAAGGGGGGGAGTTGTAGGTATGCTGTAAACACAAAAATCTGCAGATGCTGGAATCTTGGGCAATACACAAAGTACTGGAGTAACTCAACAGTCAACATTTTGGGTTGGAGTTCTTCTTGTAATAGGGGAGAGAAAGCTGGAAAATAGTGATGGGGTGGAACAAAGCCAGGCAAGTGATAGAGAATACAGGTGAGAGAGGATTGATTGGTAAATGTGAGGATTAGGTGACTAAGGCGAGAGGTGAAAAGGTATCAGATAAGGAGAGAAAAGGAGTGACATGTAAATCCAGAGAGGGAGGGATAAAGCTGAAGGGGACAGGACAGGGGGACGGGGAGGTGGGGGGGGGGGGGGCGCAGAAGGATGGCAGGATAGTGGGAGAAATTGATACACTGGCACTGGGAAGAGAGAAAGGGTAGGAGGAGGTGGGGGGCATTGGGAAGGTTGGGAGGGGGTAGGAGGAACTAGTCTTAGATTTTCATAGCAACCCAAGCTGAAGGAAAAATACATTCAGAGCCTTTGAAGTCTTTATAGCAGGACATTTATAGACACTTTTGTCCTTTCCTCCTTTCACACAGCTAAATGTTTGTAATAGGACACACAGACACAATAGGATTTCCCCAAGGCCTGATTTTATTGAGAAATTGGCCTGAGAAGAAATCCAAACCAAGAATATGATTTTAAGCACTACATGACAAGCTGATATAATTTTATTCTTATGAAACAAAAGAACACAAGAAAATATGAGCAGGAGTAGGCCCCCAGGTCCCTCAAGTGTGTCCACCACACAATATGATCATGGCTGAGGTGCGTTAGCTTAAACTCCTGTGCTAGTTCCCAACAGACCTCAATTCCTGTTCTTTCAAATATTTCTCTGTCTCCACTTTAACTATGTCTGCTGATCTGGCTTCCAGCATCCTCAGGGGCAACAAACTCTAGAGGTTTACTACCCTCTCAGAGCATACGTTTTGTCCAGATTTTTTAAGTTAACATTTCATTTACATTTAAAAAAAGTTAATTCTAATCAGTATAGCTGGGTGACTTTTGCCTTCAGCTCGGGAAGAAAAAAATTGCATTGAGCCTGTCATGTTTATTTCTGTGTCATGCACTGCTCAAGAGAAACAAGGGCAGACTACAGGTCAGTAAGAATCTGCCACTGCAATCTTTCTGGCCAAGTTGAATAAATAAGATTGATACTGACGGTGTAGCTGGAGTTCAACTATGCATACTTCTCAGATAGTTGATGAACTTGACATTGATAATTAAATCATGCTTAATTAACAGTAAAACCTTGTATTTTCAATGATTTTCAATGACGTTGAATATATAACAGCAACAGTATAGCCTTGAGAATGGCAGCTAAACTGGATAATGTGTAATTGATGCATGTTCGTTTAACCCAGTGCAGGCAAAGAAAAGTGTTTACTGTGCCAGTGTACTGCCTCTCCATCACATCTGCCCCCAAGATGAGGCTTTCTATTCTACGACATCCGAGATGTCCTCTTTCTCAGATAAGCGTGGTTCCTCCCCTTCTGTCATAGATGGATCCCTCACCGTGTCAACTCTATATCCCTTAGTTCTGACCTTGCTTGTTCTCACTCCAGATGGAACAGGAATAGAGTTCACCTGATTCTCACCTTTCACCCCACCGGGTTCCGCATCCAACACAGAGTATTCTGATATGTCTGACATCTTCAACGTGATCCCACAACCCGTTACATCTTTCCATCTTCTTCTCATCTTCACTTCTTCTCTTTTCACATTATGCGTAGACCGCACTCTCCACAAATTCTTGGTTCACTCAACCCTTTCCACCCACATCACATATTCCCCAGCTCCTTTCTGATGTAAGATGAAGATGTAACACCTGTACCTATACTTTCTCCCTCACATCCATCCATGGACTTCTGACCTTGTCTTCAGGAGAGACAGGGGTTCATTGCACCTCCTTCATGTACTGTATTTAATGCTCCTGATGTCACCTCCTTTACATCAACAAGACCAAACGCAGATTAGGCGACTGTTTCACCAAATGCTTGCGCTTGGACCACCAACTCCTGCTGGTTGCTAAGCATTTTAACTCCCCTTCCCATTCTCATGCTGACTTTTCTGTTCTGGGCCAATTCCTTAGTCAGAGTTAAGCCATGCTGGAGGAACAGCATCTTATATTCTGTTTGAGTAGCTTACAACCTAATAGCATGAACATTGAATTCTCCAATTCAATGGTCCAATGGTACTTTTATTGTCACATGTACCAAGGTACAGTTAATTTCTTATTTTGCATAAGAATATTACTATACATAAGCACATCTTAGATTCAGTGCAAGTGTGTAGGAATGGTACATTGAGACCATATACAAGAGCCACCTGGTTTAGCGCCATTTACAAGTCCAAGTTGTTAGAAATGCTGAGTTTCTTAACCTTGCCATAAAGGCTTGTTGTCCTGACGACGGTCAGTTTGGCCAAGGGTAGTCATTGGTGTCCTCTACTGCTGCCACAGCAGGTTGCGTCCAGTCTACATGTTCGACCTCTTGAAATGGCGCTGGATCCAGCTGAGCCCCAGGCTGCTACGGGGCCTCCAGCGGCCCACTCCACAGTCGAGGTGTATTGTGCTGCTTCCTGCAGCCAGTCTGCTTACTGGCCCTTTGCTCCTTGCATCTCCTGCCGCCATCTTGAATCTCTTCAATTTCCTCTCGAGTGAGCAGGGCAGGGCTTGGCGGCTTGCGTCTTGGGGACAGGTTTCCCGGATCTGCTGTGGGCAAGCCAGGCCTGTGGCTGGGGGATAAGCATGGTACAATGACCTGCACAATTGTAGGTAACCAACCTCAAAGTACCCCACCTTCTCTCCCTACATTTTCACCTGTCTCTTCCCCCCCCCCCCCTTCCTGTACCTACCTGAATGTGGACCAATGTCTTCCCTCCCCATTCCCTTCCAACTATATTCCTTCCTCTGCCTTCACAATTCACACTTCTTTTATCATTACCTCACACCTTTTGTCTTTTCATCCTCTGGCATTTGTCCAACCTGGCCATCAACCCCCTGCTCTCCCTTCACCTGCATCCGCCTGTAACCCACCACACTTTGTCCTGTCTCTCTTCCATACCAGCTATCTCCTCCCCACCATCACTATCAGTCTTTTAAAAAAAAAAAAAAAAAATTCACTGTTGATTCTCATCCTTATAGAAACATGACACCATAAGCTATAGGAGCAGAATTAGGCTATTCGGCCCATTATATCTACTCCACAATTCGATTATGGTTGATCTAATTTTCCCTCTCAACCTCATTCTCCTCATAACCTTTGACACCTTTCCTCATTGAGAACCCATCAATCTCCGCTCTAAAATATCCCAGTGCCTTGACCTCCACAACTATCTGTGGCAATGGATTCCACAGATTTGCCACCTTATGGCTAAAGTAATTCCTCCACACTAAAGGTACATCCTTTATTCTGAGACTAGGCCCTCAGGCTCTAGACTATCCCATTATGAGAAACATTCTTTCCATGCCCACTCTATCTAGGCCTTTCATTATTTGGTAGGTTTCAATGAGATACCGTCCCCTCATAGGCCCAGAGCCATCACCAATTCCTCATATATTAACCCAATCATCCCCTGAATCATTCTTGTAAACCTCCTTTGGATTCTCTCTAATGCCAACACATCCTTCCTCAGATATAGGGCCACAAATAGATCACTATTAATGCCTCCACAATCTCAACAGCTACCTCTTTCAGAACGCTGGAGTGTAGTCCATCTGATTTACATGACTTATCCACTTCAAACCTTTCAGCTTTCCAAGCACCTTTTCCTCAATAACAACAACTCCACACCCTTCTGCCCCCTGACACGTGAATTTCTGGTACATTGCTGGTGCCTTCCATTGTGAAGACTAATGCAAAAAATGAAATCAATCCATCTGCCATTGCTTTCTTTCCCATTAAATACTACTCCAGCATTATTTTCCAACTGTCCAATATCTACTCTTGATCTCTTTTACTCTTTATATATAAACATTTTTGGTATCCTCTTCTTTATTATTGGCTGGTTTACCTTCATATTTCATCTTTTCTCCCCATTGTTTTTTCAGTTGCCATCTGTTGGGTTTTAAAAACTTCTTAATCCTCTAGCTTCCCACTAACTTTTGCCATGTTATATGCTTTCTCTTTTGCTTTTATGCTATATTTGAATTTCTCTGAGCCATTGTGTCCTCATTCTCCCCTTAGTGTTTCTTCCTCTTTGGGATGAAAATATCCTGTATTTTTTAATTATTCCCAGAATTCCTGCCATTTTTGATCCAACAACATTGCTAGGGTCCCCTTCCAATCAACTTTACCCAGCTACTCCCACACTCCTCTGTAGATACCTATACTCAATAGTAATACTGATACAAACAGCAGGTGGAATTCTAGCATCATATAATCATTGCTTCCTAGGGGTTCCTTCACCTTAAGCTCTCTAATCAAATCTGATTAATTGCACAACACCAAATCTAGAATTGCCTTTTCCCCAGTGGGTTCAACCACAAGCTGCTCTAAGAAGCCATCTTGTAGGCATTCTACAAAATTGTTCTCTTGGGATTCAGTACCAACCTGAATTTCTGTAGTTTAGTTTATTTAGTTTAGTTTAGTTTCGAGGTACAGCATGGAAACATGCCCTTCGGCCCACCGAGTGTGCACTGAACAGCAAATCCCGCATATTTAACACTATCCTACACACACTAGGGCCAATTTACATTGATGCAAAGCAAATTAACCTACAACCCTGAGATGGACACAAAAAGCTGGAGAAACTCAGCGGGACATGCAGCATCTCTGGGGAGAAGGAATGGGTGACGTTTCAGATCAAGACCCTTCTTCAGTCCCGAAAAGTCACCCATTCCTTCTCTCCAGAGAAGCTGCCTGTCCCGCTGAGTTATTCCAGCTTTTTGTGTCTATCTTCAGTTTAAACCAGCATCTAAAGTTCCTTCCTACACAATCTAAAAACCTGTACGTGTACAGAGTGTAGGAGGAAACCAAAGATCTCGTAGAAAACCCACACAGTCATGGGGAGAACATACAAACTCCTCACAGACAGCACGCATGGTCAGGATCGATCCCGGGTCTCTGGCGCTGTAAGGCACCAACTCTACCACCGTGCTGTACAGTCTGTTTGCATATCAAAATCATTGACGACCACGATAACATTCCATAAATGCCTTTTCTTTTTCTTGATGTAATTTGTGCCCTACATCCTGACTACTATTTAGTGTATACTGTATAACTCCCATCAGGTTTTTTTGTTACCCTTGCAATTATTTAACTCTACCCACAAGGATTCTACATCTTCTAATCCTATATCATCTATTACTAAAGATTGGATTTCATTCCTCACCAACAGAGCCACCCACCCCTCTGCCCATCTGCTTGTCTTTTCGTATCCATGGATGTTCAGCTGCCAGCTCTGATCCTCTTTTGGCCACGACTCTGTGATGCCCACAATGTTGTACCTGCCAATTTCCAACTGCGCTCTAAGCTCATCCATGTAGTTTTGTATACTGTGTACATTTAGATTTAACACCTGCCAACTCTTGTATACTGTCTCAGTGGACTCTTTCTATACACATTATATTAATTGGGGATTGTACTTTGGTAAGGTAATACTGTACACAAAAATAGTATTTCACTCTACCTTGCTACATTCAGTTCTGTATGCACACCTCTCTTCTCAAAATGGTCCCAAAGTAAACCACATCAGCTAGATCTTCCACCTCTCACTCTAAATTCCTCTGCAGGTCAGATGAGATGTCCCAAACACAGGTATCAGGCAGGCAACACAGTCTTTGGGATTCTCAACCCTTGCAACAGTGAATCTCCCCAATTCCAACTGCATGTTTCTTTTCTCCTGCTTCTTGTATGGCTTCCTGACCCATGGTGCCATGATCAGGTTGTGCATCCTTCGAAGACTCCACTCTTGTACGCCGAGAGAGCAAGACTCTCAAACCTGTCAGAGAAGCTCCAAGACTGAAACTGCCCCAACACTGTCTCTTGAATCCCCCTACCTGCCCCACCCATGTTTATGCTTAATTCCATGGTGGATGTGCTTTTCTATGCAGTTGGTTTGTACGGAAGCTTCAAAATCCAAATCATACAGCACCTTCTGCATAACTTGGAAATTTAAGAAACTTAAATGGCTGCAGCAGCCAGTAAAAATTAATTATGTTTATATATATCACTGTAGTGGGCCAGATCATGAACAATGATGGGACAGAGTACAAGCAGGAGGTAGAGAACCTAGTAACATGGTATCAGGACGATAACCTCTCCACCAATGTCAGAAAAAGAAACAAGCTAGTTATCGACTTCAGGAAGCATGATGGGGTATATGCACCAATAAGTGCCGATGGTGCTGAAGTAGAAACGGTTGAGCTTTAAGTTCCTTGCAGTTAATATTACCAAATATCTTTTGTGGACCAACCACCTTGATGCGACAGTTAAGAAATCACATCAACGCCTCAACTTCCTGAGAAAAGTTTGGTAAAAACTTTACAGATGCCCCATAGAAAGCATATGGCCACGTGTGGAACATCTCTGCCCAAGACTGCAGGATATTGCAGCGAATTGTCAATATAGCCCTGTCTATCAACAAATAAGTGCCGAACAAATAAGAACGAAGATGAGGAAAAACCTTTTCATAGAGAGAGTTGTGAGTGTGTGGAATTTCATTTCGGAGTCACGTGAGTGACTTCGTGAAGAACCCGCCAGCACGCATGCGTGACATATCGTCGCAACACGTTGCTGCCGACGGCTGGCGGTGGGGTGCGCTCCCCGCCAGTCCTTCATAAGGGACCGCTAAGGTAAGTTATACTAACCTTAAGTTGGTTGGTCCTTGCTGGTAGTGTTTTTGTCTTTCAGCAAGGACATGGACGGGAGTTTGAGAGGCCGAAAGACGTCCGTCCGGAGTCGCCGGCCACCTCTCCCGGAGCCCTCATTATCGGCTGCACCTGTGAAACAGGCCGGGAGGAAAGCGGGGAAACCGGGGAGCCCTGTTGCTGCAGGGCCGGACCCGCTGATACACCGCAGCTCCGGGGAGGAGTTCGAGGAGCAGGACTGCGGTGTGCCGCCGGAGCAGGTAGACCCTGCCTCGGCATTCAGGTCGCCAACGGGCCCGTTGGCGGCCGTGGGCAAGGGCTCGCGTGCGGCTGCACGGCCCTTCTCCCTCAGCCCTCTGAGTAGGGGGAGGGAGGCAGCCCGAAAGCCTAACCCTTCAGGGGCCAAGGCATCACCTGCCGCCAAGTTGCGGACTGGTACAAAGGCGGGACCCAGGTCCACTGTGAGGTCCAGTGTCGACTCCCCAACCACCGACGCCGGGACGGGTCATTTGGGTGGGGTCCCGCCACGGTCGCCGAGTCCCCCATGGATGGGAGGAGGAGACCATGCGTCGGCAAGGTCCACGACGTGGGCAGCCGGCAAGCCCATGCGGGCGTCAGGTCTCCATGCTAAGGCTGGTGCCGACTCCCCGCCGCATTTGCCCTCCATGGCAGCGGCATCAGGTCCCGCCAAACGAAGGCGGTTGAACACACCTCCCGTGCGGGAATCGCTCAGCTTCGCTGCGGCGGCTGGCAGCGACATATTCCGGCACCGGGTTCACCTCGACGAGGTGCGGGCCGATGATAGGAGCCTCGGTAGTATTTCAGAGCCCGAGGACTCCGACCGCCCGAGTGTTCAGGGCGAAGGGCGTGTTGACCGTATGGAGCGGCTACTGGAGCTCCTGTTGCATAACCAACGGCAGGAGGCATCCAGCATCAAACGGCACAGGGAGGTGTCACCGGTCTCTATAGCCAGCCTGGGGCAGCCAGAAGAGGAAGACTTCGCAGACCCTACACCGGTTCCCTTGGAAGTGCCGCCAGAAGAACTTCTGGATGTGGCGGCAAAATTTGCTGCCCCAGAGACAACAGGGCTTCCCCTCAACCCGAAACTGGCTGCCACCGTGGACTTCCTTACCAACCACCAGCTCCAGGAGGAAGTTCTCTCTCAGGCCATCAATCGGCATAAGGCCCCTTCCAACTGCAACTCCCTCAACGTGCCTGTGGTCAATACGCCAATATGGGGCAACATCGGTTCGGCCATCAGAACCCAGGAGTTAAAGCTCCAACGAATTCTGAGGCTGCTCACGGCCGGAATTACCGCGTTTGTGCGGTCGGTAGATGGTGAAGACCTCAATCTGGAGCAGGAGGATGCCCTGGTGCTGCTTTGTGCCACGCAGCATGAAATCAATGCTTTCACAAAAAGCAGCATCCGAAATTTGCTGGGTTGTGCAAGGCGTCGCCTCCGCCGCCGCCTAGACAGCTCTTCGGGGAAGACCTCCCGATGAGGGTCAAAGAGCTCAATGAACATGCCAAAACGGTGGGACTCATGCGGTCCCAGATCGCCCCCAGACCGCCGGCCCCGAAAGCTCCATTTGATCGGCCGCGAGGCCCTGTGTCCAGATCGACAAGGACCTATGCTCCAGCTCCGCCTCGCTACCAGCAGCCCCAGCCTTTTTTAGGGCAAGGCCCGCAGCGGCCCCAGTGGAAGATGCGGACACCGCAGCACCAGCCTAACCCAGCACCTCCACGACCACCCAAACATGTCAGGGACCGTCGGTAACCAGGGAGGTAAGGCGGTCTGGTTTTCACTTATTTGTGCATTTAACTTCACATGTTGGTGGGCGCCTTCGGTTCTTTTTGGGGGCATGGGAAACTATCACTTCCGATGAGTTTGTTTTGCAAAGTATTCAAGGTCATGAGATTGAGTTTATTAACGGCGACATTCCTCCATCCCAGCATATCCCCAATCGGACGTTTACGCTGTCTGCCGTTGAACAGGCAGCAGGCTATGCTGAGATCTTAAGGTTAGAAGAAAAAGGCATGATAGAAAAAGCTATGCACGAACCAATTGAATTTGTATCAAATATTTTTACTAGGCCTAAGAAGGATGGAGGCTGTCAAGTGATTATTGATCTGACCCATTTGAATACTTTTGTAACATACACCCATTTTAAAATGGACATTTTTGAGACAGCCAAGTCATTGATTTCTCATGGCTGCTTTATGGCATGCATTGATTTAAAAGATGCATACTATTCTGTATCCATTCGGAAACACCACAGGAAGTTCTTAAAATTTGTCTGGATGGGTCAGCTCTGGCAATACAGGGCTTTGCCAAATGGGCTTACTACAGCCCCTAGATTGTTTACTAAATTACTGAAACCCATCATGGCCCAGTTACGGAAGCAGCATCATATCGTGATGGCCTATTTGGATGATATATTGATTGTTGGCAATACCCTGGAGTCGGCTGAACGGGCAGTCTCAACCACTGTGGCAATTTTTCAGCGGCGGGGTTTATTGTCCATCCAGACAAGTCGAAGTTCTGCCCTTCCCAGGTTATGGACTATCTGGGGTTCACGGTGGATTCCAATCGCATGAGGGCCACCATACCGACTAATAAGGTTGGGGATGTCACCCAAGCATGTCAAGATTTAGCCTGTGCCAGTGTACCATCAATTAGACAAACAGCTAAGGTGATTGGCAAGATCGTAGCATTGTTTCAAGCAGCTCAATACGGGCCTTTGCATTATCAAAACTTGCAAAGAGCCAAGATCTCCGCGTTAAAGCAGAACGCCGGTCATTTCGACAGACCAATGCAGCTGCCTCCTAAAGCTAAGATTGAGTTACAATGGTGGGTGCGCCATATTAGTAGCTCATTTAAACCCATTATTGTGCCCAATCCGATGGTATACTTGCAAACCGATGCAAGCTCCTATGGCTGGGGAGCTACGGACAACTATTCTAGTTGTGGGGGCAGATGGGACACCCTTGAATCTACTATGTTGTTGTCACAAGGGATAAACTATTTGGAGATGCTTGCAGCATTTCACGGACTTCGAGCTTATTGTTCCAAACTTATTGACGCTCATGTCCGTATCCAAATAGACAATACCACGGCGGTGGCATATTTAAACCATATGGGCGGTACCAGGTCAATTTCATGTGATGAATTGGCTAATACAATTTGGCTCTGGTGTATTGAAAGGAATATTTGGATTTCAGCTACCTATTTACCAGGTGAGCTCAATACTGTGGCGGACACCAGGTCACGCAAGTTCAATGACAACATCGAATGGATGTTGCATCCTCAAATTTTTGCTAAAGTTACAGCCAAATTTGGTAAACCGGATATCGACCTCTTTGCGTCACGGTTGAACCATCAGGTACCAACATACGTTTCGTGGGAACCAGATCCTGGGGCAATGGCGATGGATGCATTCTCGCTGGACTGGGGGAAGTGGTTTTTCTTTTTTTTTGAATAATTTTTTTATTAGCAATAAACAATTCTCAATGTTTAAAACTGAGTTATAAACATCAACTTAAATCAATATTTGTACTCTAATGATTATTATCTTATTTTTTTTTTAAAATAAAAGTGGGTAAAGAGAAATACCATTATTAATCAATAAAATTATAATTCCTTAATAATTATTTGGTATAAAAGAAAAAGAAAAAATGAAGAAAAAGAAAAAAGACATATTATGTATATATATCAATTAAAAGCCACACAATATGTTATAAATGAAACAACTACAAATAATAATATCAGTAAAGACATGCATATATCCTGGTATACCAATACATTATTTTCATCAAATCCCGCAGGGTGCCAGTCGAGCCGTGATGCCAAGAACAGCTACTTCTCTAAATACTGTATATATGGAGACCATATCTGTTGAAAAGAATTATACTCGTCCAAAAGGACAAATCTGATTCTTTCCAACTGCAACGTCTCCAACATCTCTGATGCCCACATTTTAATTGGGGATAATGTTCCCTTCCAAAATTTCAATATTATTTTTTTCCCTAATATCAAACAATAATCAAGGAAATTTCTTTGATCTAGTGTAAATATCAAATTAGCCTCTGGAATTCCCAGTATTATTAGCTTTGGGTCAGGTTCTAATTTAACCTTAAGAACTTCAGAAATAACTTAAAAAATTTCTGTCCAATAATAATTCAATTTAGGACATGTAACAAAACTGTGTGTTAAATTTGCTTCTAAATTCTTACATTTATCACAAATAGAGGAGAGATTAGGAAATATACTATTTAATTTGGTTTTCGAATAATGTAATCTGTATAATACTTTAAATTGTATTAATATATGTCTAGCATTTAACGAGCACCGGTGTATTCGTTGTAGACTTTCTTCCCAATTTTCTTTGGTCATAGGTGATCCAATTTCATTTTCCCATGCTTGACGATATGTTTCAGTTATTGGATTCTCCTTATCCATAATGATGTTATATATATAAGCTATTAATTTTTCTGTGGTTGGATGCCAGTTAAACGATTCATCTAATAATCCTGGTTCTTTATTTTTAAAATCCTGTGTATTAGATTTAATATAATCTCTAATTTGGAAATACCTAAACAAATGCTGTGAAGACAATCCGTAGATATCTTGTAACTCCTGAAATGAAAGAAATTTTCCATTTCTATAGAGGTGCTCTACCCTTGTAATTCCTAAATTATCCCAATGTCTGAACCCTCCATCCAATGTGGAGGGCTTAAATAATGGGTTATTCATAATTGGTAATCTAAATGAAAGATTGTCTAATTGTAAAGTCTTGACTATTTGTTTCCAAATACGTCTATTATTATAAATGATTGGATTGTCCCTATAAATTTTTTTTTGAACTTCCTTTGGGGCAAAAATAATTGAATCTACGTTGAAAGGCAAACAATCTTCCTTTTCTATCTTTAGCCACGTTGGTTCTAGGTCCGTATTTACCCACCAAAAATTCATATTCTTAATCTGTACTGCCCAGAAGTAGTATAGAAAATTTGGAAGTGCTAATCCTCCATTTATCTTTGACTTACATAAATGTTTTTTACTTATTCTATGATTTTTATAATCCCAGATAAAACTATTAACAATATTATCAATTTTTTTAAAAAAGGTTTTCGGAAGGAAAAAAGGGATAGCTTGAAACAGATATAATAATTGTGGTAGAAAAACCATCTTTATAGCATTTATTCTACCAATCAAAGATATAGGCAGTGTTTTCCAATATAAAATATTTTTTTTAAGTTTATCTAATAATTGAGGATAATTCGATCTAATTAATGAATTGTGAGATTTAGATACATTAATTCCTAAATATTTAATTTTGTCAGTAACTATTGATAATGGATATTGTTGTAATATGTTTAAATTTATATTAGTTATTGGCATAATATCACTTTTATTCCAATTAATCCTATATCCAGAAAATGTACTAAATTTATTTATAACATCAAACAACATTGGAATACTAATTTCAGGTTTTGTGATGTAAATCAAAACATCATCTGCATATAAGGATATTTTATTAGTTGTTGTGTCAGTATTATAACCGTATATTTCAGGTTCTGATCTAATTCTTTCCGCCAAAGGCTCTATCGCCAAGGCAAATAATAAAGGCGATAACGGACATCCTTGTCTACATCCCCTAAAGAGTTTAAATTTAACTGATAGTATTTGATTAGTTAGAATTCTTGCAGTAGGATCTGAGTATAGGATTCTTACCCATTTACAAAATTGATCCCCCAATTGAAACTTTTCCATTATATTAAATAGATATAACCATTCCACCTGGTCAAATGCTTTTTCTGCGTCTAACGATATGACTGCTAATTCCGTATCTCGTATTCTTTTAGAATATATAATA